>OZ038511.1:10300161-10327661 GCA_964036315.1 Acanthosepion esculentum
TTTAAAAACAAAAAATGTCAGATCTACGCTAAATAGAAAAGTAAGCTCAGAGGATGGGGATGGGTGAGTTTATATTTTCATGCCATGATAAACCGGAAGATAGACAGGCCATCAGTAATTTCAAAACGTTTCTATTATAATCTCTAATAATAAAAAACAATAATATATTGCTCTACATGGTATTGAGCACTTTTTAAAAGTAAATACTAGGAACAGTGGAATTTTACTACATCTGTTCTTTTTTCATTTGTATATATATATATATATATATATTATTGTTATATATATATATATATATCTGTATATATATTATTGTCATATATATATCTGTATATATATATATGTATATATATTATTGTTATATATATATCTGTATATATATTATTGTTATATATATATATATATATATATATATATATATATATATATATATATATATATATATTATTGTTATACATATATATATATCTGTGTATATATATATATATATATATATTTTAACATTTACCAGCTTGAACGTCCGGGAAATTTCACAGACAGGAATCGAACCTCTATCCAAAAAGGAACCATCATATAGTCTGACGTGCTATACCAGTTCAGTTACAAAGGAGCGTCTTGTTAGCAAGGTCGATTTTAATGCTTTTAAACTACAATTTCCTTGATTGCCGTACGAACGATCATATCTGCTCAAAGCGTATCTAAATGTAAACAAATGACGTCACACATTACGAAATGGACAAATATATTTTATTGTTATACGTTATTTATATAGACACAACTATTTAAGTAAATACTCTGTTTATAATAAACAGTATAAACAACATTTACAAGCCTGAATGTCCGAAAAATTTCATGGAAAATATGTGTCCTCCGACAGGTATCGAACCTGCATCCAGAAAATATTGTTAATACTGTTTGATAGAAACAGAGAATTTAATTCAATATTTGTGTCTATATAAATAACGTATAACAATAAAATATATTAAAATAGTTGCCAGACAATCCATTTCATATATATACATATATATATATATATATATATATATAAATATAAAAGTGGACATGGAAGTCAGCACTTAGAGGCGACAGTCTGTTTCATGCTAGTGCAATCGTCATGCTAGTGCAATCGTTCATGCTAGTGCAATCGCCTGACGATTGCACTAGCATGAAACAGACTGTCGCCTCTAAGTGCTGACTTCCATGTCCACTTTTATATTTACACACGCTCTATCTCTGATATTGAGCACTTTACCCCATAAATATAGCACACTTTAAGACTATATTTCTGTATATATATATATATATATTTATATATATATATATATATATATATATATATATATATATATATATATATATATATACATATATATATAGAGAGAGATATACATATACATATATATATATATATAGATATACATATATATATATATATATATATATATATATATAGTTTACGAAATACTAGGTAATCCGTATTGGTAGACCCAAGGAGGATAAAATCCCGAGAGCTCAATGTAAATCAGATGTAATAATTTAAATAAAAATAGACCACATTAAGGTTCCACATAATAAATTATTTCACCACAGCCCTTTTAAAGACCGCGGATCATCAGATTTTACTTCCAAAGGTTGAAACCTTTGGAAGTAAAATCTGATGATCCGGGGTCCTTTAAAAGGGCTGTGGTGAAATAATTTATTATATGGAACCTTAAAGTGGTCTGTTTTTATTTAAATTATATATATATATATATGCATATATATATATATATATATATATATATATATATATATATATATGCGTGTGCAATGAAGTGTGTATATATATGCGTATCACTTTTTATCAAACTTGTATCTTTCTTTCTCTTTCTCTCTCTCTCTCTCTCTCTCTCTCTCTCTCTCTCTTTCTTTCTCCTTTCCTCTAATCTCTTTCTCAATTGTGTTTCTCTTTCTTTTCACAATCTTGCGTTTCATTGTCTTGCGCTAGGTCTCTGTCTCCTTCTCAAAATTGTCGCTTTTTCTTTTCTCTCTTTCTCTAATCATTTCCTTCAATCTTCTCTCTATATATCCTTTCTGTTTTTCTCTGTACTTCTTTCTCAACCTTCTCACTCTTTCTCTCTCTCTTTCCTCAATATTGTTTCTCTCTCTCTCTTTCCTCAATATTCTTTCTCTCTCTCTCTTTCTTTCTCCATCTCTCTTTCAATCTTGTATTTCTCTTTCTCAATATTGTCTATTCATCTCTCTCTTGTCAATCAACTTCATTCTCAACATTCTCACTCTTTCTCTCTCTCTCTCTCTCTCTCTCTCTCTCTCTCTCTCTCTCTCTTTTCTCAACATTTTTTCTCTGTCTTTCTTTCTCGGTCTCTCTTTCAATCTTGTATTTCTCTTTCTCAATATTGTCTATTTCTCTCTCTCTCTCTCTTGTCAATCAACCTCAGTCTCAACATTCTATCTTTCTCTCTCCCTTTCCCTTACTCTCTACCCCCGCCTCTCAACATTATTCCTCTCAATTTTTCGCAATTTTAATACTTAATTTTCTTTTCCGTTCTTTCTTCCAGTCCGTTCTCGAACGTAAAAAATGTTCGAAAGTAATAAAAAAAAATCCTGCCACAAAGAGATTTCGAGAACAGCCTGGTGCCACATCATTAAAGAACGTAAGCTCGGATAACCAAGCAATTTGTACATGAGGCTTGCCGAAATAAGAAACGAACCAAAAAATTCTACGTATAAAAAAAGAAAAAAAAAAGAAACAAATTTAAAGGTCTAAATGATCGTTATAAAAAGAAATGCTTATTGCTTAGAGAAAAAGACAAAATTGCTAGCGAGAGAAGTAAAAGAAAAAAAAATTAAAAAACGGTAACAACCAAGGGAGATAACTAGGTTAGATAGATGCCTAAAATAGAGACTATTCATTTTTCTTAAAGAAAATACTGCTTCCAGGAATAAAATTTTCAGTCAGTTGAAGATCCTAAACAAAGTTGATGTGGAAAGGGCATCCGTTCAGCTAGTACTAAATTGTGGTTTCCTTTCAGAAGAGTGCATGCTGGGAAAACGGAAGTCAAACTCACTGAGCAAGTGCTAACTAATCCATAATATCATAGCTATGGCTGCGCATTTTTAAAGCAGAAAATTTCAAAAAGTATTTCGAAGGAAAGACATTATCCATGAGGCGCACTCAAAAAAAATAAAATAAATAAAATTAAAACACAAAATGCTAGTAAATTCTCATGTATAATACCCATTTCTTTTCTAAAAAATAATAAACAAAATCAGGGGTGCGTATTATGCACAGCTATAAAAAAATCAATAAAAATTGCCGTAAAATAAAATAAGAATTATCATAAAACTAAATTAGAATAATATTATTCTATGTTTAAAACCATTTTTTAAAATAAAAGTAGGAAACTCCGGCCGTAATGAAATTGGAGAGGTACAATTTATAGAGTTTGATGACCAAACAAGTGGTGCGTATTATACGTGAGTATAAACATTTTTACACAGTTTCAGCACAATTTTAGGGGTTGGTATTATGGATGAAACACATTATACATGGGGAATTATAGTATTATTATTATCATTATTTGTTGTGGGGCAGACCCCTTTTACACAAGATGGACTCGTCCAAAGTATACATATCTGTATATGTATATACTGACAGAGAGAATACCTGCAGGTTGAAATACGTTGAGTCAGGGTGAGAGATACGGAAACAGTACACCGGGTGTTCACAGAGAGTTATACGAGTGTCCAGAGAGAGAGATAATTACGGCTTCACTTACAGAGACTTGTACATATACTTTCTACTAACCCGCATTCCTGGACTACTAATCTTCACTTCAAGTTTGTATTCTTACGTTTAATACACTTATTTTTCTATCTCAATTACTGGCGTTGTTTATTTATTTGTGCAGGATTCCATTCCCGGAATCCACAACATTATTATTGTAATGTCTTCTAGTATAGCACATAGACGTTCTCACACTTACCGAGTGACGACTGACTTATTTATTAGTCGCTTGACTCTATACATAATAGGGTGGTTCCTTTTGCCTATATCACTACAATAATAATAACATTATTTTCTTCATGAGATTTTCAACTGAATATTTTTGTACAATAAAAATCTACGATCACATAAATTTTCCACAGATAGATCTCTTCGTAATGTGAGCTGTAGTATTTTGTATTTCTTTCAGACATCGGCTACCAGGAATCCCTTCAATGAATCTATCAGAACCTTTTCCAATCAATCCGAATGCTCCAACTGTAACTGGAATTACTGATGTCCTCATGTGCCTTATTTTTGAGATTTCCACTTCAAGGTCCTTGTATTTTGATAGTTTTTTGAAGATCTTCAAAGATACATTACAATCTGCAGGGACTGCCATGTCAATAAGAAAGCACATTCTGTTCTTGTGGTCTTTCATCACGATGTCTTTTAATATCTATTTCTATATTATTATTATTATTTAATTTTGGATAAAATAGTTTGTGAAGAGAAAGTTCCTCCGACTCCACGTGTGCTAGTAAAATTAGTTTTAAGAAAGGCAGGCATCTTTCAGTTTTTAGGCAAGTCTTCAAAATTCAGCAGGTTGCTAGAAACCTTTGACCTATAGTATATATTGGTTAAAATGTGCTATAGTTAGTGTGTAAGATAACTCAATATTAAAGATAGATCGCGAGAGTGATTGATCTGAATTTTACGGCTTATCAACCCCTTGTGGGTTATTTAATACCGAAACATATAACGGATTGTAGGAGGTTGCTTATAGCACTCGGTGTTCCCCATTTAAGTACTGACCAAATCGTGAAAAAATAGTGAAAAAATAGATTTTTTTAAAACAGCGATATTTGAAAGGCGTGTCTATTATCATTATGATCTTTAGCATGAATCAAATAGCCAAATCGGTATTTTGATAGTTTCTTGAAGCTCTTCAAACATACATTACAATCTGCAGGAACTACCAATGTCAATAAGAAAGCACATTCTCTTCTTTTTGGTTATTTGGTTGGCTGATTTTGTTTAGCAGCATATCAACACCTCTATGTGTTATTTAATGCCGAAATCTAGTCTGAACGCAATTTTATGCCTTCAACTATAGATACTGTTGGTTATTTTACTATAAATATGTATTGTTGCTAAATTTTTTTAATATATAAATATGTATTGCTGGAATTTATACCATAAAAATGTATTTTTATTCTTTCATGGTGTTTTTGATTGGGAGTTCACTATCTGGGAACCTAACAGGTGATACCACCCCTGGTCAGGGCGAACCTGAGAACAGCTGCAATTAAGCGACGGTTCCATGGTCCTCAAAACCTCCAATATTCCGATCAGAGGCCCTGCTGCCAGATGTAGTTTATCGTTATGCCCAGGACTAGTTTGAGGTTAATCTGTCGAGAGAGAGAGAGAGAGAGAGAGAGAGAGAGAGAGAGAGAGAAGGTTAAATGATTCCCTAGTTTAATATTTGACCAAATTTCCATAGTTTTTAAAGCACATCTTTTGCGCGCCGAGAACTTTTCACCATCCTTCATACAAACGTAAAATCTTCTTTTTTTCCATTTGAAATCCACTAGAAATTCCTTTTGTAAGAGAAAGGATGTCTTAAATAAGCTGACTTAGAAACTTCAATAACTGTATTTATCCTTTGATTAAAGGTCAATAGAACTTGAATCGAAGTTATTTTAAGTTTGAATCAGTGCTTAATAATCCTTCTTGCAATTTGGTTTTTGGTTTCGAGTAGAAATTCAAGAAAAACTCAATCGAAAGAGATGTAAAAGAAAAACCGAATAATTGGAGGAAAAACGTGATCATATATTTATTTCAACAGAAAATCCCAATATACAAGGCGTGTGCAAAAGTTTCTAGAAATCTTTTTTGAATCTAGAAAAGGAATACATAGCTGAAAGACAGTTTTTAACACACCAAATGCAGAATGTACCATCCAAATTGGGGTACCACTTATTTATATTCGGACTAATGTCTTCATCTTTGTTGATATGTGGCCCATACTGGAGAGCTATGTTTCGCGTATCTCGTACTCAAGGGTGTCATACCTTGAAAGAGGCTCTTATGATGTTTGTTTGTTTAGCGGCATATCAATGGGTCATTTAATGCTGAAATTTAATTTTCTTGGTAGCATTAGTAATTTTCTTTATTGTAATCTTTTTATTATTTTCTTTACAATAATATATTTCTGCTATTTTTTTATAAATCTCTTTTCAAAAATGTATTGCTCGTAATTTTTTATTATTTTCTTTACAAAAATGGGGAGAGATTAAGGGTCATGTTGAAAGCAAAGAGTGATCATTATGAATTAAAAATAAATGTAAAATATTATATTTTTATTTTATTATCAAATGAATAATGAGTAAATATACCACGTCTGATATAGCAGCAAATGTTGGAAATGAAGTTAGTCTTCAGAAGTCCTCATGTTCACGTTTAAGAGGCCGAATGATTTTTTTAAATCAATTTTCAGAAGAAAAAGAAAGTGTAGCTTATGTGATGTCAAATTCGTTAATTTAATGAAAATGTTGTTGGCCGCCAGTGTATGTGTTGAGAGATAAATGTTTCTCCTGAGATACCCACAACAAAATGGCAGACTCGGGATGTGAGTCCACATAAAAAAAACCGACAAGACCGAATATATATGTAGAAATAAATGATAATGTATTAACAATAAAGGGTTACAAGTGACAAAGAAAAAGATGTGTGTGTCAAATGAATGTGAAAACCTTTTTGAGTGCAAAGTATGTGTAGTGAGTGAATGTGCGTATGTATTTGTGTTGTGTATGTATGTATTGTTCATGTGTTTCCCAAAAGAGAACGCGTTCTGCGAGAGAGGTCACATATTGACGAAAAAGCGGATAAGGTAAGAAGAGAACGAGAAAAAATATCGCAGAATATTTATAGTCCTGAGAGCGTCTCCTATCAGCAGTTTCGAAAATTAATAGGAGATAACCCGACAAATACTTTTATTTTATTTTATTTTTTAATAGTACTTTGTAATTGAAAATTGTGCTCGTCTACAGCGAGTGTCTGTTTTCCTATGAAAGCATTTTTTTTTTAAATCTTTACTAAAAACATTATTGTAAAATTTTATACACTTCCAACTTAAAGATTTTCTTCTTCTTTTTTTGACATTTTCTTTTCTCCGTTTGGGGTCTGCATTTTTCCGTAGTAGGCTACAAAACTCAAACAATACTATTTAATTATTGATGTCAAACCAGTGAATAATCAAAACTTTGAAAATAACTGCGAATGTTGTATTGCTTAATGAGGGTGGTAATGTTGTCGGAGTTTTTCTTAAATATAAGACCTCGACAGATATAAAAAAAAATTTTCTAGACAGAATATATCTTCGATTAAGAGAAAGACAAAAGGTTCGATTTTTAAAAAACGATTTCAGTTTCTCTTCTCGACCAACATCAAGAAGCAGATATTTAGATATTTTAATAAATAATTTAATAATAAAATAAACATATAATAAAATAACTGAATAATAAATAATTTAATAATAATAAAATAATGATTTAATAAAAATTTAAAAATAAAAATTTATTAATGTAATATTAATAATCTAATAATAAAATAATAACAAAAAATTAATAATAAAATCATAATATACAAATAATAAAAAGTTAATAATTTAATAATAATATAATAATAAATAATTTAATAATATAAAATAATTGAATAATAAAATAATTTTATACTAAAAATGTTAATAACAATTTAATATTATTAATTTAATAATAAAATATAATAATATTTGAATAATAAAATAATAATTTTATAATAAAAATGTTAATAATAATTTGAAAATTATTAATTTAATAATAAAATATAATAATATTTGAATAATGAAATAATTTTATAATAAAAATGTTAATAATAATTTAAAAATTATTAATTTAATAATAAACTAATAATATAACAATAATTGAATAATAAAATAATAATTTTATAATAAAAATGTTAATAATTTTAAAATTATTAATTTAATAATAAATAAAAATTTAATAATAAAATAATATTTTAATAATCTAATCATAATTTAATAATAAAATACGTATTAATTTACTGATAATTTAATAATTTAAATTAATCTTTAATAAAAAAAAATTAAAAAAAAACCCTGTGTGGTATTTCTTAAGCATTGAGCATATAAATTACAATACATAAAAATATGAATTTTTCTGAATTTATTTGATGATGTATTTTGTGATTCAGCTTAATTCGTTTATTATATTTGTTCTTGATTTGAAAGCCAATTTCCCACAGGCAAATCCTCGCCAGCCCATCGATACACGATCACTAACTTTAGCAAATGACTGATGTTCCTTAGTTCCACCAGCTAGGGCTCGCTATACTACATCCATAAAGTCGAATCATCCTCATTACCTTCATATTCAATCAACTTAACCACTTCTTTGTGGAATAGACTCCCGAGATTATGCTTTCCAATCGCTACAGATTTAACCTTTTCAAGTCTAGTGTCAACCGTTATTTATCCTCATAATATTTACTTCCTTCCTTTTCCACGCAAGAACATCATTCAATAGCCCTTTATCTTGAGTGGCTGTTGGGCCTTGAATTCAGTGAACAATTAATTTGGGCTGTCCTCCAAGTTCCATCGACCCAGTTCATGCTTACGACAACTGGTATACCCTAGTGGTCTCACGGGGACTAAGTCTTTTTATACTTATCAAGTATGTTCAATAGAAACAATTTCTGTTTCACTGAGAATAATTAAAACGTATGTTTTTTTAATATCACGAACAAAACTAGAAATATCGTATTTCAAGATGCTGTCGGCGTTTTAAGCATTATTTTTGTTAGGATGAGTCACCTACGATCTTACTACACACAAGACATACCCCACGTGAAGATTACGGCCATATCACATTGAAACACCGGTTCCAGTACGATCGTTGAAGTTAAGCAATGTCGAGCCTAGTCAATATCTAGATGAAAGTACAAGGTAAGCATAGATGTGAGAGTGGTTTAACAGATAAGGGTTCGGAATTGTTGAACGGATAGCTAAGTTCCAATTCCCATTGGATTCGTTATGTTCACGCAAATACCCTTGCAAATCAACCTCTTCTCCCCTCAGCTTTGGGTTAATTAGTAAATTCTGGCTTTAAATAACCTGCAAACAGTTGATTATGCGTCGAAAAATCAATCAATACCCCAAATATGTGAAGAGGTATGCAGTGGCGTAGCTAGAATAAACGTCACCCGGGGCGGTCCGCTCAAATGTCACCCCAATGACCCCGATTCACCCTATGCTGAATGGTTAGCTGTAGCTAAATGTTCATACATGCTCTACTTTACTCTACTGACCGGTAAGTTACTGTTTACATGTATGATCCAAGACAAAATCCAATACCACAAAATAATCAGTTCAAATCAAAAGATTTTAAAAATGCAACTGTTCACTTTCAGAACAACTAAATACAAAACACGGCAATACACAAATGAATGACATTCGATACTATGGTCTTAGAATGAATGTTTTCTTGTTTTCATTGTGGCAAACTGGTCAATGACATCGTCAAAATCTGTTTATCTTGTAAGCTCGTTTTCAATGGACAGCACAGCCAAATCCGACAGTCTCGACTGGCTCATGGTTGACCGGAGGTCATTTTTTATAAGTTTCATTTTGGAGAAACTTCTTTCACACGATGCCACAGAAACACATATTGTCAGAAAGAATCTTAGAGTCAGCGTAAGATATGGCAATATCACATGGCTGTACCACATGATGATCAACTGCAGGAACTGCAGTACAGTCTAGTGCTTGGCTTCCTCCTATTCAAAAGTATATCGCTCACTTAATGGAAAATTGTATCTCAGCGAATTGATACACCGGCAAGACTGAAATCGTTGCACTTTTGGCTTCGTATTTCGCTTTGTTGTTATTAATGACGCAAAGTTAAAACACCAGATCATCCGATAAAATGTTACAACAATGTCTCTTGTTAGTAACCAAGATTGTAGCAACTGAAACACATGAAAGCTGAAAACATTGCTATTTTTCCTACTCACAAATTTCCCGACAATTTATTAGAAAATTTCTGACGGGGGGGGGGGGACAAAACTGGGTGGTCATAAATTATTTCTGGGGGGTCATATGCCCGCCTGCGAAAACCTGTGTCTCCACCACTGTTTTCAGACTATTTTGTGTCACCCCTCCTGTGCTGGCACCCGAAGCGGTCCCCGCTCGCCCCCCAGCTACGCCACTGGAGGTATGTAATATTAAATATATCCCTTTATTTCCAGTCCTGCTGTGACTCGAAATCCGATCGAGAGTTAAGCAGAAAACAGAGATACTCACTTCAACAGATTTTTCTCACACTTAAATAGGATCAACTTAGAAATACAAAGGCAAAATGCACAAATAATACACTCGCATAAAGGCACACGATGGGTTTAATACTCAATTCCAGCAACAAGAGTGAAGCATGCGTCAGAAACCTCCTAGAGTTCTTATTTAGTACAATAACGGAGGTGCTGCAGAAGCTTTGGAACCCGCTCCAACCCAGACAAGGCTCACTACTTCGCAGGCCATGAACTGTCCAGAAACAGAAACATGGTGCTGTCGGTCGAGAAGTCACTGGAGGAGAAATGATCTATCTTCTGGTTTTTGGCAAATAACCAGGAATACACTGAAGTAACGTGGATGAAAAATGTCGTTAACTTTTAAAAATATACTTAAAGCTTTAGTATCTGTCTATATTTTTGAGATGAGGTATTATGTACACTATTTACATTATTCAGACTATTGTCCTCATCTGTGTTGCCATATTTATTGCAATGTTTCGACTCTTTAGTATCTGTCTATATTTCTGAGATGAGGTATTATGTACACTATTTACATTATTCGGACTATTGTCCTCATCTTTGTTGCCATATTTATTACAACTTTTCAGTATCTGTCTATATTACTGAGATGAGGTATTATATACACTATTTACATTATTCGATCTATTGTCCCCTTTAAAGATATCGCCCTTAAAAGAGTTCCCACTCAACAAAGATGACAATAGTCCGAATAATGTAAATAGTATACTTTAAGCTTGTTGTCTAAGGAAAAGTAAACTATGGACGACCCTAAGTGATGTAATTTATTGCCGAATAAACGAAAATGTTTTTGTTGATATTTTATGTAATTATATGTATAGTCTTTATAGCTAAATTTTATTTATGTCTGATTTTTTGCACATACACACACACACATACACACACATACATATATATATATATATATATATATATATATATATATATATATATATATATATAAAAGTGAACATTGAAGTCATCACTCCGAGGCGACAGTCTGTTTCATGCTAAACGGAAACCTTCGGGCCATGTGCGTTGTATTTTTGCTTTATTATTTTTAAACGCCAGAAAACCTTGTAATAACAATCCACAATAAAATAATAAATAATAATAAAAATGTTAATTAACACCATAAATAGCCAAAAACTTACATTCGGATCCACAATTATTCCCACTCAATAAAACCTAGAATAATTTTAAACACAACCGTTACCGCCCACCAAAATAACCGTTGGAATAATACAATAGACTAGCTAAAATGCAAGACAATAGACTGCCCAAAATGCATCACTGACCTTTATATATAAACAGTCGAGCAGAAAATAAAACTCACATGATCTGCCGCTTGCCATTGTCTTGTCTTTTTTGTTTGTTTTTTTCAGCGTGACCCGCATTCGACCTTTGTCTGCAAGGACATTTTAGACAATTTTTGATAATTTCTTTTTATTTCTAAAGTTTGTATCAGTAATTTTCTTTTGTTGAGTACATTTTTTTCGTTTTCAGTTTTCACTTTTTCAGCTTCGGCCGAATTTGTTTTTATACACCTGTTTGTTTTAATTGCCGTATTCTTTCGTTGTTTAATTTTGCGTCGAACTTTATTAGACGGCGAACTTGTTTTTGCATTTATAGTTTATTTTAAGTTTTGTATTTTGTTCTGCATTTTATTTTTGGTTTGATTTGTTGTATTTCACATATAACAGCCATCTTGTTTGAAATCATTTTTGGCCTTAACTAAACAAAAATTTATTAATCGTGTTTTAAAAAAGAAACAATTTACAAGATGGCCGACCAAAGTCGGTCCATCAAAAAAGATTTATTTGCGTCTGCCGCTAAGGCAATTCCACCAGACAAATATAATAAGGCTGTCTCCTACCCCAAAGAAAAGATCACCCAAAAGAAAAATACTATATCCTCCAAAGGTGGGCCATATAAGGGGGAAAATAGTCCATCCACCTCCGGTGTAGAGGGAGGCAAAGAAAAGAAATAAAATGAACCAAATATAAGTAAAGCTGCTGTTTCGATAGACGAAGTCGACGGTCTAGCGGTTGAGGAATTACCCATTATTTGGAGTTCCCCCACACCCACAAATGTATAGTCAATGTAGCGGTGTTCATCGAGGGAGTCAAATGATTACCGATGGCAGGCTTTTGGTAGACCTCGATGCACAAGAGCGCATTGTGAAAAGAGCAGTGTCTGTCTTTGTGGTCGATAAGCTCACACGAAAAAATTGTCGGTGAACAAAAGGCACAGTGATGAAAGCACTGATTTCCTTGGGGGTTAAACCATAACAGATTATAAAAGGATCAGGTTTTTTTCCTGTAGGACACACTGTAGTCCATCCCGTGACTTAATCACAAAGTATTATATCATCCGCACAGAATACCGAGGACGGCGTAGGACCAAAGTGGCAGTACACGGGATTTCTGACTATATTACCAGGGAGCACTTAGAGGCATATCATTCAATATGGCCAATCAGTGAGAGTTACTCCAGAATGTGAGATGCGTGAGTGGGGTTTCGAGTTAATGTTGGACCAAGAATCCTTCACCTCCATTCCCAACAGCTTGAAGATAGGTAGGAAGAATTATCCCGTCACCATGACGGGGAGAAAACCAACTTGTTGGAAGTGTGGCGTGATTGGTCACTTTGCCCCTTCCTGCCCAGAGAAGAAAACCTCTTAGGCGGGCCTCCAGTGGCTTTCTTCTCTGGGCAGGAAGGGGCAAGGTGACCAATCACGCCACACTTCCAAAAGGTTGGTTTTCTCCCCGTCATGGTGATGTCATGTCTGACTCAAATTCCTCTCGAGCTGAAACTACTTGTTCCTGTAATGGGCCTGCCTGCGGCTTGAACCGGTGGTCAAAAGGCTCCGGTTGGATCTCTTCCAGAGCCCACATTGCCTGTCAAAACGATGGCGAAAGATACACAGGAATGGCTGGTTGTATGTAGAGTGAGAGAAAATCCCCAAGCTGCGGAATCTCACTCCTAAAACCCACAATGGCAAAGGCACTAACAGTCTCATTCCCAATCTGTGAGACTCCGGCTAGCTCCGCCAGCAGAATACACGAACTAAGTAAAATATTCGACCCCGGATTATGAAAAGTTTCTAAAGATAAAAGTAGTTAGACAATTAAAGGACAAAAAGCAAACCTGGGCCAGTGAAGATATCACGTTTTTCAGCCTCTGTCCCATCTTCCCGTACCCTTAAGAAAATATCAACCCCTCCTCCAATGACTAAGCCCCCCCCCCAAAAAAAATGACGCCACTTAAATAGATGCTCACACCAAGTTCACAATCTTCTGGCAAAAAAGAAAATCAACCGTGTTCAATGGGGATGCACTCCCTCAGCCTCTGCCCCGACTTACGCATTCTACAAGAATATGTATGACTCTCCTTCAGTGACTGAGTCACTGACCCCAATCCCTTTAAAGATATCTCCCTTAAAAGGGTTCCCACTCCCGGTACACTACAAATTTCTGCTCCTGCCCAAATTCCTTCACTGACGCCATAAAACTATAAAAAGATGCAATGAAATGCGTCTGTAGAAACAGCAAAAGAAGAAAAGACGAGATCGAAACTACAATAGCGGAGAAGATGTCTGTCGTGTATCCCGAGCCAAACAGAGAGAGGGGGACAGCAAAGGTATTTTAAATACTTGTCCTTAAATACTTGCAGTCAGTCCAAAAGTTTGGTGACAAAGATGTAGATGACACGAGGAATCTTCCTGACGCCAAGTGGGTACTTACCGGCAGACATGGGGGATAGTGGAAGAGGCTGTGAAAAGTTTCGACATTACACACACACCCACGCCATGGGATATCGTCGAAAATGAGGAGACTACGAAACTCAAACAATTTTGCTCAAGGAGGGTCCCAGTTTTTGTTCATCCCTCTCTATATAGGGCACTTTTCTGTGGGATATCGGGGGTCACGCGAGTGGCGGTCATATTAAAACTGAAATGGGCCAGAGGTCAATGGGCGAGGCCGTCGATATCCCCACCCCGACAACGTTTAAAGAAGACGGCCAACCCTAGAAGATCTGGCAATGTCACTCTTTTTAGCCAGTTTAAATGTCTTGAGGCTGAGGTTGGAGTCTCAAGGACGAGACTCGATCGTGACCTTCAGCGCATGGGAGTGGAAATATAAACTTTACAAGAGACTTGTTTCCGTTCTGGCGACCACAATTTTATACTGTGGAGGGGATTTGACCTTTTTTCTGCGTATTATAATGGTCGTTCTATGGTGGGGGGTTCTTGGCTGG
Source organism: Acanthosepion esculentum (assembly GCA_964036315.1). Classification (NCBI taxonomy): domain Eukaryota; kingdom Metazoa; phylum Mollusca; class Cephalopoda; order Sepiida; family Sepiidae; genus Acanthosepion; species Acanthosepion esculentum. The sequence goes on from OZ038511.1 coordinate 10,314,773, forward strand.
TAAGCCGTTCCTTGAAGGCTGTGTGTACGCATATCTTCGCGAATCCGGCGGACAGGCTTTGTGTCGTGGATGCTACCATAAAAGGCGTTTCGTTTCATTAACGTTTATGCGCCGAACGACTTCAGGAGGCGAGCCACCTTTCTTTTGCCGATCGATCTGTTTCTGACCATATCTTGTCGGGCAATTTTAGCGGGTGACTGGAATGCCATCCTAGATCTCGATATAGATCGCACGGGGACTAGATTGGTTACTAACAACCCGGATGTAAAACCATTTCGGGACTTTATCGACAGGCTGGATCTTGTCGATAAGTTCAAGAATGAGCTTTCCGGGAGCTAGTGTGGCTAATAGGGGCAGCTCGGCTTCGTTGTTGCTACATTGACCGAGTCAAGGAGAATCAATTTATGGCTCTCAGGCTGTCCAAGTTATCATTCCATAGTTTATTTGGACGTAAACTTAGATAAGCCTAATGACTGGCTGCTAGAAATTAAACACATATTTGTTCGATGAGAATGATTTTCAGGACTAACTCTTAGTAACTCTAATGCGGGAATTAACGGGGTCTGTGGCTGCGCTCTCCTTAAGGCTTCCATTAAGTCATTTGCTTCTGAGTATAGTAAGCGACTCAACCAAAATGAATTAGTAGAGTAATCGACACAAGAATCTACAGTAGAAAGGGCTATAAAATCGGGAGATATAGGGGAAATAGCTGCAGCTAAGGCAGCGTTGGCCTCCTTGTTTCTCAAGAAGGGCCAATCTGTGCATGATGGCGAAGAGAAGGCCCGCCATAAACCTCGAGCCGAGTGCTCCATCTATCGAAAGTGTCTTGCTCTGAAAGACTTTACACGGGTTAAAGGCCTCCCCGACATCCGACTATTGCCTTTTAATGCATTATATCGCGTGTTAGTGCGGAGAGCCACTCAAGATACTCTAGAGGATAAGCTCGGTTTGACGAATGAGGATTTTTCGCTCTCTTTAGCATTGGACGTCCTGTTTGAGGTCTCTGAATAACGACAGGGCATTACTCACCTGGCATGTGTTACGGAAGGCACTCCTGATCAGCAAAAAGCTCTGTGCAGAGGAGCTGGCAGTTACGCCAAACAGCGTGCGCTTCACTGGGTCGGTGGTGTCCTTGGGGTACGTTTTTTACTGTAATTTTGTACGGCTGTTGTGCGAACTGATTGAAGGTTACATCCTGGGCGGAAATTTCTTTGTCCTCGAGGCCAGTTCCGTCTGTAGCAATGTTTTGCCTCGGCTAAAAAGGAATGAACATTATGATTTGCACAACGTGGCAGAAGGAGTTTTATGAAGGTAAGATGTTTTCCAGGTGGTTGAATGTTTCGCGTTTGGTTCGCTTGAGAGAGGCTAATTTAGAGTGACATCTGGAGGTGACCTAAAATCTAAGGATATTAGTCGAGCTCATCAAACGTTTTTCAACCTCGTCCAGTGTTAGGTTAGCAACCGTCGTTTTTCCTTTGGTTAAATCCACTGAATTTAAATTAACTTGGAGTAGAGATTTTCCAAGCGTAGCTTAGATGTGGCACAAGGCCGAAAGTATGGGGCATCCAGTGAGGATAGAACTCACTTTTCAGTATAACTGATATAGCAAAACAAGTTTGCTAACCATTACACCAATCCGAGGTGCCCAAATATTGATTTTCCAAGCGTAGCTTAGATGTGGCACAAGGCCGAAATTAGGGGGCACCCAGTGAGGATCGAACTCATTACTCAGTTGTAACCGCCTCGTGGTGCCCAAATTAACCTAAAGTACTGATGGTTATCGGCCCTTTTATTTTTACCCCCATTTTATCTTCGGTTTATCCCCTTCCCCTTCCCATTTAGGTGACAGGTATGACAGTTCTCTGGTAACTCTGGGATAATCTTTCATTTCGAGGGTGAGTTTACGTAATTGTTATTGTTTCTAAATCGATGATTCATCGTGTGAATGATTATAAAACTGGTGCATGCAAATCAATTCATTACTTCCGCAATATTTTGTCCGTCCAGTTAAACTTGTATCTTCTGTCATTGTCGGGTACTCGTCGGGTACTCGTCGGGTACTCGTCGGGTACTTGTCGGGTACTCGTTACTAACATTAGTTTTGTTTAGTTGTGTAAATAAAGTTTCTGTTTCACGAACATTGGAGATTTATTTGTAGATTTTAATCAACGCAGCCCTCGACAAAGATTGTACATATGGAATTAGGTCGGGATAGAGTAAATGCGGCATTATGGTGTCTGTGTAAGGCAGTGTGAGATGTTTTGGTGAAAGGAACAACTTACGAACGATTCGGTCAGTGATTGACAGTGATGTAAATATTCATCGGGGTTTCCATTTTTAAAAGTTGTTATTTATATTCCCCACTCCCCACAGACAAATTCTTCATGTGGGACTAGTTAGGACTTCATAAAGTCTGTGAGATATTATGGTGGCTGTAGTAAGATTGGTAAGTAAGAATGTTTTGTTTTGGCGCAAGGAATATTTTATAGATTGTTTGGGTCAGTGATTGTGGCTTAGCTAAGTTTTTAAGATAAGACAAATGAAGAACAGTATACCCTATCCTCACTTTTGGCCTTGTGTCACATTTTTTGTATTTTTGCAAAATAAATAGTATGGCCTGACGATTGCGCTTACCATGAAACAGACTGTCACCTCGTGGATGATGACAGCAATGTCTACTCTTATATTTACATATGCTCTATCCCTGATATTCAGCACCTTAACCTATAAATATAGCATATATTAAAACTATAATTTATCAAATATATATATATATATATATATATATATATATACATATATGTGTGTGTGTGTGTGTGTGTGTGTGTGTGTGTGTGTGTGTGTGTAATCAGTTTACCCCAAACAAAGCAATATTGCCACTAAGGTGCAAGAGGCTACTGGGAATGAAAGAGGATGAGAAGACTTTAGAAGGAATCAGAAACCCAGTCCTAAAGCGGAAATAAGGGATACACCCCTAATCCTGTCCAAAGACCGGGGGGAGTGAATCAGAAGACAGGTTGAGGACAAAAATAAATAATAACCAGAAAATAGTAAATATAATTTTAGAGTTTAGGCCGAGACGTTAGAAGTGTAGACTTGAAGTAGAAGGAACCGGAAATCGAATCAACAACAAGAAATAAGGGATAAACCTCTACTCCTGTTCAATAGACACATATATGTGTGTGTGTGTGTTGTGTGTGTGTGTATACTGTACTCCTCCGTCGTTTTCGACGTCTGAAGGTCAAACAACTCAGTACCGACAGCCAGCCACCTGCACATCTGATTTGATTATAGTGGCGAAGGTTTCGTGCAGAACAACCCACACTTTTTGAAGGACCGAATATAGAGACCTGGTGCACTACGTGCCACAGGGTCCCCAAATGATCCCCCGCAGGTTTGGAATTCAGAGTTATCCTTCTCGTAGACCAATTGCTATCCAAGGCTATAGAACCCAATAGTCCTGCTATTTACTCATAGCTGGTGGGGTGAGGGAGAGGATTCATACCTTTCCCAAGGCTATTAGCACGTAAGTGAATGTAATGGATTCGACTGGAATTCGAACTCGGCTCTCCGATTCCTCAACCGAACCGCTATCCATTACTCCACCTTATCTCATCTAACAGTGTTTCTCAACCGTTTTAAGCAACGGCACACCTATAAGAAAATGAAAATATTACGGCTCACTTATTAAATATTTAAAATCATTTAAATATTATGAAATAAGGCCAAAGATTTTTTTTATAAAATACACAAACAAATATGAAGATTATTTCAATGTTTCAACTATTTGTGCAGCTTATTTAATGGGAAACCTGTCGTGATTTCATCAATGTTTACGTGAATGCACTATAAACAGACCGTCATTTCTTTTTCAGTTTGGCATACTCTTTCTCGCTTCTTATTTTTCATATTATTTCGGGTTGAGAAGATTCAGTCACATTAACAAGAAGGTTGGATACAATTATATGTAAAAAAAAATATTCAAATAAAGAAAAATTAAAAGAATTAAATTAAAAAATAAAAATACTCTTTAAAACATGAATATTAAAACAAAGTATATTTAATTAGTATTAATTAGTATTTAATAATTAGTATTAATTAGTATTAATTAGTATTTAAAATAACATAATCAAAGAATAGTGAATAGAATTATTTTAAAAAATTTGAATACTTATTCAAGTATTCAAATACTAATACTGTACTATTACAACTTCTGCGCGCGCACACACACACACACACACACACATATATATATATATATATATATATATATATATATATATATATATATATATATATATATATATAATTATTTATTTAAATATTATAACATAAATATGTTATAAAATCACTACAAAAATAGCCATTTTATTTCAACACTTCCGGTGTCTTATCAAGTGATGATGTCGAATGTAGAATAAATGGTTTTAAAAGTTTCAAATTAATTAACGATCCTTCGCCTGGGGTAAACGCTGTTACATAAGCTAGAATGACCAATCAAAATACAAGTATATGAGAATTCAAAAACTTTGACAACGAAGCAAGGTTATCATAGATATTAAAAGCGTTAAAGTTGGGGTTCTAGTAAAATAGAATATGTCCTAACTAATAAGTATTAAATTATATGATAAAATTTGAAATTAAAATTAAAAGTAAAAAATTACCCATTTAGAAATCGAAATCTAATCTCTATTAAGTTTAAAATTATAGAATTACTGAGGAGAAAATAAAAATACATATGTTATTCAATTTATTTTTTCATTGAAAATATATATATATATATATGCTTGTGTGTGTGTGTGTGTTCCATGATATTCTTTCGTCACGGCGTTTGAGAATCACTGAGCCGTCCAATGTTTTCTACTAGACTCCATGAATTACTTTAATATGATTATTCAAATCCCCCTAAAAAAATTTCTATCACTTGTATATCCTTGCTTGATCCGGCTTCTAATGCTCTGGAGGGAGCGGCTTGGGGAAAGAATACCTGCCTCTTGGGGGCACAATCCGTAAAGTTAAATGTACTCGGATGAGTTACACCACGGAATTTAAGGAGTAGCAGCGAGTCTAGTTAGTTACCTGTTCGTTATCAAGTCCCGATGGTTCAGTGGGTATGACGCTTGCGTTGAACTCTAACGGTCCGGGTTCGAATATCGGTAGTGGGTGCGCACTGCCGATGAGTCCCAAAATAGGACTAAACGGCCATCCAGTGCTTTCTGCATTCTGTTGAGGATTCTTCCAGACTCAAAGAATTAATATATATATATATATATATATATATATTTATCCGATGCGATGAGAACGAAAGTAATATATAAATTCCAACGTTCATAGCATTAATCCAAAAGAGGGCTTGATACCGATAGTAGAGTGATAATTATTTATTTATTACAATTTTATCATATAGCCAAAACCATTTTACTCACTACAAAGATGCAACTTCGCTTCAGTGCATTTCAACTGCACTTCGACGGCTGAGAATCGAAAATGGCTATCTATTGATTTATTTATCTATGTTATCTATTTATCTATGGATAAAATTATAATATATATACATACATACATATATATATATATATATATATATATATATATATATATTCGTCAAGCCTAGAAGAATCATCGATTCGAGAAGAATGTATAATTCTTCTAAACTCGACGAATTAATTATATATATATATATATTTGGATGTGTACGAATATTTTTCACCATAGTGTATGTATCTCTCTCTCTCTCTCTCTCTCTCTATATATATATATATATATATATATATATATATATATATATATATATATATATATATATATATATATATATATATATATATAAGGATAAGGGAAATTTGGATGAGTTCGGAATATGTGAACGAGCAGCACTATATCGAGTCTAGTTAGTTACCTCTTCGTCGCCGAGGCCCGTTGGCCCAGTGTGTATGACGCTTGTGTCGTATCGTAACGATCCGGGTTCGAGTCTTGCTGCTGATGAATCCCAAAATAGGAGCAAACATTCTGCTGTGGATTCTTCTACACTCGAGATGAATTACTTTAATTTGATTATTCAAACCCCCTTATATATATATATATGTGTGTGTGTGTGTGTGTGTGTGTGTGTGTGTGTGTGTGTGCGGTATTTAGTGGAAAGTACACAAATTCCCTGATAGAGTTATTATATGCCGTTGCATGGATAGTCGATTGTAACTGCGCCTAACCCAAGATTATGAATATGGATGCGGATGGATGAATTATCATATATACACCTGTTTGCATGTGTGCCTATCTATATGTGAGTGTCATCCCCCCCAACAAGCACAGAAGAAATCTTGTCCCCCCCTCTACCTTACGCAAAATAATCAAACACAAATAAAGCAAAAATAGATCCACTTTTGAAAAAAAGAAACCAGTTTGTCTGAAGATCGCGAAAGCGTGAAACCCGGGGTTACAAACTACTATCCATGCAACCTCATCTCTCTCTCTCTCTCTCTCTCTCTCTCTCTATGATTTCATTTGATTGACAATTGCGTTTAAGCTGAAAAGGACTGTCGCCGCTGGGTATTGACCTCAATGTACACTTTTATATTTAGGTACTCTCTTTCCCTGATAATGAGTACTTGAACGCAGAGAGTTAAAACTATATTTTTATCATATATTGGGGATGTGTTTCCTGAGAGAGTAATATCGTTGTATATGCTAATTGGATCATATATTTGGCGCCTTCCCCGTCACCCAACCACTTCAGCCAATTACTAAAACTTTTATTATTCATGAATTACAGATCTCCTTGTCCAACAAGTGCTTGATCCGCTATTTTTACAACAAATTGCCTCGGCGCAGACAAGGATTGCTAATGAGGCCGTACAAATAGTAATCTGAAGATGTGCCTGCAAGCAAGAGTGCTTCCTCATTGGTATCTATGTATTTCTATGACCGTAAACATACGTAGGGTGCGATGGGTAAATTGCCGCCATTTTATTTATAATTTTTTAAAATTACGCGCATGCGCGTTGTTGGTCTTTTGATTGTGTCGCCTGCACAGTATAGTCGGGTCAGTTGGGCACCGTCCGTAAGAAAAAGAGCATCCTGACGTAATTCACTCGGACAGAAATTTGAAAACAGCATGCATACTGCTTGGCATTTGCGCCGAAAGCTCCAATACGAACATTTCAGAGTGTTTGGCGTTAATATGTGGACTTGTGCAGAGGATTCAGAAAGGCTTGGATGAGTCTAACGGGGATTACGAAGGTGTTTGATCACTAGTGATGGCTACGTTATCTGTTTATATTTCTGAGATGAGGTATTATGTACAATATTTACATTATTCAGACTATTGTCCTCATCTTTGTCGCCATATTTATTACAACGTTTCGGCCCTTCAGTATCTGTCTATATTTCTGAGATGAGGTATTATGTACACTATTTACATTATTCAGACTATTGTCCTCATCTTTGTCGCCATATTTATTACAACGTTTCGGCCTTTCAGTATCTGTCTATATTTCTGAGATGAGGTATTATGTACACTATTTACATTATTCGGACTATTGTCCTCATCTTTGTCGCCATATTTATTACGTTTTGGCCTTTCAGTATCTGTCTCTATTTCTGAGATGAGGTATTATATACACTATTTACATTATTCGGACTATTGTCCTCATCTTTGTCGCCATGTTTATTACAACGTTTCGGCCTTTTAGTATATGTCTATATTTCTGAGATGCGGTATTATATACACTATTTACATTATTCGGACTATTGTCTGTTCTAGTTCCACCTATCACAGTGGATAAAGGCGTTAGTTAGATCCAGTGACTCTATCCTGGGTGCTACACTACTTCTGATCTTCATCAATGATCTCCCCGATGTCATCAGTTCCCAACTAGGTATTTATGCAGATGAAACAATCATTTACGTCTGTCTTTGTAGCAAATCCAACAGATCAGATTAAGTAAACTTGGCAACTGCTCTTGAAAAGGATCTCCAATCATTGGGGTTTTGATCTTCATCAATGATCCCCCTGATGTCATCAGTTCCCAACAAGGTATTTATGCAGATGAAACAATCATTTACGTCTGTCTTTGTAGCAAATCCAACAGATCAGATTAAGTAAACTTGGCAACTGCTCTTGAAAAGTATCTCCAATCAGTGGGTTTTGATCTTCATCAATGATCTCCCTGATATCATCAGTTCCCCACTAGGTATTTATGCAGATGAAACAATCATTTACGTCTGTCTTTGTAGCAAATCCAAGAGATCAGATTAAGTAAACTTGGCAACTGCTCTTGAAAAGGATCTCCAATCAGTGGGTTTTGATCTTCATCAATGATCTTCCCGATGTCATCAGTTCCCCACTAGGTATTTATGCAGATGAAACAATCATTTACGTCTGTCTTTGTAGCAAATCCAACAGATCAGATTAATTAAACTTGGCAACTGTTATTGAAAAGTATCTCCAATCAGTAGGGATTTGATCTTCATCAATGATCTCCCTGATGTCATCAGTTCCCCACTAGGTATTTATGCAGATGACACTATCATTTACTCCTGTCTCAATAGTAAGCCCGGCAGCGCTGACAAAGTGAACCTGGCCGCTGCTCTCGAAAACGACCTCCAATCATTGATTAACTGAGGTAGGAAATGGCTTGTAAATTGTAATTCCTCCCAAACTAAACTGCTCTCATTTTATCAACATAGAGAAATGCCCTCCCCTATCAGCATGGCTGATGCTCGCCTCCGTGAGAGCGTCTCACTATGCCTTCTTGGCTTCACTTCTTCGACTGACTTCAAGTCGAACAACTACATTGAATCAATAGTTGCATCTATTGCAAGGAAAGTTGGGTCACTGTGTCGTGCCAGAAGGTATTTCCCGTTAGAGTCCATCTTACGCATCTACAAATCTATCATTCGTCCTTGCATTGAATACTGTTGCCATATCTGGTCTGGTGCCTCTGCCGTTCATCTCGAGGTTCTCGACAAGTTCCAAAGAAGCATCTGTAATGTAATCGGTCCGGAATTGTCTTCTCGACTTCAGACACTTTCTCAAATACATGATGTATCTTCCCTCTGTCTTTTCTACAAATATTTCTATGGCTACTGCTCTGATGAGCTTTTTCCCTGGTGCCCGACTATATGAATTTAAGCGTGCTACAAGATTGGCATCTCGGTCCCACCCGTTTACTTTTGAAACAGTTAAATGAAACCGCCACTTCGACTCCAAAAGATTCTTTCCTCGCTCTTCCGGACATTGGAACTCCCTTCCTGTTACTTGCTTCCCTGATAACTACAATCTTCAAACATTTAAATGTAACGTCAATCGCCATATTCTGTTGCCTTGATCCCTGTCCCTTTTTCCTTTCCTCAATTCCTCCTACACCCACCCTTTTCTATCGCTCTCTGTAGCCTCCTGCATGCCATGTACACTCCTCCCTTTCTTGGAGTGAAATGCTTAAAAAGGTACATTTTGAACATTGATAAGTCTAACATTCTCCTGTGCATCACATATTGCTGTCACATCTGGTATGGAGGATCTGCTATATATATGGAGAGATCTTTGACAAAACCTAAACAAAATATGCAACGTTATAAATTCTGACCTGGCATCTCGGCTTCAGTCAGTTTTTCACCGACATAACGTGGCTTCCCTTTGTCTTTTCTACAAATTCTTGATCGGGTTTTAAATTTTTGAAGATAAGAAAGAAAGAGGCTATCAGGGAATTCTACAAGCGAGAAGTTCGAGTGAATAAACTATTAGTGTAGAAGTTACGGTTAAATCGGGCAATTTCAACAGTAAAATGATGAGACCTAGTTGCCAATCTAGTACTGCATTTAAATTCGTGGAGCCGAGGTATCAAAAAAAAAGAAAACACACCAAAACAATTACCATGAAGCTATTTATAGAAGAGGTACAAGGAAGCTACTTTATAATGGTGCGAAGGAGTTTGAAGCCGAGATACCAGGTTAGGAACGATGATGTTGCAGATTCTGCTTTGGATTTTGTCAAGAATCTCTCGATATTCAACAGACGCAGCAAACTAGATGGCAGCAATATAAGATGAACGGAGAATAGTATAATTAGGCAAGATATTTTGGGGGAGGAAAATTGTCTAGTCGTTTATATGCTGATATTATTATGTGTATATCGTAACTGAATCACTTATAAATCCTTGCTTGTCATGTTAAATATAAAAATGCAAGGGATATCGTGGGAAAGGTCATGACTGGAGTGAAAATCAAGATTTAATTCATTTAGCATTGACATGCTAAAAGTTGACAAAAATTCCAATAATACCGATAAAAGAAAATAGCTAGGCAATGACGTCATACCTCTACAAGACAATCATAACCAAAATATGCTTACAACAAGGATATATGCGAGGGAGAATTCCAGAAAATGCTTCCATCAATGGAATCGATCGCGGATAAAGTGTGTGGCTTCGTAAAGGGACTATTATGAAGGAGATAAAATGCCGAATTGATATGAATTGTAGTTTTTCATTTTAAATCATTTTTGATCAGAACTTGTACATCAACACATCCAGGTGAGTATATGATAACCTATAAATGTTTGTGTATATATCAACACCTAATATATATATATGCATACATCGACACATCTAGGTGAATATATGTTAACCTATAAATGTTTGTGTATACATCAACACCTAATATGTACATGCATACATCAACATATCTAGGTGACTATATGGTAACCTATAGATGTTTGTGTATACATCAACACATAATATATGTATACATACATCAACACATCTAAATGAGTATATATTAACCTATAAACGTTTGTGTATACATCAACACCTAATATATATATGCATACATCAACACATCTAGGTGAGTATATGGTAACCTATATATGTTTGTGTATACATCAACACCTAATATATATGCATACATCAACACATCTAGATGCGTATATGGTAACCTATAAATATTTGTGTATACATCAACACCTAATATATATATGCATACATCAACACATCTAGGTGAGTATATGTTAACCTATAAATATTTGTGTATACATCAACACCTAATATATATATGCATACATCAACACATCTAGGTGAGTATATGGTAACCTATAAATGTTTGTGTATACATCAACACCTAATATATATATGCATACATCAACACATCTAGATGCGTATATGGTAACCTATAAATGTTTGTGTATACATCAACACCTAATATATATATATATGCATACATCAACACATCTAGGTGAGTATATGCTAACCTATAAATGTTTGTGTATACATCAACACCTAATGTATATATATATATATGCATACATCAACACATCTAGGTGAGTATATGTTAACCTATAAATGTTTGTGTATACATCAATACCTAATATATATATGCATACATCAACACATCTAGGTGAGTATATGTTAACCTATAAATATTTGTGTATACATCAACACCTAATATGTACATGCATACATCTAAGTGCGTATATGTTAAACTGTATGTTAATGTTCGTGTGCATATCATTATCTACTGGGTTCGTGTATGCATCAACACGTCTGGGTTAGTGTTTGTTAACCTATAATGTTTGTGTATAAATAAACAAGCCTGTGTAAGTGTCTGTCTTAAAATTCTGTTAGAAACCTATCAGGACTTTATATTTTTACACATTTGGCTATATTACTCTTTTCTTTTGTATGGATGGATGGAATCAATTATTATTGTCTATATGCTTATCTAGGTGTACGCACTTAGGTTTTTGCCTCGAGCATTATATGTGCAAAAGCATTTAAAGAAAAACATTTCTGCTTGCCTATAGAAACGAAATTACTTGCATCTCAAGGTTCGAATCGCGAGAAAGGGAAAAAAAGAATTCGAAATGAAAGTGAACATTTATCGGCAACTGTGCGTCATCGATAACAAGTGTTTGCGTTTGTCTGTGTGTCTGTTAGCGGCTGGTTTTGTGTCAGAGAGAGTGACAGAGTAAGAGAGGAAGGATGTATATCGAGGCACATTCATATAAGCAAGATTATATGCATCGCCATGTTTGTATCAGAATGGCGAACGCTAGCCTCGTTCTCGATTGAACGCGCGAAGTTTTTCTCGTTTTATCTTTTCTTTTCTTTTCTTTTTTTTCTGATCCCGCGGCAAATAAAGAAATTCTATTCTCCAATTCCCAGCAATTGTTAATTCAATTAAGCATTCATCGTTTGTCCATTTCATTTTTTCCCCCTGTTTCAGAATATTTAATATTTATCATTAGTGTTTGAACAAATGCAAATGAAAATATGGTAGTTGGGGAGGTGAGATCTACAACAAAACAACACGTAACTATGTTGTATGCCAATAAAGCACTCAATGTAGGGTTAAGGCGAATGGGAAGGTGGGGTTTAGGGATAGAGGTGTGTGCTAGTGTGTAATAAAATTGAGAACATATTTAAAAGGTAATTTTCTCCTGGATGTAAATGTATTTTAAGCGAACTCTCTCGTACAAACGGGCCAATATAATTACATTTATTCACGCACACAGATACAAACACAGCTACATACATATGTATATATCCGTCTACAGGAATATGTAGGCACGTCTTTTTCTCTATCTCTTCTTGCCTCTCTCTCACACTCCCTTGCCTCTCTCTCACATTCTCTCTCTTGCCTCTCTCACTTTCACATTCTTTGCCTCTCTCTCCCTTGCCTCTCTCTTTCCTTCTCTCTCTTGCCTCTTTCTCTCCTCTCTCTTGCCTCTTTCTCTTCTCTGTCTTGCCTCTCTCCTTCTTTCTCTCTCTTACCTCTGTCTCTCTTACCTCTCTCTCTCTTTCTCTCTCTTGCCTCTCTTTCCTTCTCTCTCTCTTTCTCTCTCCCCCTTCTCTCTCGCCCCTCGCTACCTTTCACGCTCGACGCTGTTTCCTTT
>OZ038511.1:10332661-10335161 GCA_964036315.1 Acanthosepion esculentum
TCTTCTTAATTCCTGCTCTTTTATTGTTCGCTCTCCTCAATAATGATTTCTTTTTCTCATATTATATCACATTCAGCAATCCCTTGCGTCTTAGTAGCTTTGTTCCCTTGCTTTGAGTGAAATGATGAAAAGAAGACGCTGCTCAGTTCGATGCCCTGACAATTTATACAGAAGCCTTTCCCATAAAGATTAAAGATCCTGCAACTGTCTAATAATTGACACCATTTTTTTCAATTAATATTAACATTAAAGTAACTTTTATATATTTGGAACTAGCTTAGAAGCCACCCTTCGCCTGGACTTTAGGCGAGCTCCTGTGCAGGTCTTTTGAGGCCACGGCCAGTCACCTTCAGCGTCCAATGTACGAAATTTAGAAATAATGAAATTATTTTATCTTTATTCAACATCTTAATTCGGCATAATCTTTCTTCGTATACACAAATTATCTCCGTAGTTTGTTTACAATTATTTTGCGCGACATTTTTATTTTATTTTAAAATCACCATTTTTTTTTATTATCCCGATCACATAAAGTCACTCTTGAAAGACATTAGTGAACCCGAAGTATGTAATATTTCGAATATGTCACAGTACGCGTGCTAGAGAAAGAAAAAAAACATATAGACAACGTATTATACCCTCTTAATTTTTAATTACCGTTTAATTAGACAATATCAATTGAAATTGCGACAAAAAGCGAAATTAAAAATAAACCTTTAATAAAGAACTGTTTTTTAAACCTTTCACCCTGTTCGATATTTAAATTTAATTTTTTAATGAGTTATTTATTTAATTTCTAATCTCGTGTAACTAGTGTAGTTACTACCTGTTACTTCAGGCTGTTTATGATTCGCCAAGATCGAAAAAAGAACGGACGGACGGACACACGTACACTGCACTTTATTTATATAGAAGAATATAAGAATAATCTAAATAGAAAAATGAATTCAGGAAATATACGAAAATAGAAACGGGTACAAGACAAAGATGTGCCTTCTCACCAGACTTATTCAAGCTATCCAATGAGACGATTCTGAGAGAATTAGCACGCCTACAAAGATTCATTATTGGTGGCAACAATCTTAACAACATAAGATATGCAGATGATACAGAGTTGACAGCAGATCCAAAAACGAAACTACAAGAACTCCTACAAATGAAGGCAAGAAGAAAAAACTACACATCAACTGCAAGAAGACAGAATGTATGGATGAGCCCAACATACAAATTAAAAATTGGCGATAAAAGCAAACAAGTACAGCAATTTAAATATCTATTTGAACAGTTACAGGAAAAATCATCACTGAAATCTGAAAGCAAATTTGGATAGCGAAAGATGCCTTCCGAAAGGTAAACAAAGTATTAAGGAAATGTTAAGAAAAGAGTACTGAACTGCTGTGTAATTTCTCATTTTTTACACCAGAATAGAGAAAGATGCTTATCAGAAACTAAACAAAGTATTAAGAAACAAGAAAATTTCGTTAGAAAGAAAGAAAAGTATGCTGATCTGCTGCGTAATATCTCATTTCTTACTTCAGAATAGAGAAAGATGCTTACCAGAAACTAACCAAAGTATTAAGAAACAATAAAATTTCGTTAAAACGGAACTGTTACATGATATCAGTCCTTCTATATGACAGTGAGTGCTAGCCAATCTCCTCACAGATAAAGAAGAGACTTGAAACAAAACAAATGTTGTTCCAAAGAAGGGTGCAAAGAATACCATGGACCGAACATGTGAGCAACAACGAAGTGTTAAAGAATATAGAAACAAAAAGAAAACTTATACTTAACATCAAAAAGAGGCACTTGAAATTTTTAGGGTATATGATGAGGAAAGAATGCTTGGAAAATTTGATACTCACAGGACAGATCTTGACGGCAAGAGTGACAGATGAAAACACCGCAGCAACTCCCAAGAGAGATTGAGTAAATGGATGACAGGATAGGGTTTAGGAAAGGTAACAAAAAGATAGAATTTATTAAGAGCTACAAAGGACAGGAAATTGTGGAGAGCCATGATCGCCAACGTCCTGAAGCGACACGGCACATAGAAGAGTGTTGTCATAGTCTAAAACAGGTTGACTGGGTGTGGTCATTTTTTTAAAGAGATTGATTGGGTGTAGCCATCGATCTAAATAGCCAGCAGGCAGTTTCTTCCAAATTCACGTTTTCTACCGCAGTGTAGTTTGACCTTCAAATTTCCCCTTCTTGAAATTCGCAAAATATTCACAACACTTACTGCTTTAAAGTGAATATGCTTCATGAAATCCGCTTCTCTTCTGTTGCCATCTTGAAAACGAACATTCAACAACAATCTAGTACATACACCTTGCCTATCGCCATTTTCTTTTCTCTTTCAACAATTTAAAAATGAAATTTGAATATATAATACACAAAAATAGTTTTCAGCAGTGTATTCTGTACGTAATTTTTTAAAAAAGCAGTTACCAGTATCTGTTTATATTTCTGAGATGAGGTATTATGTACACTATTTACA
>OZ038511.1:10337661-10397661 GCA_964036315.1 Acanthosepion esculentum
ATGCGGTGTGTGTGTGTATGTGTGACTCTGCTTAAATGCTAAAATAGAATTTGTACTCTGTGATTCAATGAAGCCAGATGAAATCGATGTCAATGGATGACCCGACACTTAGACCCGTGATCGACCTACCTGCGCCTCTGATATGCACGTATGGGAAAACCTGAAGAGGGAGAAAAGAAAGTTTCAAATACACTCGCTAGGATGGGGAATCCACGCTCGGAGAATGCACCAGAACTACACATCGACTTACCAACATTTGACTGTCGAAGTCCGGCGTTGAATGAAACACCGCGTTATGTGTGTTTTCATTAGTAATTTACATCGACAACACCACATATATTATATTTAGGCAGCATATCTTCATTCAAGAATGTTTCATTGAATAATATAGACATATAACGCCATATTGCATTTCTACCATCTCTGGTTAACTCCCTTACATTGTGGACGTTTTGTTACAAAAAACATCATAGCTACAAGGGGTACATTTAAAAATTTTAAATAATTATAACAGAACGCGTTCATGCCTGTTTACAAAAATCAGTATCACAACAATCATAGTTACATTAAATTTCGCTTCACAACTGACCCCTGACGATGATCTCGGAGCAGATCGAAAGTACTTCGGTTAACAAAAACTACGGCGCCTTCCTTGATGAATTTCAACTTAATATCAAGAAGATTATTTGAGAACTAGAAAGGATTATTATAAAGATAAATATACATAATATATCTATATTATTTAATGAAACATACTTGAACATCATATATATATATATATATATATATATATATATATATATATATATATATATATATATATATTAATGCATGTTTCATTAAATAATATAGACAAGTTTTGACTATTTTAAGTAAATTCCTTTCATATTGTCTGATAAGCTTAATAACATTATCATTGAATGACGAAAGAAAAACACCATATTGATACATGTTTTTTGATCCTATCTAAGCTTTCGGCTTACATAAGCCATTATCAGAGATGACAATTACATTACAATAAATTAAAAAATACATGGACATAGAAATAATCATAATCTGTTTTGTTTGCATGATAAAACATGCATTAATGAAAAAAATGCTGCTTAAATATACACAATATATATATATATATGTATATGTGTGTGTGTGTGTGTGTGTGTGTGTGTGTGTGTGTGTGTGTGTGTGTGTGTGTGTGTGTGTGTGTGTTTAAATAAAATCAACATGGAATATTTGTTGAAGCTTTCTTTGGTGTCAACAAAGTCGTTTGATATCGTGTGCAAAATTGGAAATCAACTTGCCAAAATTGTGTGTAATGTTGCGATTATGTTCGGCCATCGCTGGTCAATTTTTTTTTTTAAGTAAAGAACGTAGAAGTCAAAAGTAGCTCGTGTCAGTGGGTTCCATCTGCTCGGGTAGTGGAAGAGATGTTTACGTCACGTGACTAAAACGATCTTATGTTTGAAAGGAAAAAGGAAAAGTTTGATGTGGCGAGCCAAGAAAATTCTTAATCGCTTTTTTAGCTGTGTTGGCACATTGCTGTTCTGTTGTTGACCATTATATGACGATAAATCTAGTCTCATTGAAAATGACCAACGATTGCCAAAAGTGATCCTAACATTACACAAACAATTTCGGTACGTTCCTTTACAAGTTGCTACCCTAGATCAAATGACATTCGAGACCAGAATAAATTCAGCGACATGCCCAGCAGTCAGTGTCCGTTCTAGTCAAGGAAATATGTTTAAACAAAATATTGCAGTACTGGATGTGCTTTGTGGTCTTATGAACATCGGCTTGGAATGAGAAGTTGGAGGGCCGAGTTCGAATTCCAGTCGAGTTTGTTACATTCCCTTAAGCGCAATGACTATTGGAAAAGCGTGAATCCATCTCTTTCCTCTCCAACAGCTACGGGTTGAATAGAAGAACAGACTGGGTCCTATAGCGTTCGATAGCAACCAGTGGACTGCAGAAAGAAACGGTTACCTATTGCAGGAAAATCTTCTGCCTATTCACTGATAAAGCGTGTATCACGTATAGCACCCAACTGATTCATTTCTGTACGAATATACTACATCAGCTGCTAAGAAAGTCTGTTCACTGTACCGGGCGAGACATTTTTTTCTCTCCGGAATCTATTTTGCATAACTATAAATCTACCATTCGCCGATGCTTAGAATACTGCAGCCACATATGGTCCCGTGCCCCTGATATTTACCTTGAGATCCTTGATAAAATCCAAAGAAGAATCTGCAATATTAGTGGTCATGATCTGGTGCCTAGGCTTCAGTCACTTTTCCACCCCCGTACCTTTGCGTCCATGTATCTTTTCTATAAACGCTTTCATGGTAATTGTTCATATGAGGTCTTCAATATGGTACCTGGACTTTATGAATTTAAGTACAGTACTAGTCTGACATCAAGATCTCAACCATTTACAATTGAGCCGACGAGATATAACCGTAAGATCTATGTTGACAGTTTCTTTTCTCGTACCTCTCGCTTGTAAAGCTTACTTCCGGCTCCATACTTTCCAGCAAAAATTAATCTGCAAAAATTTAAATGCAGTTTCAATTGCTATCTACTGTCCTCCTGATAAACCTTTCTTTTTTCGTTCATTATTAATGTTAAAACAGATTAATATATACATATATATATATATATATATATATATATATATATATATATATATATATATATATATATATATATATATACCCAAGTATAGGATTGGTATATACGGAATAAATTTCAATAACCAATAATTATTATTCTTAAAAGAGCGCTCAATACAGAGTAGAGCAGATATAATTATTTATTTAAATATTATAACATAAATATGTTATAAAATCACTACAAAAGTGGCCATTTTGTTTCAACACTTCTGGTGTCTTATCAAGTGATGATGTTGAATGGCTATTTTTGTTGTGATTTTATAACATATTTATGTTATAATATTTAAATAAATAATTATATATATATATATATATATATATATATATATATATATATATATATATATATGCACATTTCATTGAATACGACAGACAAAGTGCTTTGATTTAGTTTTTTATACAGTTTACGATTGCATCTAGCATGAAACAGACTGTCGCCTCTAAGTGTTGACTTCTATGTTCACTTTTATATTTACACACGCTCTATCTCTGATATTGAGCACTTTATCCCATAAATATAGCACACTTTAAGACTATATTTCTCCATATATATATATATATATATATATTAAAAATATGTCTCTATCGCGTCACAGGAAATACTATGTTTCGAAACCGAAACTCAAACCGTAAATTCTAAGGATTCTTAACATCGCTTGACAATGAAACCGTGCTGTAAATTTTAAGTTTAATTGAATTTTAAGACTTTGGTTTCGGTTTCGAAATATAGTAATTTCTGTGTCGCTATGGAGACATTTTTTTTTTAAAATAATTATAATATTGTGCTTTACTTTTTATCGAGCACTGTTTTTTAAAATAAAACAGAAATACTAAAGAACTTTGGATTATAAATCTGACTGTTCTTTCCCATTACTTAGGATACACACACACACACACACACACACATATATATATATATATATATATATATTGTATGCATGCGTGTGCGTGCGTGCGCGCGCGTTCGTATGTGTGGGGGTCATATGATAGAAGCGAAACCTTTATAGTCAGATACGTGCATATCAGGTTACCGATGGCCGAGACGGTATGTCTGTGTGCAAGGCATCGATACACTGCATGCGGCTCCTATTAAACCATTTGTGTCTTTAGTGCTAGGAAAAGAGATTGGTTCCTTCGTCTTGGTCGGAGGCATATATATCACGTAAATATATTAATCGCATAGCAATGCCGAATAAATAACATCGCTCTGACACGCACGCAACGACAACATCTCTCGCACGGACTCTTTGTCTTGGGTCGCTATTACGATTTATGATACCAATGTATATGCATGGTCACATGGAAACGTTTGCAAGTTACGCACGCCTGCACACTCACACACGCACACTAATACTCATACATATATACATATATATAAAGATATTTTTATGTTTATACATTCTTTCTATAGATACAAATAATTAAGTAAATGCTTTTTTTTATATAATAAACAGTATTAATAACATTTACCGGCCTGAATGTCCGAGAAATCATCATAGAAAATGTTCGTTTTCCCACAGGAATCGAACCTGTATCCTATACGGAACCGTCATTTAGCCTGACGTGCCTTAACCGATCGAGCCACGGAGAATCGTTCGATTAGCAAGGGCGATTTTACTGTTTTTAAACTTCAATGTTCCATGAATCTCTCACGTACATTCATATCTAAATGACGGTTCCGTATAGGATACAGGTCTGATTCCTGTTGAAGAACGAATGTTTTCTATGATAATTTCTCGGACGTTCAGTCCGGTAAATGTTATTAATTCTGTTTATTATAAACAGAGCATTTACTTAAATATTTGTATCTATAAAAAGAATGTATAAACATAATAATGTCTTAAAATAATTGTCGGACTTTGTCCATTTCATAAAGTATATATATATATATATATATATATATATATATATATATATATATATATAATATTGTTAATGCAATAATATTCAGGTGGTCAGAGATTGGCGACTAAACTCTCTTCCGATCTTGCCCAAGCTACCCAATGGGGTAAAAACTGGCTGGCTACATTCAATGCCACGAAGACCAAGCAAGTTATATTCAATCATCGCCGATCTGACCCCCGAACAATCGCCAATCAGGATGAACGGAGGTCTTCTCGGGATGCACCATGCCTTAAAAGACTGCTGGGCCTCAAACACCCCCCCCCCTGACCTCAAATGGAACTCGTGCATACGGTCCATTGCTAAGGAGGAAGTTAAAATGGTCGGTTCCCTGTAGTGGTCCGGTAAGTAACTGACCCCTCCAGCTATGCTCTCCCCTTACAAGAGCCAGGTCAGGCCAAAAATGGAGTACTCTTATCATATTTGGGCGGGAGCTGCCCAGACTTGACTCTCCTGGCTTGATAAAGTTCAAAAGCGTGTCTGAGTGCTTGTGGGTGACGAACTATTCTCCACCCTTCAACCTCTCTCCCACAAGTGCGATGCGGTAAGTGTCCACTTTTCTATCGCTGCCTCCACGGAAAGTGCTCGGACGAACTACATTCCCTGGTCCCGCCGAGGCAAACCTTCACACCAAGAACACACCCCGTCACCATGTAATATATATATTCTTTTTTTTTTCTATCTTATTTACGCCTTACATATATTCTTCCTTTTTCTATCTTATTTCCGCCTTACATATATTCTTCCTTTTTCTATCTTATTTCCGCCTTACATATATTCTTCCTTTTTCTATCTTATTTACGCCTTACATATATTCTACCTTTTTCTATTTCCGCCTTACATATATTCTTCCTTTTTCTATTTCCGCCTTACATATATTCTTCCTTTTTCTATTTCCGCCTTACATATATTCTTCCTTTTTCTATCTTATTTACGCCTTACATATATTCTACCTTTTTCTATTTTATTTCCGCCTTACATATATTCTTCCTTTTTTTATCTTATTTACGCCTTACATATATTCTACCTTTTTCTATTTCCGCCTTACATATATTCTTCCTTTTTCTATTTCCGCCTTACATATATTCTTCCTTTTTCTATCTTATTTCCGCCTTACATATATTCTTCCTTTTTCTATCTTATTTACGCCTCACATATATTCTTCCTTTTTCTATTTCCGCCTTACATATGTTCTTTCTTTTTCTTCCTTATTCATCGTGTACTTTATTTCTTGCTCTCTTTCTTTTCCTTATCATGCTCCAACTGTTTTCTCATTCAGTTCTTAGCAACAATAATATAATCCCATTAAACGACAGAAAAGAAACGCTGAAACCTATAGGTATCACGAATGGTTTGGCCACCCTACTGATTCTTTTCACAGTCGGACTCCGCAGACTTTATAGACAAAAGATTTTTAATCAGGATGTCACGACACCCCAGTGTGTCTCAGGTTACACATGCAGGTTTTATTTGGTTATTTCAAATATCACAAGAGATAAAAATGATAAGATCTTTGGAAAATAGAAAATAAAAATTGTACGTAATTAGATCAAATACTAAGAACATGTGTACTCATCTCTAAGCTCAAATTTCCCATGAAAGACAATTTAGAACGTTTTAGGATAAAGCCACTAAAACGAAAGCGGGTACTGAGCGTGAAAGATTATGAGAAAAATTATTTAGGAGAGAAGATAACAGAAGGACGCGAATTAAAAAGGCAGAAAATGGCGGTTGGCATTTCTTTTAGATTTTTGAACATCAAAGTCGACTGGAATGTACGAAGCCGGAAGAGATTTCCGCAGGTGAGAAATGCAAGAAAAGAAAACGTTAGCATGGAACTTACGGCTCCAGTAAGTAATTCTAACTATAAAATTATGAGACCTAACTGCCAATCTAGTACTGCACTTAAATTCATAAAGTCGAGGTACCAACGAAAGTGGAAAGGTCATCTAAACAATTATAAATAAAATATTTATAGAAAATGCATACGGAAGCTACATTACGTCGGTGAGACAGTGACTGAAGCCGAGATGCCTGGTCACAACTAATAACATTGCAGATTCTTCTTTTGATTTTATTAAACATCTCTAAATACATAGCAGAAGTAAGATGCCTGATGGAGCAGTCATATTCATTGCATGGGTGAATGGTCGGCTTATGTCGAATATGTAAGATAAATTCTGAGGAGAAAAATTGTCGACAGAGTGAACCAACATTCTTATCCGCAGACCTAGCAATTAATTCAATATAATATTTCCACTTCATGTCAGCCGGAAACGTTTGCCCCCAAAAGGTGCAATGGGTCATTCTCCGAGAGGTTAGCATCAGCCATTCTGAAGGAAGGCAAAAGACATCCCCTAAGACGATTAAAGTTTTCCAATTTGTTTTGTAGGTGTTAAGGTTAACAACATATTTCTTGCTACAGTTAACAACCAATTTAAGTTCATTTTTGAGACCACCTGCCAATTGTACATTTTCATATTTTCCATATACATAGGAACAATATCGTTGTCAAAATTGTTCTTAAGTGTTCGGAATATTATTATTAGAATATTATAAGGACTCGCTTAATAACAATAAATCGGGTGCGTCTTATTTATAAGAGAAGAAATTTGAATTTCAGATATTATCGAAAACGAAAGTGAAATCAGCGTACCGTGTTCAAATTGCGGCTAAAGTAACAGCATCCACTTTCGCCCAAATACCCATGGGAAATATATGAATTCAAGCTATGGGTTAAGTAGCAAAGCAAACTAGAATCTCTAACCTTGGTTAACGAAGAGTAAGAGAAGGATAACTTTAAATTCAAAACCTGCAACGGGTGGAGTCCAGCACAGCGGCTTATCCACAATGCAAAACCTCCGACGGGTGGAGGCCGGCACAGCGGCTTTCCCACATTGCAAAACCTGCGACGGGTGGAGTCCAGCACAGCGGCTTTCCCACACTGCAAAACCTCCGACAGTTGGAGGCCGGCACAGCGGCTTTCCCACATTGCAAAACCTGCGACGGGTGGAGGCCAGCACAGCGGCTTTCCCACATTGCAAAACCTGCGATGGGTGGAGGCCAGCACAGCGGCTTTCCCACATTGCAAAACCTGCGACGGGTGGAGTCCAAAACAGCGGCTTTCCCACATTGCAAAACCTGCGACGGGTGGAGTCCAGCACAGCGGCTTTCCCACACTGCAAAACCTCCGACGGGTGGAGGCTGGCACAGCGGCTTTCCCACATTGCAAAACCTGCGACGGGTGGAGTCCAGAACAGCGGCTTTCCCACATTGCAAACTCTGCGACGTGTGGACGCCAGCACAGCGGCTTGCCCAAATCGCCAGTGCGTTAGCGATATTTAATGGCTAAAATAGCCACAAATCTTTGACCGAATTAAGGTCAAGGTAATTTCCTCATCTAATGAACATATTATAATTATTCTTGGTCCTTCATTCATTAGTAGCTTAGGGCGCACGTGACGCCATGAAAATACCTCATAATTACGGAACTATTCCTGTTTGACCAGGAGAAAAGGTGTGAAAGACATGGAAGGGACGCTGAAAGAAAAGTTGAGCTGATAAGACTCACATGTGTTTAACGTCTGCTACAGTGAAGTAGAAAACCTTGTCAATTTTAAATCTTTTCATTACTTCTTTAAACAATAACATGCATTCCTATTTATTATTGTTTTTACTGCAGTATTTTGTTAAAGTTGGTAATGGTAATGTTCGCCGTTTCTTTATAAGGAAACATTCAGCATTCACTGACCGATCTTTCTCTTAAGATAATTTTTCAGAAAAAAAAAGCTTTCTTAGGCCTAGTAACTGTTAATATTCTTTCCAGTATTCATGGGGGCTTCCTTCAATGTAGCGTGGAATATCAGGTCATTATTCTTTCTTTAACTTACGATATCCATTTTAGTTGTAGATGCTGTTGAAAGTGATTTATGGTGCCAAGTTTGTGATTCTGTAGCGCCAGTCCATGAAGTAAACCAACAGAGAAACATTCAGAATTAATTGCAAAATGGTTTGAGTTCTATGAATATATAAAAATGTGCATGCAAATGTTTAGGGTTTTGTGAATATTTGAAATATAATTTTTCATATATATTTTGGTATCAGGATTTTTTTTACTTTTGAGATTTGAATTTTGCGTTGTGAATTTCAAATTTCATGTATTTACTTGTTGAAGAATTTGATAGAAATATTCGCATCAACAGTGATTATCACTGCAAATGATTATTATCTCAATGATCAAGTACACTCTTTTCCAGTAAAACTTTGACAAGTATATCCAACTTATTAGCTTTTATTCTTTTATTAGGTTGGTGCAAAAATAATGTCGTTTTCTCACATGAAGTTGAACGTCAAAAAACGACATTATTTTTGCACCAACCTAATAACTTGACTGGAAATTTACACAGTACATTGTTGTCGCCATTATTATTATATTTTTCTTTGATTTCTTAATCATTTCCTTCGTGGTTCCTACCTAAGATCAGAAATGGCATTTTCTACTGAAGAAAAAAAAAACTAAAACACGCACGTTTTACATAGATGGATAAACCCGTTCGTAAGGTATGAGCTGTGCTTGTGAGAATATATTTTCTGTATTTCTTCAAGGCATGTGCTGCCAGAAATCCCTTCAATGAGTCAGAACTTTTTCCAACCAAATCCAGAGCCTCAATCACAACTGAAATTATTGATGTCCCCATGTGGCTCATCTTTGAGATTTACACATCAGTATCCTTGTATTTTTATGGATTTTTTTTTGGAGATTTTCAAAGCAACACAATCTACATGGACTTCTATGTCAATGAGAAAACCTTTTTGATCACGATACCTTTTTGATTGTTTTGTATATTGTAAAGTCCCAGAAAATTCTTGATGCATTCGGTAGCAATTGAGAAGCTTTCTCGTTTTGACATCCATTCGCCTTTATCCACTGTGCCATGTGTCCTCAAAGAGTGTGAGTTCAATAGCTGGTTAAGGCGGTGGAGAACTTGAAGGGGAATTAACAGGAGATAACTGATAACTGACATCCATTAAACATGGCACATGGAACTAGAACAGTCTATTCCAGTGAGCGAAATAAAGGGTTCAGTTCGACATTCCAACCACCCGAAGAAAGCCGGAGCGTACAACGACCGAAACGTAATAAATATGGCGACAAAGATTAGAAAAATAGTCCGAATAATGTAAATAATGTGCCACCCTTTATTAGTGACATATCTTCCAATAAATATACTGTCCAATGTTCATCTGTATATTCCTTATGACTTCTTAGTAATTCCTGGTGATTGGGCGTTGCTCCTATGCAGACCCCAAAGATATAAATTCTTTTGCTACTGTTCTTAGTGCTGCCTTCGTCATCCACTGAAACTTTATAGAAATATGATTGGCAATTCTGATGTGAAGTGATATTTAACATGTACAGTGTTTTAGAAAGACTCTCTTGAATAAATGTAAAGTTCTACATAATGCAATATCTTTAATCCCAGGAACTACCAAGAATCTTGTAAATGTTATTGTCTGTATCTTTTGGGGATTTTACCCTCGGCTCCAATAAGCATAAAAGTAGTTTTAAGTTGCCACATTGTTTACAATTTCAAGATCCTAAAATTTATTTATTTTGTTATATTCTTTAACATATATATCTGTATCTGATGTCGCTGATATATCCATGAAAAGGCATGGATTTATTTGTAGTCTTTAATCATTGTCTAGTATATAAGTCTGTCAGTATGAATGTTAAAGTCCCAAAGAATAGTAACTATGATTAGTTGATACCATTTTTTAAGCATGTGCCACCCTGTATTACTGACTTATATTCCAATGAATATACTGTCCAATCATATCATGTTGATCATTATATTCCTTCAGTGCCCAAAATGGACAACCAGTTACGAAGAAGACAATAGTCTCAAAATGGTTCTCACACAATTTACATACAGGGTCTTCGTCATTTTTTTTTCTGTACTTGCTTTGTAAATCTTGGTGAATATGCTTTGATCCAATGTGAATATTAATAAATGTACTCGTCGCTCACTGATCAGTTTTATGTTTACCGCTTAGTTCATATGTAGGAGTTTTGTTTACAGGTGTTTTGTTTACAGGTGTTTTGTTTACAGGTGTGTGTGTGTGTTTATTTTTAACCCTTGCGTCATAGCATCATTTTTATGATTTTTAACTACATTTTGTTGTTATTATTATTATTATTATTATTATTATTATTATTATTATTATTTGGCATCATATTGCCAGAGACGATGAGCAAAAGGGGCACTGTAAGAGAGTTATCAATGCACATTGGGGACGTTTCGTTTAGATGGAGAAGGTTTTGTGGGTGATATGTACAGTGCCACACAAAGTAATCTTTTGTAGCTGTGGGATTCTGCTGTGTCCAGAAATTTTACTCACGAAATTTTTCGGTACCCTTTTTTATCATACCCAATGCCCCTATCACAAAAGAGATAATTGTATTTTAAGTTAATTTAATCGATTCAATGTCCCTGTCAAACTGTCCACGAATTATTATTATACGTCGTTGTCATCTTGCCAGAGAGTAATTTTAAACGCCTAATTACCAAGTCCCCTCCAGGGTCCATGAGTAAAAAGGGTATCGTAGGAGAGTTTTCTATGCACATTGGTGATGTTTCGTTTAGATGAAGAGGGTTTTGCGGAAGCGATGTTCTTTATCCTGCCTGATGCCTCCCCTATCAAAACAGGGATAATTGTAGTTTTAAGTTTCCACATTTTTGTTATTTCGATTTGCAGGTTCTTATAATTTGACAGTTTTTGAAATAGTCTTTTTAAGAAACATTAGAATTCTATAGATAAGTCATATCAACTAATTGGCAGGTTCCGTTTTTTAAATCTGCTTTGACTATGTCTGGTCTATTTGCACCAAATTCCTTGTCTTTGAGAATCGAAAAATGCCACAGTATCGTCACTCTATCACTATTCGTCTGCATTATTCATCTGGAACTTCAATACCATAGTTCAAATAGACATTCCAATGAATAGATTGTCCTATCCCGCCGTGCCTATTAATGTATTCTTTCTCAGTAAGGGCTGGTCATCCTGATACTATCGGACCAACAGTTTCGTCAAAGTTATGACATAAACGACAGGTGGGATTTGAGGTATCTTCATTTTTGCCTTATAGACATCATTGGTTTTGTGCAGTCATAACAAGGTCTTCTGTCTCTCCCTTAAGACCACTGCTTCTAAGACACTGATGGGTTTGACGTACATCGATGTCTGGTTTATCCAGGCGCTATGAGTACTTTCCATGCAAGTATTTAGATCTCTATTTCTTTTCCAGAGTCTTTAAACCAGCAGCTTTCGTCAGTAACTTAATTTTCTTTGCTACAGCGGTGGGGAGATCAGGATATTTGTCGCCTTGAGTATCTGTTACATCTAAAGAGTTTCGTATTTCTTGGCTTTGTTTAATCATAGAAGTATTCGTAGCACTCTCGCGCCTGATTGAAGCCTTCAGATACTTATCTCGTGTCCGTTCGTGTTTTCTTGTTTTTCTCTTCAATCCTTTACCAAGTCTTTTGTCTGAGACCTGAGGTAAAGGAGCCTTTTAATTCGAAGGTTATCCAGCCTATTACATTGAGAGAGTTTTTCTTTCTTATGTCGGTTCGCTCTTTTGTTTTGATAATGATCGGTTTCGTGTAGTTTTCTAAACATATGTATCAGTATTCTTTTCAGACATGCCTTGTGCTCCTATTACTACTTGAACTCTCGTTGTGCTTAAATGCCACACTCTTATAATTTCTATGTTCAGGCACTTATATTTTGTAAGGCAAATTATTTTGTCGGGATGTTTTTAACTGAAAGGACGTTCATGTCTATAAGACATCACATATTATTATAGGAGTCTTTTATTATTCTACCTTTTGTCTGTTGGTCTGTATAATGCAGTCTCGGTATGTCTGGTAAAACCCCAGCGCACTGTAACATTTTCATCTTCTCACATCGATGGTGATTCAGGTTACCATACCATTTCTTCCAATGGATTTACTTCCATATCTTCTTGGGTCTATATTTAAATTCCTTTCGGGCTAGGGTACAGGTATTAGATGGTCAGTAGTTTACATCCCGCTTGTAAAGATTATTATGTTTTTTTATTATTCAATGAGAGAACACCACGCCAACATTCACTTTGATAAGGGTATAGCAGGGTCATGCATAACAGCCAAATGTGCGCGAAAATAGTTTGGTGGTTTCTGGGTTTTTTTACGGCATATCAACACCTCAATGGGTTATTTAACGCCAACAAGATTTTTATTGCTGGCATAATGTTTTTTTTTTTCCAAAATATACGAGGGTCATTCAATAAATAAGGTGAATTTTTCGGTATAAGGACTTCTAATACAGATAGAAGCTTTTATTTTTATTATTGAATGAGAGAACACCACGCCAACGTTCCCTTTGATAAGGGTATAGCAGGGTCATGCATAACAGCCAAATGTGCGCGAAAATAGTTTGGTTGTTTTGGGTTTTTTTACGGCATATCAACACCTCAATGGGTTATTTAACGCCAACAAGATTTTTATTGCTGGCAATTTTTTTTTTTTTCAAAATATACGAGGATCATTCAATAAATAAGGTAAATTTTTCGGTGTAAGGACTTCTAATACAGATAGAAGCTTACTTTTTTTTCAACGTAGTCTCCCAGCACTGTCACACACTTTTCCCATCTGTGCACAAGCTTCCGTATTCCCTCAGCATAAAAATCTTTGGACTGATGTCTCAGCCAGTTGCTCACAACACTTTTGACTTCATCGTCACTTTTAAACTTCGTGCCTCTCATGAACGCTTTCAAGAGACCAAACAGGTGAAAGTCTGATGGGGCAAGGTCTGGGCTGTAAGGGGGATGAGGGAGAAGTCCCCAGCCCAGCTCGTTGATGGTCTGCACCGTTTGGGCTGCTGTGTGAGGCCTTGCGTTGTCATGATGCAAGATGACTCCTTCTGACTGATGACCCCTGCGTTTGTCCCAACAGATAAGGTCAAAGTCCTTGAAATGTCATCCACTGTCACCCTTCTGTCAGACTGAATGAGGTCATCGACTTATTCGATCACCTCAGGAGACCTCACTTCTGTAGGCCTCCCAGGCCTGTCTTCATCCTCAACACAGCTCTGTCCTTCTTTAAACAATTTAGCCCACTTGTAGACATTTTTTGGCTGAAACATGTGGCACCATACACAGTTGACATTCTCCTATGAATTTCAACTGGTTTGCACCCTTCAGCAACCAAAAACTTGATAACTGACCGCTATTCAATCCTGGGGCATACTTCTTGGTCGGCTATTTTTGTTAATCGCCAAAAAATCTCAAAGTTTTTTTTTTATCTGCAAAAGAAATTAAATCCGTGGGAAAAAGAAGTAAAAAAAAAAAAAAAAGTAAGCTTCTATCTGTATTAGAAGTCCTTAAACCGAAAAATTCAACTTATTTATTGACTGACCCTCGTATTACTGGTAATGATGTATTACTGGTAATAATATTTCTTCAAAAATGTATTGCTGGTAATATTTCTTTTTCAAAAATGTATTGCTGGCAATATTTTTTTTCAAAGATGTATTGCTGGTAATAATATTTCTTCAAAAATTTATTGCTGGCAATTTTTTTTTTTTTTTTACAAAAACGTATTGCTGGTATTAATACCTATTTTTACACTTTACATAGTGTTTTGACCCCAGTTTGGGCGTTAAGCATTTATTCATATCTGGGAACCTAACAGGTGCTACCACCCTGGATTATCGTGGACCTGGGACCACCAGTAATAACAGATGGTTCTACACTCCTCAAAACCTCCTGATCAGAGGCCTTGCTTTTGGACGTGCTTATGACGGGCGAAAATTGTCAGAGGTTTAGTGAATAACTTTGCACGTAAAACGCAGCTTGAGATACGTTCAGGTTGGGTTTATTTTGCAATTTACATAATTTAGGGATGCCGGAAAGTTGATATAATTTGATTTTTAATCCTTTTTATATCATTCCCAAAGTTCAAATAACAACGGGTAATGTGGTTGTCTTGCGGTGTCATATTCTACTGATTTATTTCCCGAATTCCTCATATTTAATTACTTTCTCAAACGTTTACAAAAATGTCCCTTTGTCGGCTGAGGCTGCAGCATCTATCAGAAAACATTATAATTATTGCTGTTACTACTAATAGTACTACTAATACTACTAATACTACTATTGGTAATAATAATAATAATAATAATAATAATAATAATAATAATAATAATAAAACAGAATATCAGCCACAAAGAATCTGGCTGTCCCTGTAGTGCAATACGGTTTCAACATCTTTAACTGGACCCTAGCTGAGTATGACTTACTTATCTATTTTTTTTTTTATTGTAATTTTCATATTTTACGGCTGCCAGTAATTTGCCCCATCTATGTTTTTACACCTTTTGATATAATTTCCAAAGCCTCAATAACAACAGGCAATGTGGTTGTCTTGCGGTGCCACATTCTACTGATTTCTATCTCGAGGTCCTCCTTGTATTTACTTACTTCCTCAAACTTTATTATTATTGACACTGTGTTTGTGTATTATTATTATTATTATTATTATTATTGATGTTGTTGTTGCTACTACTAATACTACTACTACTACTACTACTACTAATAATAATAATAATAATAAAACAAAATATCAGCCGTAAAGGATCTGGCTGTCCCTGTAGTGCAAGACAGTTTCAACATCTTTACCTGGAACCTAGCTGAGTATGATTTATTTATTTATTCTTTATTTTGCAATTTGCATATTTTAGGGCTGCCGGGAATTTCACCAATTTATTTCTTTACTCATTTTTTATATCATTCCCAAAGCCCAAATAACAACAGAGAATGTGGTTGTCTTGCGGTGTCACATTCTACTGATTTCTATCTCGAGATCCTCCTTGTATTTGGTTAATTCCTCTAACGTTTTAAAAGATGTGCCTTTGTCGGCTGGGCCTGCAACATTTATCGAAAGATACGTGTCTTCAACATGTTTTTTCGCAATTTATGTCTGGTCGAGTTCTTCTTCTTCTTCTTCTTCTTCTTCTTCTTCTTCTTCTTCTTCTTCTTCTTCTTCTTCTTCTTCTTCTTCTTCTTCTTCTAATAATAATAATAATAATAATAATAATAATAATAATAATAATAAT
Source organism: Acanthosepion esculentum (assembly GCA_964036315.1). Lineage (NCBI taxonomy): Eukaryota > Metazoa > Mollusca > Cephalopoda > Sepiida > Sepiidae > Acanthosepion > Acanthosepion esculentum. The sequence continues at coordinate 10,353,393 of OZ038511.1, forward strand.
AATAATAATTATTATTATTATTATTATTAATATTATTTTTTTCCCTTTGATATCTGCCGTTTACACATTTATTTCCGGGTCCCGCCCAGGGACCTAAGGTTAGAAATGGTATCATGACACTTTCCACTGAAAAAAAAAATTTATATAGATAAATCGCTTCGTAAAGTGTGGGCTGTACTTGTCAGAATAATTTTTTTTATCTCTTTGAGGCATGGGCTTCCAGGGATCCTTTCAATTAGTCTACTGGAATCTTTTCCAAACAATCCTAAGGTTCCAGCTACAACAGGGATTGTTGATGTTCCCATGTGCCACATTTTTGAGATTTCTATTTCAAGGTCCTTGTATTTTGACAGCTTTTCGAATATCTTCAAAGATACATTGCAGTCTGCAGTGACTGCTATATCAATAAGGAGGCATTTTTTTTTGTTTGTGGTCTTTAATAACAATGTCTGGGCGGTTGGCTTTGATTGTTCTGTCAGTGTGTATTGTGTAGTCCCATAGAATTGTAACAGGTCCTATCTCCGTAACCGGGTCTGGGTGGTGTTCGTACCAGTTTCTTTCAGTTTCCTTCCCATAGAAGTTGTAAATTTTCCTGTGTAGATATTGGCCCACTCTGTCATGCCGGTTTTTATATTCAGTGGGTGCCAATATCGTGCAACCTGATACAAGATGATCAATGGTTTCTGGATATTTATCACAGAATCTGCATTTTGGGCTAACACAGTATTTTAGTATATGTGCTTGATAATTCCTAGTTAACAAGCATTGGTCCTGTGCAGCAAGCATAAAACCTTCAGTTTCAGCTTTCAACCCTGTACTACGTAGCCACTGATGGGTACGGTTTTTGTCTAAGTCAGCTTGTTTGGTACGGGCAGAGTATTCGCCATGAAGCGGTTTATCTTGCCATTGTTTCTGTATCTGGTCGGTTGCATCTGTCTTTGCTTTCTTTTTTAAGTATTTTGCAGCTTCAGCCGGTCTAGCGTGCTGTACTTGTATTTCTTCGCCCATTTGAAACTCCATTTTGAATTTGTTGGCTTCTTTTATTACGGAGTAAAGACGCTTACTTCTTTCATGTTCCTTGACACATACCATCATCCAGTCTTCTGTAGTTTCCAAGTATCTTTGGGGGCCAATTGTTGTAGTTTTGTAGGACAGTTCTAGTTGAACTAATCCTCTGCCTCCTTCGGATCTGGGCACATACAGGGGATCAACATCAGCTTTGGGATGATGCATGTGGTAGCAAGTGAGGAGCTTTCTCGTTTTGGCGTCCATTCGCTTAATTTCAGCCATGGTCCAGTTAAGGACGTTAAAGCTGTATTGCACCACAGGGACAGCCAAGGTGTTTATGGCTAATATTCTGTTTTTTGAGTTTAGCTCTGTATTTAGTACCAGTCGCACATGCCTGTAGTACTCCTTTCTTAACCTCTCCTTCATTTGGGGGTGTTGTATGCCATCTCCTTCGCTAATTCCTGGGTACTTATAAGCTTCATCATGCTCCAGTTCCCTAATCTTTGTGACAAAATCTAAATCTATTAAGGGTGCTTCTGTAATTCTACCTTTCTTGAATGTAACTTTTGCACATTTATCTAATCCGAAGTTCATACCTATGTCGTCACTGAAGTATTTTACAATATAGAGGAGGCCCTTCAACTCATTGTCGTCTTTGGCAAAGAGTTTGAGATCATTCATGTAGAGTAGGTGATTGAATATTTTCTTATTTATTTTGTAACCATAGCTACTGTTGTTCAGTTCATGCGTAAGGGGGATTAAGGACAGACAAAACAGAAGGGGTGACAGCGAGTCTCCTTGAAAGTTTCCACGTCGGATATTTAGTCGGTTGGATATGGCAGTGCCCCTGGTGTGACTAAGGTATAGTTTGGTGTTCCACATTCCGATGCAGTGCTTAAGGAAATTTAATAGCACAGGGGAGACTTTGTACATTTCCATAGTCTCAGGGGTCCAAGAATGTAGAACACTATCAAAGGCTTTACGATAATCAATCCACGCTGCGCTAAGATTTCTACGTCTTTTCCTGCAATTTTCCAGAATCATTTTGTTTATCAGTAGTTGATCTTTGCAGCCATATGAACCTCTCCTGCATCCCTTCTGTTCCAGCGGAAGAATGCTGTTTGTTTCGAAAAAGGAGTAAGCACGGTTCGTCAGGACAGACGTGATCAACTTGTACGTTGTGGAGAGACATGTTATCGGTCGATAATTTGTCGGGTCGTCTGTTTCATTTGTTTTTGGTATGAGGTATGTAATACCTTCCGTAATCCATTCCGGGATTTTATTGGGATTATTTACAAGCTTTGATAATGTTTTCGCAAGGATTTTGTGGATAGGTGATAGATGATAAAGCCAGAAATTGGGAACCTTGTCATTTCCGGGGGATTTCCATTTTTGGGATTTCGTTAGAGCTTGCCTAACATCATCTGTGGATATATTTTCCCATTCTTGCAGAGGTGTATCCAGCATTCGTTCTTCTTCACGTTGGATCCATTCTGCATTTGGGTTATATTCCTTCGGGCTGCTCCAAATATTTTCCCAAAATGTCTGTACATTATCAATCGGTGGTGGCCTTTCGACATGTATAGGTGTTTTTCCAATTTCCCTGTAAAATTTCTTAAGGTTCGTTTGGAATATTTTATTATTATTATTATTATTATTATTATTATTATTATTATTATTATTATTATTATAACTTTATGTAGTATATGTTACCCTAAGTCTTAATCAGGGATTTCAAGAGACAACATTTTTTGTACCAGAAAATGCAAACAGAAGAGATGCCATGTAATCAAGGACTAAGAAAATATGTAATTGTGGTCACTGCATGGAGAGAAATCTACGCAAGATGTGAGAAGTAACCAAGAGTATGATCAGAACCGGCCCATAATTGATTAGTAACGGTTTGATCTCCATCAGGATCTGTCGTTGTGTCCTCCCTCTAAAACGTCTATGTTAGACTCTTCTGCCTACTATAAGATTAGTAGGACAGAAGGATTCGGGGAACTGTCGCATAGACTGTTCAACTGTCGAACTTTCTGCCTTGAGCAAAGAGGAACCCGGACGAGGCTTTGCCGAAGGTTAAAGTTTCGTCCGGGGAGGTAGAGAGTCCCTGAACCTGTTATTACGGGTTCACAGGGTATTTTTTGGCCGAGCCTACGGGCTCGGTGTACCCACAATAAACCAGCTTTGTGCCACATACACCCTTGCGGGGGGGGGGGGCTGTTAAATATTAACAGTCACATAGATTGTTCAACTGTCAAACTCTCCGCAGGGCAAAGTTTCGTCCGGGGAGGTAGGCAGGCCCTGAACCCGTTTATTTGAGTTCTAAGGGAATATTTCTGGCCAAGCTTACGGGCTCGGAGAACACACAGTAAACTCAGCCTTGTGCCACATACATCCATCGTGGTGTGGGGGGGTCTGTTAAATATAACAGTTGACCAGACTGTTCATTTCTGTCGAACTCTCTGCCTTGAGCAGAGAGGAACTCGAACGTGGCTTTGTCGAAGGGCAAAGTTTCGTCCGGGGAGGTAGACAGGCCCTGAAACCGTTTATGCGGGTTCTAAGGGAATATTTTTGGCTGAGCCTACGGGCTCGGAAAACCCACGGTAAACTCTGCCTTGTGGCACATACATCCCTCGTGGGGCGCTGTTAAATATTAGCAGTGAATAGATTGAACGCTAGTTCATTCCATACACTCTCACTAGTCGTGTAATATTGTTCTGGTGTACTTACTGTTTAATATACGATAGATCTGCAAACCTGGTTTTTGTTATTACTTAACCATTTACCTGGTCACAACAGGATCGCTGGCTCTGAATGGGAAGCTGATGTGCAGATATTTCTTTTCGCCCTTTTCTTTTCAGTCTTTTCTTCTTAGTCTGTGTCATTTAATTGCATTTCCCAGGGATATGTTACGGAGTCTTTTGTCACGGGGTGCAGTGTATTTTGAACCTTCGTAAACAAGCGACTGCATCTTATGACTTGTTCTGAAGAACCAGTCTTAACAAGCAGTCGTTAGTCTGCTGTAAGTAAGCAAAAAGACCCATATTTCAGTGAAAGTTGCAGTTAAAGTAATCCCCGGCTACATTCTCTTCTTGGAAGGTACAATGGGTCAATGATTTTGTGTTGTACATGCGTTACCTTGTGAAAACATATCGTATTTTGGTATCAACTTTGTTTATCACAGTGATGGTCCAAGTAAATTATATTAATGATTAGTTTTTATTGGCATCTATATTTAGATACTAGCAGCATGGCCCGGCGTTGCCCGTGCTTGATTCAAAAATCGTACGACTCATACAGCAATCGCTATCACTTGACTTAAAATAATTTTGCCCTTCCTTGCCTTTAAAGGAGTGCCCTTTACCGTGCTGATGTTGCTACATGCCTAACTTCTTGCCTATCTCACACTGCGAATTTTTTCTAAGCTCTATACTAAACATTAAATCTGTTACGAAAAAAGAACTAAAAGAAAATGAACACAAAACGACCAGCTTTAAAAAAAGGACTCGTAACTGGAAAAACCGAATGAAAAAAGAATGTTAACAACAAATTCTTTTTCACACCCAACCCAGTTATGCGGATCAGAATCAACTTTGAGTTTAAGCAAGCGAATGAGCCGATTTGAGTAAAGTGCCATGCAGATTTAAATTTTTCCCACTTGTGACGAATGCAGCTACCGATTTTTTTTGCATGCTAGTTAACATTCGTGTCAGTCAGGTGTTGGTTCTCACGCTGGCCAATAGAATCTTCCTACCTATTCGTGGCAGCCAGCTATATGCTCTCACTCTGGCCATTAGAAAATGTCCGCAAACTACATGAAAACTGCCGTAGAAGCATGAAAAAATCGATTATTTCCACTATCGATGGGAGTTGGGAAATGCAAAGTCGGTCTTGGCCTTCCGCTAACTTGGAGCCTGTGCATGTAAATTTTGTGTAAAATCCGTCGAAAATTGTGGCCGTGCATTCGTTACACACACACACATCCTGCCTATTATAGATAGAGATATATCTATAAACAACGAAAATGCCTAAAGCTTTCTTTTTATTTGCGGTATATTAAGATCTATCTCCAGTATTTGCATCAGAAAGGAGCTAGATGCAAAGGTTTTGAAGATTTAGGGAAACAGAGTTCAACACTCTCTTCTTCTATGCGTCGTGTCTCTTCAGGGCGTGACCGATCATAGCTCTCCACAACTTCATGTCCTTTGTAACTCTTAACAATGTATGTTTGCTATCCGTCTCGTTTTCTGTTTTGCTATCCGTATATACAAGCTTGTTAGGTAGGTTACTAGTTGTTTCCCTCTGTCACTCTTCCTTTCACTCGGCCTTATGAGTATCAGATTCTCCAAGCTCACTTTAATCATTTTGCGTTCCAGAAATTTTAACTGTTTTTTTTTCTATTTGTAAGTGACCATTTTGTTTCCATTATCCTTAAAACGTCACCTTACTCACACCTTCTGAGAATCCCATTTATGGGGCCTCATCTATGAGGAAATTATCCAGCATATCTAGAAGAATTGATATTTTACAGTAGTTCAGTTTTCTTTTCTTTGATTTTAACAATATTTTCCTGTTTCTTAATACATTGTTTAGTTTTTGGAAGGTACCTTTCGCTACTCCAGTGCAACTTCCTATTTCAGTGTCACGTTTTCCGTCATTTGTTAAAAACACGACCCATTTTGTTAAAAAAAAAAACTGATTTAAAGCTTTCATCCATTTATTTAAAATTTATTTTTATTTTATTTTATTTTATTTATTTATTTATTTTATTTATTTTTATTCTGTGTACGAACGAAATAATTGTCTGAATTAGTATGCATTATGGTTCTATAGAGCATAGTATTATCATCCAGTTCCGCTGTTTTTATGAGTAAGAGGTCGAGCAATTAAACTTTACGCCTTGTCGTATCCTGTCGGCACTCCCATAATTTAAAAAAACAATCGGAAGAAGTAACTTCAACTTCAGGACCAGTTATTGTTGTAAAACTAATTCAGGATATAAAAAGGCCTCAAAATCAACACAGAGTATCATGCGCCAACACCACGACTAAGCTAACTTCAATGTGTAGTATCTGTTCCAGTAGCAGAGAGAAAGTCCACGGCTCCAGCGATCAACAGCAGTTCCAGCCAGGCAGACATCTCCAGCAGGCTTACAGTTCCAGCCAAATATACAACCCAGCAGGACAACCGTTCTCAGCGGCTACAAAGCTGTCCTTTTCGGGTCAACAATTCTTAACGGTTGCAAAACTGTCCTTTTCAGGACAACATGTCTCAACGGTTACAAAGCTGTCCTTCTCAGGACAACATTTCTCAACGGTTACAAAGTTGTCCTTTCTTATTGTTCAAAACATATATATATATATTTATATATACACACACACAATTCCTGTATATATATATATATGTGTGTGTGTGTGTGTACATGTGTATATATATATATATATATAAACGTATATACATACGTTTACGCACACACATACATACATGCAAACACGTATATAGATATACACACGTGCGCATATATACACATATAACAATGTGCCTGTGTGCGCGCGTTTGTATGTGTACGTTTGTATATCTATATAAGTTTATGTATGTATGAGTGTGTGTGTGTGTGTGTGTGTGTGTGTGTGTGTGTGTGTGTGTGTGTGTGTGTGTGTGTGTGCGCGCGAGCGGGGAAACATATAAACGTATATATGCATATAAACAAAATTGAAACAATAAGTTTGTAGCCTCACTCGAAGATTAGTAAAAAAATTTTGATGGGAGCATTTCACTGTTCGTGTTCGGTCTAGGTGATTAATATTTACCACTGAATTAAGTGCATTGACAAGGCAGGAGCTTGCGGGAAATAATTGCCTTTCGCATTATAATGCAATGGACTTACTGATATTCTTATATATATATATATATATATATATATATATATGGGAATATCAGAACGCATTTACACCTCCTATACATACCCCTCCTATCCTTGTTCGCGTCTATGTATATATGTATGGATATTATAGACAGGCATTTTAGGTATTGTACGTAACAGAGCACATTAATTTCAACTGGTTAAGCCTTGGCGAATCCGGACGTCCATGTTGTTTTGTCTCCCGTTTATTTGCGGCCATCTTGAAGTAATTGGATATACGCTGTAATAAAGCCCATCTAATTCCGGCGTATTGGGCAAAAGCAATTTACTTGTTAGGGTTATTTGGATACACGCGTTCTCCCTCCTTCTCCACTTACGTTCCACGAAATCTTTGTCATCATTACAGCTCTTCAACCATTACCGCTACTTCCACGATGAAGTCGCCTTCATTTTACTCTCTGCCGGTTCATATCTCGGTTGAACAGGATTTATCCGCCCTTGGCGAACGGAGAGACGCCGAGATGGGTAAATTTTCCTACTTTTGCTTTCTTCTCAGGAATGGTCTACTGAAAGAAAAGGTTTTGATTGAAGATTCTCTATGTGTATATAGAAAGAAAGAAGGAAGGGGAGTAAAAGAAAGAGTGAGAATAAGAAAGTAAAAGAAAGAAAGAAAGAGAGTAAATAAAAGAGAAAAAGAAACAAGCAAACAAACAAGAGAGTAAATGAGAGAGAAAAGAAAAGAGTGTACTGTAAAAAGAAAAAAAGAAAGAAAGAAAGAAAGAAAGAAAGAAAAGAAAAGAAAAGAAGAGAGTAAATGAGAGGGAAACGAAAAGAGTGTACTGTAAAAAGAATGAAAGAAAAGAAAGAAAGAAGAGAGTAAATGAGAGATAGAAGAAATGAGTATGTTGTAAAAGGAAAGAATGTAAGGGCAAAGAAAGAAAGAAAGAAAGAAAGAAAGAAAGAAAGAAAGAAAGTGCAAAGAAAGAAAGCGATAAAAACGAAGAGTAAATTAGTGAGAAAAGAAAAGTGTATACTGTAAAAAGAAAGAAAGTAAAAAAGAAAGAGGAATGAGAGAGTGAAGAAAAGTGTGTACTGTAAAAAGAAAGCATGAAAGGGCAAAGAAAGAAAGAAAGAAAGAAAGAAAGAGATAAGAGAGATGAGTAAATTAGAGAGAAAAGAAAAGAAAGACTATACTGTAAAAAGAAAGAAAGAAAAGCGAAAAAGGAGAGAAAAGAGTGGAATGCAAAAGAAAGGAAAGTAAAAGGAAATAGTGTTAGAGAAAGAGACAATAAAAGAGAGTAATAGAAAGAATGATGAAAAAGAAAAAGAAAAGATGTAAACGGAGACTGAATTAAATTGTCAGGAAAAAGTAAAAACGAAAGAAAAGTCGATTAATTACAATCCGTGATATCAATTTGCAAATGAACCTCTTGTGAATTTGTGTCCGAAATTTTAAAATCCGTGTTTCATATGGATTTTGAATTTAAATAACCATCCTCGTATTTTCCCGTTTGTTTTTGTTTTTGTTTTTATGAAAGAAGAGGGATTTTGATGTTAAAAGTAACATCTAATCTTAAACAAGCTTTTGTGATATTGAAAACAATGAGTTGAGATATGAGAGCTTCGGGCGTGTATCGGTCGACGCTTTTGAACTTTCCGAAGAAATGACTTTCTTAACATCATCTAACGTCAAAGATCAAGATAGAAGGCGACATATTTGATCGATTGGCTTCGATTTTATCGTTATTATAACATTCTAAGAAAGCAGGCAGTCCGTCTGTTTTTCAAAAAATAAACTGATAAAGAATTCAGTGGAGCTGAAGACACGATGCTACAAGAAATCTTGAGCCTGCTAGCTTCCATTTCGTTTAATGTTCCGCCAGAGAAAAACAAGATCTAAATATGTCACTTTTCTTATTTCAATCAGAATTTGTCGCTTGTCATTACCATCCTCAGTCCCATAACTGGGTGTGGTCGTAGGGTCAGTGAACAGCTGAGAATATGAGCGGTTCTCACCATATATCTCTGTTAAGTGCCGATATCCGAGACCCTGTAAATGATCTTCCAATTCACTCAGTGACGATATCAGTGAATTTTCTCCCTGTCTACCTTTTCTTCTAATACTGGACAATCTCCTCCCAGATGAAGAAGAACCTTGAAGCAACAGAAATGTAGTTCTACAGAAGGATGCTAGGAAGGAGGAAAACGATTACAAAAAATAATGTAATTCATTTGTGATTAATTCGTGAAAGTTTTAGTAAAATCCGATGATTATTGGATTTTTGCAGTAATTTCCAAATAATTTCCAGGTGTGTTTTTCACGGAAGAGAAAGCGCAAGAAACACTAAACGTCAATCGCTGACGAAAAAGAAGATTTTTAACTAAAATTTTGAGCGGGTTAGAAGGGATTACATTTTTTTTGAAAAATATACTTTAATCTTTCCTCTTAATAAAAACAAACATTTTGACAATAAAACTTTGTTTTTATTAATTTGGGGCCTTCTTTCATCATGCTATGCTGTTTTTTTTAGTGAGTAAACGGAGGCTACCTACATATAAATAAATAGTGTAAATAAACAGTCTAATGGTGTTTCTTTATCAATTCTCAAGAAGAAAGAAATATATAAATTCACTTTCATATGTTTTGGGCTTTATTATAATTCTAATCATAGTTTTTTTAAAACAATAAAAAGTGCCGAAGAGTGAAGTTATTTAAAATAAATGTCAAGGGAAAAACTGTCCGTTTGACACAACGTTTTTTTTTCCTTTTTTTTTTTGTGAGCCCGAAGTTATGTAGATCTTAATTGCTGTTGTTCCCGAGTCCACCCTGACTCGGGATGCTAGCACCTGTTAGTGTCTCAGCTATAGGCAAATAGTAATACTCCAAATTGGGATAAAAACATTATGAAAATATAAAAATATATTTTTGTAGTAAAAATACCAGCTATACATTTTCATCGTAAAAAGAATTACCACCAATACATTTATAAAACAATTACCAAAGCTCCCAAGAAAATTAAGTGTCGGCATTAAATGACCCATAAGGTGTTGATGTGCCGTTAAACAAACAAACCAAAGTAAACTAAATGAAGATCCATGTTTGCCAATACAATGCAACCTCGGTTCACCAACGTGTCACATGTTGAACAAATCGATTTTCGAAAAGAAAATTCGAGATGAAAATGCGTCGGTTATCGAACAAAATTTTGGTTCTCATTGCCGAACCGAGTTAACCCGAACGGAATCATTTTATGAGTCGACCGCCGTGTTGTATGCATTGTATAAAGTGTTGTGGCGTGCTTTTCTTTTCCAATTTTATTGTACTGTGACCTTTTCTCTACATTGATTCCTACTGGAAAAATAGTTTCGGTTTACGGACATTTCGGGTTACGAACGGTCTTCAGGACGACTTAAATTTGTGAACCGATGTTCAATTGTATTTTAATTGACTCAATTAAGTTCCTGGCCACCAACTTTTATCTTTTACCCTACAGTCTTTTCTGGTTGTTTACAATGAGTTTGTTTTGCGTCATTAATCTCCATGCCGTGTCTGGAGAATAGTTCATTCTAATTCTTCACCAGATTGACGAGCTCTTTTCCTTTGCCAATTAGACCATCTATGTCGTCTGCAACCTCTGATGTTAATTGTGCCTTGGTAGTCCTCAAGGGCATTCGTAATGCATTCAAGAAAAAGCTTAAAGAGTGTAGAGGACAGAAGACGGCCTTGTGTATATATATGTGGAACCACTTCCCTATGGATACGTGGTAAGGCTCCTTACCTTATCATACAACTGCTGAACGGTACAGATCACCTTATTACCCACGTTAGATTTGTTGATGATTGCCGACAATAATTTCTCTCACAATCACTCAATGGTTTTTAAGGCTATGAAAACGAGGCAGTGGTTTTGTTGGCGTTGAAATAATTTTTCGCATAACACTCAGAGATTGGAGTACGGCTGCTATATTTGTGCTGAAGCTGCAAAATCCTCACTGTCCAGTCTTGACAGAGTTATAAAGCGTAAAGGCAGTTTTGTGAGCGATTGATTATTTTCAACCCTACAGCTCCCTACAAAACAAGAGCCAGATCAAGCCGAAAATTGAGTACTTGTGCCATAGATGAGCAGGAGCTGCCCACTCATCACTTTTCAGTCTTGATAGAGCTCAAAAGCGACTTCGCGTTCTTCTAAGTTCTATGTTCCTTGGCTCCCTAGTTCCATCAACAGAGAACTTTGCAGCTAAGACCCATCATACCACGTTCACAGTGTCGAATCAGACTCATTGCCCCGTATTCCATTGGTACGAAGCAAATTCTACTCAGACAACCGAAAATCACTACATTGTGAAACAGAATCCCAAGATGATGCTTCCCCGATCATTACACTTCAAGTCTAAATTTAACTTTTATCTATTCTGAATATTCCCATAATCTGCACTTGTTAACCTCTACTATTAGCTCCAAAAACAACCCCGTTCAGTAAACTTCTACTTTGATTGGCTCTGGGGCCATGTATTTGGTAAAAAAAATAGCGTAAAATAATTTTTATGTCATTGAAAAGAGCTTAAATAACTTTTGTGTGAATTTATTTATTTTTATTCTATTTTATTTTATTTTTATTTTATTTTATTTACCCATAAGCAATATGAGAACCAGTAAAAAAGTGAATATCAGGAATAAAGTAATTAGATTTTAACAGCTTTAATATTACATACTTCCAAACATTTGGGACTTACAAACAAACCCCAGGAACGCATCCCGTTCGTAAGTGAAGGGAACTGCTGTATTGAAAACGGTGTCTGTTTGAAAGCCTTTATATTACTCAGTTTATTTCCTAAAGAAAGAAGCTGGTGTGAAATAGTTCTATTTTAATGCTGTTATGTGTAATACACCAGTTGAAGAGAGAGAGAAAAAAAAATATCGCACGATAACTCTTTATTGGAACATCTATAGAGAGCTGAAGAAACGAAAAAGGTTTTATCGATTTGTTAGGCCTGTTTCATTTGTCGTGCATAGACACCAGCTTCTTTTTGAGCGACTACAGAAATCCCCAGCACACAAGCATATTGCAGGCTCCACGCGCGCAAAGAGACACGCTTATGCCGGCTTAACGAAATACTCGTCTGTAAACGATAAAACCAGTATACGGAATTATTTCTTTTGGAACTTTTTTTTTTTTATGCGTTCAAAGCATTGCTTCCTTTTTCTGATCATACGTATAGGCCTCAGGAGAGAAGAAAATGGCGAGCCTTGATAGATCTCTGAGTACAACATTTCTAAAATCTAGTTCATTTTTTTTTCTTTCACTCTATAACAATCAAACCATCGCCATTATAAACGAATACTTTAACCGTATGCTACCCGCGGTGCTATTTCCAGTCCCTCGGCCTCTCAAACTTTGTGCAGAATCTGAATCGTATCTTCAGGTGTGTATACGTCGCGGTATGAGGTATTTTATTTTTACCTGACTGTAGTTTATTTCATTATATACGGCTGGTTTTACGATAGAAGCTTCCGAAGAGAAAAAAAAACATTTGCCCCCAAACTATATAATTACACAAGAGATCGATTACGAATACATCAATTCGTCTTAGAAATTATAAAACCAAATATTATTATAAACATTTAAGTCCAGCAAATGATGAGATAAGAAGATGCTATTGTGGCAACCCTCAAAATACCTACCTTAAAAATCAGCGTTTTAAATCCTCCTTTTTTACCTAGTTTTGAACAACGACTACGAACGCCAATAAGAAATACACAACTACTTCACTCACCAAGTAACTATCAGATTGATGCAAATGTTACCAGCATTTTATTTCACCAAAATCTATTGTTCGTATAAATTCATAGCATAGACAAACTATTGCTGTATTCATCATCTTTATTTGGACATGATAAAATCACTGATGTAATGTACGGACAAGTCATATCACCAGTAAGACCTTAATTCACTTCTATTTTCTATATCTACTAATGGGTGTCTGATTCACTATATAAACAAACTATCTCCGGTTAGTATTCGAATCTGCGTTCCCCAAGGTCAAAACATGATACATCTGACGTGCTTTGACCTCTCGGCCACGAAGTGCGTCCATGGGTGAAGAGTGCTTTTAAACACAGATTTTTCTCCGACTCTCGAAATAAACATATCTGCTCAGTTTCGTGTTCTAACGTAAACAAAGCAATTTCTAAAAAAAAAAATGAATTGATTTTTTATTTATTAATCCGATAGATTTTTATTACTTGTTATTTTAATGGATAGTCGTTTTTGAGTAGACGCTCTGTTTATTTATTAAGCAGTATTTCTTTTCGCCTACCGGCCTGAATATTCGAAAGATTTTATTAGGTTATTAGGATTGGAACCTGCATTCCCCTAGGGAAAACTGCCATAGATCTCGGTTACGCAGGTTCCAATACTGCCGGAGAGCGTATATTTTTCTTATAACATTTCATGAATATTCAGGCCTGTAGGCAAAAATAAATATTGTTTGATAAATAAACGCAGCATCTACTCAAATACGCGTATCCGCTAAAAAATAAAGTTTAAGTAATAAAAGTCTGTTGTATTAATAAAAAATAATTCCTTCATATATATATATATATATATATATATATATATATATATATATTAAGAAATATGCATAATGCCTTGCATTAATTGCATAACTCAGAGTTTCATGCCGAAGCAATTGTCTAGTGCTGGAATTTGTATTTTGAGTTGACACCGGTTTTTTTTTTAAATTCTAGTTCTCGCGAGATACTATTATTGATGTTAAAATATTTAAACGAATTATAATTAAATTTTGAATTTGAATTTAGGTTGAAATTAGCATTTAAGATTGAAAAAGAGGTTGGAAATAAGAAATATAAATTCTGATTTAGGGAGACGCTGATGTTGAAAAAGTAGGTAAACTAGAAGAGACGTTACAGAATCAAGGAGGGTAACTATATTTTTCCGAAAATAGAGTAATTAATACTATTATTAATATTAATACGTTTATTAATATTAATACGTTTATTAATATTAATATTACTAACCTAACTAACTAATGATATTAATAATAATAAAATATGCCGTGATAAAATAAAATAATATACGGCTCCAATTTCATTTGACTTTATTTAACATTATTAGTACTTTATTTTATTTTATTCAGTTATATATATATATATATATATATATATATATATATATATATATATATATATATATATATATATATATATAAATATATGATAGAATAAAGAACAAGTAGGAAATAGATCTTAATCTAACATGCTTCACTTTATTAAAGCTTCGTCAGAGATTTTAATGACTGTCGAAGGTTTAATAAAGTGACACATATTAGATTAAGATCTGTTTCCTACTTGTTCTTTATTCTATCATATATATATATATATATATATATATATATATATATATATATACATATATATATATATATATATATATGAAGAAATATAGTCTTAAAGTGTGCTATATTTAAGGAATAAAGTGCTCAATATCAGAGATAGAGCGTGTGTAAATATAAAAGTGAACATAGAAGTCAACACTTAGAGGCGACAGTCTGTTTTGTGCTAGATGCAAACGATCGGGCCACGATATATATATATATATATATATATATATATATATATATATATATATATATATATATATTCTTAGTAGTAGTATTTTTATTTTATTTCCTTTGATATCTGATGTGTGCACATTTCTTTCCGGGTCCCGCCTAGAGGACTAAGGTCAGAAATGACATCTTGACATTTTCCATTGACCCAGTAAAATACACACACACACAAACACACACAAACACACACACAAACACACACACAAACACACACACACATACACAGACACACACACACATACACACACACACACACACACACATATTTTACATAGACAAAGCCCTTCGTAATGTATGGTTTGTACTCGTGCGAAAAAATTTTTGTATTTCTTTAAGGCATGTTCTTCTAGGAATCTCTTCAATGACTCTATTTGAATATTTTTGCAATCAATCCGAGGGCTCCAACTACAACAGGGGTTTTGATGTTCTAATAACGATGTCTAGGCGATTAGCTTTGATTGTTCTGTCTGTGTATTGTGCAGTCGCATAACATTTTAACAGGTCCTATCTCCGTAACCGGATCTCGGTGGTGTTCATACCAAATTCTTTCAGATTCCTTCCCGAAGAAGTTGCAGATTTTTCCGCGTATATATTGGTCCGCTCTGTCATGCCGGGTTTTATATTCGGTGGGTGCCAATACCGTGCAACATGATCCAAGATGTTCAATTGTTCCTGGATATTTGTCACGGAATCTGCATTTTGGACTAACACTATATTTCAATATGTGTGCTTGATAATCTATAGTTAACAAGAATTGGTCCTGTGCAGCAAGCATAAAACTTTTTTAGCTTTTAACGGTAGGGGTTTGTTTACATCAGCTTGTTTGATACGGGCAGAGAATTGACCGTGAAGCGGTTTATCTTGCCATTATGTTTCTGTATCTGGTCGGTTGCATCTGCTTTTGCTTTCTTTTGCAGCTTCAGTCAGTGTATTGTGCTTTACTTCACTCCATTTTGAACTTGCCGGCTTCCTTTATTACGGAATAAGGTCGCTTACTACTTTCCTGTTCTTTGATACATGTCATCATCCAGTCTTCTGTAGTTTCCAGGCATCTTTGAAGGACAAACACTGTAGTTTTATAGAACAGTTCTAGTTGAACTAATCCTCTGCCTCCTTCGGATCTGGGCACATACAGACGATCAATATCAGTTTTGGGATGATGCATGCAGTAGCAAGTGAGAAGCTTTCTCGTTTTGGCGTCAGCTATGGTCCACTTAAGGACATTAAAACTGTATTGCTCCACAAGGACAGCCAATGTGTTTATGGCTGATATTCTGTTTTTTTTTTTTTTTTCATTTCAGCTCGGTATTTAGTAGCAGACGCACACGCCTGTAGTACTCCTTTCTTACCTTCTCCTTCATTTGGGGGTGTTGTATACCATCTCCTTCGCTAATTCCTAGGTACTTATAGGCTTCATCCTATTCCAGTACCGTAATCTTTGTGACAAAGTCTAGATCTATTGAGGGTGGTTCTGTAATTCTCCCTTTCTTGAATGTTACTTTTGTACATTTATCTAATTCGAAGTCCATACCTATGTCGTCACTGAAACATTTTACAATATTGAGGAGGCTCTTCAACTCATTGTCGTCTTTGGCAGGTTTGAGATCATCCATGTAAAGTAGGTGATTGAATACATTTTTGTCTAGTTTGTAACCAGAGCTACTTTTGTTTAGTTCATGGGATTAAGGACAAAGAAACAGAAGGCGTGACAAGGAGTCTCCATGAAAGATTCCACGTCGGAGATTCAGACGGTTGGAGATGGCAGTGCCTCTGGTGTGATTTACGTATAGTGTGGTGTTCCACATTCCCATGCTGTGCTTAAGGAAATTTACTACCACAGGGGAGACTTTGTACATTTCCAAAGTCTTAAGGATCCATTATTATTATTATTATTATTATTATTATTATTATAATTATTATTTCAAACGTTATTTCTAGCGTGAAATATTTTTATTTTATACAGTTCAGTTATGTGCCATGCATGATACACGCTTAGACGATCATGTATCTTTCGATACATGACTGACGAGGCAGATTCTTTTTTTTTTTTTTTTGCGGAAGACCAGTTGCCATCCAAGGCTACAGAACCCGGTCTGTTCTGCTATTTATCCATAGCTGTGGGGAAGAAGAGGATTCATACCTTTCCCAAGGGTATTATCACGTAAGTGAATGCAATGGATTTAACTGGAATTCGAACTCGGCTCTCCGATTCCTCAATAGATTTAATACACACTCCACCGTGTATATTAAATCTGTTGGCCTGTGCGCTCGAGTAATCTTAATTAAAAAAATTGCTCTCCGGAAAGGTTCGAACATGGGTCTACCGTTGTTTGATCCGACCTGTTTTAGACAACTCGCCCACAGAGAGCGAACAGTCCACCAAGGTTCTATTTCCCTTTTAAGCAAAGTACATTTCATTGCTCAATTTTGTTCGTAATCCCATATATGACCAGTTTCGAAGCCACTTCAAAAAAATAACGCTTGAAGTCAATAAAAGTCGAATTAATATCTGAGCCTTATGCTAAGGGTGAACTAACAAAAAGAAAACATTACTAAGTCATAAATTAATCTGGGAAATTATTTATTCGTCAAGTGCAGTTCAAAAGTATTGCTCTATCAAAAATCTTGTTACGATGTGCAATTTTTGCTGCGTCACAGTAACAGACAGAGCCAATCCCAGAAACCTCTTTAAATAAAGATATAGATAAGGTACCGTTACAAAATCTGAAAATCAATTTGCTTGTCTGATCCTATGGATTGAAGTTCATGTACTGTGTTGGTGTATTCAAGTTTATCTACCAGTGTTTGTCGAAGTCTTTTCCTATATAATTAGATTCCCTCCGTGGCTTTCAACGAAAACACATACAAACAAATATACTTTACTTTAGTTTTTCTTTCGTTTTTCTTTTAATTTCATTAAAGCGAGGTAATTCTTTCAAAGAATCCTAAAGCAACAAGCACCACCCATTTCAAAATGCACCTTTGTACAAACAGAAGAAAAAGACGGGATTTTGATAACACGTACTTTTCAAGTTTATTCGGTTGTTTTGACATTTGCCTAATTTTTATTGATTTCTATTGGTTCATTTATTTTATCTTTTCGTGTTTGTTTGTTGTTTTTTTTTTTTTGTTAACATTCTCTGTCATTAAATATTAACTTTCACTCACCTTCCCATGTCTCAGGCGCTGTTAATTTGTCACGGCACATACATACGAATAGGCTAAGATAGATAGATAGATAGATAGATAGATATGAATAGATAGATAGATAGATAGATAGATAGATAGATAGATAGATAGATAGATAGATATCTTGCTTTTGTTATTTTCATATCATTCATCCTCTCTCTGTGTTTCTTTTTTTCACTCTTTCATTCTCTCCGCCTTTCTGTCTCTATCGCTCTTTCAATATATACGTATGTGTGTGTCTGTGTGTGTCTGTATGTGTATAGCATTCATTGAGGATACATCAGTAAAGCACCCCCTTTCTCACTTCTTCTCTCCTTCTCCTCCTTTCCTTCTCACTCTAAACCTCCTATCTCTCTTTCTTTTTCTACTTTTGCCTAAGTCTATCTCCATATATATATATATATATATATATATATATATATATATATATATATATGTTTTCATTTCTGTTTCCTTCTTTCTATCAACTTTCTCTCAAATCCCCCCTTTACTTTCTTTCTTTTTTCCTTTTTTCCTTTTCTCCTTTCTTTCTTTCTTTCTTTCTTTCTTTCTTTCTTTCTCTTCTCTCTCATTGACTAGTTTCTCTTTATCCGAATGCAACCGTTTGCTCAATTTAAACTCTGTCACTATCTCCATTTTCTCTCCACCCTATCTCTCTCTCTCTCACTCTCACTCTATCTATCTATCTGTCTATCTATCTATCTATCTATCTGCCTTTTCATTGTTTTTCTCTTTTTCTTCCGAGCGAAACATTATTACCTTTCCTCCGATACCAACTCAATGTCTTCCGACAAGCCAGACGAGATTTATAGGCGCCATCTTTCATGTTATGCCTTTTATCGCCATCGTGTTAAAAGAAACGAAAAGAGGGTCGAACGCGGGGAGGAGTTGACCATTACTGCGTTCGTTTCTCGTGTAAGACGGTTGGTTGTTTTCCGAATTTCGGTGCCAATCTTTGGACTTCGGCGCCCCATCATATTACGGACCTTTTTCTGTTTTTGTTTTTTTGTTTTTTGCCAAGTGCGGTTATTATCAAAAAGCGTCCATGGAGAAATATAGACAACATCATAATGTTAGCATAACACCGTCTCTACTGAAGTCTATACATAGATCAACTCACTTTAGTATGAGCAACGTTACATCCACTAATACACACACACACACACACACACACACACACACACACACACACACACACACACACACATATATATATATATATATAAACATAAAAAATGTCTTAAAAAATAATTGTCGGACTTTGTCCATTTCATAATGTGTGACGTCATTTGTTTACATTTGGATACGCATTGAGCAGATATGAATGAATGAGAGAAACTCGTGGAGAATTGTGTTTAAAAACAGCAAAATCGACCTAGCTAACCGAACGCTCCTCTGTGGCCCAATCGGTTAAGGCACGTCAAGCTATATGACAATTCTGTATAGGATACAGGTTCGATTCCTGTCGGAGTACGCATATTTTCTATGAAAATTTCTCGGACATTCAGGCCGGTTAATATCGTTAATACTGTTTATTATAAACAGAGCATTTACTTAAATATTTGTATGTATAAAAAGAACGTATAAACATAAAAAATGTCTTAATATACATAGTGGATTCTCCCGTCGTATTCGACGTATGAGGGTCAAGCAGTTCAGTTCTTAGGAACCGACAGGCAGACATCTGCACATATGATTTGATTCTAGTGGTGAAGGCTTTGTGCAGAACCAAACACATTTTTTGAAGAGCCGAATATAGAGACCTGGTACACTACGTGCCACAAGGTCCCCAAACGACCCTCTGCAGGTTTTGAATTCAGAGTTGTCCTTCTCCTTGAACAGTTGCCATCCAAGGCTATAGAACCCAGTATACGCTGCTATTTACCCATAGCTGGAGGGAGAAGAAGAGGATTCATACCTTTCCCAAGGAGATATATATATATATATATATATATATATATATATATATATATATATATATATATATATATATATATATATATGTTGTATAGATATGAGTTTGCGACCCTGGGTTTCACGCTTTAGCGATCATCAGACAAACTTTGTCTAATAATCGCAAAAGCTGATGGCAGATGATCATTTGCCTGAAAGGGTTTGTCTGATGATCGCAAAAGCGTGAAACCCAGGGTCACAAACCCATATTCATACAACTTATGTTAGTTCTACCACTGATGTTGACCGCTTTCTACTAAGTACCACGCATATAAAATATAATCCATATATAATATATATATGTGTGTGTGTGTGCCCGCGCGTGTTTCTGCGTATGTGTGTGTGTGTGTATGTGTGTGTGTGTGTGTGTGCAGAGATAGGCAGTTGTAGATAGATAGATAGATAGATATGCGGATTTTCTATGAATAGTTTAGATATGGCTCGAGACTGAAAATATGGCGCACCTAGTGAGGATCACGCTCACTAATCAGTCGTAATGGTTCAGACGAAACAGGCTTGCTAACCATTGCACCACGTTTAGGTTCCCCAGTCAGATAGATTTTTTTAATCATTTCACCCCAAGCAAGACAATAAAGCCACTAAGGCGCAAGGGGGGTGCTAAGTGTTAGAGAATATGAGAATAAAAGGCACCATTAAGGAGGGAGAACAAGAAAAGAAGAAGAATTAAGAAAACAGAAGATAACGCTTGACATTGCATTTACATTTCTGAAGAGCGAAGTTGAGTTCCACAAGTCAGAAGTGCGATAGAAGAAACAGCTAGCATAGAATTTACGGTTACATCTAGCCATTTCAGCTGTAAAATGAAATGGCTAGATGTAACTGTAAGATAGATAGATAGATAGATAGATAGATAGATAGATAGATAGATAGATAGATAGATAGATAATGGTAATATTAGCTGTTTCCTAATAAGGAAATATTCGGAATTGCGTGACAGACCAGCCAGCATTGCTTTCGGTTGAAATTTATAAAATCTTTCTCTTCAAACAATTTTTCAGGAAAATAGGATTCCCAAGTCCTGTAGCTGTTATCGCTCTTTCCAGTGTTGATGGGGGATTCCTTCCTAACCGTTTTTGTAATACTGTCGTAGTTTATAAAATCTTTCTCTTCAGACAATTTTTCAGGAAAATAGGTTTCTCAAGTCCTGTAGCTGTTATCGCTCTTTCCAGTGTTTGCGAAGTTTTCCTTCCTAACCTTCTGTTTGAAATAGTGTGGAACTATAATATTTGTAGATGCCTAGTCGAAGAACGCTATCAACATCATTGCATTTTGACTATGTTATTATTTTTCTCTTTGAGTTCCATATAACATCTATTTTAGTTGTGGCTGCTGTTAAAAGTTCTCAAATGATGTGATTTCTGTTAACTGGTACAGTTCTTTGTTTGTAACTGTGTAGCGCCATATATTAATGTTCGAGAAGGGATGGTCTTCAGCCAAATCTACAGGTTTCACTCGCTTAAAACCATTTTAACTATTGACCTTAGAAAGCTTTTGGTTACAACTGATAGTTTAGATATTTCTGAAAGGATTTGGCGCCATGCACATCTGAGGAGGTTATTTAAGAACATGAATCGGTTAATGTGTTTTTTTTTCATACAAGATAGATAGATAGAAAGACAGACTGACTGTTGCATTGATTTACGAAAATATCTTAGAACAAAACGCAATAAGCAGAGAGACGAACAAGGGCGATTTTTTGGATAAAAATCCCCGCAGGACATCCCGATTCCAACCAGCCCTTTTATCAAATCTTTAGAAAACTTCCACCTACTCATTAATTTAAGCTGTCATACGATCACCGAAGTTAAGCAACGTCGTACCTGGTCAGTACCTAGATGGGTGACCGCTTCAGAATATCAGGTGGTGTATTAGCCTTGTATCATGAATTTTGAAAATAATTCTTGTTAGACTTTTTTAAATTACACTGGTCAACAAAAAAAAGATTTGAAATAATGTCGAGACACCAAACATCTTTTTTAGCCAATTTGGAGGTGCTGAATCTGAAAATGGCCTTAGTTTTTCTTGGTTAGTTACCGTTTTTGATGTACAAAGATGCCTCATTTTTGGAAACAAACGTTTGTTTTCTATATATATGATATTGACCGATGGTAATATTTCTCAAAATAAAATCGTAGAAACCTCTCAATTCGTATTTAAACCAACAAATATTGGTCTGTTTATTGAGAAACACCATTTTTTCAATAACAATCAGACCCCAAGTCTTTAAAACTAACACGATTGAATATACTAAGACCAACAAGTATTTTCTTTAAATCATTTAATAAACTAACAGCAGAAATAAAAGCTTCGGGAACATAAGAACTATGGTGAAATTTTTTTCTTTCTTGATTGTTTGTCATGTTCAATGTTATTTAAGTTCATTTTGATACTCCAGCAGTAGTCATCCATCATTCGTTTGTGCCACCGTCCCTGGCAGCGTTCTTCCATTGTTTTGATATCCTGATGGAATCGTTTTCTTTGCTCATCACTCACATCGCCGCAATTATCCGCAAATTTATCTAGATGGCTATGTAAAAAAATGAGCCATAGTACTCATATTAGCGCCTACATCCTGTAGATCTTTGAACAGCTCTTCCACTAACTCCTTGTAGTTTCCGGCCCGGCGATTTTGCTTAAGAACTTTTCCCCACCTCAACAAACGATGCCCAAGAGCATAATTCCAAGTCATTCATTGAATTAACAAATTCTTCACCCTTAATGAGTTTCCCGATATCAGAATCATCAAACACTCCTTCTTTGAGTTTTTCGGTGCTAAGTCCTGGAAACGATTTACATATATACTCAAAATATTTACTCTCTTTGTCGAGTGATTTTACATATTGTTTCATTAATCCCAATTTGATATGCAAGGAAGGGAAGATGATTTTTTTTTCTTTCGGAACTAGCGTCGCACTAATAACGTTCTTTTCACCGACCTTCAACTTTTGGGGTGGCCAATCTTTCCTTTTCAAGTGCTCCTCATTTGATCTACTGTCCCAGACACACACACACACACACACACACACACAAACACACACACACACACACACACACACAAAAATATGGGAATTTCGCGTAGCCACTTTGTTGACCAAACATGAAATTTACCATTTTCAAATTGGCACATTGTTATATAGGAATAAAGTGTCGCTGCCGACACTTGAGTTTGAACATAGATCGCCAGTGAGCAAACACAGGCAATCCCATTATTGAATTAAGTAGACCACGTGACCATAGAGGAAATGAATAAGTAGAAAGTATCGTGTCGACTAACGTTCGCTATTTCTCGTCTATCCTCTATACTAGTCAGATCGTTATTTCTATTTTATCCTCTATTACTATACGGACCGTTATTCTCTATATTATTTCTCTATTCAGATTACTATACGGGTCGAGCGAGTATTATCAAGCAAGTACTATTAGTGCGAGTGATATTCGAAGTGGCGTGACGTCCAATTGATCTCATTTCTAGTCTATCCTCTATACTATACGGATCACCATTTCTAGTATATCCTCTATACGGACCGCTATTCTCTACTCTATTCACTATACTATTTCTCTATTCAGATGACTATACAGGTTACTTGTCGAGCGAGTATTATCAAGCAAATACTATTAGTCCGAGTGATATTCGAAGGCGTCTGACACCAGTATTGTTCAACGGCGTTACTATAGTTGTATCTGCGATTACAAAGTCTCTACTACAACGAGCATTACGAATGCGACAACGAGTATTCGTTGACATTACAAAAGTGGCAACGATTGTTCGTTGAGTCATAAAACGCATAACACCCATGAATGTTTGGTGTAGTCAATCTGTTCCATAATCTGTTTGATGGTATCATGTTTTTCTTTCAGTGTTGTTGAATGACCTATAGGTATTGGTACATGTTGGTATTATGGCGCAAAACACATGTCAAACTATGTTTTAAACTATCAATGAACAATCTCCATTCATCAGAATAATATTTGTAGATGACTAGTCGAAGAA
The DNA here is from genome assembly GCA_964036315.1 of Acanthosepion esculentum. Taxonomy (NCBI): domain Eukaryota; kingdom Metazoa; phylum Mollusca; class Cephalopoda; order Sepiida; family Sepiidae; genus Acanthosepion; species Acanthosepion esculentum. The sequence goes on from OZ038511.1 coordinate 10,377,050, forward strand.
CGCTATCAACATCATTGCAATGAACAAAATCCGTGTTCTCATTAAAGAACGGTAGACATTCGGCATTCCTATTTCGATAGAATGTTACCTTTGTGTCTTTTGCTAACAGGTGTTTTTTGTTGAGCCAAGAGGCCAAAAGTTCTGATGATTCTTTGATTTAATATCTCGAACCAAGTCATCAGCTCATTTTGGTTAAACGGCTCTAGCACGGTTTCGAGGACATAGTCAGGATCGGTTTCGTTGTGTCTCTAATTTACAGACTCGTCACTTTCGACAAGTTTCAACAAATTTTCGTGAAAAACTGGGATCGGCAAATCATCTGAATGCGACACTAGTCGAATAGTGGAATGAAGACTGAGATAGTCGATAGATGTGCGTTTCTTTTGGTTCAGTTCCGCAACACTGACTGAGCAGAAGTAACATTCATCAGAGTTTGTTCTTTAGCCCACGCCAGATTATAGGAATAGCGAATCTCAGCGATTTTCGCGTACCTGAAGTCTACTGTCTCATTTGTTCGAAATATATCTTGCAAACAACGTGAGAAGCCCATGATTTGTCTTAGTCACCAAGCTCGACGTGAAAGTAAAGCACGATATGCTTTCTTGTAAAAGTCAGATATCGGTTTCCTGTTGGCTTTCAGTGTGAATCCGCCGCATGTCTAGCAAAATAAATTGGGATCATTTTCGTATCCTCTCGTTGAAGACATGTCATTTGATATCTATCTCTATGATAAAAAACAACATGGGTCGGTTGAGCATTTACATTACGCCTTGCGGGTTCACAATTAGGCAATTTCATCTTTCCTAATGTCCTACGGAGAGACTCGTAAAATTGTCAATAACAAAAGACGGAAAGGGTTATCACGCTGATTCTATTTCGTATCTTTGTCATAATTATTTTATAATGGTTACTAACACTATTTATTTGGGAGGGGTCGAACATGGAATAGAACTCACAAAAATATTAGATCTAACACACAAATATAAGATCCATCACACTAAAACTAGTTTAATTAATGTAAGGGAGATTTCACAAGACAAACTTGATATGTACTAGTAATCACATGGCTATGAATTCCAAGAAGAGTTTTGGGTTTCGTTTTTTTTATGTCACCTTAATTATCAGGCTTACTAAAGTGTATTACTGATAAAGTTTATCAGTTAATTTGAATTTTGGCGATAAATTTGAAAAAAATCGGTACTTTTATTTTAAAATTTTTGATTCAAAAACTCTTTTTTTTTCTTATAAAAATAGCTTATTTCAGGTGGCTGGCATAAATTGTTCGGCCTACCTGAAAATTGATGGCCTTCTACCACCTTTATTAACTAAATTTTGCGATCAGCCAAGATCGTAAATTAATCTTTTTTTCAAAAATGAGCAATTTCAGTACAGAAAAAACGGTAGCTAACTACGGTCATTTTCGGAATCGGCATCATCAAATTACCAAAACATGTGTTTTGTTTCTTGGCACCAAAAATCTTGTTGACCAGTGTTTTTAAAATATTCAAAAGCCTGTTTCCTAGACTAAATGATATGTTATTTATTGTAGTTTCTTTTTTTAATTATAAATGCTTCAAGAAATAGAATTTTTCATTTGTAATTAATATTGTATAAGATGAGAATATTATCGACATTTATGAATCATTTATTGATAGTAGTATTATGTTTATAAATAATGTGATTTTATTGTTCATAAATGGCAAGTTATTCTACGAGAGAACGTTGTAGTAGTATAATCAATATCAATAGATTTTTGTTTGGTGCTTCAATCCCCGACGGGACATAAAAATCTTTTATATTACGTTGGTTTTGTATAGCTTTCTTTTTATTTTAGTACTGGTGTTTATTAATGATATAATACAATGGTGTAATTGTTTTTGTAGAAGATAATTAATTAGATATATTTTTTAAGGTCGATGAGTGACGCCTTCCTACTTATCGCATTCTTAATAGCTATCTTGTTCTGTTAGTAATTAAGATGCTGTATGGATGCGAAAATGCCAGAAGCCCGTTACTAAGAATACCACCGTACCTGATCGTCTCCCGATAGTGGCAGATGGGATACGTCGGCCCAGCGAGCACGTGGATACCATGCTTACCAAATAAGAGCATAATAGATATTACCCGAGGAGGTCGTGCCCATCCCAGAAACATTACAAGAAAGAAATTTAGATTCATCCTTTCACATACTGCTTACTCTTTGTGTGGGAAAAATTCTGATAAATATACATGTACACTATTTACATTATTCGGACTATTGTCCTCATCTTTGTCGCCATATTTATTACAACGTTTCGGCCTTTCAGTATCTGTCTATATTTCTGAGATGAGGTATTATGTACATTATTTACATTATTCGGACTATTGTCCTCATCTTTGTCGCCATATTTATTACAACGTTTTGGCCTTTCAGTATCTGTCTATATTTCTGAGATGAGGTCTTATGTACACTATTTACATTATTCGGACTATTGTCCTCATCTTTGTCGCCATATTAATTACAACGTTTCGGCCTTTCAGTATCTGTCTATATTTCTGAGATGAGGTATTATGTACATTATTTACATTATTCGGACTATTGACCTCATCTATGTCGCCATATTTATTACAACGTTTCGGCCCTTCAGTATCTGTCTATATTTCTGAGATGATGTATTATGTACACTATTTACATTATTCGGACTATTGTCTTCATCTTTGTCGCCATATTAATTACAACGTTTCGGCCTTTCAGTATCTGTCTATATTTCTGAGATGAGGTATTATGTACACTATTTACATTATTCGGACTATTGTCCTCATCTTTGTCGCCATATTTATCACAACGTTTCGGCCGTTGTACGCTCCGGTCTTCTTCAGGTGTTTGGAATGTCGAACTGAACTCTTTATTTCGCCCACTGGGGTAGACTGTTCTAGTTCCATTGTGCCATGTTTAATGGATGTCAGCACGTGGAACTAGAACAGTCTACCCTGGTGAGCGAAATAAAGAGTTCAGTTCGACATTCCAACCACTTTAAGAAGGCCGTAGCGTACAACGGCCTAAACGTTATGATAAATATGGCGGCAAAGATGAGGATAATAATGTAAATAGTGTACATAATACCTCATCTCGGAAATATAGACATATACTGAAATATACATATATTTGATATAGATTTATTTATGAAATAATTAACAAATGACTATATATTTGATATAGATCAATATAGATATATTTGTGTCTAACATACTGCATGACATATTTGTATATTAAATATTTTCAGGCAGAACTCATTTTCGGAATTGTTATGGGAACTTACCCATAATAATAATGGACTATTCCGGACATCATAAATACTGCACCTCAAGAGGGAGCAGACAGTTCAGATTCAGGGTCGGTCAGAGTCAGAGTCAGTCAGAGACAGAATTATTACGAGACAGGAGGATTTCGTTGGTAACAAAGAAAAGAGTACTTAACTGTTACGTGATATCTGACCTCCCTTACGGCGGCGAATGTTGGACGGTTTCCTCAAAGATGAAGAAGAGACTCGAGGCAACAGGCGTATGGTTCTAGATAAGGATGCTAAGGATACCATGGATTGAACATGTGAGTAACGATGAGGTTTTGGAGAGGACGCAAACAAGGAGGAGGCTTTTAGTTAACATCAGGAAGAGGCAGCTGAAATTTCTAGGACACGTAATGAGGAAGGAGCGCTTGGAAAATCTGATACTCCCAAGGCGGATAGAGGGAAAGGGGGTCAAAGGAAAGTAACGCGTGATATACTTAGCAGGCTTAAGCAAGTCGATGATAGAACAGGGTCTGGGAGAAGTAGCAAAAGGGCATGAAACTTATTGAGAACTCCAAGAGATAGGGGGAAGTGGAGAGCCAAGTTCGCCTACGTCCTGAAGAAATACGGCACATAAAAGAGAGATATCGCAGACATACTAATGCTTAATGTTGGTATTGGAGAGTAGAGAAAACAAAGATAGTTTTTCTCTTTTTTCAACCAACAGTTCATTTGGTTCTAAGTCTGGTCCAATCTCGATCCGACGCCCGGTAGGCGGTCAAGGCGATGTTCTACGTATGAGAACAAGTTTGCAGCAGGATGCAAGCTGTCATCATGAATCTGCCCGGCAAGCCGTAGTTTGCCGCAACGGACGGTATCAGCCGAAATGCCACCGATAGATCATCTGAAACAATTTTCAGCTAAGGCTTTCATGCTCAAAGACCATTGCTGAAGACAGAAATCGATCCAATCAATCGGGAGAGCGAAGTTGGAGAAAGAACCAATTGGAGAAGAGCAGTACACGAAAAAAAGAACATTCTTCGAAAACATCAGAAGACAAATAAAAGAGATGAAGAGAGTCCAAAGAAAAGTCAGTGCTATCTGTCCCCTGAACCCTCCTACCCTACTATGCATGGATGTTTCTTCAGATCCAAGAGAAGGAACAGTCTACGAGCACCGCAATACTTGGCAACGAGTTCTACAAAAGACGATGATATTTCCTGAGTAATATTTGGTTGAAGCATAAAACAACTTAATGTTTTGTAAAACATTTTTAAAGACAAAATAATTACCTTGAAATGCAGATACAGTGTAACCCGGATATAAGAGACCCGGATATAAGAGCGATTTTATTTGGTCCCAAATTAGAGCCATACTTACCTAAACAAAATAGGCCAAACCCGGATATAAGAGAAACCCGGATATAAGAGAAACCCGGATATAAGATACTTCTTCTCCGGTCCCGACAACTCTCTTATATCCGGGTTACACTGTACAATAAATTAGGGTTCAATTCCTTCTGGTTGACACTTAGCTGAAATGATTTTTGTGATATACAGTGTAACCCGGATATAAGAGACCCGGATATAAGAGAAACCCGGATATAAGAAAGATTTTCTCTGGTCCCAAATTAGAGTCTGTGTTAATGTATATACAGACCAAACCGGATATAAGAGAAACCCGGATATAAGAGACTTCGTCTCCGGTCCCGACAACTCTCTTATATCCGGGTTACACTGTACTTTATTTACCAGGTAGAGATTTTAGCAAGAAAAATATGTTGTTAACTTAGACTGTCATACATCTGCGAACCCAAACAAATCCTCTTCTCAGAGCTCACATCTGGCAAGAGACCACATGAGCCCCATGTCATAGATTCAAGGATCACCTTGCTGAGTACAGAAATCGATCTGATCATTTCGAAGATGGAATCTGCAAATAGAACCAATTGGAGAAGAGCAGTTTACGAAAAAAACATCCTTTGAAAACATCAGAAGACAACTAGAAGAGAGGAAGATAGAGGAAAGAAAAGATCTCCATCCCCTGAACCGTCCCAGCCTACCAAGCGATGGCTGTGAAGTGATCCAACATAGAATACAGAAGAAAATTTCGAATACTAATTTTCAAATTTGGTGGGATTTTTTTCCACGATAAACGTTAATGTATTTCTACCAACCTAATATCCTCTCCCGTCTAAATATAATTTTTACAAGATAGGAGAGTCTATCATGCATAAAATTACTTTTCAATTACCCTATATATGATATACGGTGTGTGTGTGTGTGTGTGTGTGTATGCGTGTGTGTGTGTGTGTGTGTGTGTGCGTGTGTGTGTGGTATCACTATATGTTTTTGAGTATTTATGCATGGAATATTTCGCATACTTTCAGATCGACTTAGTAGATAGATAGATAGATAGATAGATAGATAGATAGATAGATAGATAGATATGAAAGCAATGACGTCTGACGCTTCATCTCCTGGTAGAGCCACCCATGGCGGTAAGGGTTCAGAGAAGAGACCAAAGTTCGATCCGACGCCCAGAAGGTCGGGGTCAAATCGACGTTCTGCGTACGAGAAAAAGTCAGCAAACTGTCATCATGAACTTGTCTGTCAAGCCCTGGTTTGCCGCAGTGGACGGTGTTAGCCGAAGGACATGTGCTATGAATTGCCGACTGATAGACCACGTCAAACAACTCGCAGCCAAATTTTTCAGGCACAAAAACTTTTCTTCTTCTCACGTCTAAAGAACCAATTGGAGATGAGCGGTCAACGAAAAAAAAACACAACATCCTTCCAAAAGACCAGAAGACAAATAGAAGAGAGGAAGAGATCCCAAAGAAAAGTCAGAGATCTCCATCCCTCTGGACCCTCCTAGACTACCAAACGGTGAGCGCTGTCTTCATATCCAACGTAAGACTCATTTCACACGGAAAGAGATGTCGATGAGTACCCCAATACTCGACAACGAGTTCCGCCAACGACGACATTTGGTTCCAATGAAATAAGTTTATTATTATTGTCTTTGTTAGGATTCTTATGTGGTCTATTATTCTGATTAATTTTTATTTCGTCAGCAGTATAGTTAGTAAATCCGTTGTTAATAAAAGTCCCTTTGATGCTATCTGCTTCCCTTAGGAATAATGCGTGGTATTATAAGATTAGTAGAGCTTTGCTTATAATTTTATTATCATGACAGTGGTATATCTGAGGGAACAGTCATTATTTAAATGGAGGAGATAAGATTTTAGTTCGTGTTTTCTTTTTTGTGATTACTCGCATCGATTGGAATGTCTCAGAAAGAAATTCTGTTGCTTACGTTCGGGAGTAAAATGAAAAACGGAAATTGCTTTCATGAATATTTAGATTGTGAATGTATAAATACATTGAATCAATAGCTTCATTTACCGCAAGGAAAGTTGGTTCTCTGTGTCGCGCCAGAAAGTTTTTCTCGCCTGAATCCATCCTACAAATCTATAAATCAACCATTCGTCCTTGCATGGAATACTGCTACCGTATGTGGCCTCGAGGTCCTCGACAGAATCCAGAGACGGATATGCAATGTGATAGGTCCTGGTCTGGCATCTCGCCTACAGTCACTTTCTCACAGACGTGCCGTTGCTTCCCTCTGTCTTTTCTACAGGTATTTTCACAGCAACTGCTCCGCCGAGCTACTTTCGCTGATTCCCAAACTGCATGGATTTAAGCGTGCAACTATGTTGGCATCCCGGGCTCGCCCTTTCACTATCGAAACAGTTAAATGTAGCCGTCTCTTCTACTCCAACAGCTTCATACCTCGCACTTCCTGACTGTGGAACTCTCTTTCTCTTAATCGATTCCCTGATAGCTATAACCTTCAAATATTCAAATGTAATGTCAATCGACATCTGATGCTTCATCTAGTTCCCCATCCATTATCCTTTTCCGAAACACTCCTCTTTACTCTTACTCTCACTATCTGTAACCTCTTGCAAGCTAGTGGCACTCCCGCTTTGCTTGGGGTGAAATACTTAAAATAAAAAAAAAACAGAACGAGATAGCTATTAACAATATCAAACGTAGGAATATATCTCCTGTCGATTCTAACGAATGTTTCCGACTACGTATCTACTATTAAATAAGGGAAACATTGAATCTAGTTGTCATTAATAACGCTAGTTAAAAAAAATATTCCACTATACAAAACCAACGCAGGAGACGAATTGTTATGTCCAATAGAAGATTGCAACTCGAAATAAAATTACATTTACTAGTTTCAACAAGCGGAAATCTCATAGTTTTCCTATTTGAAATTTCTGATGAATCTTAATTCTTCAGTTAATGACTAAGCTTATGGTTAGTTCTACAATAAAATAACAGTAGAAATTCTCCTGTCGCATCGTTGAATATTTGAGCTTAATAACTTTAACAAAATATTGCAATATCAATCATAAATATGAATGCTGGTCGCTAACGATTATTGTTGATGTATTCATTTCCGTCTACCAGCCTGAATATTCGTAAACATTATTCAACTTTGCGTGATCGTCGACGCCCTCTGTGGCCGAGACAATCTAAAGCAAGTGGGATCTAACAATGATTTCTCCTGTCAAAGGAAACGCAGGTTCGAATCCTTCCGGATAACGCATATTTTTCTTCCATAAGATTTTTCGAATATCCAGGTCGGTAGACGAAAATAAATATACTGTTTAATAAATAAACGGGGCGTCTACTCAACTATGGGTATCCTCTAAAAATAGCGTTTAAGTAATAAAATCTGTCGGATTAATAAATAAAATCCATCATTTTAGAAAGTGCCAAAGTTCGTCCAATACAAGGCACGATAGTCACTCAAGGTAGAGAGTTAATATTAAAGTGCCTATGATAAAAGAGATATACGGCATGAATAAAAGAGGACGTAGTATGAAGAGAAGATTATTAGGATAAGAAGGATATATAACGATTGACCCGTGAATTGAAGTGGATAAGAATGTATTGTTCACGGAAGCATCAACGTGGGTATCAGGTTTAAATAGCAGTTCTTGTGGTAAAAGAAACTGTCGAATTTCCTTACATTTTAAAAATGGAGGAAATGAAAGTGATTCGACTCGATGTAAGTAACATGCCCTATCCTAACAGGAATGGTTTGAACTGTTAAGACTAAAGAATAAACGTTTAAGGTTTGAAGCTTCATCAAAAGTGGAACGGTTCATCGTGACTCGAGAAAAATTAGGGTGATTGGTGAATGATCAAACGATACTAGCAAGGTTATTGGTTACTGGATGTAACCAGCCCGTTTTTTATCCACAGAACGATTCGAGTGACCTTTGACTTGAAGAGGTTAAGAATATGGTGCGACTGTTACACAACCTAGTCGAATTTCCTCCTTACATTTGAAATATGGAGGAAATGATGATGATTCAACTCCATTGAAGTAACAGAGAGATCAGCTGCTAGGCTCTGATCATCTTGATTTTTAGGAGTGCGTCCATACACAAGGATCAGGAAATTGGGGCAATACGAATCTTTTAAAACGTCTAAAAAGGGAAGTTTAAGTTGATATGTAAAATGGAAGATGGAAAACATTTCAAAAGATTTTTATAATTCCCTGATTATATGGTGGAATCTTATATATAAAGTACAGTGTGTGTGTGTGTATCCAAGAAACTCCTCCGCTCCCACTGGTTCTATTTCAATGATTTATGGAACGCAGGGAACGATTATCGTTGAGCTCAGATTCAGGGCTGCCAGATTATGCGAGGTTAAAAATATATATTAATATGTTAAACTAGACATTATCGTTGATTTCATGGTTCAAGGGAAGTGACTCTTATTTTCCTATTGTATTCAAAATGGCAGGGCACGCTTTATTATAAACTAGCTTAAATGCTGCTCTATCGAGTAGCATTTAAGCTAGCTCCTGCGGAGGATTCTTGGTTTGTCCATCATCACAATATCCAGGGAGGAGTAGATACGATAGGCATCAATAAACTACAGAACTCAAAATTGATCGCTGCATTTAAGTACTGAATTAATGTTTAAGCTTACCTTGTAAAAGTTCAACGATAATTCTTCTGCTGCCACTTAATTTAAAGACGATTTGATGTACGTAGATCCTTATTTTCCGTACAAACAATTATTTTTATTTCATGAATGATAGAACAGGGGACAATTTCAAGTGTTTGAAATTCGCATTCTACTTGGGCTTCAACAAGTTGGCATCTATTTGTAAAACTTTCCTTAACTATAACAAGCCAATTTATGAATTAAATGTTCATGTAAAATCTTTGTTTCAAAGACTTCAACTAGTAAATATATTTTACTTTGCGAAGCGATAGCGAGCAGGCGAAGCCTGCTAGTATTAAATAAAAATGGCTCTAAATGAAGTCAATTGGAAAAGTAAACAGAGTTTAACTTCCATCCTAATTTGATTGTGTTCACTATTGCAAAGCCATGAATTCCTCTCTCCTCTTCCTTTGGTTGACAACAAATCTTGGAGAAGGAAAAAAACTATGAATTCAAAACCAACCGGAAGCCAACAGGAAACCATTTCATTATGTCCCTTAAGAAGTCAGCGGTTTACACATATCAAAAGACAAATTTAATCTGCGGAAAAGACATGGCATAAAAATTAATTAATAATGTGAAACGTGCAATTTGATAATTGCATATGAAATTCCTGCGCGCCTTTTAAATGTCTGTTATTTCTTTAAGTGAATATTGCTTTTTCTTTAAAATTGACATTATCTTGCCTTTTCTCATTAATTATAATTAGGAATTAGCTCTTGTCTTCGCAGATCCGACAGGCAGACTTTGCGTGCTGGATATTACCATAAAGGATAAGGCTCTTCGTCTCATTGGGGTTTGACGAAGGCTGAAGAATACGTGTTCTTTTGCTTGCTAGGTGTTATGAGAGTCGTGATTTGGACGACACATCAGAAGGGATTCTATGGAGGCAAGAAGTTCACTTCTTCCCAAGTGATCTTGTTCTTTAACCATCAGCTTAAAGTCAAGATCAGGACGGAAAAGTGGCGGCTTTCTTCATCAGAATTTGGCAAAAGATGGGTGAATCTTGCGCGATTGTGTCGAGTGAAAGGGGCTGGCCTGGAGCGGTACTTTGATGCTGGTTATGCATCAGGATATTGTTCTTCCTGGGTTGAACATAGGCAACCCATCCCGAAATTAGTCTAGTTTAAGTTTGTTTTTAAATCTTTTTTTTTTCAGTTAACTTACCGAGGGTATGTTTGCTCATTGGCCCCTTTTATTTCTGTCCCTATTTTTCTTTAGTTTAATTGCTCTTCCCCTTCCTTGTTCAGTGGTCAGTGATGTCAGTTCTCTGGTGGATGCGGGGCGCCTTTCGTTTCGCATGTGTGTTTTCGTATTTGTTGTTGTATCTGAATGAGTGCGTGTCTGTGTGAGTGCTTAGGATGAATGAATGTTTTATATTATTATAGTCTCGCATTGATTTCGTTCAGTTAACTGATGTTTCTGTCACATTTAAGGATTTGGGGGGTTATTACTAACATTATATTGTTTAGTTTCTTGTAAATAGTTTTGTTCCATATTGTACATACTCATTGGGGATTTTTTTAATTGTTGTTTTATTCCCCTCCTCCCGACAGACAATGAATTGTACATATGGGGACTATTTAGGATGTTCATGGAGACAATGAGGTATTATGGTGAATGTAGTAAGAAAGGTAGGTAAGAATGTGTTGTTTTGGTGTTAGGAATAATGTTTGTATGTTTGGGTCAGTGTTTGTGGCTAGCTAAGTTTAAAGTTAAGACAGAAGACCGACCTTTTCCCCAATCCCGACTTTGGCCTTGTGCCAGATTTTGTATCATTGTACAAATAAATATCGACTTGCTGAGATCTGTGGAGTACAACTCAGACTTACGCGGGAACTACCGGCCTTCCAATAGTAGCACTCACTACTGGATTGACTTGCGACGATCGTGCGCATAACTGTTATCTTATTTCTTATTGTACTGATTTTTACAATAAACCATTATTTATTTATCCACAGTGTTTGTCAAGCACATATTGCTATTGGCACGGAATATAACAAGAATATTCAACGACACCATAGGAGAAATTCCATGGGTATTTTATAGCCGTGGAACTAGCAAGGAGCTTATTAATTAAGAATTATGATTAAGCAGAAAATTCAAATAGGAAGAGACGTAAGTTCCACTCGAGCTGTTTCTTTTCACTGTTATGTGGAACCGACTCCCAAGAGGCCACATCAGGTTCAAACACCGGTTCCCGTTCTATCACCGGAATTAAGCAACGCTGAACTTGGTCAGTACCTAGATGGGTGACAACTTGGGAATACCAGGCGCTGTAAGCTTGGATGTGCGAGTGGGGTAATGGATAACGGCTCGGAATTATTAATAGGGGAGCCGTAGACTAATTACAGTCGGGTTCTTTATATTCACTTACGTGTCAATACCATTGGGAAAGGTATGAATCCACCGCTTCTCCTCCCAGCTATGGGTTAATTAATAAGACTCGTATCATTAAGCTATTATTATCGCCCAAAAGAATTCTTACAATCTAAACATATTTTCTGGCTTTAAATAACCTGCAAAAAAAAAAAGCCGTAGAAATTAAATTAATCACGCAAAAGAGTGTTTCCCCGATCCCTACAATTTTAACCTCTTCAAACTTAGGGTTAACCGTTATCATCTCAAAATATCCCTATAAAATGCACCTCTAACTTTATAACCCTCTACCTCGAGTGGCACTTGGGTTTTGTATATAATGAACATTGTTGTAAAAGGAAAAACATGAAATTTTCTCGGGTCCTGCAAATAAAATTTTATTTCATGATCGGGGTATAAAGTTTAGTGTTTAACACATGCGCACTCGCAAATGTATCCGCGTTTAAAGATTATCGCTTTAGGATTTCCAAGCGATAAACGCAATGGCGAAAATTTCTGCAATGATGTGTAATCAGCAACATTTGATATTAGTCTATTTTTTAACTATTTCACTGACTGGACGTGACCTGCCATTAGAACAACTTCAGTGAATACTGACGTTCCTTTTATGAATCCAGACGAAGACAAGCACCGTCGCCAGATAGATTCACATATGCTTTTGAGAATTCGTAACGTTTCTTATTATTTATTGAAGAATTAGTAGTTTACGTGTTTTTTTAAAGTTTTTTTTTATTTTTAGGGATGGGTAGTTTCCTTTAATTCTTTTGTTAAGGGGTCTCCCCTTTTCACACAAATGGACTCAACCCAAGGTATACATATACTACTACCAGTGAATACCCGGACAGTCTGTAATCGAGTAGACGGCGACGTCTTCTCGGCTAGATGGTCGAACTCTCTGCCTCTGAACAGAGAGGAACCCAGACGAGGTTCCGCCGGGTAGAGTCTCGTTCGGGGAGGTTGGAGAACCCGATACCGTTTATACGGGATATTTTTGGCCGAGCCTACAGGCTCGGGAATACCCCACTTTAAACCCGGCCTTGTGCCACATCTATCCCTCGTGGGGGGGGACAGTAAATACTGTCTGCAACAGAGCAGACGGCGACTTCTTCTCTGTTGGACGGTCGAACTTTCTGCCTCTGAGCAGAGAGGAACCCGGACGAGGCTCCGCCGAAGGGCAGAGTCTCGTTCGGGGATAGTTGACCAACCCGATCCCGTTTATACGGGATCTATAGACATTTTTTGGCCGAGCCTACGGGCTCGGGAATACCCCACTTTAAACCCGACCTTGTGCCACATTTATCCCTCGTGGCGGGGACAGTAAATACTGTCTGTAATCGAGTAGTATCAGAGTCGTATTAGAGGAGGGTAGCGCAAGAGTCACCGTCACGAGCACGTAGACTCAGTAAGGAGTCATACCGCGATACTTCAATACCAAGACTGTATATATATTATTGCTACTAACCCGCATTCCCGGATCTACTAACCCGTATTACCAGTTTGTATTATTACGTTAATACATTTATTTTCCTTATCTATTCCTGGCGTTTGTTATTTATTGATATCGGATTTCATTGGCTAAGATATTCTCTCTAATGTTTCACTGGCTCTCTGGTCAGAGACATCGACCTCAAACCAAACGAAGAGTGAATTCCTTTCGTTAAATCAATCAAAGTAATATCAATCGTCTCTTCGAGTCATGAAAGCAGAATCGAAATTTCTATAAAAAATTTCTAACTCTCAGAGATTTTTTTTTTTTTTTTTTTTTGCACGGTTCCTCGGGCAAGGAGATCGTCGGTACTTGCACTTTTCCTCCCACACGTTTCTTTCCTTCTTTCATAAGCTTGTAATATAGGTCGACGCGCCTCTTCAGTTGTCCTGACATAAAGATTAACGTTTTCTTGCTTCAGTCAAAATGTCAGATGCCACATTGCTCATTTTGGAGTCTACTGAATCGATACAAACACTTGGGCGTGTGGGGATTTATCCCAAAGCCATAACGTCAATTTCGCTCAGAGACGAGCCAAGCATTCAGGCTATGCAAACGACCATCACAATGTATCGTTCTCCTTATCACATATCTACGAAGTTATTCAATTAGAAACTATGGGCAAATTCTGGGTTCATTTTAGATGACTAGCTTAAAAGCCGCCTTATCATGAAATCAATTAAAAGCTTTTCTAATTAAATAATGTCATAGTTTTATTACATTTTTTTATTTTACGATTCAGGGCATATTTTCGGAAACTGGGGATCCTGTTTTACGGTAATTGATGATTTATTTCTCCAAGGAATTCTGCGTATACGTAATATGGGCGTTAATTGGTACAAAAATTAATTTCTCGAAATTTCATAAGATTAAATGAGGCGTGGGTAACAGATGTAAAAAGATATTTTTATCAAAATTTTCTAAAAAAAAAAAAAAGAAAAGATTTCTAAAATAATTTCATTTATTTGTGAATAAGGCATGGAAGTTTCATTAAAAACCAATAATTATGTGTTTTTGCTAGAATTTCCAAATTTTTGCTAAAATCTCTTATATTATGACGCAAAAAAAAAACAAAATCTTTAGCCCAAATTTCGAACGTTCTAATAAGTTCCAAAAAATATAATTTAATAATCAAAAAATATTTTAACTTTTCCTCTTAATAACATAATCTTTGTCTTTTATTAAAATTGGACATTTTGTCCTCATTGTATGCTCATTACTTAGCGAAATATTGGTGATATCTTAAATAGTATAAGAATAAATGGATAAATAAAAAACACTCATCAATTCCATGAAAAAAGCGCCTCTCTTGGAACAATGAAAAAAAGACGTCCATTCGTAGAGATACACTCATACGCAAACGCATACATATACATAGATCCTGATATATTTTAAATTAGACGTCGGAGTAAAATAGCTCATCCACAAATGGACCACTTATTTTTACTACTATTATCATAATTTATATTTAAATGATAAATAATAGAATTCAATCAGCAGATCTCAACGGTTGAACCAGCGGATGAAGAGGGCTACGCATGACGGATATGCTACAGAATGCGTCACTCGTGACAGTCCGTTGCAGTTTCATAACTGACTTCTGCATATCTCATTACATATGTGCCTCAGAGGAAGATCATGAAATCAAGTGTGTGGGTCACATCCTGGCAAGTTGAGATCCACCTTAAACTTTTTTTTTTGTTTAAGCTTATCACCCCAAGCAAGGCTGGAGGCCACTAGCACGCAAGGGGTTACAGAAGGTTTGAAGGAAGAGCAGATAGGAGTGGTAAAGGAGAGGATGTGGAGAAAGATAGTGGATCGATCAAGGCAAGGGGGTTACAGAAGATTTGGAGCGAGAGCAGATAGGAATGAAAGGTGAAAGGATGTGGAGAAGGGAAGTGGATAGATCAAGGCAACTGGAGATGTCGATTGACGTTACACTTAAATAGTTGGAGATTGTATTTTTCAGGGAAACAGGAATAAGGAATGGAGTTCCACAGGCGAGAGGTGCGAGACATGAAGCTATTGGAGTAGAAGAGACGTCTACATCTAACAGTTTTAACAGTGAAGGGATGGAAACGGGATGCCAGCCTCGTAGGACGTTTAAATCCATGAGGCCTAGGAACCAGCGAAAGCAGCACCTCGGAGCAATTACCGTGAAAGTATTTGTAAAAAAGACAGAGCGAGGCAACGTCGCGTCTGTGAGAGAGCGACTGCAGACGAGATGACAGATCAGGGCCAATTACATTGCATATCCGTTTCTGGATCTTATCAAGAACCCTGAGGCAAACAGCAGGGGCTCCAGACCATATATGGCAGCAATACTCCATGCAAGGGCGAATGGTCTATTTATAGATTTGGAGGATCGATTCCGGGGAGAAACATTTCCTGGCTCGGCACAGGGAGTCAACTTTCCTTGCAGTGGATGATGCAATTGACTCGATGTATTTGTTCCATCTCAGATCAGCGGCCAGCGTGAGACCGAGCAGAAATTCATACCGTCGGCACTTACTTCTGCTCTGATTTTCTTACACCTCCAGGAAAATTTAATGGATGAAGATATAAAACGTCCGGCTCCACACGGGGGGCTTTCCGACGCTGGTCAGTACCGGCGCTAGTCAATTGATGGTTATCGTTTCTTCATGCATTTTGCCCCACGTTGTGATTGATTGATCACAGTGCAGTGAAGATCGAACTTTCGTCCGCACTTTAAGCACCGAATCGAGCTGACAGAACCATGCCAGGAAAAACAAAAGGGCAAAGATACTACCACCGGTGAAAATACAAATTATTATAGCTAACGAAGAAGGTCTCTGGGTTAATTTTCAATTAGTTTTATATATTTCTTGTTGTGCCATGTGCCGCATGGAAGGGTGTCCCTGCACGCACCTCCGGTGGGCAACCCTGAGGCCACGTCATGTTGCAAGCCGCGCCATCTCCTTTTTGCTCTTGTCTCATAAGATGACCGTCTGCTACTTCTACTTCAGGCCTTCTCCTTTTCACTACCAACATTACCCAACATGACAACAGACGATAAAAAAAATAGACCCAAACCAGCTCTAAAAAACTCACCTAAACCCTTTAACATTTCCTTTTCTATCATCTGTGACATTCGAACCAACTTCTGCAGTGTGGAATCGTTCCTCATTGAGAAGTCTCCTGGTATACTGGCTCTCTTCAAGACCAACCTCGACTCTTTTATCCCCTCCTCTGACCTCTCGATCCCCGGTTACCTTCCTCTCTTTAGAAAAGACTCCCAAACCCACATGCATGGCCTTGGAGTTTTCGTCAAGGACCATCTCTCATTGGCTAGGGAGCTCTCTCTAGAATCTCCGGACCATTCATACATGTGTCTCCATCTATCTCTCCTTAATGCTGTAAGCTACCTCTTCTTTCTTTATCGCTCTCCATCCTCCCAAGACTGTGGTCTACTCGAAAGCATTTCCGACAATATAGACAACGCTATCTCTCTCCATCCGTTTGCTCATATATTCGAGTTCGGTGAATTTAACGCCCACCATACCAAGTGGCTTAAAAACCTTGCTGGCATACGAACCCTCAACTTCTCAATTACTCAATCCCTCACACAAGTGGTTGACTTTCCCACCCATTTCCCCAACAACCATGATGGTAAGGCTTCTCTTCTCTTCTATCACCAAGTCCTGTCACGCCTCGCAGCTTTGCCCACTTGGCAACTCTGATCATGCTGTAGTGTCTGTTAATATCTCTTTCTATTCCACCCCCAGCAGAGAAACCCCTACTAACAGAACATCTTTCGGTGATCAATGAGCTGACTGGGACTCGTTCTGTGATTTCCTTTGCGATGTCCCCTGAAATCTGGTCTTTAATCTCCGCGTTCAAGAATGCACTTCTGAGGTTTCCTCCTGGTTAAAAGCTAGAATCGAAAGTTTCATCCCCGCAAGGAAATATAAGGTTAAATCACGGTCATCCTCATGGTTCCCTGCTGCTTGCTCAGCTGCCATTGCCCATAGGAATCACTACTTCCGCCTGTACCGTAGTGACATGTCAGATTGCAACAGACGTCTCTTTATCTCAGCCCGTAATGAGTGCAAGCATGTCTTCAATGAAGCAACATCACTATTTGCTGACAGAATGAAACAACGCATTGCATCTCGCAAATTTGGCTCCAAAGATTAATGGCGTCTCTTCAAGAGCGTACTAAACAAAAGCAAACCCACAATACCTCCCTTGTTCAACCAATTTGAGGTCCTGGGTTCTTCAGCTGATAAGGCCGAGTGCTTTGCTCCGAAATTCTCATCCAATTCAACGCTCGACTCATCCGGTATACCCACACCCGATTCCCTACCACACCCTAGAACTGAGGCTTTGTAGAGCGATTTGCACACAAACCCATCGTTGGTATTAGGCATCATCTCTAAATTAGATGTCCATAAGGCTAGCGGTGGTGACGGGATACCAGCCATTGTCCTGAAGAAATGTGCTCCTGAACTGGATACTGTCCTCTCCAAACTATACACCTACTGCCTCAATGTCTCCTGCTTTCCATCCTGTCTGAAGACTTCATCTGTTGTACCTGTCTTCAAGAACTCTGACGACCCTTCTGACCCATCTAATTAGCGTCCTATCAGTCTCCAACGTCTCTTCGGCAAAGTCTTTGAAGTTTTAATCAACGCGGAAGCGGTTAATCAACTTACGTCCCATGATCTGCTCTCTGACAAGCAATAAGGTTTCTGCTTTGCCCGGTCTACAGCTGATGTGCTTACGGCCATAACTAAATTTGTTTACTAAGCACTTCACAATAACGGAGAAGCTCGTACTGTGGTTCTAGATAGCTCTAAAGTTTTTTAATAGGGTTTGGCTTGCCGGTCTCCTTTGTAAGCTACAGGGATATGGTATTTCAGGACGATTATTTGACCTAAGACAATCATTCCTGTCAAACCATGTAATGAAAGTCGTCTTTAACACATTTTCCTCAAGTTCCTTCTTCACGAACGCAGGTGTTCCCCAAGGCTCTATCCTGGGCCCTATCTGTTCCTTATCTTCATTAACGATCTTCCCGATGTCATCAGTTCCCAAGTAGGCATCTATGCTGACGACACCAATATTTACTCCTGCCTCAATAGCAAACCCGGTATCGCTGACAAAACTAACCTGGCCGTTGGTCTCGAAAAGGACCTCCGATCGGTTGTTGACTGGGGAAGGAAATGGCTGGTTAACTGCCTCAAAAACAAAACTGCTCTCTATAACCCCCCACAGAGAACCCTCCCTGATCTTCCATTAGAATGTCTGATGCTCAACTCTACGAGAGCACCTCTCTGCGCCTGCTAGGTCTCACGCTGTCCGCTGACCTCTGATGGAATAATTACATTGAATCAATAGCTTCATCTCTCGCAAGGAAAGTTGCTTCTCAACTCGCCCCAGAAAGTTTTTCTCGCTCACGTCCATCCTTCAAATCTATAAATCAACCATTCGTACTTGCATGGAATAGTGCTGTCATATATGGTCTGGAGCCCCCCGCTGTTCGTATTAAGGTCCTCGGCAAAATCTAGAGACGGATATGCAATGTGACTGGCTCTGATCTGGCATCTCGTTTACAGTCGGACTCTCACAGACGTGCCGTCGCCTCCCTCTGTCTTTTCTACAAATACTTTCACGGTAACTGCTCCGACGAGCTATTTTCGCTAGTTCCTAAATTGCATGAATTTAAACGTGCCACCAGGTTGGCATCTCAGTCCCACCCTTTCACTGTCGAAACGGTTAAATGCAACCGTCTCTTCTACTCCAATAGCTCCATATCTCGCACTTCCCGTCTGTGGAACTCCCTTCCTCGTACTTGCTTCCCTAACAGCTACAATTTCCAACTAATCAGATGCCTTCATCTATTCCCCGTCCTTCTCTTCCTCCTTTCCTCTCTCACGCCTCTTTACTCTTGCTCCCACTCTTAAGTAACCCTTTGTGTGCTAGTGGCACTCCCGACTTGCTTGGGGTGAGAAGAAAAACAAAAACAAAAAAAACCCCACAAAATTAACCCTTCCCGTGGAATCTAGTGACAACGAACTTTCTGTTTCTAATCTTGGAGCGCGAGAGGGCGGGCGTGGCAATTACAATGAGGATCTCTGTCGATCGTTAATTCCAGTCTTCAATTCTCCACGTCAGCAATACTCTTCAACAGTAGGTCACGTGGTTTCCTCCGGCGTCTCCGGCCCATCGCCGGCCCATCGCCGGGATCGAGCGCTCTCCGGCCGCTCAACTGCGACCGCTTGAAAGTAGCGCACGGCTTATATGTATTGCATTCCATTCCGAGCTCGCCTCTAGATTCCTTAATATTCATTTTCTTCGACCTTCGAATGACAGCACCTGACGCTCGACAAATTGGTCAACTATTTAAAACAATGTAAACTTTGTTTTTGGTATTCCTCTTTACCCAACAGTTATTGTTTATGTCGTAAGTTTTTGCGTATAAAAATGTATTCCACATCAGCAAAGTATGCAATCTGCTTTTAGAAATCCTTTCTTTCCCCAAACAATAAGTTCTTGTCAATAAATTTATTTCCAATCAGCAATTTCTTCTGGTTGTTGATATACCAAATCATGACCTCTAACAATTCATTTGACCATTTTCAAAACACACACCAATTTATTTATATACCATCTTTCGCTTTACATTTCTAATGCGGCCGAAATGTCGCCTGCAACAATTGGTTGCTTTTATGAAAACAAAATCATTTCAAATTGGCAAAAGGAATTTTTCTACTGTTTTACATTCCAATGCTGTTTAAACAATTGTCCAAGGAAATCATGCTTCATAATTATTTTCCCGACCTCATATCATAACCTTTTTACCTCAATGATTTCAACATTTCAGCCCTTCCAATGCTCCAATTATATCCGAGGTTTTCACACGAACAATTTTTAATCCTATATCACATTCCTTTCAAAGACTACCAGTGAGACTTTAATAGTGTCACAAAGGTAGGTTTTGATGAAACGGGGAGTTTCTAGTCCTAAAGCTGCACATTGGCGGTGAATGTAGTCATCGACGCCATCATCATTCTGGTAGTGACCAGCAAAGAAGAAAATCAATTCTTGAATACGAGGTAAAGCCGACGTCATTTGTTATTATTACAGGTGGGGTATCCTTTATCCGAAATTCCGAATTCCTAACACCTCTTAACTCCGAACAGTTATCAGGTGCTGATATGACTTACCACAAATGAAATATTTCAGAAAGCACTGAGAAGGTTCCTAGGTGATGTGCAGCTGTTGTAAGTGACCTCATCTGCCCTGTGTGGGGGTTCCTCAGCCCAGCTACGTAGTCAACGTTGCCGACATTTTTTTTTTTTTTTAGCGATCGTCACAACACATTCGTTCGTGGATAATATTCTTCTCTTGCTGATAGATTTTTTTTTTTTACTCCTATGGCAGTGGAGACTTCAGGGGTTATTGGCCCTCGTT
>OZ038511.1:10402661-10520161 GCA_964036315.1 Acanthosepion esculentum
ATTTTCCAAGCCTTCCTTCCTCATTATGTTATGCGTTGTTTTCCTCTGTCTCTCTTGCCTTCAATCTGTCCTGTGAGTATCAGATTTTCCAAGCCCTCCTTCCTCATTATGTTATGCGTTGTTTTCCTCTGTCTCTCTTGCCTTCAATCTGTCCTGTGAGTATCAGATTTTCCCAGCCCTCCTTCCTCATTATGTTATCCATTGTTTTCCTCTGTCTCTCTTGCCTTCAATCTGTCCTGTGAGTATCAGATTTTCCAAGCTCTCCTTCCTCATTATGTTATGCGTTGTTTTTCTCTGTCTCTCTTGCCTTCAATCTGTCCTGTGAGTATCAGATTTTCCAAGTCCACTTTCCTCATTATGTGCCCTAGAAATTTCAACTCTCTCTTCCTGATAAGTTTCCTTTTCGTTTCCATTTTCTCCAGAACTTCGTTGTTGCTCTTATTTTCAGTCGATTGTATCCTCAGCATCCTTCTGTAGAAACACATGTCTAGTGTTTTAAATACCTTCTCCATCTTTGAGGAGATTGTCCAGCATTCACTGCCATTCAGATACTTCCTTTTTTTTTTTGTAAATTGGTAATAAATGCATATTTACCAAGCAACTTTGATATATAATTTTAATCTGGGTTTTCGATTTTATTTTCACTCCGTTCCTGCTAAACAGACACACACACATATTTTATTACATGCAATAGGAATTAAAATTACCTCATGTTATGATCACTTCACCTTACAGATTGAGATTACCTGTAAGGATTTTCAAACCGATCAAGATAATAAAATAAAACTAAATGTTTTAGTTTTATCTTATTACCTTGATCGATTTGAAAATCCTTACAGGTAATCTCAATCTGTGAGGTGAAATGTTCATAACATGAGGTAATTTTAATTCCTATTGCATGTAATTTATATGCTCTGTTGAATAAATATATTGAGCTGTCTCTTTTGGTCCTGTCACTGGATCTAACCAACGCCTTTATCCAGTGTGCCATGTTTCCTCAAGTGTTGGTTAGATCCAGTGATAGGGCCCAAAGAGTGCGTGTTCAATACCCGGTTAAGGCAGTGGAGAACGTTCAGAGGGAATTAACAGGAGATAACTGATAACTGACATCCATTAAACATGGCACGTGGAACTAGAACAGTCTACTCCAGTGAGCGAAATAAAGGGTTCATTTCGACATTCCAACCACCTGAAGAAGGCCGGTACGTACAACGGCCAAAACGTTGTAATAAATATGGCGACAAAGATGAGGACAATAGTCCGAATAATGTAAATAAGGGAGACCCTTCTAATAGTAATATTTTAGATTTACCTCCTTTTATCTAAAGGTTAAAGGTCGACGTGACGCATTTTCAAATAAAATTAGAAAACAATAAATGCCACTTCATGAACTCATTATTAGGGGTCAAGAGTACGTCTACTGCATCTCTGGGCTGAGGGGTAACACTCACACCCCAAAGTAGAGATCATCTGCTTTGTCTACGTATCTATAACTATTGACTCCTGCAATGCAAATCTAAGGTCATCTTTTTGACACTCGTGCAATTTGAACGTCTAACTAACTTATTTATTGTACGGTAGAATTCGGTATTAACCTGAAAATGTGTGATAAGCAGCAGTATCGAAACATAGTATATATTTTATATACTCTATCGGACAACATTTAAAGACACTTTCCTGTCCACCTTTACAATACGGGAAAATATTTGTGGACAACATCAATATACTACACCATGAAAATAATAAACAAAATCAACACTGAACAAAATCATTAGGAGTGTAGCAGCAACATTTTAAAATGAATTTGACCAACATTTGCTACCAATTTTGCATTTCTACCATTTCTGGTTGGCCCCCTTATGCTGGGACGCTTGTTTGCAAAAATAACATAGATATTAGGTTGGTGCAAAAATAATGTCGTTTTCTCACATATGTTAGAACGTCAAAAAACGACATTATTTTTGCACCAACCTAATACAATGCATAAATTAAAAATTTTAAACTAATTATAACAGAGCGCATTCACGTGTATTTTCAAAACCAACAATCACAACGATCACAATAATTATCTCTTCGCAATACGCCCCTGAGAAAGATCTCACAGATCGAAAGGATTTGGGCAAAGAAAAACTACAGCGCGGCTTTCTTGGTGAATTTCTACTTAACATCAAGAAGCGGATTAAATGACTAGAAAGGATTATAAAAATAAGTAGACATAATATGTCTATATTATTCAATGAAACCTGATTGAATATATATATATATATATATATATATATATATATATATATATATATATATATATATATATATATAAAATTAAGTAATTCATTGTGTCTGAAAGAAACCTCAACAAAATGCAGAAAGAACTGGACGGCCGTTTCGTCCTATATTTGGGACTCATCAGCAGTGCGCATCCACTACCGGGAAGTGAAACCCTGAAAGTTGAGTTATCAAGCAAACCTCATGCTAACTGTTGCAACGGGCCTCGGTGCGAAAGAGGTAGCAAATCAGACTCAATATAGCGCCGCTCGCTCACATATTCCGTGGTGGAACTCAACTGAAATTCTCTGTAACCATAGGACAGTGCCCCCAGGTGCCACGACTACTATCACCAAGCCGCTCAAACTGAAGCATTAGAAGCCGGATCAAGCAATGATATACACATGATAGGTAGCAAATCAGACTCAATATAGCGCCGCTAGCTCACATATTCCGTGGTGGAATATTCTATCATATATATATATATATATATATATATATATATATATATATATATATATATATATATACTGGTTAATTCTTTGTATAATTACCTCTTTATAATATTATATATACTGCACCATTTCATATGTATGAAAAAAAAACTGATCCGCAGTACAAAATTTCTGGAAAAACTAAAAAGACATTCCTCTAATAATTGGACCATTTTATCCCTATCACGTTAACTGAAAAACACTTACAACAAAAAAAATTACTATATTAAGAAAAATGTTCTCACTTGAAATATTTAAAATACAATTCTAGCGTTGCGACACTGCACGTTCCAAAATTATGTAACCGTTATTAAATAACACATTCTTAAAAAAAAAACATCTTTCGGCCTACAATATATTTATTTCGTCTTGGAGTTAACCGAAATGGAAAAAGTATTAATGCCTGATGAAGCAAAATGTGATAATTTTCTAAAGTACTATCAGCACTGGAACATCAAATCTGTCTTACAGATGTAAACATAAGGACGCGACATTCAACGAATGCTTAATAGGCTAACGCTTTATTAAATTCGTTAGCGAAGAGATTTCGTCATTAATCACATTTAACTTTCCTGATTAATTCTTTGTATGATTACCTCTTTCTAACATGAGATAAGGATATATACATTTTTATGAGTGTGTTTGTGCATTGGCGAATAACATTTTTACATATCAAGAACAATATTGATCACAAGGTCATACACAGTAAATTTGCACCTTGGCTCTTAAAACATTTCACTATTCCTGGGAGATCTTCTATTATTACAATATGGGATAACAAAATATCCCACAGTGTGGAATAACAAAATTGATGGAAACTAAAAGAAAAAGAACATAAATTAAATTGGCTAAATTAGACACGACAAAAGGAATTTGAAATCTACAATATTCCTCGTTCGTGCGCATGCGTAGTCGCACAACATAATAAATTTAGTCCGATGAAGTCCTAAAGGATGAAACGCGTCGCACGAAGATTTTTTTCCCCACTTTTTCATACATTTCCCACCATATATATATATATATATATATATATATATATATATATATATATATATATATATATATATACTTTGTTTTAGGATATTACATCAAAAACATGTAAAAAAACGCTACACAAATGCAATCAGGTTTCGATACATATGAACACAATCTCATCAGGCGTTAGTAAATAACTGGTTAGTTGACAATTCGTGTAGCTTTTTATTTGCATGTTTTTGGTGTATTATCCTAAAATAAAGAATATTGCTCTATGTTTGTATTGAGCTCTCTTTTAAATTGAATGTTACGAACGTGGGAATTGGACTCTATTCGTTCTCATTTTACATATATATATATGACCCTGACGATCTGCCTAATTGAAACCTTGGTAGGTTTGTCTGGCTCATTAGGTTTGACTAGGTTTGCTCTACGTTTGTATCCAGCTCATTAGTTAGTTGTTTACTCGTATCGGGTTTTTTTCTTTGGGCCTTGAACCTGTATCTGTGCGATTATTTTCGACAGACTTTCATGTTCCTGGCTCTTTCTTTTTTAAAACCTTTTTTCGAGATTGATTTGGCTATTGTTAAATCAAGAATTCAAAGGTTTTTCGACACGAGTATAGTAACCTATATATATATATATATATATATATATATATATATATATATATATATATATATACATATATATATATATATATATATATATATATATATATATAATTCACTAGATGGAAGGCGATAATGCCACTAAGACACAAGGGGGCTACTGCGAGGAGTGAAAGAGAATGAAAGCATTATCGCCCAAAGGTTTTCAATTGGGTTACGGTCAAGACTCTAACTAGAGTGTTGTTTATAGCATGCACGAAGAATTAAGGCCGTTATTTAAAGCAAAAGGTTACCCAACAAAATACTAAATCATTTTTTACTTGTATAAAGTACATATGTACACCTGTATTAATACCCTGTATTAATAAACGAATTCCATTACTCACTTGTCTTAGTAAAAATGCAAAAATCTACTTTCTATGGGCGCGTCCATTTTTTGATTCGTGATTTGGCTTTTGACAAACGAAAAATCGCTGTTGAAAAGAAGAATTTAATCTGTGGACGGGATTAAGAAAAGGACGAGGCAGCTTATAGCAATCCCGAAAGAGGAGGGTTTTGGGGGGGGGGGGTTTAATTATGAAAAAGGGTGCTGGGATAAATGTGTGAAATCGCTAGCGGATAAATTTTAATCTAAAAGTGACTAATGAGCCTTTTCCCTAGGTAGGCTATTTTCACGTCAATATTGAACGGACGGATACTTTCCGGACATATATTTTACATTCCGGGAGATTTTAATAGAAATGGTCGCGCCAAGACAGAAACATATGTCCCAAAATACCCCTTGTACATTTTGGTCTTTGGAAATATCAGCAAAACTAAATGGAAATCATTTCTTACAGACGGACATAACAGATGAGGTTACAGGGGAGGGGGGATAACGGAAAACAAGAGAGAAGATACAGACGTATTTCTTCCATTTTGATTTGATTTCTTACGAACAAACCTTTTTTTTTTATCGTTCTATTTCTATTTTTCCCTTTCAAATCTCTTTTCTTTCGTAATTTATTTTTTCGTTCTAATATAGGAAATTGGTAAACAGACTATCATTAAACCTAAACACTCTCCGACAATAAAAAAATAACAAAAAAAAAAAAAGCCAAACTAAAATCAAAACAAGAGAAAAAAAGAAAACGGAGAATAAGATATAACGATTTAAAAAGGAAAAAAATGTTTTAAAAATATCTAAACGAAAAATGTAAAACATAATTTGTAATATACTGGAGAATAACAGAAATTATTTTTTTTATACATAGATAAAGGGAAAAAATCTAAGTTTTAAAGAAATTAAGAACACGTGATAAGAAAAAAGGTTGGTTTGATGGAAAGAAGGAAAAAATGAAACGTAAAACAAAAGAGAGGAGGGGAAAAAGCGAGGAAGAAGTGGTTTCTGAAAAGGAGAGGAGGAGGAGGAGGAAAGCGAGGAAGAAGTGGTTTCTTAAAAGAGAGGAGGATGAGGAGGAGGGGAAAATCGAGGAAGAAGTGGTTTCTTAAAAGAGAGGAGGAGGGGAAAACAAGGAAGAAGTGATTTCTTAAAAGAGAGGAGGGGAAAAGCAAGGAAGAAGTGATTTCTTAAAAGAGAGGAGGAGGAGGAGGAAGGGAAATCGAGGAAGAAGTGGTTTCTTAAAAGAGAGGAGGAGGAGGGGAAATCGAGGAAGAAGTGATTTCTTAAAAGAGAGGAGGAGGAGGACGGGAAAAGCGAGGAAGAAGTGATTTCTTAAAAGAGAAGAGGAGGAGGAGGAGGAGGAGGGGAAAAGCGAGGAAGAAGTGATTTCTTAAAAGAGAGGAGGAGGAGGAGGGGAAAAGCGAGGAAGAAGTGATTTCTTAAAAGAGAGGAGGAGGAGGAGGGGAAAAGCGAGGAAGAAGTGATTTCTTAAAAGAGAGGAGGAGGGGAAAAGCGAGGAAGAAGTGATTTCTTAAAAGAGAGGAGGAGGAGGAGGGGAAAAGCGAGGAAGAAGTGATTTCTTAAAAGAGAGGAGGAGGAGGAGGGGAAAAGCGAGGGAGAAGTGATTTCTTAAAAGCATTCAATGTCGAAAGATAAAGGAATGGATAAAAACGATATTCCTGTTTTTTTTTAAATCAATAAATGAATGTAATAAAAAAATACCGAAATAATGAAAACTATTTTAATGGCTCCTTAAGTCAATAGAACCTATTTACCTGATTAGAATGTTGTTTGTATATTTATTTAGCAAAATGTTTTTATCATTTCCTTCTCTTGACTACATTTTATTGTTTGTTTTCTGTTTATGACACTATTCCGGATTTCTGATCATTATTTGCTGATCTGTCAAAGAACGGATTCGGGATCTGTTTATTTCTGCTTTAAAAGAATACATTTTGCTTGGCATTTTTTAGACTTTGAACTTTTAGCTTAAATCTGTGTGTGTGTGTGTGTGTGTGTGTGTGTGTGTGTGTGTGTGTGTGTGTGTGTGTGCGTGCATGTGTGTGTATTCGTTTGTGTGTGTGTATGCGTGTGTGATGAGTTAACACACCTAGATATACTTTAACAACGGTCACACGCTAGAAAAAACACACAGAGCAGCAGTAGGGTTTAAGGCTCTATTTATTTCTGCTTTAGAATAATTCATTTTTCTCGGCATTTTCTTGACTTTGAACTTTTAGCTTAAATGCCTGTTTGTTGGTGCGTGTGTGTGCGTGTGTGTGTAATTAGCTAATACACACAGATACACTTTAACAGTCACACGCTAGAAAAAAAAAACACACACACACACATAGCAGCAGTAGGGTTTAAGGTTCTGCCGAACTCTATATGTAAGGAAAATCCGGATTGGTCACAAAACCGTCCAATCCCGACCAGTCTTCCTGCTAACTCAGCGGGAGATATGAAACTTTTGGTCTCTTTTCGCATGCAGGAAGTGGACAGACAACAAGGACTTTTCTGTCCTCCTTCTGACACCGGATGTTGAACGTATCTGAAAGCAGAACTTTCAACGATCCATAAAAAACATACAGAAAATATAAAAGTTTTGTATGGTACATCTTGTTTACAGATATATATATATATATATATATATATATATATATATATATATGTGTGTGTGTGTGTGTGTGTGTGTGTGTGTGTGTGTGTGTGTGTGTGTGTGTGTGTGTAAACTGCCGGAAATGCTTCTCATAATACATTGTGGGAAACTTGCAGAAATTAAAAAAAAACGTGTCTATGAACATAAAAGGGACTTAATACATGATAATTTGTTAAATGCATTAGTTATACATAGAAATAAATTCAACCACAACTTTGATCTAAAGAATGTCACACTTATTCAAAGATAAATTAACTTATTTAGACGGAAAATTCTTGAGAGTGTTGGTAGCTTATCTTATCAACATATAAATCTGTGCCACAGATTTTTCAAATATCTCCATTCCTGAAAGAATTTATACTTTCCAAAGTCAACAAACATGAATATAAAATTATTAAAAATCTAAAAGAAAACGGTTACATTGATTTCATGTCATTTAAATTATACAAAACATAAATTAATACCAAACTTAAATAATTTAGATATTATTTTGCATAAAAAATTTCAAGAACATCTTTTACTCACTTTCGTTTATTTGACATTAAACTGAATCATAGCATCCGCCATACCGTATGTCGTGTTTTCAGCAAACCTATTCATGAGCGTTTGTTTCATTTAAAATTTTGTAAAGCTCCCATTTTTCCACTTGTTTATAAACACTTGTTACAAAATTAAAAGCTTTGCATTTGTCTTGATAAAGTCCCTTTTTACTTAAACCGTAATTTTATTCAACTATAGATTTCTCTTGTGAGAAAAAGAAAATATGTTCCTGACAAGATTTCTCGAATATTCAGACGGGTAGAGGTGCGTGCGTGCGTGCGTGCGTGTTTGTTTGTTTGTTGAGATAGAAACAAAGGCGGATGTATAACATTCCGAACGTTATTTGTGCGTAACTGAATATAAAGAACCTAACAGGAATTGGAACTCGGCTCTCCAGTTTGCAACTCCATGGCCGTTTAGATAGATAGATAGATAGATAGATAGATAGATATGAATAGACTGACATAGATAGATACATAGCGAGATAGAGAGATAGATAATAAATAGATCGATAAATAGATCGATAAGTAGATAGACATGAAGCGACTGAGAGAGAGCGATATATTTGAATAGACTGGTATATATATATATATATATATATATATATATATATATATATATATATATATATATATAGTGTAACCCGGATATAAGAGAGTTTTCGGGGTATCTTATATCCGGGTATATCAAGGTTTGGTCTATTATACCGTGTAACCCGGATATAAGAGAAACCCGGATATAAGAGAGAGTTTTATCAGGTCCCAAATTAGAGCCTGTGTTAATGTATATATAATAGACCAAACCCGGATATAAGATAAACCCGGATATAAGAGACTTCTTCTCCGGTCCCGACAACTCTCTTATATCCGGCTTACACTGTATATACATTAACACAGGCTCGAATTTAGGACTAGAGATAATCTCTCTTATATCCGTGTTTCTCTTATATCCGGGTCTCTTATATCCGGGTTACACTGTATATATGTATGTGTGTGTGTGTGTGTGTGTGTGTGTGTGTGTGCGGCGCGCGTGTGTATATATAGATAGAGAGAGAGAGAGAGAATGAGAGAAAAAGTAATTTCCTATTTCTTAAATTTACTTTAATATTCTAATTGCATTTATTTTTTTTTACCTATATTGTTTCAAATGGTTTTCTCTTCATCGATTATCCATATACATATATATAAAACTGTTTTCATTCATTTTCTATGTATGTGTGTGTCGGCTTAATAAGGTTCTTTTTTTCAGTAACTAATGTGGCATTTTTTCTTCTTCGACTCGTTTTATATATTTTCGATCATTCTTTTCTTTTTCTAAATTTTTGCGGGGGTTTTTTTGAGGGGGGGATTTTTTTATTTTCTTTTTCATTTTTTCCTTTCAGTACATTTTCGTGTCTCGGTTGAACAAAGTCGCCAAAATGCAAAACTCTTGTTTGAATTCATTACGAAAGAGAATAATGCCTACTGTCTGGTCCGAACGACGCCAGCTGCCTTTGCCCGAAGCCACGAGCAATCATACAAGAATGTTTTTTTTTTCTTCTTCTATTTTCTTCGCATCCCACAATACGATTTTTGGCAAAGATACAAGCAGCAACCAATATGGCGGCTACCTCCTCCTGCTGAATACATTTCTGTCATGTATAGAGAGGAAATGTTTTTCTAATATGACAGATCTGGGAAGTACGGTGAAGGAATCAGAATTTTAATTCTCGGCCTTTGTGTTTGCCTTGTTTTGTTGTCATTTCGTATTCTTTCTTTTCTTTTCTTGGCGTTCCTCATTTTTATCTCTCATATTGTGCTGTGTTGTTTTATTGCTTGTAAAAAAAATAAGGTGGGTTCTTTCTGGCATATAGATCTTAATACGTAAATACATGGAAGAAAGAATGGCGGATTTATAAGTTGTCTGAAGCAAAGCTCTGTGTAGATAGATAAGAAAATGCACAAATATTCAGACAAAAAGCTTTCAGATAGATAGATAGATAGATAGATAGATAGATAGATAGATAGATAGATATGAAAAAAGAATGTGATATATATATATATATATATATATATATAGAGAGAGAGAGAGAGAGAGAGAGAGAAATAGATAGATACATATGAAAAAAGAATGTGATAGATAGATAGATATATAGATAGATAGATAGATAATGAACACACTGAGATAGATACGAACAGATTGAGATAGATAGATAGATAGATAGATAGATAGATAGATAGATAGATAGATAATGAACACACTGAGATAGATATGAACAATCTGAGATAGATAGATAGATAGATAGATAGATAGATAGATAGATAGATAGATAGATAGATAGATAGATAATGAACACACAGCGGTAGATACGAACAAAGATAGATACGAACAGCCTGAGATAGATAGTGATGTAATGAATATGCATACATCTTGGTTCCCACTCACATTAATATGATTGGCTGGTGTCAGACATAAATACAGGCTGATGTGGAGGTATTGGCTAAGCCACGAAGACGCCATTGTACTACGCCATTGGTTATCCTATTGGTCCACGTCTATTGCCTACACCTACTGCCTGCGACTACGACGAGTACGCCGTCGATTACGGCTACCTGCTAGATTGTACTGCTCGGTTACAGTAGCCAAACCCACTTAGCTACTTCGAACAAATATATCCCTTTCCGGAACATATCAGATAGGTAGATAGATAGATAGATAGATAGATAGATAGATAGATAGATAGATAGATAGATAGGAAAGCCTGCCGATAATTCCTGCCCCCACACACTTCACAAAAAGCTAACGAAATGAACGAATAAGCTGTTTTGTTTTAATCGCTTTTGGGTCGGGATAAGAACCTTTCGTAGATAACGATGTATACGAGGTGAGGCTGATGGGATCATGGTCCGACCTTCTTCCCAAAACCTAACACAATGATCAAATAACAATCGCTTGTTCGTCGAGCCGAGAACTTTTCAGCATTCTTCATTGATAAAAAGAAGCAAATTCTGTAAATAAGCAGAACTACGAAAGTGATGGAACATTATAAAAAAATATAAATCAATTTAATCGTCTGTTTTCTTGATTTTTCGTTCTCTTAGTGCTGTTTGATTCTCCCGCTTTTTTTTTTTTTCATTTATTTTCTACCGACGACGTCGTTCACTGCCTTCAGGAAAAAGAAACATCTAAAAAACGCTGACGTAGAAATAAATCTGGCCGACCTATCTAGGTTTAGCGTACAAACACCTACTTGCTTCGGTACCTCTATTTTGTATAAGTCAGTAGCTTTATTTTATATACTAATGAAAACAAAAAAGAAAAGAAAAAAAAGAAAGCCTTCTCCCTGTTTTCCGTTCATTGTGGAGAATGGGGTATGTGTGAACGCGCATGCGTGCCAAGTGACCCAAGCCTTCGTCTATCGTAGAGCCATAAAGTCATAAACAAATAATTTGAATGTGTACGCCTCAAACACATAATTTTTCTTTTTTGATCGCCCGTTGAATAGGTCTCTGTACTTTGGTGACACCTGACGCAAGCAAAAAGTTTTGTTGACGAAAATAATAGACAAAAAAAATATGACGCGAGCATACGCTAATTTCCTTTATGTTAAACGCACGCATGTGTGTGCGTACGTGTGGGAAAATCTCGTCATAGTCTTTTAAAAACAATCATATATATGTCAAAATGACGAGGGAAAAAGAAAATGCTTATTTTCCCATGAAGATTTAACGTAGCTTAATATGCACAAGGCTAACCATTTGGGAAAAGAGAAGCGAGAAACAGTGTTTGCGCCACTATTCAAAGTGAGAAGAACCATTTACAGGCAATAGAAGACATCTCTGCCTTTCACCTAAGGTCAGACACTGAACCATGGAGTCAGTAGAAAATCAACTATCAAGCTATTCGAATACGTTGGTATCAATTAAACATATTTCTTTCGTATATATATATATATATATATATATATATATATATATATATATATATATATATATATATATATATATATATATAAGGATTATATTTCAACTGTTAGAATTAGAAATAGTTTGTTCTAATAGATGAAATATAATCCTTGAAAATGGCTAAATGTATAGCCGAAAGCGCTCGGATAAAAAGAACATTCGGACAGTTTTTATATAATTTATCATCTGAAAAGAAAAACATTAGATCGCACGAGAAATTATATAAAAAATTAAATAAAAGCACCTTGTCAGTCGTTTTTAATGAAATGTGCATGAAAGAAGGATTGCTGCCTAAACACACAAATATATATACATACATATATATATATATATATATATATATATATATATATATATATATATATATATATATATATATATATATAGAACAATAAAAGATATTCATAATTAAAATCTTCAGACACACTAGGTTGTATATTAATATTCTTTCGTTTTTATTATTATTTTAGTTAGATTCCTCGACTAGTTTCGGCCAATATGGCCATCATCAGGGAAAAAATTCTCTGCTTGCTGGTAGCAGTGAACTACAGAAATGAATGTCTTCATGGAGAAAATGAACTTTTGTCTGTAGTTTTCATATGTTTTTTTTATTTTTTATCATTTTTTAACATGAATTTTGGTCAGTCTTTGTGTTGGTCAAACAATCTCTTTTAAGTTGTTAATTAAAATAAGACCTGGATGGATTCATGCTGCTCTGAATTCCCTTGGTCATTTTGACAATTTTATTGGTTCCTGGAAAGGGGATGTGTCTCTGTTAAGTGTCTGTGTGTGTTATTTGGT
Source organism: Acanthosepion esculentum (assembly GCA_964036315.1). NCBI lineage: Eukaryota > Metazoa > Mollusca > Cephalopoda > Sepiida > Sepiidae > Acanthosepion > Acanthosepion esculentum. Next base: position 10,415,330 of record OZ038511.1, read on the forward strand.
TCTTAGGCAGTAAGTGAGTATGATTTGTGTAAGCGTGTATATTAGTATGGGTGTGTGTTATCATTTAGCTCGTAAGGGAGTGAGTGAGTATGATGTGTGTAAGTGTGTATATTCGTGTGGGCAGTGTGTATAAGTGTGAGGCCTCAACACCTTCGTAAGCATGTCTGTCTTGTGTGGGTGAGAAATGTGGGTAGGTTTTGATTTGTAGGGTTATATATTAATACTATCTATATTGTCAAATTTGTGATTAAGCCCGGCTGGATAGTGCGTTTTTAAACGTCGTATCCACCTATTTTCATGAAACTCTAAAATCTTTCTAATGTTATTTGCTCTGAACTTTTCTATTCTATCAATTACAGAATTATAGTGAATTTGTCATGGGTTGTAAAAAGCTGAATAATGCCTTTAAACTCTTGAAATAGATACATCGGCTCAGATTCCTATCCTAGCGTAAACAAAACAATTTGCAAAAAAAGGAGATGTTTTTTTTATTAATTCGACAGATTTTTATTAATTAACCGTTAATGACGGCTTCCCATAGAGGGACGTAGGTTCGAATCCTGCTAGAGATCACATATTTTTCTCTAATAAGATTTCTCGAATTTTCAGGTGGGCAGACGAAAATAAATAAATATACTGTTTAATAAATAAACGGTGCGTCTACTCAAATACGAGTATCCCTAAAAATAACGTTATATATATATATATATATATATATATATATATATATATATATATATATATATATATATATATATAGATGCAATCGTCAGGTAACTAGTGCTGTTATTTTTCGCGGCTATTTATATATACGGGTCAGTGGTACATTGTGGGTAGTCTATTTTGGCGGTTATTTTGACCGGAAGTGGTTTATTTATCTATTTGTGTCAAATTATTTTGCTTGTTTTTATTTAATTTTATTTTGTATCTTATATGTTTATTTATTTTATTTTGATCGGTGTTTTTATTAACGTAGTAAAAATTTGTTCATATAGCTTATTGTGGGTAGTCTATTATGGCCGTTATTTTAGCGGAAGTCGTTTATTTGCTTATTTATTTGGATCAAATTGTTTTACTTGTTTTTATTTTTATTTTTTATCTTATATATTTATTTATTTATTTATTATTTTTTATTTTGGTCGGTGTTTTTATTAACGTAATAAAAATTTGTTTATATAGCTTATTTAATAGTTTTGTTTTTGTTTGGGAAGATAATTAAAGCTATTTGTTCAATTTTGGGGTTGATTGTTGTGGTTTGTTCTGACTATTATTTTGGTGAAAACGGGTTTTAATTTATTTATTTGGATTGATTATCTTTATTTGTTTTTTTCTAAACGGTTAGTTTATCGGTATCTGTTGTTAGTTTATTTATATATTTGGATGTATTTAGATCAATTTATTATACTTCATTTTTTATCGTTATATAACAGTTATAGCTATTTTTCGTCCGATTTTTTGTTTTGATTTTTTATAGTCTAATTTTTTGGTCATAATAGTTTGATAATTTGTTTATTATTTACTTTATTTATTGATTTTGTTCCTTATTTTTTATTCTATTTCGTCTATTCTAACAGGTGTGATTTGGGAATTTTAGTATATTGTCGACATGGAAAAAAAAACTCTTAGTATAAAGTAAGTTAACATTAACCAGAAAGAGGCTTATGTTTCTTTTTAAATTTGGGATTTTAATGTAACTATCAAAATAAAAACATTTCGTTTCAATTTTGCCTTGATAAAGTCGGAAGACGAAACGAGTCGGCAAAACTAAGATGTTTTTCCTATTCTCATTTTTCTTCTGCCATATATATATATATATATATATATATATATATATATATATATATAGTACTCCAGTGCCACGCTAATCCCTGTTGCAGACACCTGTTCAGGCACATACGTAGGAAGAAAATAGTTTGCATACTGTTAAGTACTATTTGCAGTTTGAGGTATACTCTAAGAACTGGGACATATACCCCACGATGATATACATACGTAGTAGTATTGGTAATAGTAGTATTGGTGGTAGTAGTAGTAGTCGTAGTAGTAGTAGTAGTAGTAGTCGTGGTAGACATCTGTTTATCTAGTGAGGTAATAGTAGCACCTTGTTTGGCCAGAATTCAGTCCTATGGTGATCAACCTGGTGTAAGTTCCCCAGAGTGAAGGCTTGGTTGATGGTATATAGGATACCTTGCGCTACTCAGAACACATGGCTCCTCTGTCGGTTGTACCGACAAGAGCCAAAGAAAATACAGTGCATTACATTTGGAACCGACTTGGCTGCAGGAGTTGTCAGAAAGTTGTCAGTGTTAACAGCGAAGCGCCTTCGAGGTTCCACTCCAGGGCGTTCTGTCCAGATTTAATTCCATAACAATTTCGAGTTTAGTTATGGCCGCAAAGCATCGATGAATTGATTTGTCTCTTTAACGACATATTAACTCCTCATGGGTCATTTAATACCGAAATTTAATTTTCTTGGAAGCCCGGAAGTAATAAAATTATGATATGTTGTTCTGCTTTCACAGTTGAATACATGGTAAATGATACTCAGCTTTTGTTCATATACATGTTTGGTGCACATAATTAAAGGATTTGGTGATATGAGTGTTTTATGTTGTAGTTTGTTGAAGTTATATTTTTTAATACAGTTTGATTTAAGAAATTGTAGGATTTTATATGGATTAATGTCATTAAAGTTCTTTTACGTTTTGGTTTGGTAGTATTTTAAGCGGATTTCGGTTAAGACGCTCCAATCTACTAGTATGTGCGTTTTGTTAGTAACATTTTATATAAAAATGTATTGCTGTTATTTTTACTATGAAATGTATTTTTATACTTTTATATTATTCATAGGTTCACTATTTGTCCATAGCTGGGACCCGAACAGGTGCTACCACTGCGTGTTAGGTTAGACTTGGGAACAACAGCAATTAAGAGGTCGTTCCATAATCCTCAAAATCTCGACCAGAGGCCTTGATGCCGAATGCAGTTTATTGTCATACTGTTGTGGTAGGATCCACCTAATTTGCATAGCGGAGTACCGACGATATAAATATGGTTGGTACCGGAAGACAGGGAGGCAAATCAAGAGATCCAACTAGAGACTCTGCCCGACTGCGACTTAGTCAACACATTCTCCAGGAACGGTCTTCCCAGGAATATACAAAAGACTATATGTAAATATTGTGTACACTTTCTTGTTTCAATACATTTTATTCTAACTACATTTTGTGTTTGCATTATTATTCCATGCATTAGTCAAGTTTCAACGCATACCCAGGACTAGAAAGGCATCCAAGATTTAAAATCAGTGTTTTTTCTTCCTCTACATGGACTGCTTTCATAGACTAACCCGCTCCAACTACCCAAAACAGCTGATTATGAGCCGCCAGTTGTCCAACTTCGCTTCTTCTCTGGTTGATACAATACCATACCGGTTTAAAAATATCCATATTGACCTCTGGTCGGAGAGATGTAGCGTCAGTCGTCGTGACAGGTGGATGGTTATGTGACTAACATAATTATTCATAGATTTGTTTTTTGTCGGTAACTCAATTCATAATGTTGATTAGATATAGTTTTGATTTCGTCGGCGAAACTTTATTCTAATAATAAGATAATAAGGGTATATGTGAAAACCGGTTGGATATTTAAAATTGTATTCTGTTGTCAACATTTCGCTCAGTAAGAACATCATCAGAACAATTTGCTGCACGAAACATTAGCAAAAGAATGAAATTCTAAACATCTACCTGGTTTTCACTTATTCTACTTGACATACTTTGGATATTTCATATCAGTCATGTTTATCTCTCTCTCTCTCTCTCTCTCTATCTATCTATCTATCTATATATATATATATATATATATATATATATATATATATATATTTGAATTGGACAAAGTCCGATTTAAAGACATTTATGATATGTTTAACGTTCTTTTTATAGATACAAGTATTTAAGCAAATTTTATTATAAAACAGAGCATTTGCTTAAATTCTTGTATCTATAAAAAAACGTTGAACATATCATAAATGTCTTTAAATATATATATATATATATATATATATATATATATATATATATACACGTTTCTTTGAATACGACAGATAAGGTGCTTTGATTTATTTTTTATATAATTTCTCATGTGTTCTAATAATTTTATATAATTTATCTACCGAAAAGAAGAAAAGTATCAGACCGTCAGAGTTTTAGTTGAACTGACTTTATTTGCAAATATATAAATCTTAAATACGCTACACTTTCTTTCTAATTTTAAAATAGACGTTAATTCTTTGAAGTAAACTTGTTCAAATTGTTCTTTCTTATTTCTTGACAAATTCGAAATTATTCGAATACACCCCCCTGCAAATAAATTGAAACAAAACGAATAATTCCATTATTATTTACATTTTTTTGTATTTTTCCAATGAAACATGACCCAATTCACGTGTTAGTACTTCGTGTGTTCATTCTACGAAGTCGTTCCTTGCAGATTGACCACAGATTCTCGATTGGATTTAAATCAGGTGAGTTTCCGGGCCAATCTATAGTACTTTGATTTGTTCGCTGGTAAGGCTTACAAGTGTGTTCGTACGCTTTCTTGGAGTAACGTCCATCGCAGACAATGGGCGTGGGACAACTAATCGACAGTCGAGACAATATGGTCAGGGCGTGATGAAAATCTGATGCAGTCACGGATGTCGCAATATATTTCAAGGTCAAACAAATTTCATCATGCACACCGAAAATAGATTCATATTACTGCACACTGCTGCAAATGAACAATCTGAGGAAAAATAATAGGAATCGATTAAATCCTGTCACTCTAGTGGGTCTAAAACTGACCGTATGGTGAAAGATAGGAAACTAAAGCGTTTGTTTCAATTAATTTGCACAGGGGTGTACATGACAAAATGATCTTGAAATTGAAGCTGAAATCTTTAAATATATATCATTTAGAGCCGTAGCGGCTTGAACATTAAAACAAAATCCATGGTATCTCCTGCTTATAAGAGATCCAAAAAGTTACACTGTGTGGAACATTTCATGTTCCCAAGATAGTAATATCAATGTAGTTGTTTCCTGGTTATTAAAAGCCGAAACATATTTTTTAGATTGTAAGAATAATTCTTTTTCGTTTCTTGCGTGTGAATATTACGTTAACCATTTTTAGGAGATAGCAACGATTTTTTCTTATTTTAAAACAGACATTAATTTTTTCAATCAACTTCTTTTCAATTTGTTCTTTCTTGTTGCATGACATAAACTAATTCGAAATTATTCGAATATATTAAAATTTGGAAATCTACGTTCATAGAAAATGGAACGCTATCCAAAATGTGTTGTAGGTGCGTATGGTTTATTTATGTCTCTAAAGAATTGATTTCAAAACGTTTTTTAGCATGTTCTTGCAGAATACCTAAAACTCTGGGACACACTTTCAATAATGTATTCATCTGTGAGGTCCGTGTGCGTGTATTTTGTGTGAGGTGTACGTATATGTGTATTGTGTGCGTGAGCTGTGCATATGTGTATGTGCGTGTGAAGTATCTGGAAATGTGTGTACGTGTGTGTGTGTGTGTATGTGTGTGTGTGTGTGTGATATTTAGCTTAACCAACCAACCAACATATGTTCTGCAATTTGTGATGTGAATAACTTTTCATTTTCAACTTCGCATTTCTTCCCTTGCTTTCATTTGACATTGTTCAATCTAAAGCAATGGTTCTCAACCGGGGTCCATATGGACTCTGGGATACATGTAACATTATTGGAGACCACACAAAAAATAGCAAATATTTTAAAATGGTTTATTATGAGTTATTTTACTAGTGTACATAAATGTTCCCTAGTTAAATACAAGTTTATTCTCATTAAGTTAGTTTTACTTCAACATAAAACATATACATTTACTATTTCTATAATGCAATTCCTAAACTTATCATTTAGTAAAAAATAAAATAATCTTGCATTAATTACATTATTCGGACTGGTATCCCCATCTTCTTTGCTATATTCACAACGTTTCGGCCGTTGTACGCTCCGGCCTTCTTCAGGTGATTGGAATTTCGAACCGAACCCTTTATTTCGTCCAACTGGGTAGATTGTTCTAGTTCCACGTGCCATGCCTCTTCCGGATGTCTCAATTATTTCCCTTTAACTCAACTCTCCAAGATTTAAAAAAAAATATTAATTACTCACATATTTTAAAATGGTTTATTATGTATTATTTTACTAGAATTTAATTGTTAAATACAAGTTTATTTTCATTAAATAAGTTTTACTTCAAAACAAAGCATATGCATTTATTATTTCTATAATACAATTCCTAAACGTATCTATTAGTAAAAAATAAAATAAGCTTTTTTTTTTTCATCAAATGGTTATGGGGGTCCACTAAAAAAATGAATAGTGGAAATGGTCCATTGGTACAAAATCGGTTTAGGACCACGGATAAACCGAAAAGTTCTAATTACTTTGGGGGAAATTTTTGCAATCATCTCATCAGTGATTATGTCAATCGCTATCTCCTCTCCTCCTGGTTACTCTTTTCTCTTTCTGCTCATCACTAATGTTTCTGTTCCTAATTCCTCCACACCCTGTAACCCCTTGCCTTTTAGTGGCTGTACTGTCTTACTTAAGGTGATACCGATTAAAAAAATTAAATAGAAGTTTCCATCACATTTTTTTTGTGAAAACTAAAGACTGAACACAAAGCAGAAAATCGGTTTTCTGCCGGAAACTTTTGCATACATAATATTCTATGTTCCTTTTAGAATGGAATCGACGGGGCGAGTTCGAAACATTGTTCGCATTCACTAATGCCCTCGAGAAAGGTATGAATAAAAAAAAATGACAAACCGGTTCATGCTAAATGTAACGCTAAGCTTACTTTGAAATGGCAACATTGCGGCCGAAAAGGCGATTCTGTCGATTGTGCATCATATGATTTCCATACGCTTCACACAAGAGAGATCCGTTCCTCGCACTGAAGTTATATTGACGTCCTGTTATCAAGTTGATTGTTGTTTAGCGACATATCAACATCTACGAGCTATTTAATGCCGAAATGTAAATATTTTTTACACAATGTCATTTTTTGGAAAAAACAATGGTTTTAGTAATTCAAGTTTTACTAATTAACCCATAGATGGAGAGAAAGATGTGGATTCATACCTTTCCCAAGGTAAATGCTCGTAAATGATTGTAACGAACCCAACTGGAACTCGACTCCCCGATTAACAATTTTGAGCCATTATCCATTACGCCACTCGCACATCCAAGCTTACAACACCTGGTATCCCCAAGCGGTCACCCATCTAGGTATTGACTACGTTCGACGTTGCTTAACTTCGGTGATTGTACAGGAACCGGTTTTTCAACGTGATGTGGCCGTAAGATTTATGTCACTGCTACCATATAACATCACACCAGTTGATGCCTCATGGCTTTGTTTTCGTGAAGAGATTGTTTTTGGAACGAGAGAAAGCAGACGAAAACTTTTGATAGTCTAATGGAATTACAGTTACGACATGAAATATTTAATGTTATAATTCATCGAACAAAAACAAAAACGATTTGTTCGCAAATTCGACTCCATGATTAAGTACCCTGATGTGGGTGTGGGCTCATATGACCCGGAGAGCTACGCTAGCGGAAGGTTAACGAGCCAGACAGGTCAATGGATAGGAGTCAGATAAAACCATAGTCACATAGAACAACAAATCTCAATGATGAAAAGCCTGAAGCGAACAGCAATTCTCCGACTGGATAGATCTATCCACTTCCCTTCTCCACTCCCTCTCATCCTTCATTCCTATCTGCTCTCGCTCTATATCTTCCGTAACCCCCCTGCCTTGATCTACCCTCCGTCCTTCTCTTTCTCCACATCCCTTCCTTTACCACTCCTATCTGCTCTTCCTCCAACCCTTCTGTAACCCCATGCGTGATAGTGGCCACCAGCCTTGCTTGGGGTGATACGCTTAAAAAAAAAAAAGAAAAAAGCATGTATGATCTGGAGAGCTCTTCTGGTATGGTGTCTATCTCCTAGGAGGTTCAACTTAGCCAAGACAGGTCAATGTGTAGAAGCCAAGCAAAGCGTAAATCACCTAGTGGAGCAAATGTCATTGACAAAAATAACTCAAGCGGGCAGTAGCCCTCTAGTTGCATAAATAGGCAAACATTAACACATCAATACATTGGCTTGATATGCACCGTTCGATGGCGGATGGTAAGAGATAGAGTCAACTATACCAACATGGGCCAACCAATTACAGTTAGCTGAATACTGTGATTTCTCGTATGACTTGTGACTAGTACTGAATCGTACTTTTTTTAGTTAAATCCACCCCAAGTACTAAGACACTGGGGTGTAAAGGGATTGCTGAATGTGAAAGAATTATAAAAGAGAAAACATCATGAAGTAACTGGAACAATAGATGAGTTATCAAGAAGAGAGAAGATAAGGACTGACGCTACATTTAAATTCTTGCAGATTAAATTTGGCTGGAAAGCATGGAGCCGGAAGATAGCTCCCCAAACTCCAATGAACAATTTTGAGCCGTTATTCATTACACCAGCCGCACATCCAAGCTTACAGCACCTGGTATCCCCAAGCGGTCACCCATTTAGGTATTGACCAGGTTCGATGTTGCTTAACTTCGCTGATCGTACGGTAACCGGTGTTTCAGCGTAATGTGGCCGTAAGATATAAGCGCGAGAAAAGAATCTGTTAGCATAGAACTTACGGTTACATCGAGTCGATTCAACAGTAAATTGACGAAATCTCGTTACTAATCTACTGTGGCCTAAGAAAAGATTTCAGCCAGGAGAAATAAACTTACATCCAATTTCAAAATTTAACTACGTAATCCCTATTCAACATAAACAAAGAGTATTTGGAACTAGTATGGAGTAGGTCCTCCATTTCCTCGCTTCAGTGCTTGTATTCGATTTTTCATGGATTTGATCCAGTTATCAATAATCGTCTGAGCCATATTGTGTCACGTCTTTAGCAATATTTCTTTAAGGGTTGCCACTGACGTGATTTTGGTTGCACGCTCTCGAAGTTTTCGGTCAATGTGCTCCCAAACGTGCTCTATTAGATTCATGTCAGGATTTTGGGCTACCCATGGCAGTGACTTGATTCCTTGCGATTCCTTCCAGGCCTTTGCTACTTTGCTCGTATGACATTGTGTTCCATCTTCTTGATAAAGATAGACATTCTTGTCAATCTGATTGGTTTCAAATAGTGGGAGTAGTCCTTTCTCTAATATTTGACAGTATTTTGGACCATTCAACTGCTCGTCAACAAGAATCAGCTCAGATTTCCCTCCAAACCAGACAGCGACCCACACCATTACTCCAATCCCTCCATGTTTCGCAGTCGCCTGCAGGCATTCAGTATTCCAAGTCTCATTCTGATTTCTCCAAACATAAACCAATCTTGAATTCGAATATTGGCAGAATTTACTTTCATCTGACCAAGTTACAGACTGCCAAAATTCATAATCTTTGCTCTCGAATTCTCTCGCCCAGTCCATACGAAGGTTCCTGTTAATCTCTGAAGTCAAGGGATTCCTTCTTGCAACTCTTCATTGATAGCCTAGCTCTTTCAGAATCTTTCTTACCGCATATAGCGACATCTCCATGCTGTTAGCGACATCTTTGACGCCCTGACGGCGTTTTCTGATGACTTCCCAATTCAGTGCCTTTTTGTTCGCTCAGACACGATGTTTGGTATTCCTGAACGAAGTTCCACACGACAATGGTTTTCTTCTTTAAATTTCTTGGCAATATTATTAACCGTTTGATGGTTAACCCGGCAAAACCTAGCAATTTCTCTGTTTGACTTGCCATACTGATGCCATTCTATTATTTGCCCGTGTTGAAATTCACCAGTTCCCTTACTTCAACGAACTTTCAGTGCAAAATATAATTCAACTATCGTTCATAGATGAGAGTAGCTTGATACTAACACGGTATTGTTTGAAAAAAAGAAGAGACGTTATTAAACAAGCCAAAATTGCTGTAATCATAAAAGGGTGGCTAAAAACGTATCATAGCTCACTGTACTATGTACACTATCTATCTGCTACAGCCTAATCATTATATATCTATCTATCTATCTATCTATCTATCTATCTATCTATCTATCTAAAAAAACAGATCTATCTATCTATCTATCTATCTATCTATCTCAGTGTCTAATTTCCTTTCCATGAACTTTCATAAGTCAATTATTGTTCATAGATGAGAGTAGCTAATATGGTTGTAGTGGTGACCAAAATAACAAATTTCCCCATCAACAAAATGGCTAAAAATTCAGAATCACTACGACATGTAGCCATAATTCTACGAACCAATCAGAAACGATTCCGACAAGTATAGAAATTATGGAGAAGAAACCAGAAACGGCCCCAACAAAAATAAGACGTCATATACTGACGAACTAACCAGAAACGGTCCCAACAATCATGTGACATCATATCCTGGCGAATTAATCAGAAATGCTCCCAAAAATGATGTGACGTCCTATCTTGCTGAAATAACCAGAAACGGTCGCAACAATGATGTGACGTCATATCCTGGTGGCCTCACTAAAAACGGTCCCAATAAGCATGGGACATTTGTTCTCAACCAGGATCTGACTTAACAACTCGCGAACCAATCGAACTGTAATTACCAAACGGATCATATCGTTTTGTCAGGACACGTATATAAAAATAAAATATAATATTAAGCTGAGTCATAAGTAACTTCCGTCTGTTCAATGGTGATGAAAAATGGGTTACATCCGACAAAGTTCAACACGATTATAAGAAATTTAATATTCTGAATTAAATCAGAATAGTAATAGATGAATGTTATCAATTCTCCTATTCTGCTCTCATTGCAAAATACATAAAAGCAAAATAATACATTCATGCGTGACCCGCACAGTCGCGCATATGCACGTATATATACACACACAGATATATATATATATAATTTAGCCGAAAATTATAACATAAATATGTTATAAAATCACTACAAAAATATCCATTTTGTTTCAACACTTCTGATGTCTTATCAACTGATGGTGTTGAATGTAAAATAAAGAGTTAACATTAAAGCATTAATTATTATAACCAAGGTTCGTTGTCAAGTTTTTTGAATCCTCATATACTTGTATTTTGATTGGTCATTCCAGTTTATGTAACAGCGTTTCCCCTATCGAGGGGTGTTTGGTCGATTTGAGCCTTTTAAAAATCCTTATTCTACATTCAACACCATCACTTGATAAGACACCAGAAGTATTAAAACAAAACGGCTATTTTTGTAGTGATTTTATAACACATTTATGTTATAATTTTCGACTAAATTAGATTTGCTCTACTCTGTATTGAGCACTGTTTTAAGAATAGTAATTTTTGGTTATTGGAATTTATTCCGTATACACTAATCCTATACTTGGTAATATATATATATATATATATATATATATATATATATATATATATATATATATATATATATATATATATATAGTAAGGATCACCTTTTACAAGGCGCGGACACCACTCGAAGTAGAGAGTTACGTTAGGAGGCAACTTATGCGAATAGGGGTGGATAACATTTAACCTTAGCCTTGAACAGGCTAAGATTGTAGTGATCAGGGGAAACATCTTCTTGGGAGTCGGTTCCACAGGACAGTAATTCGCGGGAAGAAAAGCTGTTAGAGTTGAACTTACTTCTCGCCAATGTTATACAGATTTATGTGAGTAGTTTGCTACGATGTAAGTGGCATGGCGTCTCATTGGCTGCCATGAAGATTTGAATTGACGTGACCAGGGAATGTAGTTCCTCCGAGCACTTTCCGTAGAAATAGCGATAGAATATATAAAAATTATTTTGTTTATATTAACTCTATGTTGATTCTCTTTCAACCTTTTCATAAGGCTCCATAGATATATGGGGTAATACGACATTATTATGATGTAACCACCCTACCACACTCACTATATGACCAAACACTGAACAACTAGCAATGAAATACACAAACCTTTTCATTTCTTAGAACCAAAACTGTTTGGCAACGTTACTTACGCAACAGTCAAACGAGGAGTGTTTATTGCTAGGCATTCTGTAGACATACTAATATTAAACACAATCATTATCAAAATGCCTAAGTAGTTCCTCTGCAAACTATTGCTTAACAGGAACCACGTTGGATAGTTTTTACTCAACACAAAGATTTGTAGGAGTTAGCGCCTCCTTAGTTCCCTAATTCTTCACCAGGGGTCTCTCTCCCAATACTATAAATACTGGGTGACTTCTTGTCTCGCTCTCTTTTTTCTTTCAGGCCTCGTGCCGAATTCCACCTCGCGTGGAGGTGAGGTAAATCTCTCTTTCTTCTTCATTTCAGCGACAAGATATATATATATATATTTGTCTTGTTTGTCTTCTTTCATCTTCGGTTGGACAGTCCGCCAATTTTCATGTAGTTGGGCCTTTTAATATTCTACCAGGAGTTACACACGTGTTTCTAATACAACAACACGTAAATACACACACGGTCCTTTGCAGATTGATAAATGCCAGAGAATTATAAACGGTAGGGAACTTTTTCAGAGAAAATCCTTAGAAGTTCGGAAATATCGTCCTTATGTCCTTTTCTTGAGAATAGGTTTAAACAGAATTCCAAATTATACTATCGTGCGGATATACAATGGATATCGGCTCGGACTGAGAAATCAGAAAGCCGAGTTCGAATTCCAGTTGTATTTGTTACATTTGCATACACGTAAATGTGGATGGATCCATCTAGTCTCCCCTGTGTGTGGTGAATAGCAAAACAGATTGAGTAACTAGTCTACCGCAGAAAGCAACGGCAATCTACTGCGGGAAAATCATCAATCGAAAGAGACATGATTACTCAAGCGTGTATAACGTATGGCACTTGACTGACGCCAACTGAAGTCGCTATACAACGCTAGAAAAAAACGGAAAATAGACCGACCGAAAGATCGTAATCAAAATAACAAGGATAAGTATGCTCGTCCAAACAATTCATCTAACAATGTTTACATTTCACTTCATAATGTTAGACAATACGAAGGCAAGAAAATAAACAGACCAAAACAGTGCAGTTAAAAAATACAAAGATGTGGATACTCGTCCGAAGAAAACGTTGAATAATGAAAACACTTCCCCTACAGAAAATATAATCAATATTTTGACGGAAAATATGGAGGATTTCGTAGGGAAAAAGACGGCATTGGGAAGAAAAAATTCGATTGGAAAAGAGTAAATTGAAAATGCAGATGTCACTCTGGCATTCAATATTGGAGCTCTTCAATACAAAAAGATAGAAAAACAGTAATAGGCAAAAATGGTGTAGCGAGAAAACTAGGACGAGGATGTTTGTTTTAACTCTCGTTTTCGTTCTATTTCGGTTAAAGTTATTGACCTTCTTGTTTCTCTGTCCAGGTCTGTGAAATTCAATCCATTTTCAGCTGTTTACGTTCCGTGTAAGGAGAGAATGCTGAGATTTGTATACAGCAAACAGCTTTCAAAAAGTAACATTGGCACTATATCCCTTCTCTTTTATATTTGAAAATAAGAATAATCTATTAATGTCATAGATAAAGTGTAGTTATTAGTCACTTTTTTAGAAGTTGTTTCCTTTCATCATTTTGTTGTTGTTGCTTGCTTACATCCAGTTGTAGCAACAGAAGACAGTCTGAAGTTGTCCGAAACTCTCCTCGTATCCTGTTGACACTCCCACGTTTATAAAAGCAACTGAAAGAAAAACCTTAAACAGCGTCGTTGTAAGACTGATTCAGGATATATAACGAAGCTTCTAAAGCAACACCAAAAAACAGGCGCATCCGAGGAAAATGAATACAGTGTGATGCTCGGTCCTGAAGAGCAGACGCCTGTGGCGACATCCCATCCTTGCACCAAAGGAGAGAACGGTTGCGGGGAACGAGGGATTTTGTACCTGGCTCGAGGGTATATGCACAGACTCGCCACAGTAAAACCGACCTTGTGTCACATCCCGTCTCAGTGGGGAGACCATGGTCAATACCAACAGGCCTTCCGCGGCCGAGATGACGAGGATCGAAGTGTAGTACCTGTTCCAGCATCAGCAGGAGTTGAAACCAGCCAGCCATCATGTTCTTCAGCTCGCCATCGTTCGTCGCCATCAGCCTCGACTACTAAGTTCTCATTTTGTTTTGTTTATCAACTTTTTATTCTTCAAAAAATAAAGTAAATTTACACTATATTCAATTATATATTAAGTATTATTTTGCAATTACTCATTGCAATTCCTAATTGTAACTAGCACCCTGGCGATCGATTAAGTTTGCCGTTTCAGCTAGCTCCAACATGCTTCCTGCTCCAGACATCCTCGGCAGCAGCAATATATGCAAAAACTGTTTTTTCAGGACAGCTCTGTTCAGCAACTACAAAGTTGTGCTTTTCAGGACAACGCTCACCAGCAAACAGAAAACTGTTCTCCTCAGGACAACGCAATTCTCACCCATCACACAAGCTTGCAGAGTATTTTGTTTGTTTTTTTGTTTTGTTTTGTTTGCCTAGAGCACTGCAACATTGTTTTCAATTATATATTTATGTAACTAAACTTGGCATTTTTTTGTTCGCCTAGTTTCTTGTTGTCTTCCGTTATTCAATATCTGGTTGTTTATTGCCTTCCGTTATTCAATATCTGTTTGTTTGTTGTCTTCCGTTATTCAATATCTGGTTGTTGTCTTCCGTCATTGAATATCTGGTTGTTTGTTGTCTTCAGTCATTCAATATCTGGTTGTTTGTTGTCTTCCGTTATTCAATATCTGGTTGTTTGTTGTCTTCCGTCATTCAATATCTGGTTATTTGTTGTCTTCCGTCATTCAATATCTGGTTGTTTGTTGTCTTCCGTCATTCAATATCTGGTTGTTTGTTGTCTTCAGTCATTCAATATCTGGTTGTTTGTTGTCTTCCGTCATTCAATATCTGGTTATTTGTTGTCTTCAGTCATTCAATATCTGGTTGTTTGTTGTCTTCCGTCATTCAATATCTGGTTATTTGTTGTCTTCCGTCATTCAATATCTGGTTGTTTGTTGTCTTCCGTCATTCAATATCTGGTTATTTGTTGTCTTCAGTCATTCAATATCTGGTTGTTTGTTGTCTTCCGTCATTCAATATCTGGTTGTTTGTTGTCTTCCGTCATTGAATATCTGGTTGTTTGTTGTCTTCCGTCATTGAATATCTGGTAGTTTGTTGTCTTCCGTCATTCAATATCTGGTTATTTGTTGTCTTCCGTCATTGAATATCTGGTAGTTTGTTGTCTTCCGTCATTCAATATCTGGTTATTTGTTGTTTTCCGTCATTCAATATCTGGTTGTTTGTTGTCTTCCGTCATTCAATATCTGGTTATTTGTTGTCTTCAGTCATTCAATATCTGGTTGTTTGTTGTCTTCCGTCATTCAATATCTGGTTGTTTGTTGTCTTCCGTCATTGAATATCTGGTTGTTTGTTGTCTTCCGTCATTGAATATCTGGTAGTTTGTTGTCTTCCGTCATTCAATATCTGGTTATTTGTTGTCTTCCGTCATTGAATATCTGGTAGTTTGTTGTCTTCCGTCATTCAATATCTGGTTATTTGTTGTTTTCCGTCATTCAATATCTGGTTGTTTGTTGTCTTCCGTCATTCAATATCTGGTTCCATGCCAATACACAACCCGCAACTCTCTTTAATGAATCATTCAAGTTTCTATCTTATTAAACTATTAGGTTATCATTTTGCTTTGTTTATCAACTTTTTATTCATGAAAAAATAAAGTAACATTACACTATATTCAATTATATATTCGCTATTATTTTGCAATTACTAATTGTAATTACTAATTGCCACTTGTCAGGAAGCCCTTCCATACATTTTGTGGAAATTTCGCAGGTTTTCAATGAACTCATTCATCTGACCTTCATTATAGAATGTTTCCAACATCAAAATGTTTTGCAGCGATCAAAAAGGGTAATAAACAGTTGAATCAAATTCAGATAAATATGGCAGGTGATTTATATCAAATCAACCTAGTTCCAATGGTTTTTATCCTGTGTTATTCTTTCTTTGCGTTTTAAGATAAGAATTCTAAGTTAATAATAGACCAAAGATCCCATCACACGCACAATAGTTTATGGAGATTTATGCTCGTCAATTGAGTGCCATTTGTGTTGAATATTGTCGTATATTACCCATTTTTCATCGCCTGTTATTAAAAGAAACGCTGAGCTTTTATAAATGGTTTCCAAAGACAGACGTTATTAATGACTCAACTGAATAGTTTATCTTTCATCTTAACTTTTGTTATCTTTTTATCGCAACTTTCATATCGTTATTCTACGACCGTTAAATAAACAACATGCATCGGATGTAAACGCTTATATCTTTATGCAACAGTAACAAGATAAAAGAAAGACAAGTAAAAATTGAATAAATAGAAAATAATCATTTCTATTCATCGAAAAGAGATTTTAATATGGTAATCCTGATCAAATTTTATATCTCAATTTTTTGACATTTTTTTAATATCCTATTAATCTCATTTGAATGAAATTTCTCGTCAGTCTAGTAAATTATATTCTATCTTACGACTGATTCATTCATTTCTGGCTTATCAACCCATTGCAGGTTATTTAAAGCCAGAAAATATTTTTAGATTGTAAGAATATATTGTGAGTGGTGGGGGATATTGAATTCCTGGCATGATGTGATGTAACGTTTCACAAAAGTCACAGTTAGTACTACGCTCCAATTCTAGGCAGATGACAAGGAAGTAACACTTTTATTGTAGGTAAAGTGCACAGTTACTATACTGATCCTAGGAAGAAGTGCCACTCTAAACATAAAAGATTTTACCATTAATTGATTGATTCGTTTTTGATGGGTTATCAACTCTTTGCAAGATATTTAAAGTTAGAAAATATTTTTAGATTCCAGGAATTTTGGGGAAGAGATAATAATGATTTAGTGATACAAATTTTACTAATTAACCCATAGCTGGGGGGAAGAGGTGGATTTATACCTTTCCAAAGGGTATTTGCGCGTAACTGAATATATAACGATCCCAACTGGATTTGGAAGTTTCCTCTCCAATTAAGAATTCCGAGCCATTATCCATTACACCATCCGCACAGCACCTGGTATTCCCAAGCGGTCACCCATCTAGGTACTGACCAGTCTCGACGTTGCTTAACTTCGGTGATCGTACGGGAACTCAACACTCTGATTAACAATTCCAGGCCATTATCCATTACACCACCTGGACATCCAAGCTTACAGCACCTGGTATTCCCAAGCGGTCACCCATCTAGGTATTGATCAGGCTCGAAGTTGCTTAACTTCGGTGATTGTACGAGAACTGGTGTTTTCAGCGTGATGTGGCAGAAAGCCTTTTATCTTATGGATTCTTTTGTTCCATAAAGGTGAACGAAAAAAACGATTTTTCTGTCGATAATATTGTCACAAATTACTTACACGAAGACAGACAAATCAGTAGCCGGTCGCTACTAAATGTTGAATTCCCTTCCTCATGACGTCCTGGGAATGACGTTAAACTGCATCCGCGTCCTGGGTACGATGATAAACTACATCCAACAGCAAGGCCTCTGATCAGGAGGTTTTGAGGAGCGTGGAACCACCTCTTAATTGCTGGTGTTCCCAGGTCCACCCTGACCCGGGGTGGTAGCACCTGTTAGGGTCCCAGCTATGGGAAAATAGTGAAATCCCAAGGTGTGTCCGCGTCCCGGGTATGACGATAAACTACATCCGCGTCCTGGGTATGACGATAAACTACATCCGCGTCCCGGGTATGACGATAAACTACGTCCAACAAAAAGGCCGTCGATCCGATCAATCGGCTGGTCATGTCATGCCCCATCACATCTAACCCATCCCAAAACAACTACAACTTACAATTAACTTTCCCTCCCAAAGCCTACACTAAATATACTAACACCTTACCCCTAAAATGTGATGGGAAACGATGATGTTGCAGCTATACGTTTTTGAAACGATGATGTTTCCAGGGATACATTTTTTTTAAACAATTATGTTGCCACCAATACGTTTTTGAAACAGTTGCCAGCTATACGTTTTTGAAACAATGATGTTGCCAGCTATACATTTTTTTGAAACAATGATGTTGCCAGGGATACATTTTTTTGAAACAATGATGTTGCCAGCTATACGTTTTTGATATATTTAGTAAATACTGGATCTGGCATTAAATAACCCATAGTAGTTGATATGCCATAAAACCCCAAACAAACAAACAAACAAACAAACAGGTCCACTCTGACCCGGGGTGGTAGCACCTGTTAGGGTCCCAGCTATGGGAAAATAGTGAAATCCCAAGGTGTGTCCACGTCCTGGGTATGACGATAAACTACGTCCAACCAAAAGGCCGTCGATCCGATCAATCGGCTGGTCATGTCATGCCCCATCACATCTAACCCATCCCAAAACAACTACAACTTACAATTAACTTTCCCACCCAAACCCTACACTAAATATACTAACACCTTACCCCTAAAATGTGATGGGAAACAATGATGTTCCCAGCTATACGTTTTTGAAACAATGATGTTGCCAACTATACGTTTTTGATATATCTAGTAAATACTGGATCTGGCATTAAATAACCCATAGTGGTTGATATGCCATAAAACCCCAAACAAACAAACAAACAAAACCTTCCTCATGACTATTTAGGTGACTGTTAAAGTAATCTTGGTTAACTTGAGCTCATTATAATCATCACCAGTCCCATGACCATGGGTGGTCGAAGGAGTTTCTGCGCAGCTGGTCACCTGACTCGTTCTCTCCACATATCTGGGTTGAACACAAGAGAGATATTGGTATATTTTTAGATATTAATATATTCGTATATTTATAGTATGTCTTGGGCAAATAAAGCCGATGGAGCCTATCTAGTTCCAGGTGAAACCACAGCCGATCTACTTGTATCCCTGTTGCGGCATTCACCGAGGAGTGATTGATCCAGCTCCATCAAATGAACCCGCCGCCTCTGTTCGAAAGCTGACCACAGAGGTCAGATTCATTCGAACGTGCAAATCCATAATAGGAGTTTCACTGGGAGTTTAGATTAAAAGCGGTCTCCAGGCGCATGTGTATGTACACACTTTAGGATAGTGCGATCCGGCTTTGAATTCAGAGTTTCCTTCTCCTAGACTGGTTGCCACTGAAGGCTTTAGAAGCCAAGCTGATATTTTATCCATAGCTGGAAGAAGAAGAGACAGATTCATACCTTTCCCAAGGTTATGATGGCGAAAGGTAGTGAAAGAAAATGTCTCGTATGTGTTGGAATATATCTAAATATTGTCTTTGAAATTTATTTAAAAAAAAAAAACGCAACGAACTTTTGCATGCTGGTGCGAAAACTCTGCAGTATGCAAAGTTGTTCTGACATACAGTCAAACAGCAATATATATATATATATATATATATGTGTGTATGTGTGTGTGTGTGTGTGTGTGTGTGTGTGTGTGTGTGTGTGTGTAGATGACTATATATGCTCCCGGAAATCCGGTTGAGCTCTCTAGGTAAGGGCAATGGGGTAAAAAAACAGCGCCCCCTGCTGTTATTAAGCATTACTATTCAAGTAAACTGAATTGAGTTCTCCGATCCGCTGGGGTTTTCATATAGGGAAAAACGTTAAAATGACGATGGCCTAGAGGTAAGATATATCTTACTGATGTCAGATCAGTCGGGTTTCGAACCCTGCTTGAAGCAATCGGACTTCTAGTCACACTGAGGAGCTGAAAAACAGTCTGTCTGTGGATGGCGAGATATATATATATATATATATATATATATATAATCATGTGTCAAAATTTATGTATATATGACATTATGTTATTTACATGAGATCTATTGTCCTCATTTTTGTTGTTATTATCAAAATGCACTTAATCGGGTGCTTCTCAACCCGGGTAACCTTGAGGGAATATATCATCTTATTTATTGCGCTCCCTGTTTGGACTGAATTTTATTGACGTTTTCCATGTCGTATTTATTTCTATACAAGGACCTAATAAAGAGGCTTTCATAGCCTAGCATAGGCGCTGATTTTTTCAAATGTCTCAGTCTCTAGCGTTCTTCTCGGTTCCTGGGTTGATGACTACCCTTTTCTCGCTGTACATGATCAGACATGTCTGATGAAGGCCGAGGGCACAATGGCCGAAACACTTTGATGGTAAATCCAGGGGATAAGGACAATAGTCCGCGTGTGAGTAATGTAAATAACGATAACTCCGCATCAAGAAAAATCAGACAGAAAACACACACAGAGATAGATAGATAGATAGATAGATAGATAGATAGATAGATAGATAGATAGATATGAACAGACTGAGATAGATAGATATGAACGGACTGAGATAGATAGATAGATAGATAGATAGATAGATAGATAGATAGATAGATAGATAGATAGATTTGATGTGCTTTGAATTTCGGCTACACTTCCTTTAGATTATTCTCCGGCTCTCTCTCTCTCTAAAGAGAGAGAGAGAAAAAGAGAGAGAGAGGTATGTGTGTGTGTATGCGAGAAGGGTGTGGTTGAGAGGGTTGATAAATAGACAAATGAGATTTTATGCTAAATTAGAAGGGGTCCGTTCTAGATAATGTTTCCCCTATCCATTTCTGCTAGCGTCAGTGTTTTTGTGGCGGGAGGGGGCTTTTTCTTCTGACCTAATGGATTTCACAGTGTTCCTTTTGTTTGGACTGCTAACCCCTTAAGTGCATTAGACGGTCGTCCTGGTGGTATTTCAGTCATCAATCCTTACTTGACAACAGCTGAAAAATTGTCTTGGGTCGCGTCAGTTTCGACTTCAAAGCATCCTCATAACACCCGATATTGCTCTGGAAAAATTGAGATGTGGCGGAAACAATTGTTTGTTTGAATTGTGACACAACAATTTCGAATTTTTCTTTTTTTTTTTTTAATCTAGTTCACCCCGTGCAAGGCAGTAAAGCCACTAAGACACAACGGGTTATTAGGTGTGGAAGAATTAGAAAGAGAAACATTACCGAGGAGCAAGAACAAAAGAAGAGCAATCAAGAGGACAATATATAGCGATTGACATTGCATTTAAATTTTTGAATATTGAAGTTGAATCCAGAAGGGAGTTCCAAAATTTAGAAGTGCAAGAAAAGAAACTGTTAGCATAGAACTTACGTTTTCATCTAATTGCTGAGACTTCGTCGCCTGTCTAGTATTGCGCTTAAATTCAAAGAGTCTATGTACCCTGAGGAATATCAGAATAATTACCATGAATGTATTTATAGAAAAGGCACAGGGAAGCACTCTTACGGCGATGGGAAAGTGACTGAAGCCGAGACGCCAGATCAGGACCAATAATATTGCAGATTTTACTTTAGATCTTACCAAGGAACTAAATAAATAAAACAAAAACGAATAAAGATAAATTCTTAAAGATACACAACTTTGGATCGAATGTTGAGATTTGACCTTCTAAAACATTGACTCTTAACGGGAGACACTTGCGTTCCAGGGAAAGTATTTCAATACTAAGAGGAGGAATTTTTACCCGGGGGAGGAATTTCAGTCGTGTATATAAGGCATGAGGTTCATTTTGAAAATGTTACTAGATGGCATTCAACATGGGGAAGAACTGAAGAAACCTGAGATCGCAAAAGAGGATGTGATTTGGGGATTCTTAGAAACATTGTACTAAAAATTAAATTAAATTCCTTCTATAAACTTAGAAAAGTAATAGAAACCAGAAAACTCTGATTTATGAAACTATAATCATAAAAAAAAACAGTTTCAGAAGGTAAAGATACTTCCTAATTTTGGTTTACGGTGGAGTATTGGATAGTGGCTCGGATTGAGGAATCGGAGAGCCGAGTTCGAATTCCACTCGAATCCATTACATTCACTTACGTAGTAATAACCTTGGAAAAGGTATGAATACTCGTCTTTTTTTCCCAACTATGGCTAAATAGCAGGACTGACCGGATTCTATAGCCTTGGATGGCAACTGGTCTACAGCAGAAAGAAATAGCAACCTACTGTGGGAAAAAATCTGCCTCGTCACGCATGACACATAAACTTATAGTACAAGGCCATTCATACGGGAACGATCGAACCAGTTCTCATGAAGCTGAAGGAAGTTTTTTTTAAATAAATACAAGCCCTAAGAGCTACTCAAGGTAGAGCGTTATTAACTGGGGTTGTTCTGTGGACGTAAGAAGTGTTAAGAAGTTCAGATTATGAAGGTAACGGTTCACCCTCGATTTAGGCAGGTAAATGTTGCAGTGGTCGTGGGAGCATACTCGCGGGAGTCTGTTACACAAATTTCTTTCTTATCAATGGAACACGAAAGGAATGGTGAAGATTGAAGTCTGTGTGTGTAGCATGGTGGATCTTAGTTGGAAAAGTCTTATCTGGTGAAACTCGGGAATTTCACGCCAAGCAAGACAATAAAGCCATTAAGACGCATCTAACACATTCGCCCCAGCCCCTCAACCTCCGACGACTTACTCTCTGGGTTGATGTGTCTCCTCGGTCCTAACCGAAATTAAGGGAGTGGCCATAGGATCCCTGAGCATCCGTAGATTATTCAACCGGTCCGCTGGTTTAATCCTGCTTCCTGCCCACGTTGTGATTTGTTTGATCCAGAAAGCAGAAGTGATGTCCGTTCATTCCCGGTCGACTGAAGATGTAGACACGGCTGGGGAGTCTGTGCTGAGAAATTTAGAATGCAGCAAAAAAAAAATTAATATCTGCAGAAAGCTGGACAAACAACTATTCAGTGGTTGAATTGTTAATGTCTTTTATATAGCAGAAAAGAATAGTATAGAAAAGAAACGGGTTACAGAAAAGAAAAGTATTTAATGTAAAAACTCATACACTGGATTCTAGACAGACAGAGGGAGTGTATGTGATTAACTTGTTGTTAAATCGTCTCAGAACGATATGACTCTTGCGATGGAGGGATAAAGATTTCTGTGCGGGGCTTAAAGCTATAGTGGCGTTCCTCCTCCCAACGCTTGCTCGGGCCAATTCTCTCTTCTCTCTTCAAGAATTTTCTCCAATTTGCCTTTTTCAGCATAACTACGCGTTTATATAGAAAAACCCGGCTGATTATAACTGACCCTCGGCCTTACTAGTTCGCACGCGATTATCACAGGGTTCTGGCTGCTTCAACCAAAATTATGTGAATTCCAAAGTTCCTTCTAGCTTACTCAGCTCTATTTCAATTTTTAATCGATAAAAATTATTTCGACCATACCCATTGTCTTCTGATGACCCAGATTCAATGGGTACAATTTCTACCCTAGATCAGATTTTCTCATCAGTAAACAAAATGCTCTGATTTAATTTCGCTATTCAAATATACTCCAATTTCACTAAAAATATACATATGTGAGTGTGTGTGTGTGTGTGTGTGTTTTTCCCAGGTTCTTTCTCTCTGTGTCACACGCAAGGGGTTACTGAGTGTTAGAGAATATGAGAAAAACTACTATTAAGGAGAGAAAACAAGAATTAAGAAGACAGACGATAATATTGCATTTAAATTGCCATTAAAATAAGAATAATGAAAAGCTAGCAAACTTTTCTTCTGTGAGAAAGAGGTGGTAGGGTGGGAAATACTTAATCGCCTACGAGACGGTGGAAACGTTTTTGAACACAGTCAAGGCTGGAAAGTGAGGATTAGGCCGCTCTACACCAGAGAGGGCAGCAATGCTTCATTTTAGACTAATCTGACTCTTATAAAGATAAAGTATGGTACTTTATGGTGTAGTCCAAAGCAAGGACCATTTTTCCCGTATCTTTTGCGATGGATCGTATAGATGAGTTCCACTTGAGATCTGGAGTGAACGCGAATCCTCTATAGAGAGTTCAAGACAAGAATCTCCAGTGATAGGACAACCGCTCTTCAAGAGTGGAAGAAATCCAAGTTCTGCTTCGTGATGAATTAAATGATACTAGATTGCTTTCAGTTAAGTTTCACTTTGTATGGCACAAGGCTAACGATGTCTGGCACCCAGAGAGGATCAAATTATTCACTAGGATTTGATGAGATTTTATTTTATTTATTAAATTAAACTTACTCTGGAACAAGACAATCCTGCCTTTTGCTTGTTTTCGAACATGTCACTTGAAAGATTCGAATATCGTAGTCTTGTTTATCCACCATTTTAATCTCCGCTTGACCTTGTGCCATACTCAGAACATTGATCAGAAGACTCAGCAGGTATAAACAACGTTACAAATTTTGGCATTCCTACTTGGAGTTTTATTTTGCACTTCTATTTAAAAAATAAATAAATAGGCTCTCGTGGCGGTTGCCAAAACGGAAAATGGAACTGTCAAGCCAAGTTCGAATTTCCGAACGCAGTAATTTTTTAAATTCTATTTTTATTCGAAGAACATCCAAAAATTTCGTGAAAAAATGGAATTAAAAGTAAAAATTTTAAAGAGTCAGCTGTATTTCTCCAAATAAGTTTCATTAGCATCAAGGTACAAGAGGTCCTCGACTTACGACAGAGTTCCGTTCTTACGATGCGTCGTAACGTGATTTTCCGTGCAAGTCGGAACGTACCCGCGATTTCCTGTGAATAAGCACTTACGTCACCGACCTATGCTAACCCAATAGTAAATTACTAATCTAGGATAATTTCTATGACATATATAAACATAATTAAGACTAAAAATACACTTAGAGGATATAAATATAATCCATATAATGTTTTGCGTATGTACGAGGCAATCGGCATAAGGTTAATGTCGAATGCGACGTAACTACGCACCGTCGTAAGTCGGGAACGTCGTAAGTCGGGACCGTCGTAAGTCGGGACAGTCGTAAGTAGGAACCGTTGCAAGTCGGGACCGTCGTAAGTCGGGACTGTCGTAAGTCGGGACCGTCGTAGAGACTTACTGTATTTCTGTAAGTTGCGGTGCTAGTTATTGATACAAAGCCGGAAAAAACGAGCAGAATGTTTGCTGAACTTTGATTTTTCAGATAAAATTGTTTGGGCTAAACCAAATGAGATGTCTAAGGTGCTAGCTATTATTTTTGCCAACAATTGTCTCTCACCCTCAATTAAATCTCGAACAGCATCGATTTTGTTCTTCGCAAAATGATGTTGATGATCTGTCGATCCGTTCATTATCTTCAACATCATCTTATTCTTCTATGAAACGAGCTATCCACTTCTGTCTCCTTTTCTGAGATGAGGTATTCTATTTACACTATTTACATTGTTCGAACTGTTGTACTCATCTTTATTATCATATTCACGGCGTTTCGGCCGTTGTACGCTCCTGCCTTCTTCAGGATCTGTCTAAATTTCTGAGACGAGGTATTTACACTATTTACATTGTTCGGACTGTTGACCTCAACTTTATTGTCATATTCACGGTGTTTCGGCTTTTGTACGCTCCGGCCTTCTTCAGGATCTGTCTATATTTCTGAGATGAGGTACTGTAACTATTTACACTATTTACATTTTTCGGTCTGTTGCCCTCATCTTTATTGTCATATTCCCGACGTTTCGTCCGTTGTACGCTCCGGTCTTCTATATTTCTGAGATGAGGTATTGTAATTATTGACACTATTTATATCGTCGGACTGTTGCTTTATTGTCATATTCACGACGTTTCGGCCGTTGTAAAATCCGGTCTTCTTCAGGATCTATCTCTATTTCTGAAATGAGGAATTGTAACTATTTATACTATTTACATTGTTCGGACTGTTGTCCTCATCTTCGTTGCCATATTAACAACGTTTCGGCCAGGCATAAACATTTTTTTTAAGCTTATCACCCCAAGCAAGACTGGAAGCCACTAGCACGCAAGGGGTTACAGAAGGTTTGGAGGAAGAGCAGATAGGAGTGGTAAAGGAGAGGATATGAAGAAAGATAGTGGATCGATCAAGGCAAGGGGGTTACAGAAAATTTGGAGCGAGAGCAGATAGGAATGAAAGGTGAAAGGATGTGGAGAAGGGAAGTGGATAGATCAAGGCAACTGGAGATGTCGATTGATGTTACACTTAAATAGTTGGAGATTGTATTTGTCAGGGAAACAGGAATAAGGAAGGGAGTTCCGCAGGCGAGATGTGCGAGACATGAAGCTATTGGAGTAGAAGAGACGTCTACATCTAACAGTTTCAACGGTGAAGTGGTGGGAACGGGATGCCAGCCTCGTAGGACGTTTAAATTCATGAGGCCTAGGAACCAGCGAAAGCAGCTCATCGGAGCAATTACCGTGAAAGTATTTGTAAAAAAGACAGAGCGAGGCAACGTCGCGTCTGTGAGAGAGCGACTGCAGACGAGATGACAGATCAGGGCCAATTACATTGCATATCCGTCTCTTGAAAACAATATGGGAGCCAGTAATACTGAGTGCTAGAGAAAACAATAATAACACCAAAATTGAATTATGAGCTTTGGTAAAAAAATAATAACTGAGACATTAGATTAATAAGTCTCAAAAATTCATAGACTGATGTTCTCAAGGGCACATGGCCCGGTGGATAATAGTGCTGTTTGAATCCAGTAACTTGAGTTGTGAGTTCAGACCCTCTGCTATAGACATGTTAGAACAAAAACTTGGAGAGTTGAATTAAAGGGAGATAACTGATACTAAGACATCCAGAAGAACTAGAAGAATCTTCTCCGGTGAACGAAATAAAGGGTTCAGTTCGAAATTCCAATCGCCTGAAGAAGGCTGGATCGTAGAATGGCTGAAATGTCGTTAATATGGCAACGGAGATGAGGACAACAATTCGAACAATGTAAAGAGATATGCACTTGTAGACTAAATTATTAATATTTCCACTGGGAGATTTTATCTTTGGGAATTTTCCCTGGGTGGTTATTATCTTTCCAGCGAGAGACTGCTACACTGAAGTATTACCAAAATGCTCCTCTGGCCTTTAATCTTTCCTGTGAGTATCAGATTTTCCAAGCCCTCTTTTCTTATTATGTGCACTAGAAATTTCAACTGTCTCTTCCTGATGTTAAGTATAAATTTCCTTTTTGTTTCTATTATCTACAAAACTTCGTCGTTCCTCACATATTCGGTCCATGGTATCCTCAGCATCCTTCTGTAGAACCACATTTCTGCTGTTTCAAGTATTTCACTGCCATAGAAGAAGACAGATATTACGTGACAGTTCAGTACTCTTTTCTTTGTTTCTAACGAAATTTGTCTGTTTCTTAGTACTCTGCTTAAATTTTTTCACTTTCCCAATGTGTCTTCGGATCTCGGTGTCACACTTTCCTTCCTCTGTTAGAACACTTCTCAGATAATTAAAAAAATTTACTTGTTTAATTTTGGTATCTCTGATTTGTAATTTGCAGTATAGGATCATCCTTTTGCTAACGACCTTGTATTCTGTCTTCTTGCAATTGGGGTTTAGTCCTTTCTTCTCGCTTTCCTTCACTAGCTTTTGTTGGAGATTTAGTAGTTCTCTTTTCGTACCTGTTGCTAACACTGTATCATCTGCATCTCTTATGTTGTTACCAAACTTAAATAATATATTAAAATAGAATATTTACTGGGTAGAATTTTTAAGCCGAGTCTCGGAAGTTTCTGATCGCACTTGGTGCTTAGTAAATATCTTTACCCTAATTGTGAAACAGTAGGTTAAATTCCAAGCCAAAATTGTTACAAATAAAAATTTAAAAAACTGTCTGATATTAGAAGGCGTTTTATATAAGAATCCAGCAAGGATACTGTTTTGAGATGTATTAAACCTCTCCAAAACGATGTAAAATGAATTGTTGTTGATGTTCCTCTTGCTAACAAGCATGCATTCCGTCTTCCTGCAATTGGTGTTTAGTCCTTTCTTCTCGCTTTCCTTTATTACCCTCTGCAGGAGTTTTTGGAGTTCTCTTTTCCTGTCTTTTGCCAACACTGCATCATCTGCATCTCTTATGTTGTTACCAAACTTTAATATATTTATAATATTAGTATTTATATATATAATATTATATTTATAATATATTAAAATAGAATATTTACTGGGGTAAGAGAGTAGAATTTTTAAGCCGAGTTTCTGACATTTCTCATCGAACTTGATACGTAGTAAATATCTTTACCCTAATTGTGGAAAAGCAGGTTTAATTCCAAGCCAAAATTGCTAAAAATAAAATTTAAAAAACTGCCTGATATTAGAAGGCGTTTTATATAAGAATCCAGCGAGAATACAGTTTTGAGATGTATTAAACCTCTCCAAAACGAAGAATTAGAGGAGGAAACGGAAAAAGGGTGATAATAATGGCTTTGTAAAGCTCTACGCGTCACAGGCAAAGACCTTGATTTTAGGGTCAGTGACTTGGCAAGGCAAACGCTTATTTGCTATCAAAAGAAACGAGAGAGTTGGCTTATATTTAATCGAATTTACATGTGACGATAGAGCCTGGATTCTATCCTCAGTTAATGATACTCTGAAGAAATATCTGGAAGCGTAATCATAGGTCAGAGGTGACCAAACTTGCTTAGGGGAAGAGCCACATACAATAAAGTTCAGATGTTTGAGAGACGCATTTTTAGTGAATGTGAGATATTCCTTTTGTATTGAAATCCAAAATGTATCAAGAATAGTGAAAAGAATTATTTTTAAAAAAATGTTTAATACTTATTAATTTATTCAAATACTAACGTTGTACCATTACTATTTCCGCCAACGCATATATATATATATATATATATATATATATATATATATATATATATATATGATAGTTGTATATTTAGGCAGCATAAATAGGCAGCATAAATAATTACATCGGTTACACAACCACATGCTTATCCAGACGTCTGGGTGGTTATTATCTTTCCAGCGAGAGACTGCTACACTGAAGTATTACCAAAATGCTCCTCTGGCCTTTAATCTGTCCTGCGAGTATCAGATTTTCCAAGCCCTCTTTTCTTATTATGTGCACTAGAAATTTCAACTGTCTCTTCCTGATGTTAAGAATTATTTGGTGCATTCCAAATTTCTTAGCACTGTCTCTCTAATATGCGATCATTTCTGAGATTACTAATTGTCATCATTCTTGTGTTATTTCGAATATTTATTCTTATCTTGGTTCATATAGATGCTATAAATATAAATAAATATATGTTATAAATATAAATAATAAATATAAATAAATATGTTATAAATATGAATAATAAATATAAATAAATATATGTTATAAATATATTACTGTCATCGAGTGGTCCTAGACCAGGCAGTGAAACACCCATTCAACAGGAATAATTGACATTTCTAACCACTTTCGGCACAGCCCCTCAACCTCCGACGTCTTACTCTCTGGGTTGAGGTGTCTACTCGGTCTTAACCGAAGTTAAGGGAGTGTCGTAGGTCCCCTGAGCATCCGTAGATCATTCAATCGGTCCACTGGTTTAATCCTGCTTCCTGCTCACGTTGTGATTTGTTTGATCCAGAAAGCAGAAGTGATATTCATTCATTCACGGTCGACTGGAGATGTAGACACGGCTGGAGAGTCTGTGCTAAGAAATTTAGAATGCGCCAAAAAATATATATATATATGCAGTAATCCGAACTAACAACTATTCAATGGTTGAATTGTTAATGTCTTTTATATAGCAGAAAAGAATAGTATAGAAAAGAAACGGGTTACAGAAATGGAAATAATTGACGTAAAAACTCATACACTGGATACTAGACAGAGAGAGAGAGTGTGGGTTGTGATTAACTTGTTGTGAAATCGTCTCAGAACGATATCTGACTCTTGATTATTGTAGCTTGTTCAACGTTTCCGTTTCCAGTGGTAGTAATAATAGTATCAGTAATAGTCTTAGACGTTGGAGGAGTAATTCGCTTCTTCGTACGTATATCAACAAAATATGTAAGCGGGCGCCTGGCACTAACCTCTGACGTCACTCCCAATCTCCGACCTCTCTCTCCAGCTCAACTACCCTCGACAGCAGACCAGCCAACCACTCTTTGGCTTTTCCGTCTGGCCTCTTCTCTCTGTCTCTTCGTCTGCCTTTCTCGTCAACCTTTCTCGTCGCCTTTCTCGTCGGTCTTTCTCGGCTGCCTTTCTCGTCGGCCTTTCTCGTCACCTTTCTCGGCTGCCTTTCTTGTCGGCCTTGTAGCGCCGCGACCCGTAACGGAACGGCCCCTCCTTTCTTATCAAGAATTCTCTCCCATTTGCCACTTTTTCAGCATAACTACGCGTTTATATAGATAAATCTGACTGATCATAAATCGACCCTTGGTTCTCACACAATAATTATGAGTGTCGCTGTCAACCCAAAACCATGTGAGTTTCAAAGTTCTCATAGCCTGAGTAAGCTCTATTTCAAATTTTAACCGATTAAAGTTATTTTGAGCATCTCTCATTGTCTTTTCTAATGACCCAATTCCAAATGGGCGAGATCAGGTTTCCATCAGTAAACAAAATAGTTCTGATCTAATTTCGCTGTTCAAATCTACTCCATTTTCAATAAAATAAATTAAAAAAATATATGTGTTTGTGTGTTTCCCAAACTCTCTATGTCACACATCACAGGAACAAAATATCACAATAATCAACAGATATCCTATATCAGCCAATCAATGAACACCTGATGATGACCAAAGAGTACTTAGTCGAAATGTTGTGACTATAATCACATTTATATCAACAAAGGTAAGAACAATAGTTCAAAATAATACACGAATAAAAAAATAGCGTTAACTATTTATATAATTACAACCTTTTGATTAAAGACTAGAAACGCGAGTCACCCAATGAGGATCGAAATCGTTTGACTATGTTCAATTCATGACATAAGTACAGCCCAAGAATAGTACCCTCTTGACAAACACCAAATAAAAATTAGCCCCGAGTTATTGCTTTTAATTCAGTAACGCAATATATTCATAAAGTTAAAAATCAGTCTTTCTATAGCAAATGTTTTTATTTTCATCTTTGTGAAGATATGTGACTTAGTTTTCTAGAATTTAGGAAGAATTAAAAGAGTGACTAATAAAATCTGCCATTGTGTCGACGGTTTCGGACTTTTTTCTTGAATGCATAGAAAATGAAGCCGCGTTTAAAATTGTGAAAATTGTCTTCGTTTAAAGCTATAATACAGAAAACAATAAAAAATAGAATAAATATTTTCCGCCAATTCTTTACACTTGGTGAGGAACCTATTCGACGAATCAGAATGATTGAATAGCAGAAAAAGGGAGTGGTAAGAGTTACTTACAGCGAGGAAGTTGTGTAAAAACCATTACCAACCACATCCTGTAAGGACATGGCATATAAAAGAAATACATCTTTGTGCAAATTAATTGAAACGACCGGTTTAGTTACCTTTCTTTCACCAAAAAGGTCAGTTTTAGAATCACTGGAGTGACAGGTTGTTATTGATTTCTGTCTTTTTCCTCAGATTAGGTCCTTTTGCAGTGGTGTACAGTATTCTGTTTTCGGGGTGTATGATGAAATTTGTTTGGCCTTGAAAAAATATTGCGTCATCTGCGATTGAATCAGATTTTTATCACGCCCAGACACTCTTGTCTCGACTGTCGATTAGTTGTCCTTCGGTCACTGTCTGCGATGGACGTTACTCCAATGAAGTGTAAGAAAATTGTAACGGTGCACGAACACACTGACCAGCCTTAACAGTGAGCAAATCAAAGTACAATAAGCTGGCACGGAAATTCTCCTGATTTAAACCCAATCGAGAATCTGTGATCAATCTGCAAGGAAAGTCTTTATGGAATGGACATACGAAGTACTAGCATGTGCATTGGGTCATGTTTCATTGGAATAATATGAAAAAAGTAAATAATAATGGAATTATTCGTTTTGTTTCAATTAATTTTCACAAGGGTGTAGAATATTGTTATATCACAAATACGGCCTGATCACTAAAAAGTATATTACTTTTCAAAAATATATGGCGTCCCCTTCATATTTGATGTCCTAGGTACATGTTTATTTTGATTAAAGAATAAACTGCCATTTAATAAAATAACTAAGATCTACGGGATTAATGAGTAAGGATTCTGAATATTTACCAAAACTAGGGTACACTTCTGCATGATACACTTCTGCAGAGTACACTTCTGCAGGACTATATTAATCGGGTACTTTTTTTTTTTAAGCTTATCACCCCAAGCAAGGCTGGAAGCCACTAGCACGCAAGGGGTTACAGAAGGCTTGGAGGAAGAGCAGATAGGAGTGGTAAAGGAGAGGATGTGGAGAAAGATAGTGGATCGATCAAGGCAAGGGGGTTACAGAAAATTTGGAGCGAGAGCAGATAGGAATGAACGGTGAAAGGATATGGAGAAGGGAAGTGGATAGATCAAGGCAACTGGAGATGTCGATTGACGTTACACTTAAATAGTTGGAGATTATATTTGTCAGGGAAACAGGAATAAGGAAGGGAGTTCCACAGGCGAGAGGTGCGAGACATGAAGCTATTGGAGTAGAAGAGACGTATACATCTAACAGTTTCAACAGTGAAGGGGTGGGAACGGGATGCCAGCCTCGTAGGACGCTTAAATTCATGAGGCCTGGGAACCAGCGAAAGCAGCTCATCATATATATATGCCAGTTAAGTTCAACTCTTCACTTAAAATACTTAAGGTGCCACGCTGAGCAATTGCTTTTCACAGCGTTTCTATTAACAGTGCCCATTATCTTCCCAAGTAACATGCGACAGGTTGGACTTGGTTACATGGTATCAACAGTAAATTATAATTATTTTGCTTGTTTGTATTTATTTTAATTTTAATTTTAATTTCTTATCTTATATATATATATATATATATATATATATATATATATATATATATATATATATATATATATTAATCGGTGTTTTTATTAACGTAGTTAAAATATAAAAAAACTGCTCCCGCCATAATAATAATTAGAATGAACTACAACAATCGACCCCAAAATTGAACAAATAGCTTTAATTATCATCCCAAACAGAAATAAAACAATTAAATACGCGATATAAACAAATTCTTACTACGTTAATAAAAACACCGATCAAAATAAAAATAAATAAATATATATATAAGATAAGAAATAAAAATAAAAATAAAAATAAAAAATAAATAAAAACAAGCAAAATAATTTAACCTAAATAAATAAATAAACAAATAAACGACTTCCGGTAAAATAACCGCCAGAATAGACTACCCACAATGCACCACTGTCCCTATATATAAATAGCCGAGAAAAATAACAGCACTCGTGACCTGATGATTGCATCTAGCATGAAACAGACTGTCGCCTCTAAGTGTTGACTTCTATGTTCACTTTTATATATATATATATATATATATATATATATATATATATATATATATATATATAATGCAAGGTCCCTTCAAAACGTAGGTGGTCATGGCTCTCCACAGATTCCTTCTCTTTGTTATCTGTTAATTACTATGCATTCTTAAGATCAATAATAGAGTGTTTTCGTGATTTAGATTTCAGAATTTTTCTTTCACTGCAAAAAATAAATATAGAGAGTTCAGCGTACTTCACTATTTAACCCATAGCTCGGGGGAGAAGAGGTAGATTCATGCTCTTCTCAAGCTCACTGTCGCGAAATTGAACGCAATAAACTATCGCGGAATTTTAACTTGTATTAAATGCGAACAAATGGTCATATTGACAAAAATCTGAGAACGAACAAGCGACGTGGTGCGTAAGAATCAATTTTATGCTGAAATGACAGCCTGCGTGACTATTAGTCGCGGGAAACCGACTAATATATGTTGTCTGTGTTGGAAGGTGGCAAAGGGTTGGTTTGAACAGAACGGAAGTCTTGAAAAACCTGACTCCAGCAGCGCCCCCTGCCGGCAAGTGAAATGTCGATAACTAAGTTAATGACGTTTACACATGATATCGCGTCAGTTTCTGACGCTTCACACAGATACTGGTAGCTAAAAACGAAAAAAAAAAAAAGAAGAAATAATGGAAGTAGGGTTTTCTCGAAGGCCCCGTTCAGCAAATCGACGGATTAGGATGTTGTAGAAACAGCCTAATGACTGTAAAGATGCGTAAATTTCACGGTGGGAGTTCGCATGGGCGTATCTTTAGAGACATTAAAACGGGTGTTATTTCAAACGTGTTTTGACACGTATCTCCCGACAAGATTTAAACTTACATCCTGTGCTAGTAAAATAAAAAAAAGAAGAAGAAAACGAACGAAATTAGAAAAACATTTAATCGAAAAACTTCAATTTTGTTTTATTTAATGGCAAAATCGCGATAAAAAAATATACAATAATTTGCCCAAAATCAGAATATCTATGCACGCGACCTAAAATCAAAATGTCGGTGCCCTGTGACAGAGAGAGAATCTGAGAAACACACACATACACACACACGTATATATTTTTTTTATTGATATAGGAGTAGATCTGGGTGGCGAAATTAGATCAGAGCATTTTGTTTACTGATGGGATATCTAATCTAGGGCAGAAGTTGTACCCATTGGATCTGTGTCATTAGAAGACAATGGAATAAAATGGTCGAAATAATTTTTATCGGTTAAAAATTGAAATAGAGCTTAGTAAGCTATAAGGAACTTTGGAATTCACATGATTTTGGTTGAAGCAGCCAGAACCCCTTGATAATTGCGTGCGAAGTAGTAGGGCCGAGGGTTGGTTATGACCAGCCGGATTTTTCTATATAAACGCGTAGTTATGCTGAGAAAGTGAGAGACGGGAGAAAATTCTTGGCGAAACTGAAGAAGAGAATTAGCCCGAGCAAGAGTTGGGCTAGAGACAGTGGAGAGTCGAGTTGGAGACTCGAGGAGGAGAGGAAGTGGCGTCAGAGATTGGAACGAGGCGTCCGCTAACATGAACTGTTGATATAAGAACCACTGCTTCTGCTACCACGAATATTAATACTACTGTTACTACTGCTGGGGAGGAACGCCACTATAAACTTTAAGCCCCGCACAGAAATCTTTTTCCCTTTCAAGAGTCGTATATCGTTCTGAGACGATTTAACAACAAGTTAATCACAATACTCTCTCTCTCTCTCTCTCTCTCTCTCTCTCTCTCTCTCTCTCTCTCTCTCTCTCAAATACTTTTCTTTTCTGTAACCCGTTTCTTTTCTATACTATTCTTTTCTGCTATATAAAAGACATTAACAATTCAACCATTGAATAGTTGTTTTTCCGGCCTTCTGCAGATATTAATTCTTTTTTGCTGCATTCTAAATTTCTTAGCACTGACTCTCCAACCGTGTCTACATCTTCAGTCGACTGTGAATGGATGAACATCATTTCTGCTTTCTGGATCAAACCAAACACAACGTGGGCAGGAAGCAGGATTAAACCAATGGACCGGTCGAATAATCTACGGATGTTCAGGGGATCTATGGCCACTCCCTTAAGTTCGGTTAGGACCGAGTAGACACCTCAACCCAGAGAGCAAGACGTCGGAGGTAGAGGGATGGAGTGAAAGTGTTAAAGCCCGACAATCTGTCTACTTACTACAGCTTTCGATCCTTAGCTAAGATTAATTAATGATTGACATGTCATGTCATGATCGATTTCATCACGATTCTTCTGTTAAGATGGAAGAATAATTATACATTATAAGTACTCAAAGTAGAGTCCAGTATTGTTATAAAAAATCTCGAAAAATTCCAGTAAGATATCTTTAATCATTTCAAAGATAAAACGGTTCAATGCTTAATCTAACAATTGGGTAATTTTGCTTTTACATGATTTGGACAATTTTGCTATTACACCCGGTATATACAGCGTTGAACAAATTAATTGAAACAACCGCTTTAATTTCTTTTCTTTCACCATACGTTCAGTATTAGACCTACTGTTTTGACAGGGTGTAATCGTTTTCTATTTTTTCCTCAGATTAGGTCATCTACATTAGTGGACTGTAATATGAATCTATTTTCGGAATGTATGATGAAATCTGTATGGCCTTGAAAATTTTGCGTCATCCGTGATTGTATCAGATGTTTATCACGCCAAGACACTATTGTCTCGACTGTCGATTAGTTGTCCTACGGCGATTGTCAAGAGACATTCATGGTATAGGTAGGTAGGGTATCTGAGCGCTATGCTTAAATTACTATTTACAAGTTAATCTTAGTGTGCTGTTCAAGAGCTGATGCAGTGGATACGTTACTTTTCTCTTTATATCCAAATCGAACAGTCGAATCTTAACGGGGTGCATTTGTTTATTTTTATAAGTTAAATATGTTAATTTTAAACACAATACCTAAGGTTTAAAATGGATTTTTAAAAATCAAAGACATCCTGGGTGTTACGATAAACTACATCCGGAAGCAAGGCCTCTGAGTGTGAGGTTTTGAGGAGCGTGGAACCACCTTTTAATTGCTGTTGTTCCCAAGTTCACTCTGACATGTGATAGCAGCACCTGTTAGGGTCCCAGCTATGGGCAAATCGTGAACACCTAAACTGGTGTCAAAACACCATGAAAGAATAAAAATACATTTTTATAGTAAAAATACCAGCAATACAATTTTGAAAAAAAAAATAACCTTTTTTTAGGCAGAATTTTAAAAGATTTAAATGTATATAAATTATTCTAATTAAAATTTTAATAAAATGAAAACAATTCTTGTAAATATTCATTATTCATCAAAAATTTTCTTTTCTGAAGAGAGTGGTATCTATAATGTATCTTCTTCATAAAAGCAATTAAAAGCTTTTCTAATTAAATAATATTTTAGTTTTATTGCATTTTTTATTTTACGATCCAGAGCAGTAACTGAGGTTTCTGTTCTACAAAAAGGAATTGATGATTTAAATCCACCAAGGACTTCTGCTTATAACTCATATAAGGATTAAGCTCTACAAAATCAATTACTCAAAATTTTCTAAAATTAAATAAGTGGAGGAGTAAAAGATGTAAAAATATTTTTTCTCAAGATTTCCTAAAATAAAAAACCTTACTAAAATATTTGAATTCATTTGTGAATAAGTTCTGAAAGTTTATTTAAAATGCGATGATTATTTGATTTTGCTAGAATTTCAAATTCAGTGTTTTTCACTGCAAAAAAAACAGAATTTCCTAAATCTTGACAACCACAAATAAATTTTTAACCAAAATTTCGAAGGTTCTAAAATGAATCAAAAGTTTAATTCAATAATGAAAAAATACTTTCCTCTTAATAATAACATAAAGATTTTGTTTTTATTAAGTTTGGGACATTTTTTTCATCATTGTATGCTAAATTTTAGCAAATTAGTTGTGGTACCTACTTTAACGTGAAAAAGTTACGAAAAAAGAAGCAAGAAAGGGAAATATCTTTAAAAACTCACAATGTTTATTATCGTACACTATTTGTTACCCGGGGAACAAAAATCACATTTGAATTTTTATTAGATGATTAATTTTGAGAATAAACTAAATGATATTAGATACATTTAAATTTTTAATTTATTCATGGTATTGCCGCTCGGAAGGAGGATCTGTCTAGAATGAGATGCTAAAATGTTATTTACTCTATTGGAAGTGTTATGCGAGAAAGGAAAATTCCCAGTTTGCATTTCCCCCATTATGGGAATTATTATATACATGATATACACCTTAGAACACGGATAAAACGGGATAACTGAAAGAAAGGGAATGACAAACATGCTTTGTCCTCAGAGGTTTATACCGCTGTCATTCAAAAAATTATATACAAATATTTACACGCGCCTAATACGGAGAAAGTATACGACACATATGCAACAACAAGTAGTGCGAAAATGTAAAAAGAGAAACAAGGTGTTACTTGTAACAGTTCCCAATGGGAATTTGAACTGCCAGAGAATTCTTCAGTGTTTCTGGAGAACATATGTTTATACTTCCCAACGGGGATTCGAGCAAGCTTCTATGTCACTAGCAAGGACATATTTCTTAAACAGGAAACGGTGAATACTAAGAAAAGTGAACGTTCAGTTATCTCCTCTAATCTAACTGACTTTCGTTGCTTTGTGAAGTGACGTCACTTAGCAGCTGTCACGTGACTAATGTGACTTCATCTAAGCCAAAGGAAGATAATCGCCTTTTTCATCCCTACAACTGCGATGTGGAACGGGATAAATAATAATAATTGCATCGTTTTGTATTATTTGTACTGCAAATAATATTTTTCAGATTCATATGAGTCCTGGTAAAATATGTATTCAAGGCCTAATGAAATAGATAAAATTGGCAGCTGCTCATAGTAATGGTAAAATTAATGGTAATGATAATATTTTCAGACTCATATGAGTCGGGGTAAAACATAATGTGAAAAAGGCCTAATGAAATAGGCAACATTGCCAGTTGCTTATAGTAATAGTTAAATTAATGGCAATAATATTGTTAAAATGAATGTTAATGGTAAAATTAATGGCAATGATAATGGTAAAATTAATGGTAATAATAAATTAATAGAAATGGTAACGGTAAAATTAATGATAATGTTAAAATTAACAGTTTCCCTACATTATGCGCTGTTTTCCTCTGTCCCTCTAGCCTTCAATCTGCCCTGTGTGA
Organism: Acanthosepion esculentum; assembly: GCA_964036315.1. NCBI lineage: Eukaryota > Metazoa > Mollusca > Cephalopoda > Sepiida > Sepiidae > Acanthosepion > Acanthosepion esculentum. The sequence goes on from OZ038511.1 coordinate 10,453,891, forward strand.
ATCAGATTTTCCAAGCCCTCATTCCTCAGAACGTTCAAAAAACCTCAACTGTCTCTTTGTGATGTTAAGTATTAGTTTCCTTTTTATTTATATTTTCGCCAAAACTTCGTTAATCACATGTTCAGTCCACGGTATTCCCAGCATCCTTCTGTAGAACCACATTTCTGTTGCTTAAAGTCTCTTCTTCATCTTTGAGAAGATTGTACAATACTTACTGCCATCCAGGAGGAGAGATATCACCTATCAGTTTACTACTCCTCTTCCTTGTTTCTAGCGAAAATTTCCTATTTCTTATTACTCTGCTTAACTTTTAGAATGTTTCCTTGGCTATCCCAATACACTTTCAGATTTCAATGTCACTCTTTCCGTCCTCTGTTCAAACACTTCCCAGATATTTCAATTTTGGCGCTTCCTTGATTTTGGTACCTCCAATTTGTTCTGCTAATCTCATATTCTTAGGGAATTGTGAATCTTTTGGCCATATTGGCTGTTTGGCACCTTTTCGTTTAATTTTCTTTTTACTAATTGTTCACCAAATCTGAGGCTCAAGAGCCACTCAAGATAGATTCTTAGCGAATGAGTTTATTAAATGAGCATAAGAGGAGGAAGGAAGTAGTGCAATTCAACCAGGTTACGTAGGAGAAATAACGGTTAACTTTAGACTTGAAAATGTTAAGAGTGTAGTGATCGGGGAAGCATCCTCTCGGGAGTTAGTTCAACAAAGTAGCTGTTCTGGAGGAAGAAGTTGTGTGAATGGAATTTCCTTCTTACTACTAGAAAACATAAAGAATGGGGATGAATCGAACCTGTGTGCATGGCTTGGCGGGTCTTAGCTGCGAAGGTCAGAACTGCTGGAACTATGGAATTGAGCTCGTCAGAGAATGGAAACAGTGATTGTAAAGTGGAAGATAATTCATCACCCACAAGGCCGCGTAGATGCTTTTGAACTCTATCATACCTGGAAAGTTAGGCCACAGATATGGCAGCAATATTCCATTTTTGGAGTGATCTGGCTTTTCTAAAAGTAAGCCATAGAAGGAGGAGCCCGGTACTTTCTGGGGCGGTACATATTTCCAGTACATTTAGTGATGGAGCGTATATGTGAGTTCCACTTGGGGGTCTGGAATGAACTTGACTCGCAACAGACGTTCAAGGCAAAGAGTCTCGTTGAGAGTTTTGCTGTTCGTCATGATATTCAGGGTCTGCTCTGTGGCTTACGGCCACATCACGTTGAAAGAGCGAGTCTCATACAATCGTCGAAGTTAAGCAACGTCGAGCTTGGTCCGTATCTAGATGGGTGACTGCCTGGGAATACCAAGTGCTGTATATTTGGATGCTTGTATGCTGTAAGGAATAACAGCTCAGAATTGGAAATCGGAGAGCCGAGTTCCAATTTCAGTCGGGTTCGTTATATTTATTTATCCACGAAAGGTATGAATTCACCTCTTCTCTTCCCAGCTATGGGTTCAATGGTAGGACTCAAATCAGTAAATTATTATTATCTCCAAAAAGTCTTAAAATCTAAAAATATTTTCTGTGTCTAGAAATGAACTGCAAAAGGTTGATAAGCCGTAAAAAAAGAAATCAACCAATCTTCACTGTGATGATATTACTATTTTTTTTTCTTTTGGAGGTATTAAATATTACAAGCCAGTTCTCTCTCTATTACATGCTTGAACCAACATGCTTTAAGTGTCGTCATTCAACAGCTTTGATGCAGATCGGAGTTGAAATATATTTTTAAATTTTTAAAATAAATTCAAACATTGAGGGATTGAACAGGGATTTGGGTTTTACTCAAAGAATATAATTTCTACAGGAAGACACAAAATGGATGACATCAGACATGTGCTATTAGACATTTTAATTCAACAGCCAAGAGGAAAGACGTAGATCGGAGCTGAAATTTATTTTCAAAATAAATTCAAACATTGAGGGATTGAACAGGGATTTGGGTTTTACTCAGAGAATATTATTTCTACAGGAAGACACAAAATTGATGACATCAGACATGTGCTATTAGACATTTTCATTCAACAGCCAAGAGGAAAGACGTAGATCGAAGCTGAAATTTATTTTCAAAATAAATACAAACATTGAAGGATTGAACAGGGATTTGGGTTTTACTCAAAGAATATTATTTCTACAGGAAGACACAAAATTGATGACATCAGACATGTGCTATTAGACATTTTCATTCAATAGCCAAGAGGAAAGACGTAGATCGGAGCTGAAATTTATTTTCAAAATAAATACAAACATTGAAGGATTGAACAGGGATTTGGGTTTTACTCAAAGAATATTATTTCTACAGGAAGACACAAAATTGATGACATCAGAGATGTGCTATTAGATATTTTCATTCAACAGCCAAGAGGAAAGACGTAGATCGGAGCTGAAATTTATTTTCTAAATAAATTCAAACATTGAGGGATTGAACAGGGATTTGGGTTTTACTCAAAGAATATCATTTCTAGAGGAAGACACAAAATTGATGACATCAGAGATGTGCTATTAGATATTTTCATTCAACAGCCAAGAGGAAAGACGTAGATCGGAGCTGAAATTTATTTTCAAAATAAATTCAAACCTTGAGGATTGAACAGGGATTTGGGTTTTACTCAAAGAATATAATTTCCTCGGAGATTCCTCTAAGCAACAACATTCCTCGGAAGAGTGAGTCTGTCGGAGTTAGCTCCTCCTCAGTTCTTTAATCCTTCAACAGGGGTCTCTCTCTCTCTCCCCCTGGCAATAAATACTGTCTGACTCTTCGTCCTCTCTCTTTTTCAACTTAGGCCTTGTGCCGCCACGGCGCATGGAGACGAGGCAAAATCTCTCTCTTATTCGACTTAGGCCATTATGTGACCTCTCACAGATACAGCGTTTCCCAAATTCTGGGAACACGCTAAGAACAATACACGTACGTACGAACACTCACAACACACACACATAATTTCTCCATACAAACACTGTGTAACTGTTCATGTCTTTGTGTAACTTGTTATTAATATATATTTGTTTACACATCTATATCGGTCTTGTTTGCTTTCTTTGTCTTCGTTGGACTTAATTAAAGTCCAACATTCTCATGTAGCTGGACCGACCAGCAGGAAATTTTAACTTTCAGATATCTCTTCACATCTTCACTCAAGCGGTCAGCTAGAAGTCTGTTTGTTCCTAGTCTCATTGAAAAAGGACGCATATGTGTCCAAAAAATCTGACTTTGAAATCTTTATCTTTGTGCTTCAATTTAGTAAAAGGCTAATATATAATCAAGTGCATCAATATTCTTATAATTTTGTTGTCTTTTTAATCCTCAAAATTTATTAACCGTTCTTTATATAAATAAAAGGAGAATATATGTCCAGAAGATGACACGTTGAGATTCGAACGAAAGCGTAAATATTTTATCTATTTTGATTAAAGAAACTTGGAAATCACTGTTGGATTCATTGAAAGTTTCCAAGAGGTTGCTAGTGTTCCCAAAATTGGAACAAGAAATTGTGTGTGCTTCGTACAACTAAGAATTCCGTTGCTATTTCTGCGATTGCAAATCGAAGAACAGTTTTAGCTCTTTGACTCATGTAATCTATTAATGTTTTGTACAAATATGTCTTTCCAGAGTCTGCTGGTCCATCAGTTAAGAAGAATCTATATTCAGCCATTTCATTATTTACTGCAGTTAAAATACACTAAAATATTTATGGCTGCCGAACATTCAGACAGTTTATTCTTGCTTCTATTTCACCAGATCCGACTGAAAGCCAATAAACAAAAACCAAGTTCAGACAATGTCAGTGCAGAACACTTCAAACTATATATCAATAATGTATTTTTCAATATCAGTTAAGCCTTTATTTCATCCCATCGCCAAAGTTTCTCTTTGGTTGATAAAATCTTTCTATCATCTTTCCTTCAACCTATCCATTGCGTTATATTGGATTTCTAGGTTTATTCAAAGAACATATAATAGCAGACAAATATCTAATGTGAGAAGGAAACTGGTCAAATGAAACCTTAATCAGGCACCTAACCCATTTATCATCATTAATGATCAAATATCTTTCTGTGGCTTCTTTGAAAGAAACGAAATAAAGCATAATTTCATGTTAAATACACTTGCCACGATATATGTTCTCTCTGATTGTTGTTGTTCTGGACAGACGTTGTCCTTGATCTCACCCCATGATGGATTGCCCGTAATAGGAATAAATAAATTTGGCGTAACAAATTTTCTATCTCCGTCGTCGTCGGCATCCGTCCGTCTCTCGAGACGATGGAGTAGCTCCGTGCGCTACGAGCCTGGGCGAGATATATGGAGAACTATGGCCGCCCAGACGCCTAGTTCCCCCTCTCGGCCTTGCTAGCAGAGTCCAAAGGAGAGGATAAACCAATACAGTTCGGTACCAACTGCAGGAGTTGCCGGAAGGTAGCACAAAGTGCCGTCCATCCGCCTTAGGGGCTCCAATCCGGGTTTGAATTCAGAATTGTCCTTCTCCTAGACCAGTTGCCATCCAAGGCTATAGAACCCAGTCTGTCCTGCTATTTACCCATAGCTGGAGGGAGAAGAAGAGGATTCACACTTTTCCCAAGGGAAATTGTTAGCATGAAAGTGAATGTAATGTGGATTCGACTGTAATTCGAACACGGCTCTCCGATTCCGCAATCCAAGCCGATATCCATTACTCCACCGTACCTCCTCGAAATTTGTTATCTATGGCTATGGTACCATGGTAGCTCTTCCTCATTACGAGAGAGAACTTTGAAATAATGATGTTAAAATATATTGTATAACGGACGTGAGTTTCTGAATCCTTTTTTTAAATCATCTTAACCTACGTAAGGCGATAAATTACAAAACCTCCTACAGAAGGTAGCAACGGAGAGCGTGAAGAAGAGACTAAGCATAAACTACAAGAAGCCAGAATACATGGTTATCAGTAATAGGACGAGCCTGAAATGCGATTTTCAGGTCGGGAACACTAGAATCAAGCAGACGCGGCAGTTTAAATATCTGGGAAGCGTTTTGACAGAGCACGGTAAGTGCGACATATTGGGATGGCTAAGGAAACATTCCAAAAGTCTGGCAGAGTATTGCGAGACAAGAGAATTTCTTTGGTAACAAAGAAAAGAGTACTGAGCCGTTACGTGACATCTGTTCTTCATTACGGCAGCGAATGTTGGACGGTTTCCTCAGATGTGGTTCTACAGAAGAATGCTAAGGATATCATGGATCGAACGTGTAAGTAACGATGAACACTTAGAGAGGATGCAAACAAGGGGGAGGCATATACTTAACATCAGGAAGAGGCAGCTGAAGTTTCTGGGACACATAATGAGGAAGGAAGGCCTGGAGAATCTGATACTCGCGGGTCGAATAGAGGGCAAGAGAGACAAGGGAAAACAACCTAGCGGGCTTAAGCAAGTGGATGACAGAATCGGGAAGGAACTTGTTGAAAGCTGCAAGGGATAGAAGGAGGTAGAGAGCCATGATCGTCTACGTCCTGAAAGGACATGGCACGTAAAAAGAAAAGGCGATAAAAGCCACTGGAATGCAAGAAAAGGCGATAAAATCCACTGGGGTGCACTGGTTATTGAGAGTGAAAAGAAACAGAGAGGACAATAAAAGAACAAGATTCCAGTGGGAAGAAGATAACTGCAATAGAAGAAACTATTAACGTAGAACTTACGGTTACAAGTAACAATTTCAACAATGAAATTATGTGATCTAGCTGCCTCTCTAGTACGGCGATTAAATTTGTGAGGCTGAGATTCCACTGAGGAAAGATCGTTCGAAAGATGACTGTGGAAGTATTTATAGAAACGGCAAAAGTGGGGGAGGGCTAAGTTACGGCGGTGGGAAAAATAACTGAAGCCGAGATGCCAGGTAGAGACCGCTAACTTTGCAGATTCTTCTTTCGATCTTGCTTAAGAATCTTTAGATATATAGAAGTACCAGACCAGACGCGACAGAAATATTCGAGGCACGCGGGTGAATGACGGACCTATAAAGGTGCCTGATAGATCTTGACGAAACAAAGTGTCAAGCGCGACATAGTAAACTGACTTTCCTAGCAACAGATTTAGCAACTGATTGAATATAATCATTCCATTTCATGTCAGTGGAAAACGTGTGACCAAGTAGGCGCAGTGAGTTGCTTTACCGGAAGTTAGCATCAGCCATATTGATAGAAGGCAAAAAAGGTTCTTCACGATGATTAATAGAGAGCAGTTTAGTGTTAGAGACATTACAGTTGACGTGCCAATTGTCACAATTAAAAACAAAAAAAAAGATTGAAGGTTATTTTCGAGATAACCGGTCAATTTGGTTTTATGGAACCTATCAGAATTACTATTGAGACAGGAGTAAATAGTTGTCACCGGCACAGATACCGTGTCGGTGACACTTTCTCATTAATTAAATAATCAAAATATCCTCTATGTTTAAAGCATCTTTGTTGAAATCTGTACGAATTTAAATTCATATCCGAAGAATGAAGAAAAGAATCAAGAACCCTTTGCTGTCATAACTTTCGTCTCTCACGGCAGTTTGAACATATTTATATTGCAACATTCTAATATCGGTGCGTCTATTCGTGTCAGTACGGGATTAATATCTATCCCTTCATGTCATCATGCATCTCCACTGGGATGGAATCGTATAAGTTTGTGTCAAGATTTGGGAGTTTATATTTTCACATTGCTTGGAGGAGGAAAGCCATGCTTTCTGAGACGGAAATGAAAATCTCTATCAAATGCTGGTTGGCCAATGACTATCTCTGAAAATCTTTGCCAGGTCGTATTCAACCGCTGTCTCTCTTGAATACGAAGCTAACTAATGGTTTTTCTATACCACATGGCTCGAGAGCCACGTAAGATCGAGCGTTACTGTTAAAATGGTTATGGTGGATGAGATGAGGGATATGAGCGAAAGAACGGTTGGACTTGAAGATTATAAAGATAAACATGATATATAAAAACTGACCCTTGACTTAAAGAGGTTGTAATGTTTAGGAGAGCATCCACGCAGGAGTCTGTTCTACAAAGTCATAATGCTTTGGAAAAAAAACTGTAGGCGTGGCACTGAGCGTGATTCAAGCCCGCGGAAGTTGGATGGCGTCTCCTAGCTGCAAAGGTCTGAACTAAATAGTTATAGTAAAAGAGTAGAGACATGATTTAGATATTGTATTTGCTGTAGTGTAGGGGAGGCTATGTTCCGCTGCTTGTTGAGTTTGCTTCGTTGCCTTGCTTGGGGTGAAATGATTAACGAAGATGGACAAGTTGGTGGCCGCTCATTATTATTAAATTAAGATTTTATATGTCGAATCATAAACATTATGTGCTCTGAAACTTACGACTATTATTATAGATTAGAGTCTGTACTAAGACGCAAGGGGTTACAGAGTGTAAGGGAATATGCCAAAAATATACTATTAAGGAATGAGGAAAATAAAAGAACAAGAATTAAGGAGATAAAGATTGACATTAAGTTTAAATTTTTGGAGATCAAATTTGGCAGAGAAGCAAGAAGCTGGAAGAGCATTCCACAAGCAAGAAGTGCGAGAGAAAAACTTTTAGCATAGAACTTACAGTTACATCTGGTCATTTCAACTGTAAAAAAAAGATTAGATCTTGCTGCCAATTTAATACTGCACTTAAACTCATAAAGTCTAGGTGCCGTCGTGGAAAGTTCATCAGAATAATTGCCATGAAAGTATTTATAGAAAAGGCACACGGAAGCTACGTTACGACGGTGGGAAATTGTCTGAAGCCGAGATATCAAGTCAAGGCCAATGACCTTGCAGATTCTTCTCTGAATTTTATCAAGAACCTCTCTCTATATAGCAGAAGCACCAGACCAGATGTGGCAAGGACGAATGGTAGTATTTTAAATATGTAAGATAGATTCTGACAAGAAAAATTGTCTAGCACCACACAGCCAACCAACCTTTCTAGCTGCAGACTTAAGTGATTCAATATAACCTTTCCACCTAGAGAAGGCGCAATGAGCCACTTTCCTAGAGTTTAGTATCAGCCACGTTGGTGTAAATTAAAAAGGTTTCTCTCAGACAATTAAAAGAATGCATTTTGATCTTATCGAACCAATCCGACTTATTATAAAGACGAAAATAAATGGTTTTACCATCGACAAAGATACTAAGTTGAGAGCTGATGATATCAGTAAGGTCATTGATGAAAATTAGAAACAGCGTTATGTTCGAGGATAGAGCCCTGAGGGACGCCTGCATTAATGCAAAATGATGTAGAAGAGTAGCCATTCAAGACAACCTTCATTTCGCGATTTGATAAAAAAGACTGATTCAGTTCAAAAATTCGTCTAGATATACCATAACCTTTTAAATTGCGAAGAAGAACGGTATGCCAAACCCTGTGAAATCTCTTCGAGATATCCAAAGCAACAGCCCGAGTTTCACCACTCTCATCTAAAGCTTCATAGACACTTTTAAAAATATTCGTAAACACATCAGCAGTGTTGAGCTAGAGAAGCGAAAGCCATATTGCTTATCTGAAAAAAAGACCCTGCGAGGTGAGATACTTAAGCAATTCACAGTTAATTAGTACTTTGTCAAAAGGAGGTAGAAGGCTAATGAGCCGGTAGTTAGAAGGAACAGACGTTTCGCCTGAGTTCTTAAAGACTGGAACTACAGAAGGGGATTTCCAATAAGCAAGGAAGCAAGAAGCAGCAAGGCATTTATCAGATGGTTCACTTGAGTTCTTCAAGACTGGAACTATATAAGAGGATTTCCAATAAACAGGAAAGCAAAAAGCAGCAAAGCATATATTATAAAGTTTAGAAAGAACAGGAGCCAGTTAAGGAGAAGATTTCTTAAGGACTATTGAAGGGATACCATCAAGTCCACATGCTTGGTGGGAACTCAGTTTAGCGATAATAGCAGAAATCGATCTCCGGAGTTATATGCATATCACATTATAGAAACTCAGTTCTAAGTGGGAAATTAGGAAAAGATACGTCAGACGGCACAAGAGTAGACTTTGAAACGAATTTACGAGCAAAACATTATCAGCAGCAGCAGATGTTAACGCCTCAAATTGAGTGAATAGAAGACTTACATTTATTTCGCACGCGATTACAGAGTCGCCAGAAGTATATTATCATTTCTGTTTGTTCTTTATCTTTGATATTCGAGCCTTTCCGCAAATTCAGTTAAACGTTCATTTTGTCTCATTTATTCTACTTTTTATCTTTCAGATTCCAACATTTCTACATTTTTCTCTTACAGTTAATTTTGTCTTCTTTATTCACCTTTTTATCTTTGAGATTCCAACATTTCTACATTTTTCACTTACAGTTCATTTTGTCTCCTTTATTCACCTTTTTATCTTTGAGATTCCAACATTTCTACATTTTTCTCTTACAGTTCTTTTTGTCTCATTTATTCACCTTTTTATCTTTGAGATTCCAACATTTCTACATTTTTCTCTTACAGATCATTTTGGCTCCTTTATTCACCTTTTTATCTTTGAGATTCCAACATTTCTACATTTTTCTCTTACAGTTCATTTTGTCTCCTTTATTCAGCTTTTTATCTTTGACATTCCAACATTTCTACATTTTTCTCTTACAGTTCATTTTGTTTTCTTTATTCACCTTTTTATCTTTGAGATTCAAACATTTCTACATTTTTCTCTTACAGTTCATTTTGTCTCCTTTATTCACCTTTTTATCTTTGAGATTCCAACATTTCTACATTTTTCTCTTACAGATCATTTTGGCTCCTTTATTCACCTTTCTATCTTTGAGATTCCAACATTTCTACATTTTTCTCTTACAGTACATTTTGTCTTCTTTCTTCAACTTTTTATCTTTGAGATTCCAACATTTCTACATTTTTCTCTTACAGTTCATTTTGTCTTCTTTATTCACCTTTTTATCTTTGAGATTCCAACATTTCTACATTTTTCTCTTACAGTTCATTTTGTCTTCTTTATTCACCTTTTTATCTTTGAGATTCCAACATTTCTACATTTTTCTCTTACAGTTCATTTTGTCTTCTTTATTCACCTTTTTATCTTTGAGATTCCAACATTTCTACATTTTTCTCTTACAGTTCATTTTGTCTCCTTTATTCACCTTTTTATCTTTGAGATTCCAACATTTCTACATTTTTCTCTTACAGTTCATTTTGTCTTCTTTATTCACCTTTTTATCTTTCAGATTCCAACATTTCTACATTTTTCTCTTACAGTTCATTTTGTCTCCTTTATTCACCTTTTTATCTTTGAGATTCCAACATTTCAACATTTTTCACTTACAGTTCATTTTGTCTTCTTTATTCACCTGTTTATCTTTGAGATTCCAACATTTCTACATTTTTCTCTTACAGTTCATTTTGTCTTCTTTATTCACCTTTTTATCTTTGAGATTCTAACATTTCTACATTTTTCACTTACAGTTCATTTTGTCTCCTTTATTCACCTTTTTATCTTTGAGATTCCAACATTTCTACATTTTTCTCTTACAGTTCATTTTGGCTCCTTTATTCACCTTTTTATCTTTTAGATTCCAACATTTCTACATTTTTCTCTTACAGTTCATTTTGTCTTCTTTATTCACCTTTTTATCTTTGAGATTCCAACATTTCTACATTTTTCTCTTACAGTTCATTTTGTCTTCTTTATTCACCTTTTTATCTTTGAGATTCCAACATTTCTACATTTTTCTCTTACAGTTCATTTTGTCTCCTTTATTCACCTTTTTATCTTTGAGATTCCAACATTTCTACATTTTTCTCTTACAGTTCATTTTCTTTTCTTTATTCACCTTCTTATCTTTGAGATTCAAACATTTCTAAATTTTTCTCTTACAGTTCATTTTGTCTTCTTTATTCACCTTTTTATCTTTGAGATTCCAACATTTCCACATTTTTCTCTTACAGTTCATTTTGTCTTCTTTATTCACCTTTTTATCTTTGACATTCCAACATTTCTACATTTCTTTCTTACAGTTCATTTTGTTTTCTTTATTCACCTTTTTATCTTTGAGATTCAAACATTTCTACATTTTTCTCTTACAGTTCATTTTGTCTCCTTTATTCACCTTTTTATCTTTGAGATTCAAACATTTCTACATTTTTCTCTTACAGTTCATTTTGTCTTCTTTATTCACCTTTTTATCTTTGAGATTCCAACATTTCTACATTTTTCTCTTACAGTTCATTTTGTCTTCTTTATTCACCTTTTTATCTTTGAGATTCCAACATTTCTACATTTTTCTCTTACAGTTCATTTTGTCTTCTTTATTCACCTTTTTATCTTTGAGATTCCAACATTTCTACATTTTTCTCTTACAGTGTATTTTGGCTCCTTTATTCAACTTTTTATCTTTCAGATTCCAACATTTCTACATTTTTCTCTTACAGTTCATTTTGTCTTCTTTATTCACCTTTTTATCTTTCAGATTCCAACATTTCTACATTTTTCTCTTACAGTTCATTTTGTTTTCTTTATTCACTTTTTTATCTTTGAGATTCCAACATTTCTACATTTTTCTCTTACAGTTCATTTTGTCTCCTTTATTCACCTTTTTATCTTTGAGATTCCAACATTTCTACATTTTCCTCTTACAGTTCCTTTTGGCTCATTTATTCACCTTTTTATCTTTGAGATTCCAACATTTCAACATTTTTCAGTTACAGTTCATTTTGTCTTCTTTATTCACCGGTTTAACTTTGAGATTCCAACATTTCTACATTTTTCTCTTACAGTTCATTTTGTCTTCTTTATTCACATTTTATCTTTCAGATTCCAACATTTCTACATTTTTCTCTTACAGTTCATTTTGTCTTCTTTATTCACCTTTTTATCTTTCAGATTCCAACTTTTCTACATTTTTCTCTTACAGTTCATTTTGTCTTCTTTATTCACCTTTTTATCTTTGAGATTCCAACATTTCTACATTTTTCTCTTACAGTTCATTTTGTCTCCTTTATTCACCTTTTTATCTTTGAGATTCAAACATTTCTACATTTTTCTCTTACAGTTCATTTTGTCTCCTTTATTCACCTTTTTATCTTTGAGATTCCAACATTTCTACATTTTTCTCTTACAGTTCATTTTGGCTCCTTTATTCACCTTTTTATCTTTGAGATTTCAACATTTCTACATTTTTCTCTTGCAGTTCATTTTGTCTTCTTTATTCACCTTTTTATCTTTGAGATTCCAACATTTCTACATTTTTCTCTTACAGTTCATTTTGTCTCCTTTATTCACCTTTTTATCTTTGAGATTCCAACATTTCTACATTTTTCTCTTACAGTTCATTTTGTTTTCTTTATTCACCTTTTTATCTTTGAGATTCAAACATTTCTACATTTTTCTCTTACAGTTCATTTTGTCTCCTTTATTCACCTTTTTATCTTTGAGATTCCAACATTTCTAGATTTTTCTCTTACAGATCATTTTGGCTCCTTTATTCACCTTTCTATCTTTGAGATTCCAACATTTCTACATTTTTCTCTTACAGTTCATTTTGTCTTCTTTCTTCAACTTTTTATCTTTGAGATTCCAACATTTCTACATTTTTCTCTTACAGTTCATTTTGTCTTCTTTATTCACCTTTTTATCTTTTAGATTCCAACATTTCTACATTTTTCTCTTACAGTTCATTTTGTCTTCTTTATTCACCTTTTTATCTTTGAGATTCCAACATTTCTCCATTTTTCTCTTACAGTTCATTTTGTCTTCTTTATTCACCTTTTTATCTTTGAGATTCCAACATTTCTACATTTTTCTCTTACAGTTCATTTTGTCTCCTTTATTCACCTTTTTATCTTTCAGATTCCAACATTTCTACATTTTTCTCTTACAGTTCATTTTGTCTTCTTTATTCACCTTTTTATCTTTGAGATTCCAACATTTCTACATTTTTCTCTTACAGTTCATTTTGTCTTCTTTATTCACCTTTTTATCTTTGAGATTCCAACATTTCTGCATTTTTCTCTTACAGTTCATTTTGTCTCCTTTATTCACCTTTTTATCTTTCAGATTCCAACATTTCTACATTTTTCTCTTACAGTTCATTTTGTTTTCTTTATTCACTTTTTTATATTTGAGATTCCAACATTTCTACATTTTTCTCTTACAGTTCATTTTGTCTTCTTTATTCACCTTTTTATCTTTGAGATTCCAACATTTCTACATTTTTCTCTTACAGTTCATTTTGTCTCCTTTATTCACCTTTTTATCTTTTAGATTCCAACATTTCTACATTTTTCTCTAACAGTTCATTTTGTCTTCTTTATTCACCTTTTTATCTTTGAGATTCCAACATTTCTCCATTTTTCTCTTACAGTTCATTTTGTCTTCTTTATTCACCTTTTTATCTTTGAGATTCCAACATTTCTACATTTTTCTCTTACAGTTCATTTTGTCTCCTTTATTCACCTTTTTATCTTTCAGATTCCAACATTTCTACATTTTTCTCTTACAGTTCATTTTGTCTTCTTTATTCACCTTTTTATCTTTGAGATTCCAACATTTCTACATTTTTCTCTTACAGTTCATTTTGTCTTCTTTATTCACCTTTTTATCTTTGAGATTCCAACATTTCTGCATTTTTCTCTTACAGTTCATTTTGTCTCCTTTATTCACCTTTTTATCTTTCAGATTCCAACATTTCTACATTTTTCTCTTACAGTTCATTTTGTTTTCTTTATTCACTTTTTTATCTTTGAGATTCCAACATTTCTACATTTTTCTCTTACAGTTCATTTTGTCTCCTTTATTCACCTTTTTATCTTTGAGATTCCAACATTTCTACATTTTTCTCTTACAGTTCATTTTGGCTCATTTATTCAACTTTTTATCTTTGAGATTCCAACATTTCTACATTTTTCACTTACAGTTCATTTTGTCTTCTTTATTCACCAGTTTAACTTTGAGATTCCAACATTTCTACATTTTTCTCTTACAGTTCATTTTGTCTTCTTTATTCACATTTTATCTTTCAGATTCCAACATTTCTACATTTTTCTCTTACAGTTCATTTTGTCTCCTTTATTCACCTTTTTATCTTTGAGATTCCAACATTTCTACATTTTTCTCTTACAGTTCATTTTGTCTCCTTTATTCACCTTTTTATCTTTGAGATTCCAACATTTCTACATTTTTCTCTTACAGTTCATTTTGGCTCCTTTATTCACCTTTTTATCTTTGAGATTCCAACATTTCTACATTTTTCTCTTACAGTTCATTTTGGCTTCTTTATTCACCTTTTTATCTTTGAGATTCCAACATTTCAACATTTTTCTCTTACAGTTCATTTTGTCTTCTTTATTCACCTTTTTATCTTTGAGATTCCAACATTTCTACATTTTTCTCTTACAGTTCATTTTGTCTCCTTTATTCACCTTTTTATCTTTGAGATTCCAACATTTCTACATTTTTCTCTTACAGTTCATTTTGTCTCCTTTATTCACCTTTTTATCTTTGAGATTCCAACATTTCTACATTTTTCACTTACAGTTCATTTTGTCTTCTTTATTCACCTGTTTATCTTTGAGATTCCAACATTTCTACATTTTTCTCTTACAGTTCATTTTGGCTCCTTTATTCACCTTTTTATCTTTGACATTCCAACATTTCTACATTTCTTTCTTACAGTTCATTTTGTTTTCTTTAATCACCTTTTTATCTTTGAGATTCAAACATTTCTACATTTTTCTCTTACAGTTCATTTTGTCTCCTTTATTCACCTTTTTATCTTTGAGATTCAAATATTTCTACATTTTTCTCTTACAGATAATTTTGGCTCCTTTATTCGCCTTTCTATCTTTGAGATTCCAACATTTCTACATTTTTCTCTTACAGTTCATTTTGTCTTCTTTCTTCACCTTTTTATCTTTGAGATTCCAACATTTCTACATTTTTCTCTTACAGTTCATTTTGTCTCCTTTATTCACCTTTTTATCTTTGAGATTCCAACATTTCTACATTTTTCTCTTACAGTGTATTTTGGCTCCTTTATTCACCTTTTTATCTTTCAGATTCCAACATTTCTACATTTTTCTCTTACAGTTCATTTTGTCTTCTTTATTCACCTTTTTATCTTTGAGATTCCAACATTTCTACATTTTTCTCTTACAGTTCATTTTGTCTCCTTTATTCACCTTTTTATCTTTCAGATTCCAACATTTCTACATTTTTCTCTTACAGTTCATTTTGTCTTCTTTATTCACCTTTTTATCTTTGAGATTCCAACTTTTCTACATTTTTCTCTTACAGTTCATTTTGTCTTCTTTATTCACCTTTTTATCTTTGAGATTCCAACATTTCTACATTTTTCTCTTACAGTTCATTTTGGCTCCTTTATTCACCTTTTTATCTTTGAGATTCCAACATTTCTACATTTTTCTCTTACAGTTCATTTTGTCTCCTTTATTCACCTTTTTATCTTTCAGATTCCAACATTTCTACATTTTTCTCTTACAGTTCATTTTGTTTTCTTTATTCACCTTTTTATCTTTGAGATTCCAACATTTCTACATTTTTCTCTTACAGTTCATTTTGTCTCCTTTATTCACCTTTTTATCTTTCAGATTCCAACATTTCTACATTTTTCTCTTACAGTTCATTTTGTCTCCTTTATTCACCTTTTTATCTTTGAGATTCCAACATTTCTACATTTTTCTCTTACAGTTCATTTTGTCTCCTTTATTCACCTTTTTATCTTTCAGATTCCAACATTTCTACATTTTTCTCTTACAGTTCATTTTGGCTCCTTTATTCGCCTTTTTATCTTTGAGATTCGAACATTTCTACATTTTTCTCTTACAGTTCATTTTGGCTCCTTTATTCACCTTTTTATCTTTGAGATTCCAACATTTCAACATTTTTCTCTTACAGTTCATTTTGTCTTCTTTATTCACCTTTTTATCTTTGAGATTCCAACATTTCTACATTTTTCTCTTACAGTTCATTTTGTCTTCTTTATTCACCTTTTTATCTTTGAGATTCCAACATTTCTACATTTTTCTCTTACAGTTCATTTTGTCTCCTTTATTCACCTTTTTATCTTTGAGATTCCAACATTTCTACATTTTTCTCTTACAGTTCATTTTGTCTCCTTTATTCACCTTTTTATCTTTGAGATTCCAACATTTCTACATTTTACAATGACAAGAGAAAACAGAAATAGAAAAAGAGTAGTTATCCAAGTAAAGAAAAAAGAAAGATCGAAAAGAGAGATAGATAGATAGATAGATAGATAGATAGATAGATAGATAGATAGATTCCAGTTTTATTCATATCTAGCAGGCTTCGCCCGCTCGCTATGTGGTATTTTTTGTAGGAAAATTATTTGTTTTTCTATGCGATTAATATTCACTATTTATGAAATATTGAAGCGATTTTGGATGTTCAATATATTTGTTCCAATTATATGACTGTAAGGCCGGAATAAATTAATTGGTCGGACGTTGGGGAGTCTTGTTATAGTTAAGTAACTATTTGCAAATAGATGCCAACTTGTAAAATGCAAATTTCGAACAGTTTTCTGCACTATATAAAACAATATTCCTAAACATAACTATTTTCGATATGAAAATCAAAACAATTCTTCCTCAAAAAAATAATAATTAAGGACAGTTAATTAATGAAATATACCTTTTTAAAATGGATATGCAAATTAGGTAAACCTGAAAATTGATATAGCCTAGATGTAGATAATATACGCCTCAGACATTGAGCTTTTGTCCAGTTGCGTCTCTGTCTTCGAGGTCGACTCCGTCAAAGTTGCAACTGAGTAAAATAATGCTGAGAGGTGCCGGCCCTGGGGGTAGAGCTGCCCGGGGCCGCGCCTTCTCATTGCACTAGAGAGAAGGATCGGTGCACGCACTGAGGCCAGCGGAGCCGACGGGGAAGTTTTGTTCCTTGCCCGGGTGTACGTGCTCGGGCTCCTCACTTTAAACCGACCTCGTGGTAAATATCTACTATAAAGTAGAGTTTCTTCTTATAGATAAAAAACTGGTATCTTTCTATACTTTTGCGTCTACGTTCTGAATTAAACCTGAAAATTCAATTTAATTCGGAAGAAGCACTGAAGTATTTAATTCTTGTATAAAGGCTAGCAAAGAAGTCAGGTGCAAATGAATCGATAACATCACCGTATTAGCAGCTTCATGATTTGCATAACTAATCATGAGGATTCTGATGAAACGTGCTCTTAGTATAATTAGGCCGGAGATCAGGCAAGAATAATGTGGCTTTGTTGAAAATACTGGAAAAAGAAATGCGATTTTACGATAAGAATATTGAGTCAGCAATAGAACTACACAAATAGTTATACGTATATTTCATAGATGTCACAAAAGCAGTTATTAGGGTACGACATTAAACAGGTGGAGAAATTTAATTGTTTGAGTAATGAAGTAACAGACGACGGAAAGTGGGACGCATCAATCGAAAGGTACATAGGAAAAGCGAAAGATGTCTTTCAGAAACTAAGTAAAATATCAAGAAAGGAAATTATCTTTAGAAAGAAAAAGAAAGGGTGCCGAAACTTCATATAATATTTAATGTTGATCGACCGGCCAATGCTAAGAATAACATGAACAGAGTAACGAACAAGTTTTAAGGAAAATAAGAAATACAAAAAGATCTTCTCTCTACAATCAGAAAGAGATATTGAAATTACCGGGACATAATAAGATTAGAGGGCCTGGAGAATTCAACACACCCAAGACATATTGTAAGCAAGAGTATATGAGATAACAGTGAATAATCAATTTTATAATAGAATTGATGACAAACAGTGGTAAATAAATGGATATGTGTTACTCAGAGTTAAAAAGCAAGACGTTTTGGAGGGCCATGTTCCACCATGTGAAAGGAGAAAGTTAACATAATGTTCTTTTTTAACTTTATTCAAGCAGGGAAAGGGGGAAGAAATACAAATTGAAGAACATTTTGCAGCTTTCATCAAATTGGATTTAGACTCAACAGGGGATTCCCAGGATTGTAGGATGAATTGGGTGTTTTTTAAAAACCTGTGGACGTCGGCCGCCGCTGTCGTGGTGGCACGTCGCTACGCCTTACGGTCCACGCCGCCGATGTCCCCGACAAAATTGTGGTGATTGCCGGGGTGCCTGTCTGCTGTGGACGTCGGCCGCCGCTGCCGTAGTGGCACGTAGCTACGCCTTACGGTCCACGCTGCCGATGTCCCCGACAAAATTGTCGGCGCATGGGTCGAAGGCAGCCGCTCGTTTTCGTTTCGCGTAGTTCGGAGTTCCCTCGATCATTGGCTTGCGACTGTCTCAAAAGATTCGAGCATCCATATATGATGTACACGCACGCACACACACACACACACATATATATATATGGGTCATGAGCTATATATATATATATATATATATGTATATATATATATATATATATATATATATATATATATAAATTCTTAATTTTTGCTTCTTCGCTTAGTTTAAATGTAACGTAAGTCATATTCGATTAGTTGATCTAAGTAAAGCCCACAAACCTTGTAACCAACCTTTTTCCTATTTTTCATAACAGAGCTTGTATTTTGGTTTTAAATCTAAATAAATCGTTCACTCCCCAGTAATTTACATCGCCTGATTAGATGCATTTCATACTCATCGAAACACGACTGCAATTGTGTAGCGATTTTGACATGTTTTCGACGTAATATCCTAATATATATATATATATATATATATATATATATATATATTACAGTTCAAAACTTGGAGGACACCCCCCCGGTAATTTTTTCAAAATTCACCCAAAAAGTAGTTGTTTTTATTATGACAAAAAGAAAAAAACATTTTCTGATTAAATTTTTGCTCCCGTCAAAATATCCTCCTTCAGTCTTGATTGCTGCAGCACAAAACTTTGGCATTCAGTGTAAAGTTTCTGAAAGTATAAGTTTGATAATTGATTCCATTCTTTTATAAATGACTCTAATACCTCTTTTTTGTATTTCTTTTTCAATCTTCTGTCAAGTTCATCCCATGCAAATTCTGGGATTACGTTCAAAATTTTGAATTGTAGTACACACACACACACACACACACACACACACACACACATATATATATATATATATATATATATATATATATATATATATATATATGTACGTTTCGAGATGCCTAGGAAAGGTCACTTTCCTTTCTGATTTTATCTGTCTCATGAGAGGTGTGTCTGGTCATGGTTGTTGGTTTGGGGCCGGATTTGTGTTTGGTGGCGTCTTTTCCAGAACTGCTGGCTTGGTCTTGTCGAAAGCGATTGTGTATGTAATGTTACCACACTTGACTGTCATGTATTTATCAGCTCGGCTGATAACTTTGAAGGGGCCTTGATAGCCAGGTGTGAGTGATCGTTTAACTGCCTCGTTCCGTATAAAAAATATACTCGCAGTCTTGAATGTTTTTGTATGTAAACATTTCTTATTGTGAATTGTTTTGCTGTGCATTTCAACCGTGCTATTTTGTTGCATAGTTCTTGTATAAATGGGGTCGTTGGGGTGGAAATCGTATCAGATATGTCATAGAAATATTGTCCTTGTAAGGATAGGGGGTGCACCTAAAATGAGTTCGGCTGGTGTGCAACCTAAATCTTCCTGAACTGTAGAATTATTGGTAAGCATTCAATCCATTTAGTCGTGTCAGATCTCGCAGCCAGGGAAGCTTTTAGGGATCTATGAAATCATTCAACCAGACCGTTTGCACAGGGATTATAAGCTGTCGCCTTGATGTGCTAACAGCTTAAAAATAATGTTTAATTCCCCAAATAGGGTTGATTGAAATTGTGCTCCACGGTCGGTCGTAATTACTTGTGGTGTTCCAAAAATTGCAATCCAGTATATAAGAATCGCTCTGGAGACTGTGTTGGTTGTAATGTCTTTGATTGGTAAAACGGTTGGACATCGGGAAAATCGGTAGAAGATGGTCAGTAGGTACTGGTAAACCTGGCACATTGGTAGAGGTCCAACAATATCAATGTGTATGAATGTGAAGCGGGCGTCGGGGTTGGTAAAGTCGCCAATAGGGGATTTTGTGTGGCGATGTTTGACATTCTAGGCACGTGGTAACCCACTCACGGATGTCGATGATCATGTTAGGCCAAACAAAGCGCTCCTTGATGTGCCTGACCGTAGCATGTTTGCTGGGGTGAGACAAGGCATGTAAATATTCGAAGATCATTTTCCTGAGTGTGACAGGAATATATGCTCTGGGGGGGGCGATTAGTGTGACATCACAGTAGAGACACTTGTTGCTGAAGGGGATTGGGAATTGCTGGGGTTGCAGGTAAGTGCTCCTTGCGAACTTCTTGTAATGTCTGACTTTTGTTCGTCGGCTATTAAATCCTGACTCAGTATGCCGTAAGCAAGTGTATTATTATCCGCTTTTGAGTGTGTATCTGCTACTATACTATCTTTAACTTTTATGTGGCGTAGGTCTGTGGAGAATTGCGAGATGTAATCTAAATGTCTAATTTCTAGAGACGTGTATTTGTCCGAGTTAGTTTTTATGGCCGTCGTCAGCGGTTTGTGGTCAGTATAGATGGCGATATCTCTTCCCTAAAGCAGATGCCGAAAATATTCGATGACTAAGTAGATAGCCAGTAATTCTCTGGAGAAGTTACTATATCTAGTTTGGACTTATGAGACGTTAACTGAGATAAAGGCTATTGGTTTACGGTGGGATTTTAGTTCTTGATCGATGATTGTGCCTTTGCGTCAGATGTCCTTCTGTAGTCAGAAATATTTCTGTCTGTGGATCGTTGACGATAAGTGACAATTTTGTGAAGTCAGTGAATGCGGTTCCTGCAGTGTTAGATAGATAGATATGAACAGATAGATAGATAGATAGATAGATAGATAGATAGATATAGGACTGTTCATTTAGATAGATAAATAAGGAAGGGGATCAGATAGATAGATAGATATTGTGATGTTCTTCTTCTTTTGAAGATTTGTTAAAGGTTGAAGTATTTCTGAACAATTCGGGACAAATCTTTGGTAGAAATCTTTAACCATTCTGATGAATCTTCATAGTTTTTTTATTGAAGTTAGTGTAGAAAATCCTGGATGGCTTTAATCTTCTCTGGTATGGGCAAGATACCATCGCCGTCAATGTTGTTCCCAAGGAACTTGATGCCTGGCAAGCCAAAGACACATTTTTTTCTAAATTGATCGAAGACCAAATCTTTGTGACACTTCATGGAGATGCTGTTTATGTTCATTGACGTCATCGCTAGCTGTCCGGATATTCCTCAATATACGCGTATGCAAAGGGAAGAACGCGTAACACTTCCTCAATTAGGAGTTGAAATATCTGAGTGGCGGTCATACAGGCCAAATTATGTGGTAACCGCTGTTTGGGGAATGTCATCCGTAGCCACGGGGATTTGGTGGTATGGCTTGGTTAGTTCAATCTTGCAGAATATGCCTATACCCTGTAGCCCTGAGGCAAATTCATGGATTTGAGGGAGTGGGTAGCGATCAGAGATAGTTTCTTGTAATCGGTGAATACTCCGAAATCCGTGCTTTCGGGTTTCGGGACCAGGTGTAGTGGTGAGGAATATGGGATTGCACCACGCCAGCGAGCCTGGATGAATATCGCTTCGAGCTGCAGAAACTAATTTCTGAGGTTGACTTCATTATCTGGGGGTATCTGGAGCAGCGGTGACGGCGTATTGACTGACATCTCGGTTGTATTTTCGCCTGAAATCATAGTCGATGCAGTGTTTTTTCGTTTTGCATCAAGTAATCACTTACTGCTATGTCATTCGCGTCGTAGGTCACCACTTTGTTGCGGGTCGTATATTGCCCTGCAAACAGATATCGAATGACGGAAGACAAGAACAGACAAAATGAAGACTTGAATAAAAATAAATATATATTGCCAATTTTATTTTTGTTAAAGAAAATACATAAAAAAAAATAAGAGGGTCAGAAATAGAAGGACAGTTCTGAAAGGACATTTTTGTGGTCACTAGAGAGCGTTGTCCTGAAAAGGACAGTTTATTGCATATCATTGGCAAGGATAACCGGAGAGGCTGGAGAGGCAGTCACTGGGCCGCGAAACATATATATTTATTGCTTCAATTGAAACAATTGCGTCACAAGCCCAAAGGGAAAGTGGGGTAATTCTGGTCGACATTTCTATCCTAGACCTAATTAATCATATTCACAACCCATTCATTCATTACAATTTGCTCATTCATAATAAGAACTCATCTATCACCAGTCAATACTACATATGCCATAATGCCACAAATTCACAGCGAAACTACCAAAAAAAACATGACATAAATATTTCATTCTATGCCGCGGTACATATGTTTTGGCTGCTTTTAAGGCGACTTTATATCCTGAACCAGTCTGACAACAACGCTGATTAAGCTTTTTCTTCCAATTGCTGTTAAAAATATATGAGAGCCCGGACAGGATACGACATACAGATAGATATACATGAAAAGTCCTAGATAGATAGATAGATAGATAGATAGATAGATAGATAGATAGATAGATAGATAGATAGATAGATAGATATGAACAGATTGAGATAGATAGATAGATAGATAGATAGATAGATAGATAGATAGATAGATAGATAGATATGAACAGATTGAGATAGATAGATATGAACAGATTGAGATAGATAGATAGATAGATAGATAGATAGATAGATAGATAGATAGATAGATAGATAGATAGATAGATATGAACAGATTGAGATAGATAGATAGATATGAACAGATTGAGATAGATAGATAGATAGATAGATATGAACAGATTGAGATAGATAGATAGATAGATAGATAGATATGAACAGATTGAGATAGATAGATAGATAGATATGAACAGATTGAGATAGATAGATAGATAGATATGAACAGATTGAGATAGATAGATAGATAGATAGATATGAACAGATTGAGATAGATAGATAGATATGAACAGATTGAGATAGATAGATAGATAGATAGATAGATAGATAGATAGATAGATAGATAGATAGATAGATAGATAGATATGAACAGACTGAGATAGTTAGATATGAACAGATTGAGATAGATAGATAGATAGATAGATAGATAGATAGATAGATAGATATGAACAGATTGAGATAGATAGATAGATAGATAGATAGATAGATAGATAGATAGATAGATAGATAGATAGATAGATATTAACAGACTGAAATAGATATGAACAGACTGAGATAGATATGAACAGACTGAGATAGATAGATAGATAGATAGATAGATAGATAGATAGATAGATAGATAGATAGATAGATAGATAGATAGATAGATAGATAGATAATATCCTGAACCAGTCTGACAACAACGCTGATTAAGCTTTTTCTTCCAATTGCTGTTAAAAATATATGAGAGCCCGGACAGGATACGACATACAGATAGATATACATGAAAAGTCCTAGATAGATAGATAGATAGATAGATAGATAGATAGATAGATAGATAGATAGATAGATAGATAGATAGATAGATAATGACCAGGCTGAGATAGATAGATAGATAGATAGATAGATAGATAGATAGATAGATAGATATGAACAGATTGAGATAGATAGATAGATAGATAGATAGATAGATAGATAGATAGATAGATAGATAGATATGAACAGATTGAGATAGATAGATAGATAGATAGATAGATAGATATGAACAGATTGAGATAGATAGATAGATAGATAGATAGATAGATAGATAGATAGATATGAACAGATTGAGATAGATAGATATGAACAGATTGAGATAGATAGATAGATAGATAGATAGATAGATAGATAGATATGAACAGATTGAGATAGATAGATAGATATGAACAGATTGAGATAGATAGATAGATAGATAGATAGATAGATAGATAGATATGAACAGATTGAGATAGATAGATAGATAGATAGATAGATATGAACAGATTGAGATAGATAGATAGATATGAACAGATTGAGATAGATAGATAGATAGATAGATATGAACAGATTGAGATAGATAGATAGATATGAACAGATTGAGATAGATAGATAGATAGATAAATAGATATGAACAGACTGAGATAGTTAGATATGAACAGATTGAGATAGATAGATAGATAGATAGATATGAACAGATTGAGATAGATAGATAGATAGATAGATAGATAGATAGATAGATAGATAGATAGATATTAACAGACTGAAATAGATATGAACAGACTGAGATAGATATGAACAGACTGAGATAGATAGATAGATAGATAGATAGATAGATAGATAGATAGATAGATAAATAGATAGATATTAACAGACTGAAATAGATATGAACAGACTGAGATAGATAGATAGAAACAGCCAACAGATTGAGATAGATAGATAGATAGATAGATAGATAGATAGATAGATAGATAGATAGATAGATAGATAGATAGATAGATATGCACGTGGGGATCTCCAAACGTTACGAACAAAACCTTTATGTATTTGGAGTAAAGTATCTTTTTATTAAAAAGAATTCTTCCTAGATAATTGCATTTTAGCAGACGCCATAAAATTTGCGTAAGACCAAAAATCTCAAAATTTCTCACGACTCTTTTTTCTTCGGTTTTTCGAAAATGACTTCCAAAAGTTGCAGAAGTATATCATGAAAAATATAATCCTCATTTAATAGAAAACTGATTTATTAGTTCTGAAAAAAAAAGAATAAAAAGACTAATTTGTAATCTTTCAATCACATTAACTGCACATTGGCTATATTTCATTTGTTTTATTTTCTTAAAAAATGCAACATTTTGTTTTGGACAATCTAATTTATGACGTCGTTTATTCTGTGACCAAATGAACACGCGTAGGTAAAAATATTTTTTGTTGCTTTTATACAAAATAATTTTGTTGCAGGTTAATAAAATTTCTCTCTCTCTCTCTCTCTCTCTCTCTCTCTCTCTCTCTCACACACACACACTCACACACACACACACACAAAAACAAATTTTTTCTCTCTCGCACACAAAACTTTTCTCTCTCACTCTATTTCACTCTCTCTCTCTCACTCTTACACACACAAAATATCTCTGACTCATTCACTCCCTCACTCTGTCTCTCTCTCTCTCGTTATCTATCTCTCTCTCGTACGCACACACAAACAAAATCTCTTTCTCTCTCTCACAAACACAAGCACAATCTCTCTCACACCTACAATTGGTTAGCCTACCGCCCGATTCACACCCCTTCCTCTGTCTTTGGAACAGGAGTATAGGTTTATCCCTTGTTTCCAGTTTAGGATTGGGTTTCCGTTACCTTCTCTTAAATTCTCATTTCCTTTCACTCTCAGTAGCTCTTTGCGTCTTAGTGGCAATATCACCTTGCTTGGGGTTAAATGAATTTTTTAAAAAACCCATAAAAAACGATTTCATAATCTTTACTTTGTCTCCATTGTTCCAAGAAATAAGAAAAAGAATAAAGAGACGTGTGTGTGTGTGTGTGTGTGTGTGTATGTGTGTGTGTATGTGTGCGTGTGCGTGTGCGTGTGCGTGTGTGTGTGCATTCTTTCCAAGGCGAGTTATGTTTTAACGTTAATTGCATCCTTCAGCTGATCACACAGACAAAATGGTGAAGGCATTTATCAATCAAATTTGTATGACAAACAGGCCGGTTTCGCGGCTATTTCATTGAAGGAAAACATGAAATCGAGATCCCTATTATTTCATAGTTCGAGTAAAACATATCGTCAAATGACGCACGTAAAACGCCATTTTCTTGTCTTGCTCCATCTTTTCAGACTATTTTCGCAATATGTACGGATATATCAGTTACTGAGTATGTGATGAGGTGATATATTTGGATGCGCTTATCTCTTTCAGTGGCTTTATACACGGATGTGTGTCTCAATGTGAACACACGCACATACAAAGTGACACGTGTACGCATGCGCATCGTAAGCCTCTGGAAA
The DNA here is from genome assembly GCA_964036315.1 of Acanthosepion esculentum. Lineage (NCBI taxonomy): Eukaryota > Metazoa > Mollusca > Cephalopoda > Sepiida > Sepiidae > Acanthosepion > Acanthosepion esculentum. The sequence continues at coordinate 10,479,853 of OZ038511.1, forward strand.
TGTTTTCTTGTCGCTCTGAAGGTCGACATCCCCTGGCAACAACCGCAAATTCTATTAAGCTATCATCCGATTCGATTATTCCCTTTCATCCTTCTCTCTAATCCGTTATTCCGACATTCTTAACCTTTGTTGTTCTCAAAGGCAAAATTGTCCTAAAGTGATTAGCAGCCGACAGTTCCTTTTCTGTAGAAAAGCAGCGGATAAAGACTTCTTTTTTTTTTCTAAAAATTTCATTAATGGTTTTTATTTTATTTATTTAGTCTGTGGTCGAATTTTTCGAAACCGAAACACGAATTTTTACATAAGCGTAGATTGCTTCCTGCTTAAAGCAAAAGAAAAAAAACAACAAGCACCAATTTTTCAAAACACGAAGCTTCGGAAGAAATAATGTTCACTTTCAAGCAAAGTGACAGACACCAACTTTAATCCGCCTGGACTCTCAAGATCCTTTGAATACTGAAGCAATTCCAATGGATTCATTGGTTGATTGATAATTTCATATCTGAAAATTTAACGTCTACGGAAAGAATTAAGTTTTCACTGTAAAAGAGAAAAAGGCGAATCGACTGGGGAGGGGAAGATACTAAAACGAATGAAAAAGAAAATATTTTTTAAAAAGAATTAAGCTTTAAAAGCGTGGATGTTGTGGCGTAAATAGTACACCTCCGGTGACTATATGAAGTAGTCCATGACTATTAATAAAGCGCTCTAAAGAAAGAAACCATTTGCAGTCAGGCAGTTCGCAGCCAGGTTGTCAAACTCTCTGCCTTCGGGCAAAGAGGAACCCAGGCGAGGCTATATCTACGGGTAGAGTCTCGTCTAGGGAGGTAAACAGACCCGACCCTGTGTATGCGGGGTCTACGGGGAATTTTTTTTTCGGAATCACCCCACATAAAAACCGGCCTTGTGTCACATCCTGCCTTGTGGATGTAGTTTGAAAAAAAAGAAAAAAAAACTTACCTCATGGACGTCCGTACGTAAAAAGAATCTTGTGAGGAAGCCATATTGCTTTTATGCTGACGAATTGACGCAAAATCACGGCAACCACGAGATGTGAGAAAATATAAATATGCAGTGTACGAAAGACGGGGGAGGAAAGGAAGTTAGTCTACAAAAAAACAGACAATACGACAAATACAACATCTACAAGCTATTTCGGCGTACTTATTTGTTATAAGCGCCGTGATGATATGGAGGGATATCGCCTGCCGAAGCGGTATATTAGTATAATATGTCACCTAAATCTGGCCAACGTGAAGACACTGTGCCGCAGAGAGCAATTTACACATACCAAAGGAAACATCCTAGAGTTAGATCATGTTTAACACACCCTGACAGGCCTGAATCTATACGAATTTGCGAAGAGGTTTGGGTCAAGCCAACTGGAGCACGCTGCACGACAAAATGGACAAGAGGAACGGTTACCGGGGCGCAGTCGCGCAACAATGTTGAGGTAGGTGGTATGCCAAAACTTATATTATAAGCGCTACGAAGCGCCTTATAGCATACACATTACCATCCGATACCGACTTAGACATACAAGAATATTTATTAGGTTGGTGCAAAAATAATGTCGTTTTTTGACGTTCAAGATCATGTCAAAAAACGACATTATTTTTGCACCAACCTAATACAAACCTACATACACAGAGAATTATCCACGTTTTCGATGCACGTGACATTTGTCTGACCAATGAGAACTGACCCAACCATAATTGAAAATACCAGCGTTTCTGCCTTTTTATTTGTTTTCTCTCAATCTCTAACAAAGCTTTAATAAAAGTGAAACATGTTAGATTGATATCAGCCATGCGTGATACACGCTTAGGCGATCATGTATCTTTCGATACGAGGCAGATTTTTTCCCGTAGTAGGTTGCCATTATTTTCTGCGGAAGACCAGTTGCCATCCAAGCCAAAAGAAACCGGACTGTCCCGCTATTTACCCACGGTTGGGAGTGGGGGGGGAGAAAAAGAGGATTCATACCTTTCTCAAGGGTATTAGCACGTAAGTGAATGTAATGAATTCAACTGGAATTCGAACTCGGCTCTCCGATTTCTCAACCCAGGCCGCTATCCACTACTCCACCATGCCTCCTTTAGATTAATATACGTTTCCTATTTGTTCTTTATTCCTAACACCGACAAACACAAATATATATATATATATATATATATATATATATATATATATATATATATATATATATATATATATATATATATATATATATATATATATATATATATATATATATATATATATATATATATATATATATATAAAAAGTGAACATAGAAGTCAGCACTTAGAGGCGACAGTCTGTTTCATGCTAGTGCCTGACGATTGCACTAGCATGAAATAGACTGTCGCCTCTAGGTGTTGACTTCTATGTTCACTTTTATATTTACACACGCTCTATCTCTGATATTGAGCATTTTATCCCATAAATATACCACACCTTAAGAGTATATATCTTCATATATATATATATATATATATATATATATATATATATATATATATATATATATCATTTTACCCTGAGACAGGTGAGAATGCCATCAGTACGCAGGGGGTGGTTACAGAGAGCGTAGGTGAGAGAAAAGACTGGTTGTAGGGGGAACGGGGAAATGATAAAAGCTGAACAGGGTTCAAGAAGATAGAAGATTGACATTGCATTTAAATTTTTTAAGTTTGTAAGTTATCAAGGAAGCAAGAAAATGGAAAGGAGTTCCACAGGCGGGAAGTGCGAGAAAAGAAACAGTAGAAGTGGCGGTTGCATGTAACTAATTCAGCAATATAAAGTGGGGGGGCTAGTTGCGAATCTAATGGCACGCCTAAAACTGACATAATCTGGACACCAGGGAAAAAAGCTCGTCGGAGCAATTGCCATGAAATACTTGTTGAAAAGACAGAGGGAAGCGACGTCACGTTAGTGAGAAACACACACACACACACACACACACACACACACACACACACACACACGTATATATTCCTTATACACACATCTATATTCTTAACACACACACACACACACACACACACATACACACAGACGTATATATTCCTAACACACACATATATATATATTCCTAATACACACACACACATATATATATTCCTAACACACACACATATATATATTTCTAATACACACACACACACATATATATATTCCTAACACACACACATATATATTCCTAATACACACACACACACATAGATATATATATATATACATATACATATATATTTATATATATATATATATATATATGTATACATATATGTATATATATATTGTTAGTTGAGAAATTAAGAAATAAAAGAAAAGGTGAGCGGACTAATGCACCCCGATTCCAGATTTTAGTAGACGAACCGTACACACACACATACACACACACACACACACACACACATATATATATATATATATATATATATATATATATATATATATATATATATATATATATATATATATACATATATATATATATATGGTGTATCAGAAATACTTTTACAAACTTTTGATTCGAGCGGCTTCCTCACACCAGAACAAGAATAAAAGATCGTATAAACATAGGTCCGTAACTTCTTTTTTAAGTTATTAAATTTAAAATTTACAACAGACGCTGTTAAATATACAATCCAAAATACTGATAAAAAATTTGTGGTCGGGTTACTGAAACTAAAACAAAGATAAAATGTCCATATAAACACATGTCCAAAAGGATATCGTTGTACCTCTACACAGCAACACATAACAAAAGTTCAAAATGTCCTCCGGTTGATTGTATACACGCATGCATCCGTCAGATCATTGACTGGCGGACCCTTTCAAATACTCCCACACTGGGCCACATATTTTGTAAGTGTTATGGGAACTTACCCATAATAATAATGGACTATTCCGGACATCATAAATACTGCGCCTCAAGAGGGAGCAGCGTTCAGTCAGAGTCAGTCATAGTTGAGTCAGACGATTATTGTAAGACATTGGAATAGTGATACTTGTCGAGACAACATAGTTCACTCTAACCAAATCTGATAGTCATTACTAATACTTCTACTTCTTTGTATATATTTCTGTTTGTAATATATCTGTGTTATTCCATACCTGTGTTCGAGTTATTCTTCATTGGTTCTACCCTTGGATCATCACCGTGGTACAAGGAACTTGGACCATAACAGTAAGTCTTTTTGATACACCCTTAACATACCAATAACTATTATTACTAATTATAATATCAGTTAGTAGCACTATCACTATAATTGTAATCGTCTACAATACACATGCAACTGCGTCCTGGGCATGACGATAAACTACGTCCAGCAGCAAGGCCTCAGCAATACATTTTTTGAAAGAAAAAATTATTACCAGAAATAAATTTTTGACAAAATAAAATATTACCAGCAATAAAAACTTTGTCGGCATTAAATAACCCATCGAGGTTGATATGCCGTAAAACACACCAAACCGAACCAAACCAAAAACACAAGCTATCAGCGTATTCAGTCACCACCATATTCACATACACTTAAAAAAACTGTGGTGATGCAAGACTGAGACAAATAGAAATATATGTGCACGTCTACGTGTGTGTATGTGCGTGTGAAGAAGTGTTATCCCGTTTGACGACACAGACGGCCGATCTGAATAGAGCCAAGAACACCCCCTGCTTATCTCCCATGTTGAAAGAACTTCGCTACATACAGTCTCAACACTGAAATAGGATTACAATTGCGTATGTGTGTGCTCAAATGCATGCATACGTATTGTCGTTGAATGGGCGTATCCCAAATACTTATGGTTCCGCCATATGTGAGCACCTCTTAGATAACAGAGGGTGTGCGGCTAACTTTAGTGTGGACGGGTTCACTGTGTTGTCCCGGTCACACTCTTTATTTCATCTCAAGGTGCTGGAGGCACTTTATATCGGGTCCCGCAAGCCTTCCCTTGTGTAAACAGCGTGAATGTTTGTTGGGGGTCGCTGTTATTTGTCTCTAGCTCCTTGTGTTCATTTTTTTTTGTTCTCCCCGTTTCCTTTTCATTGCACATTTTCTAGTGTTTTTAATTTAATTTAAATCTCCCGTTGAAGCCTGAAGAGCGGGAGCGAAACCGGTTGCTTCGCTTTTAATATGTCTAGTAATATTAAGCTTCGCACTTTTATTTCTGTGATTAAATTTTGTACCTACAAAGATATCTTTAAATATATGTATATATATTCCTAACAAACACATATACACACATATATACTGTTTATATATATATATATATATATATATATATATATATATATATATATATATATATATATATATATATATATATATATATATATATAATATAATATAATATAAATGGCTCAAACACTAATATTCCATAGTTGTAATATTAGTGTTTCAGCCTTTTATATTATATTCTTACTCTGTCCTGGACATTGAGTTCTACCTGGATTCTATCCTCTTGGGAATTTATGTATATATATATATATATATATATATATATATATATATATATATATATATATATGATTTCCATTTTGATTTCGACTCTGTGAAGATCTTAAAATATATCCACAATAAAAACCTTAGGCAGATTTACGAGGCTGGCATGATATCCACCTCACACACAATAAACACCCGACAAGGTTTCTTTAATATATCAAGTTTTCTAGTAAGATTAATGCTTGACAAACGTACCGATAAGCTATAGTTTTAAATAGGTCCCCCCACCACTTTCCACTTAGGATAAAATCTTTTCCCTGGGAGCAGGTTTTCGTAGCGCCGCCCACGTGACGCCAGCGTATCCGACTCCAAGAAAGAATACTCTGACTTTAGAATTTCAGTTTTTCTGTTTCTGACCAGTTCTGCATATATTGTCTCTTCATCTAACTTAAATCTAATATAAATATGTCTCCATTAACCATGTCCTGAAGAAGGTCTATTTGACCGAAACGTCTGACGTCGACAGAATAACAAAAACAAAATAAGAAAACAGTAAACTCACATATTCGGATTTTGCTTTGTCTTTTCCACATTTTCATCATATATATATGAGTAGAAGATCAAATACAGATCAAGTATGGATAGGAATCCGACAAAATTAATCGAACACACCATACAATTGATCTGCGTCTCTGCTTGTTCTCATTTTTATAGCATTGCTATCTTGATTTCCGACGAAGCTTTAATAAAGAGAAAGATGTGAGATCGAGATCTGTCTCCTACTCGTTCTTTCTTCTATCATGTATATATATATATATATATATATATATATATATATATATATAATGGACTCACCTAACTTTTTTTCGCTACACAGTAATAATTTCAAAAATGGGAGCTAAAAGCTTCGAATTTAATTTTGTAATTAAATTAAAAACATTAAAACAGTTAATTTATAATATATATATATATATATTATACACACACACACACACACATACACACACACACACATACACACACACACACACATACACACACACATATATATATATATATATATATATATGTATGTATATAGGGAAAATATCAGTAAGTCTATAGATTTACGATGAAAACCATTATATTATTCGATAATACAGTTAATTCAGTGCCAAAATCCAATCACATAGTTTGAATAATATGCACTGAAACTTTCAGATCCAAATTCAGATAAAAAGTGCGCATCAAGCGGTGGACATTGATATCCCCCCTCAAAAGAAATGAAAGAAAAGAAAAAGAAAAATCTCCAATCCGCTGTTCTACGAATAAATTTATTAATGTTGTAGACGGTAATTTTCGTATCTCCTTTGTCTCTGCAAGAACCCACAACGCCTGGGGAAATCTTCGTCGTATCGGGTTGAGAACAATGCCTTCCGGTTAATGTTGTAGAAACACGAAAATGAATTTTCAAGAGACACAATTATTTGCTCCAATACAGAACGTTTAGCTACACAGAACGTGACCCCCACCTTTTTTTTCAACGCTGTTTTGATCTCATTCACGAGTTAAGAAGAAGCTGTGATTGGATGAACGCATGCCGTTCCTGCTCTCAAATCAGACCCCCAACTCCTCACTTCGCTCAGACAATAAAGACGGTTCCTCAAAATTTCGTTATAGAATTTAACGAACCGACACCATAGAGTACTGCTGAGATTTCTGTCACACGCACTGAAATTAAATGATGTCAATCGTCTGGTAAAGCCATTTCTTCTGTTGCTCGTACGAATTTGTTGTTTTTATTTTCATAGTCCGAACAACAACAAGAGAGAAAGCATAGTCATCCACAAAATAAGTCCAGAGTCCGACTTCCAAATTAGCGATCTCAGCATCAAGCATATCTTTTTCTTTTTATATGCCGTGTCCTTTCAGGACGTAGGCGATCATGGCTCTCCACCTCCCTCTATCCCTTATAGCTCTCAGCAAGTTCCTTCCCTCTGCTTCCTCTCCCAGACCACGTTCTGTCATCCAGCTGCTCAAGCTCGCTAGGTATGTCACGCGCTGCTTTCCCTTGCCTCTCTTTCCCTCTATTCGACCCGTGGGTATCAGATTCTCCAGACACTCCTTAATCATTATGTGTCGCAGAAACTTCAGCTGCCTCTTTCTGATGTTAATTATAAGCCTTATCCTTGTTTGTAACTTATCTAAGACCTCATCGTTGCTCACATACTCGGTCCATGATATCCTCAGCAACCTTCTGTAGAACCATATCTCCGTCGCCTCGAGTCTCTTCCTCAGTCCTTGAGGAGCTCGTCCAACATTCGCTGCCGTAAAGAAGGACAGATGTCACGTATCAGATCAGTATACTTTTCTTTGTTACCAAAGAAATCCTCCTGTCTCGCAATACTCTGCCCAGCTTTTGGAATGCGTCCTTGGCCATCCCAGTCCGTTTACGGATCTCAGTGTCGCACTTACCGTCTTCTGTTAAGACGCTTCCCAGATATTTAAACTTCTGCGTCTGCTTGATTCTAGGGTTCCCGATCTGCAAATCGCATTTCGGGCTCATCCTTTTACTGATGACCATGCATTCTGTCTTCTTGTAGTTTATGCTTAGTCCTTTCTTCTCACTCTCTGTTGCTACCTTCTGTAGGAGATTTTGTAATTTCTCTTCCGTGTCTGCTATCAGTACTGTGTCATCTGCGTATCTTATGTTGTTAAGATTGTGGCCGCCAATGCTAAATCCCGGTAGGGTTTCCAATTCTCTCAGAATTGACACGCTGTATAGGTTGAACAAGTCAGGTGAGGTAGAAAGAATCAAGCAGATACAGAAGTTTAAATATTCCATGAAAAGTGTTCAAACGGTCTACATTCATTACTTCACCAGTTTTAGCAATCGGGGCCAGTGTGCGCCGTGCCACGCCCATTGTAGCGAACCACTCACATTCTTTTCGTATTCCATTGGTGAAATGTAACTTACACTCGAGCAGTTTATTCCAACGAACCATTACTTTGAGGAACCGACTCCCAAGATGATGCTTTCCCGATCAGTACAATCTTAACTTGTTCAAGTCTAGAATTAACTGTGATCTTCCACACATATTCCCATAAACTGTGCCGCTGACTCTACCTCGAGTGCCTTGTACAGGGTGAACATCATTGAAAAAAACAACAACAGAGAATGGAAAATGTTGCACCGAGATCCGAATACCCATTGAACTATCGAAAGATGTCTTACAAAAGCTAAGCAAGGTGCTGAGAAACGGAAAAAATGTCGTTAGAAACAAAGAAAAGAGAGTTTGATTTCTATGTGTTATCCATCCTCTTACATGGCAGTGGATGTTGGACAATCTCCGCACGGATGAGGAAAAAAACTAGAGCGAGCAGAAATGTGGTTCTGCAGAAGGATACTGAGAATTCCATGAACGAAACGAGTAAGCAAGGAGGAAGTAACATACACTTCTACACAGAATCAGAAAAAGACAACTGAAATTCCTTTGACGCATAATGAAGAAAGTGGGCTTGGAAAACGTAACTCTCACGGGGTCATATTGATGGTAACAGAGATTGGGGAAGGCAGCGAGCAAATTGCCTGACGGGCGTGTGTGAATAGATGACTCAACGTAGGGCGAGAGTCTTAGCAAAGAGAGAAAAACTGCTAAGAGCCACATGCGATGGGAAGATATGGAGAGGCATGATCTTCTATGTTCAGAAGAGATGCGACACAAAAACGAATATAAATCCCATACAAGTATTCCAACTTACCAAATCTCTTCACACAAGTATTCAGTTGTTTTGTGATTAGGTACCACACCCTATTACCTGAAGTGTCTGATTTGAGGGGGAGGGGATTATCATTTAATTAAATTACAGTCTTTTTCACAGAAAAGTAATCAGCCGTTTACTTCGAGGGAATAATGCAGCTGCCACGTATAAGCGTAACAAGTACTATTGTCGTTCAGATCCGTCAACGGTTCTAACAGACTGAGTTACCAAAATTTTAGGCATGACAATATGTAAAGGTAATGGTAGGTGGCACCACTCTACCTTGGCGTAAACGAAATGCCCAGACCTTATAACATTTTGCTCTGATATCTCATCGTTTTAATATTGAAACAGCTAGATGCAATCGTAAGTCCTATTCTAATAGTTTATTATTTTCGTCTGTGGAAAGCCTTAGGGTACCTGTCATCTACGATCTTCAAAAATGTTAATATAATGTCAATCGCCATTTCTGTTTTCCTGAATCCTCTTCTTTTATTCTCTTTTCTCCCCAGTAAACGTCTTCTCGTTCACCTTCACTCTCGTTAAAAACTTGCGTGTTAATGGCATTACTGCCTTGCTTGGGATGAAGTGATTACCCCACATCCCCCTAAAAACAATAAGAAATTAACAATAATAGGTAATGATAAAATTGCACAATAAAATCAATATACTGTAACAGAACATGTGTGACCTGGTGAGCATATAACTAATGTTTTCTGTTTGAATTCGGAGTAAATTTGAGCCGATGCCTTTTTTTTTTTTTTTTTCTTAGCTAAAACAATTCTCGCCAGATGCGACTTCTCTCTCCCTGGTTGATGGAAACGCCTCCCGTAAGATATTCTCGATACGCAAATGATAACTTAGGTCGAGGCATGTCAAATGACCCCCACTGTCTTGCGCCTATTATCTATACTCTGTTCGAACTCCGATAATTTAACTTGGGGGCCCTTGACGCCCACTTGACATCCGGTGGGTGACGATAGTCCTTGAGTGCAATTATTACTGATTAGCTCCCGATAGAGACAGAGGTGGTAGCGAGTTCCTACTCAGACCTTGCGGAAACAGACATGGCAGCCAGCAGCGGCTCAATGATGACCGAATACCATACGTCTTAATTAAAATAAAATAAAAATTAAAGTTCGAGACAATTTTTTTCTCCAGAATCTATTTTACCTATTTATAAGTCAGCCATGTCCCCATGCTTAGAATAGTGCTGCCAAATATGATCCGGTGTTCCGTATACCTCAAGCTCCTTAAAAAAAATCCAAAGAAGAATCAGCAATATTATCGGTCTTGATCTGGCGGCTTGGCTTCAGTGACTTTCCCACCGCCGTAAGGCTGCCTCCCTGTGTCGTTTCTATAAATACTTTCATGGATAATTATTTGGATGAGCTCTTCGGGATGATACCTAGACTTTTTAAATTTAAGCGTAGTACTAGACTGGTATCGAGATGACATCAATTTACAGTTGTGCTGGCTAGAGTTAGCCGTAAGTCCTATGCTAACGGTTCCTTATCTCGCAGTTCTTGTTTGTGGAACACTGTTCCAGCTGCTTGCTTCCCAATCAAGTTTGATCTTAAAAAGAATTTAAATGCAATGTCAATCGTTATCTTCTGGCTTCTTAATTCCTGTTCTTTTATTGTTCTCCCGCCTTGATAGTAGTTTTTCTCATATTCTCTAACACTCAGTAACCCCCCCCCCCCGCTTGCGTCTAGTGGCTTTAGTGCCTTGCTCCTTTTCTTCTTAGTGGATTTAGTGCCATGCTTGGGTGCATTGATTAAAAATCATACAAAAAACTCAAATAATAAATACTAATCAGAAAGGTCTGTAGAATTCAGTGGCACTAATGTCATTTTAATGGGTACATGTTTTGGGGGATAATATTCATTGTTCAAGCTGTGATCTAGCTTACAGCCTTTTCTTTCAAATATTCTGATGATACCTATACTTTATGAATTTAAGCTTAGTACTTGATTGGCAGCAAAGTCTCATCATTTTACAGTGGAAATGGCTAGATGTCACCGTAACTTTACAATTTCTTTTATCGCAGTTCTCGCTTTGTTGGGGGAAATTTAAATGAAATATCAATCGTTATTTTCTGTCTTCTTAATTCTTGTTCTTTTATTGTTCTCTCTCCTTAATAGGAGTTTTTCTCATATTCTCTAACACTCACTAACCCCTTTGCGTCTTAGTGGCTTTAGTGCCTTGCTTGGCGGGGAATTTAAATGCAATATCAATTGTTATCTTCTGTCTTCTTAATTCTTGTTCTTTGATTGTTCCCTTTCCTTAATAGTAGTTTTTCTCATATTCTCTAACACTCAGTAACCCCTTTGCGTCTTAGTGGCTTTAATGCCTTGGTTGGGGGAAATTTAAATGCGATGTCAATCGTTATCTTCTGTCTTCTTAATTCTTGTTCTTTTATTGTTCTCTCTCCTTAATAGTAGGTTTTCTCATATTCTCTAACACTCAGTAACCCCTTTGCGTCTTAGTGGCTTTAGTGCCTTGCGTGGCGGGGAATTTAAATGCAATATCAATTGTTATCTTCTGTCGTCTTAATTCTTGTTCTTTTATTGTTCTCTCTCCTTAATAGTAGTTTTTCTCATATTCTCTAACACTCACTAGCCCCTTTGCGTCTTAGTGGCTTTAGTGCCTTGCTTGGCGGGGAATTTAAATGCAATATCAATTGTTATCTTCTGTCTTCTTAATTCTTGTTCTTTTATTGTTCTCTCTCCTTAATAGTAGTTTTTCTCATATTCTCTAACACTCAGTAACCCCTTTGCGTCTTAGTGGCTTTAGTGCCTTGGTTGGGGGAAATTTAAATGCAATGTCAATCGTTATCTTCTGTCTTCTTAATTCTTGTTCTTTTATTGTTCTCTCTCCTTAATAGTAGGTTTTCTGATATTCTCTAACACTCACTAACCCCTTTGCGTCTTAGTGGCTTTAATGCCTTGGTTGGGGGAAATTTAGATGCAATATCAATCGTTATCTCCTGTCTTCTTAATTCTTGTTCTTTTATCGTCCTCTCTTCTTAATAGTAGTTTTTCTCATATTCTCTAACACTCAGTAACCCCTTTGCGTCTTAGTGGCTTTAATGCCTTGGTTGGGGGAAATTTAAATGCAATGTCAATCGTTATCTCCTGTCTTCTTAATTCTTGTTCTTTTATCGTCCTCTCTTCTTAATAGTAGTTTTTCTCATATTCTCTAACACTCAGTAACCCCTTTGCGTCTTAGTGGCTTTAGTGCTTTGCTTGGGGGAAATTTAAATGCAGTGTCAATCGTTATCTTCTGTCTTCTTAATTCTTGTTCTTTTATTGTTCTCTCTCCTTAACAGTAGTTTTTCAGATATTCTCTAACACCCAGTAAACACCCCCTTACGTCTTAGTGGCTTTATTATCTTACTTGGGGTTAAATGATAAAAAAATATTTGACAACTATTTTTCAAAAGATTTAATAAATTGAATTTACAGAATCAAGGATCCAACGTAATATTTTACCAGTTGTAAAACTGTTATCTCCTCCTCCATTGAAAAAATTCACCTTTTCTATTATAACCGTTTTAAATGGAGAATTACTTCAGCTTCCAGAACTAAAATGATGCAACATTAGAGAAATCGTCACCCCAATGAACTTGTGTCAGAAGTTTCAGTACTAACGAATATAAAAAGGGCCTTCTTCTAGTGTGTTATCTCGGATACCATAATTCATTCTGACAGAAAAGGACTGAGAGGTAACATACAACGAGATGATCTCTTGTTAAAGTGAAAAGGAGAATTCATTTTAGCTTTTCGTACGGGGCGATATACAAAAGTAATTAGAGAATCGGTGGCGGGATTCTACCGCATACGTAGGAATTGGTATTGCGTCGTAATTCAAGAAATAGATTAAGTGAGGAAAAAATGCACATGTATGTGTTTTATCGCTTAGTAGGAGTAAAGTAGTAACCTCACCTGTATTTCCTATTTCCTGTCTTCGGTCGTCGGCATCGGGTTTCAGTGGGTCGTTGTATATGATGAATACTCAGGCAAAATTGGCTAATGACCGTGGTCGCCCGGATGAACATTCTACCCCGGAGTCGAATTGATGGCGGTTTATATAGTTTTTGAGTGACTCAGAAACAAACTGTTGGTTGAAATTGCATTTATCTTTTCTGATTGGTCAAAAAATATTTTTATAACTATTTTTTTTATTTATACCTCAGAATAGCTATTCGTCGCGGAGTGAACCTAAAATTAAATCAATTTGTGTCAATTACTCGGTGTTTGTCAAGAAGAGCACTTTCGTTTTCTTTGAAGAATGAAAATTCCGACAGGCTATGACAAACTTGAAACAATTTAGTGAAATTATGAACACGAAGATACATGAAGACAATATTTTTTTTTACTATTGCAGAAGTTAATGCAACGTATCAGTAAAAGAATTAAAACTAAGATATAATGAAAGTGATTTTCTAAGCGTAGCTTAGATGTGGCACAAGGCCAAAAGTATGAGGTACCCAGTGAGGATCGAACTCACTACTGAGTCGTAATTGATCCAGCAAGACAATCTTGCCAGCAATTACACCACATCGGAGTGCTCAACTAAGATATAATGACGACAGCAAATTCAATTTTGATAATGGTAGCTACCAAAAACTCTGGCAAAATAAAGGAAATGGCTGCCTGATATCTAAATACGTGAATAGTAATATTTAATTTGATGGCACTTTTCCCTGTTTCATTCCTTATAGAATCGGTATTTCGTGTTCGAAAAAAAAGAAATTGTCTGAAAATCATTAAAAAAGGAAACATTCGCTTGGTCCTTACCAAAAATTTAACCACATATGGAGAGAGAAGGGAGATCACCACCCTCTGTGGGATCAGGTTGAGATCATAGACATTGAACACCATTGGAAAATTCGTAAACTTAAGGAATCAGTACATATGCTAGGCCACAAAAATCTCCTGAGCCAACCAAGCATAGAAATAAATACAATATGGGAACCAGTAATAAGGATTGCCAGAGAAAAGCGATAATAACAACAAAAATTGCAATATGAGGTCTGGTAAAAACACGATTTGATAACATCAAAAATTACAATATGAGCACTGTTAAAAAATGATTGCTGAAGACATCAGGTTTATAATACCCAGAAATTCATACACAGATGTCCTCAAGGACACATAGCACAGTGGATAAAGGCATTAGTTAGATCCCGTGACAGGACTCAAAGAGTGTGAGTTCAATACCTGCTTAAGGTAGTGGAGACTTTCAGAGGGAAATTAACAGGTGATAACTGAAAACTGACATCCATTAAACATGGCACGTGGAACTAGAACAGTCTACCCCAAGGAGCGAAATAAAGGGTTCAGTTCGACATTCCAACCACCTGAAGAAGGTCGGAGCGTACAAAGGCTGAAACGTTGTAATAAATATGGCGACAAAAATGAGGACATTAGTCCGAATAATGTAAATAGTGTACATAATACCTCATCTCAGAAATATAGACAGATACTGAAAGGCATTATCATTGTAATAAATATGCCGACAAAGATGAGGACAATAGTCCGAATAATGTAAATAGTGTGCATAATACCGCATCTTAAAAATATTGATAATATATATAAATATTGATATTGATACTGAAAAATTGAACTACTCACAATTTTTGCTTGTTGTTACTATTTGAGTATTAGTAAACGTTTCGTAGATTTTACTCTAATAAAGTCACAAAAAGTATAAAAAAATGATGTGTACTGGGCACGGGTTGCAGCTCTGACCAGACACCAGGTTCGTTGACAGGGTTCAGTTTCTTCTAGTCAAACGCTTGTGACTTAAAAATTACTCTTCGGCCAGATCGTTACCCACGAGTGAAGAAACAAACAATTTCTAGCAGTAAACCAGATTTTATTCTTGATTTGTAACTTACTGCTATAAGTGAGTGAAGTAGAAATAAGGTATAAGTGGGGGGTCCACAGTTCAGTGTCCGTTGTCCCTGTCCGTCCTCAAGGCGCGCTTCGTTTCTTCTGTGACTTTATCTCAGTCTGAGCCTCTTGCTCTGTGCTTTGAAGTTGACTTCACTTACTGATAACCACCGGTCGAAAGCAAATGTTCCGCATCCAGTTTTGCGACAGGCTTTTTCAATTTAACAAGACCTCAACTGACTCATATGCTTATTGACTTGATGATGCTCGGGGTGTGGTATACAAGTGCACTGATCTGTGCACTGCGACTAATGCTCTTACAAAACTTCGATATTTGCGAACGTCTATCATCCGTGGCCGTCCAGAACCTGGTCTACAGGTGGAGGCATGTTCATTTGAACACTGTTACCAATATCAAATCACCATCGACGCGTTATGTCCAATATGTGCAGCTATTTTTCTTAAATAATCCGATCTCTCTCAAACGTGTGTATTCCCGTTGCTTGATACTTGCTTGTACTGGGCATTTCTTCTTATCGCAGTATGCTTCACTGTCTCAAGCTCAGGCAGAGACGGTGCACTGATATTAGTGTTTCTCTGCTAGAAGGTCGCGGAAGATTCTCAACATTTTATCCGAATATATACTAACCTCTAATATGTTCATACTGTACCCGAGACAACATTAGGATCGTTCTTCAGGGTAATGAAACTTTATTTGCCGCCAATGTATATACGAAGGAGAATTAATAAGTCCGTAGATTAACAAAGTTGTCTGGTGATTTCTTAACTGAGATTTATAAACATTTTCACTTCAGTCTATTAATTATAGAAGCTTTGTATTTCCAGCTAACAAAATGACATAGCTACAACGCTTGATGATATTATTATTATTATTATTATTATTATTATTATTATTATTATTATTATTATTATTGCTGTATCCTTTCAAGGTGTGGGCGATCATGGCTCTCCACAATTTCTTGTCCTTTGTAGCTCTAAGTAAGTTTTGTCTTTTTGGTGTCTCTCCTAATCCCTGTTCTGTCCACCATTTACTCAGGCTCGTTAGGTAGGCTACTCGCTGTTTTTTTCTCTGTCCCTCTTGCCTCAATCTGTTCTGTGAGTATCAAGTTTTCTAAACCCACTTTCCTCATCATGCGCCCTACACATGTCAACTGTCACTTTCTGATGTTAAGTATAAATTCCCTTTTGGTCCCATTTTCTCTAAAACTTCCTCTTTGTTCACATGTTCAGTCCATGGTATTCTCAGCATGTCTTTAGTGTTACTATTTTATCAACCAATTCAATTTTTTAAGCTATTAGTGTTTCACAGATATACAGAGTTTGCCAAAATTCACTTACGGATGTAAAATGTAATAGCATGTCAAATTTGCTATGATTTTTATTTATTTATTTTCATAGATTAACATAAGAAAATTACGATGAGAAGATTTCCAACTAAACAAAGAACCAAAATCGTTGTACTTTAAATTTGGGTTTGTGATGTGGTTTCTGTTATTTGGTCCACGGGATTCGAAGAAGAACACTCCTCGTGATTCCTTACACTATCATATTCATACGCCGTTGTACTATTTTTCTCCTCAGACGCCATGATATTTCTATTTTAACGAGTCTCTCGTTAATTTTTTTTCCTTTACTTAAACCCTAGAGGCTTCATTTGCTCGAAGCCGTCTTTAATCATCCAATCTGAAAAAGCGTTTGGACGGTTGGATACAGATGACAGTTTAGCTCGTTCTGAACGGGCTTGATGCTAGGCGTGACATCCGTATGAAAGCTTCAGTCTGTCTCGAATTGTTGTTCTTAAAGAGATGTTATTGATACGTTGTTGATGGCACATTGTAATAAATTCACGTTGTCTTTTCTCTGCCAATGATTCACAGAAATTACGCATCAGATGTCGTCTCCAATTTGAAATTCATAAAATTCCAGCTTACCTCCTTGAGTAGAAATATAAAGCTTTATTCAATGAAAACTTTTCTTTTATACGTTTCATCCTTTTAATTATTTCCCAGATCTTCTTAAAACCTCTTCAGTTCGAGAGCTGTTATTTTAATGATTCGAAAGTTGTCACGGAATTGCTTTAACATACTTTTCTTGGAGAATTGACAAGACGATATTTTACCCATCGGTTAGGAATAATTATATACTTGCTAGATTTCTTCTTATTTATCTATTTAATTTTACTTTTCCTATTCAACATCACCGTCTTAATCAGAATAACGAATTGTGGCGAGCTTACTACCTATTCACATTTAAAATAAACTGTACACAGAGGCAGTTATTCGTTTAACTTTGGCGAGAAAACATCAGTTGCAATTAAATATTTGTCTTCACATTAGCTCGCTTCTTTCGTTATTACCGTTTTCTTTCCTTTCTTTTTTCTTTAGCAGAAACGTAATTTAATGTTTTTGTTGGAATTTATTTGATTTTCAAGCCAAATTTTCTGAATATCTTTTTGCTTCGTGTAAAGTCACGTGATTCCTTACACTATCATATTCCTACGCCGTTGTACTATTTTTCTCCTCAGACGCCATGATATTTCTATTTTAACGAGTCTCTCGTTAATTTCTTTTTTTTCCTTTACTTAAACCCTTCCGGAGAATATTTTACTGGTAAGTGAATTTTATGTCTTTTAATCGACTACCATATCTGCCTATTAACACACAGTTGTCTAAAAAAAAAAATTAAATGTGCTTAAAATGATTTAAAAAAAAAAAAAAGATGGACAATTGCAAAACTATTTTAATGCAATGAGTTAAATCCTGACATATCTTCGTCTATGTTCCGTGTCTCTACAAGACGTAGGTGTTCATGGCTCTCCACAATTTCTTGTCCTTCGTAGACCTTAATAAATTTTGTCTTTTATCTCTTCTATTCTGCTATACATTTACTCAAGCTCATTAAGAATGTTATGCGTTGTTTTCCTCTGTCTTCAAATTGTCCTGTGAGTATCAGATTTTTAAGCCTTCTTTCCTCATTATGAGTCCTAGAAATTTCTACTATCTCTTCGTGATGTTAAATATAAGTTTCCTTTTTGTTTCCATTTTCTCTAAACTTTCATCCTTGCTCACACATTCGGTCCACGGTATCCTCAGCATCCATCTGTAGAACCACAACTTTAAAAAGATATATCAGAAATTATGTAAATATGAAGTAAAAGTTAAATTACTCGATTTTCTAGATTTAAGTCTCCGATGCCCAATATTTTTCTTCACGCAACAAAACATTTTTCGCCTTATTTGAAATTTTGCCTTTAAAAGTGAACGAAATTTTTTTTTTTAAATTAAATATCAAAATATGTTACGGAACAATAGACTTGTATATTAAAGGGTCGTTTCATGAAATTACTGGCATTGTAATTATGAGTTCAATCCCTAGACCAGGCAGTGTGTACTTGGAGTCAGTGGAAAACGAGCCGAGCAATAACTGAATGTTACTAAATGAGAACTGACATAGAAATTGTCTCTAAAAAGAGAACAGTCAAACCACGTACATTAAATTAAGAATTCAGTTCGAAATTCCAAGAAGGTTACTAGAATCAACATGCACCTGATAGAGGCTAAATGAGGGGGGGTGGATAACGACCGAAACGTTTTGATAATAGTTCGCGTGTAAATTATGAAAATAAAAATCAACTAACTGCTTAGTTTTAATTCCTTTTGGAAATTCCGGTTGAAAAATAAAGCAGAAAGTAATATTTTCTAGTAGAAATTTATTTTTTATACAGGGTTTGGCCAAAAGTAGGTCTGCACTTTATATATTTTAAATATTTTATTACATTTATATTTATTTGATATGTACATTTGTCTAAGACTTTACTTAATAATTTTTCGCACAGTTTAATCTCTTAAGTGCCCAAAATGTCCTCCTTCAACATGGTAACATTCTGTCTATATCTCTGAGATGAGGTATTAGGATTACTTGTATTATTTACATTATTCGAATTGTTATCCTCCTCCTGATTGTCAAATTCACAACGTTTCGGTGTTGTACGCTCCGGCCTTCTTCAGGTGACCAAGCATAGAAATAAATACAATATGGGAACCAGTAAGAAGGAGGGCTAGAGAAAAGCAATGAATAACAACAAAACATTCAATATAAGCTCTGAAATAATAATAACAAAAAAGAATGCAATATGAGTACTGGCAAAAATAGATGCTAAGACATTAGTTTCATAAGTCCCAGAAATTCGTACACAGATGTCCTCGAGGACATATGACCCAGAGGATAAAGACGTTGGTTAAATCCAGTGACTAGACCCAAAAAGTTGTGAAGAGGCATAGCACGTGGAACTAGAACAATCTAACACGGTGGACGAAATAAAGGGTTCGGTTCGAAATTCCAATCACCTGAAGAAGGCCGGAGCGTACAACGGCCGAAACGTTGTGAATATGGCAATCAAGGTGAGGATAACAATAATGTAAATAATTGCAACATTCCTCGAACCTTTCCAGAACACTATAACACACATTCCGATCTCCATCAATTTTAATAGATATTTCTGAGATGTACTCTTTTAATTCGTCCACTATGTGGAGATTTCTCTCATAAACACCCACAAAAAGAAAACCATTGGTGTTAGGTCAGGTGAACGTGAACTTGGTGGCCATTCGATGCTGCCCGCTTCTTCCGAACCAACGCTGTGGAAAGGTTTCGTTAATGTAGTCCCTTACTGCTAAGGCATAAGAGGTGTGCTCTATTTTTTTTTGAAAGAAGAGTTCGGCGAAGTTAGCTCTAGTTCTGAGCAGTGGAAACGTGAAACAAATTTAAGCCTAATTTGGTCCGCCCTGTATAAATATTTAATTTACTTTGTTTTATATTATAACTGTGTTATATCTTTTGGCAATGCTGTGTTTGATATTACAGTATAAGCCAATAATCGCATGAGAGATGTGCCGCATTCATTTTATCGCTGACAGATGAACAGAATGATCACTTTGTTCAAAACCTGAGTCTGGTAGTATTACTTGTACACATTGACCATGAAAGCTAGACTAGAGATTGACTTAGTGAAGAGAGAGTCACTCGCATCCGTTTTAGAGGCGTGGGTTAGTCCTCGTGCCTATGTTAGGGAAGGTTTATCGTGAATAGTAGCATTCTCCAAAATACTGACCCTGTCATCTCGAGAAGTATTACTAATCTGTGTAGGTTGAATCTTAGGGTTTTGATTACCCACACAGATTATTGTTACGGTCTATTTATTTTTAGATTTCATCATATTATGGTTTGTTTCGCAGACGAAAACTTTTAAAAATTATGCACCTGTGCTAAAATGTGCTAGGCGCTATCCAAATATTCATTGAACTTATAGCGCGAACTGGCTTTCTTTATTTCTAGGGTGGATTGATTTCGAGAGATGCTTAATCTGTCCGGCGCGACATAAAAAAAGAAGTTAGTTCTGGTTCCGAGTTGTGGAAACTTGAAACAAATCTAAGCCTAATAGGGTCCATCCTGTATAAATGTTTGTTTTATATTACAACTGTTTTATGTCTTTTTGCTAATGTCGTGTTTGATATTACAGTATAAGCCAATAACTGCATGAGTTATGTGCCGCTTAAATTTTATCGCTGTGCAGACCGTAATTTGAGAAAATTGTTTTACGCCTTTCAAAACAGTTGACTATGAATTAGATTCGGTCGTTTTGATTGACGCTTTCATTCCACTTGGTCGCAAACCATTCTTATTATATTTATATTTATTTGTTTAAGACTTTACTTAACATTTTTCTCGCAGTTTAATCTCTTAAGTGCCCCAAAATGTCCTCCTTCGACATTCCAACATTCTGTCTATATCTCTGAGATGAGGTATTAAGATTACTTGTATTATTTACATTATTCGGACTGTTATCCTCCTCTTGATTGCTCCGGCCTTCTTCAGTTGACCAAGCATAGAAATGAATACAATATGGGAACCACTAATAAGTGCTAGAGAAAAGCAATGAATAACAACAAAAAATTCAATACTATAAAACTATTTCAGAATAATATCGAAATATTTCGACATTTTTACAGTTACACACCTCTCTATTTTTTTTTCTTTCATATTACTTTCGAATAGGCTCTCCAGATTAAAAAACTTAAAAATATATACCTAAATTTTAAGAAAGGGGTGCAGGTTACTTTATTAATCCATTGTCAATTGATCTCTGTGCGTAAGTCGATAAATATCCCGACGAAAGTTAAGGAAAGGGTTAATTAAGACTGAATGGGATTTCGTGCATATTTTGCAATTCTTACGCCATTTTATAGGCAATAATTATTTCTGCGTAACATAAACAGGAGAAATGTGTGTGTTTAAATAAAATTAAACATTTTCATTTTAATTTGAAATTATTCGCAGTTTTGTCATTCAGAATCTGTTTTAACGCGTGGTATCAGCATTTTGCTTATTGCTTCCTTTCGCTATTGAAATATAGAACATTTCTTTAAAAACATCTGAAGTGGATGTACGGCTGGTGTAATTCCGAGAACAAGAAATCGAAGAGGCAAGATCGAATTCCAGTCGGGTTCGTTACATTCACTAGCAAGCAAATGCACTTCTGAAAAAAATATGAACACATCCATCCCCAGGAAGCTATGGGTTAAATAATGCGGCCTGGAAAAATCTGTGTTATTCTCAAAATAATTGTCACTGCAATATTCACTCGAAAAAAGAATACCACTTTTTGATCAGCCTGAAAAAAAAAATCGGTCAATCAAGAAAATTTCGAGGGCTTATTCGATAGTAATATGGATAAAATATGTTTAGGTATTAATTCTTGGAGAAATTCGTTTCTGGAGAAAGGGCATTTCGCGAAAGGAAATTTTGATCGAAGATTTAAAGATTCCAATCGTTTCATCTGAATCTTATCAAATGAGTCCATTCAGATCAAACATTTATCACAAAAGAACGCGCCAGTGTTGTATAGAGATTTGAAGGTAATCGAATGATTCCTCTTTCGTTTTATATGGAAGGTTAACATGGTAAAATTATTATGATTTAAAACTGGTCTACTTCATATTTATTTCTATTGGTTATAACAGCGGCGTGACCTCCAAACGTTGCCGGAAAAAGGTTCAATACAAATTTCAATAAGTTTCCTCGCCCATTCTCTCATGAAATATTGCGAAAAATAAATCTTTTTTTTTCAGCACTGTCGTGAGAGATAAGTGCAAAAAAAATGATTTGTTCGTACAGTGAGTAAATTTGTTCGTACAGTGAATAAATTCTCTTAATTAGTTCTTTAAAAACATCAATTATCTTTCTTGAAATATCCAGGACGGTGAGGAGAAAATGATCTAACATCCCCACTTGATTATATTTAACAGTTTAAAGAAAATATATGTCAAAATATAAACTAAAAAAGCATAATTGAAATAAATATTAGACATTATCCTTTTAAACTAGAACAAGAAAATATGAATAATTAGTATTTTTGCATTTCTCTTCAAACTTTAATTGTAGATACATTTTCGTTTTCTTAGATCAGCTCAAAATTAGCCAGCTGTTCTTTCACATAATTTTCCGCTATTATTTGTGCCTACACTCCTGTTACATATTTGTGCCTACAATTCTGCTATTTATTGGTCCTTAATCTTCCAGTCATTATTTATACTTACACTTAGGCCCCTTATTCGTTATTTAAGTTCGGCTCCTTCTTTGTCCTTACTCTTCCGCTACCTGTTTGTCCTTACTCTTCCGCTACCTGTTTGTCCTTACTCTTCCGCTACCTGTTTGTCCTTACTCTTCCGCTACCTGTTTGCCCCTACTCTTCCACTACCTGTTTACTCTTACTATTCCGCTACCTGCTTGCTCCTACTCTACCACTACCTGTTTGCCCCTACGCCTCCCAACCTGTTTGCCCATACTCTTCCACTACCTGTTTGTCCCCTAGGATTCAGCTACATGTTTGCCCCCAAGGATTCAGCTACATGTTTGCCCCCTACGATTCAGCTACATGTTTGCCCCCTAGGATTCAGCTACATATTTGTCCTTAATCTTCCACTCCTTATTTATACTTAAACTTAGGCCCCTTATTCGTCATTTATGTTCGGCTCCTTCATTGAACTTACTCTTCCACAACCTGTTTGCCCCTACTCTACCACTACATGTTTGCCCCTAGGATTCAGCTACATGTTTGTCCTTAATATTCCACTCCTTATTTATACATACACTTAGGCCCCTTAATCGTCATTTACTTTCGTCTCCTTCTTTGTCCTTACTCTCCCGCTACCTGTTTGCCCCTACTCTTCCACTACATATTTGCCCCTACGTTTAAGCTACATATTTGTCCTTAATCTTCCACTCCTTATTTATACTTAAACTTAGGCCACTTATTCGTCATTTATGTTCGGCTCCTTCTTTGAACTTACTCGTCCGCTATCTGTTTGCCCCTACTCTTCCACAACCTGATACCACTACTCTTCCACTACCTGTTTGCCCCTTCTCTACCGCTACATGTTTGGCCATAGGATTCAGCTACATATTTGTCCTTAACCTTCCACTCCTTATTTATACTTAAACTTAAGCCCCTTATTCGTCATTTACTTTCGTCTCCTTCTTTGTCCTTACTCTTCCGCTACCTGTTTGCCCCTACTCTTCCACTACCTGTTTGCCCCTACTCTTCCACTACATATTTGCCCCTACGTTTCAGCTACATATTTGTCCTTAATCTTTCACTCCTTATTTATACTTACACTTAGGCCCCTTATTCGTCATTTACTTTCGTCTCCTTCTTTGTCCTTACTCTTCCGCTACCTGTTTGCCCCTACTCTTCCACTACCTGTTTGCCCCTACTCTTCCACTACCTGTTTGCCCCTACGTTTCAGCTACATATTTGTCCTTAATCTTTCACTCCTTATTTATACTTACACTTAGGCCCCTTATTCGTCATTTACTTTCGTCTCCTTCTTTGTCCTTACTCTTCCGCTACCTGTTTGCCCCTACTCTTCCACTACATATTTGCCCCTGCGTTTCAGCTACATATTTGTCCTTAATCTTTCACTCCTTATTTGCACTTACACTTAGGCCCCTTATTCGTCATTTACTTTCGTCTCCTTCTTTGTCCTTACTCTTCCGCTACCTGTTTGCCACTACTCTTCCGCTACCTGTTTGCCCCTACTCTTCCACTACATATTTGCCCCTACGTTTCAGCTACATATTTGTCCTTAATCTTCCACTCCTTATTTATACTTAAACTTAGGCCCCTTATTCGTCATTTATGTTCGGCTCCTTTTTTGAACTTACTCGTCCGCTATCTGTTTGCCCCTACTCTTCCACAACCTGATACCACTACTCTTCCACTACCTGTTTGCCCCTTCTCTACCGCTACATGTTTGGCCATAGGATTCAGCTACATATTTGTCCTTAATCTTCCACTCCTTATTTATACTTAAACTTAAGCCCCTTATTCGTCATTTACTTTCGTCTCCTTCTTTGTCCTTACTCTTCCGCTACCTGTTTGCCCCTCCTCTTCCACTACCTGTTTCCCCCTGCTCCTCCACTACATATTTGCCCCTACGTTTCGGCTACATATTTGTCCTGAGTCTTTCACTCCTTATTTATACTTAAACTTAGGCCACTTATTCGTCATTTACTTTCGTCTCCTTCTTTGTCCTTACTCTTCCGCTACCTGTTTGCCCCTACTCTTCCACTACCTGTTTGCCCCTACTCTTCCACTACATATTTGCCCCTACGTTTCAGCTACATATTTGTCCTTAATCTTTCACTCCTTATTTACACTTACACTTAGGCCCCTTATTCGTCATTTACATTCGTCTCCTTCTTTGTCCTTACTCTTCCGCTACCTGTTTGCTCCTACTCTTCCACTACCTGTTTGCCCTAGGATTCAGCTTCATATTTGTCCTTAATCTTCCACTCCTTATTTATACTTACACTTTGGCCCCTTATTCGTCATTTATGTTCGGCTCCTTCTTTGTCCTTACTCTTCCGCTACCTGCTTGCCCCTACTCTTCCGCTACCTGTTTGCCCCTACTCTTCCACTACCTGTTTGCCCCTACTCTACCGCTACATGTTTGTCCCTGGGATTCAGCTACATATTTGTCCCTAGGATTCAGCTTCATATTTGTCCTTAATCTTCCACTCCTTATTTATACTTACACTTTGGCCCCTTATTCGTCATTTATGTTCGGCTCCTTCTTTGTCCTTACTCTTCCGCTACCTGTTTGCCCCTATTCTTCCGCTACCTGTTTGCCCCTACTCTTCCGTTACCTGCTTGCCCCTACTCTTCCGCTACCTGCTTGCCCCTATTCTTCCGCTACCTGTTTGCCCCTACTCTTCCACTACATATTTGCCCCTACGTTTCAGCTACATATTTGTCCTTAATCTTTCACTTCTTATTTATACTTAAACTTAGGCCCCTTATTCGTCATTTATGTTCGGATCCTTCTTGTCCTTACTCTTCCGCTACCTGCTTGCGCCTACTCTTCCACTACCTGTTTGCCCCGAGGATTCAGCTACCTGTTTGACACTAGGGTTCAGCAACATGATTGCCCCTAGGATTCAGCTACATGATTGACCTTAATCTTCCACTCCTTATTTATACTTACACTTAGGCCCCTTATTCGTCATTTAATTTATGGCTCTTTCATTGCCCCTACTCTTCTACTACCTGCTTGCCCCTACACCTCCACTACCTGTGTGCACCTACTCTTCCGCCACCTATTTGCCCCTACTCTACCGCTACATGTTTGTCCATAGGATTCAGCTACATATTTGTCCTTCATCTTCCACTCCTTATTTATACTTACTTCGGCCCCTTATACGTCATTTATGTTCGGCTCCTTCTTGGTCCTTACTCTTCCGCCACCTGCTTCCCCCTACTCTTCCGCTACCTGTTTGCCCCTACTCTGCTGGCAGCTATTTGCCCCTACTCTACCGCTACATGTTTGTCCCTAGGATTAAGCTACATATTTGTCCTTCATCTTCCACTCCTTATTTATACTTACTTAGGCCCCTAATTCGTCATTTATGTTTGTCTCCTCCTTCCCCCTACTCTACCGCTACCTCCTTCCCCCTACTCTACCGCTTCCTGTTTGCCCCTACTCTTCCACTACCTGTTTGCCCCTACTCTTCCACTACCTGCTTGCCCCTACTCTTCCACTACCTGCTTGCCCCTACTCTACCGCTACATGTTTGTCCCTAGGATTCAGCTACATATTTGTCCCTAGGATTCAGCTTCATATTTGTCCTTAATCTTCCACTCATTATTTATACTTACACTTAGGCACATTATTCGTCATTTATGTTCGGCTCCTTCTTTGTCCTTACTCTTCCGCTACCTGCTTGCCCCTACTCTTCCGTTAGCTGCTTGCCCCTACTCTTCCGCTACCTGCTTGCCCCTACTCTTCCACTACCTATTTGCCCCTACGTTTCAGCTACATATTTGTCCTTAATCTTTCACTCCTTATTTATACTTACACTTAGGCCCCTTATTCGTCATTTACTTTCGTCTCCTTCTTTGTCCTTACTCTTCCGCTACCTGTTTGCCCCTACTCTTCCACTACATATTTGCCCCTACGTTTAAGCTACATATTTGTCCTTAATCTTTCACTCCTTATTTATACTTAAACTTAGGCCACTTATTCGTCATTTACTTTCATCTCCTTCTTTGTCCTTACTCTTTCGCTACCTGTTTGCCCCTACTCTTCCGCTACCTGTTTGCCCCTACTCTTCCACTACCTGTTTGCCCCTACTCTTCCACTACCTGATGCCACTACTCTTCCACTACCTGTTTGCCCTTTCTCTACCTCTACATGTTTGCCCCTAGGATTCAGCTACATATTTGTTCTTAATCTTCCACTCCTTATTTATACTTAAACTTAAGCCCCTTATTCGTCATTTACTTTCGTCTCCTTCTTTGTCCTTACTCTTCCGCTACCTGCTTGCCCCTACTCTTCCGCTACCTGCTTGCGCCTACTCTTCCGCTACCTGCTTGCCCCGAGTATTCAGCTACCTGTTTGACCCTAGGGTTCAGCTACATGATTGCCTCTAGGA
This sequence comes from Acanthosepion esculentum, assembly GCA_964036315.1. Lineage (NCBI taxonomy): Eukaryota > Metazoa > Mollusca > Cephalopoda > Sepiida > Sepiidae > Acanthosepion > Acanthosepion esculentum. The sequence continues at coordinate 10,506,963 of OZ038511.1, forward strand.
TTCAGCTACATGATTGACCTTAATCTTCCACTCCTTATTTATACTTACACTTAGGCCCCTTATTCGTCATTTAATTTATGGCTCTTTCATTGCCCCTACTCTTCTACTACCTGCTTGCCCCTACTCCTCCACTACCTGTGTGCACCTACTCTTCCGCCACCTATTTGCCCTTACTCTACCGCTACATGTTTGTCCCTAGGATTCAGCTACATATTTGTCCTTCATCTTCCACTCCTTATTTATACTTACTTAGGCCCCTTATTCGTCATTTATGTTCGGCTCCTCCTTCCCCCTACTCTTCCGCTACCTGCTTGCCCCTACTCTTCCGCTACCTGCTTGCCCCTACTCTTCCGCTACCTGCTTGCCCCTACACTTCCGCTACCTGCTTGCCCCTACTCTTCCGCTACCTGCTTGTCCCTACTCTTCCGCTACCTGTTTGCCCCTACTCTACCGCTACATGTTTGTCCCTAGGATTCAGCTACATATTTGTCCTTAATCTTCCACTCCTTATTTATACATACACTTCGGCCCCTTATTCGTCATTTATGTTCGGCTCCTTCTTTGCCCCTACTCTTCCGCTACCTGCTTGCCCCTACTCTTCCGCTACCTGCTTGCCCCTACTCTTCCGCTACCAGCTTGCCCCTACTCTTCCACTACCTGATGCCCCTTCTCTTCCACTACCTGTTTGCCCCTTCTCTACCGCTACTTGTTTATCCCTAGGATTCAGCTATATATTTGTCCTTAATCTTCCACTCCTTATTTATACTTACACTTAGGCCCCTTATTCGTCATTTACTTTCGTCTCCTTCTTTTTCCTTACTCTTCTGCTACCTGTTTGCACCTACTCTTCCACTACATGTTTGCCCCTAAGATTCAGCTACCTGTTTGACCCTAGGGTTCATCTACATGATTGCCCCTAGGATTCAGCTACATGATTGACCTTAATCTTCCACTCCTTATTTATACTTACACTTAGGCCCCTTATTCGTCATTTAATTTATGGCTCTTTCATTGCCCCTACTCTTCCACTACCTGTTTGCCCCTACTCTTCCACTACCTGTGTGCCCCTACTCTTCCACTACCTGTTTCCCCCTACTCTACCGCTACATGTTTGCCCCTAGGATTCAGCTACATATTTGTCCTTAATCTTCCACTCAATATTTATACTTACACTTAGGCCCCTTATTCGTCATTTACTTTCGTCTCCTTCTTTCTCCTTACTCTTCTGCTACCTGTTTGCACCTATTCTTCCACTACCTGTTTGCCCCTAGGATTCAGCTACCTGTTTGACCCTAGAGTTCATCTACATGATTGCCCCTAGGATTCAGCTACATGATTGCCCCTAGGATTCAGCTACATGATTGACCTTATTCTTCCACTCCTTATTTATACTTACACTTAGGCCGCTTATTCGTCATTTAATTTATGGCTCTTTCATTGCCCCTACTCTTCCACTACCTGCTTGCCCCTACTCTTCCACTACCTGCTTGCCCCTACTCTTCCGCTACCTGCTTGCCCCTACTCTTCCGCTACCTGCTTGCGCCTACTCTTCCGCTACCTGCTTGCGCCTACTCTTCCGCTACCTGTTTGCCCCTACTCTTCCGATACCTGTTTGCCCCTACTCTACCGCTACATGTTTGTCCCTAGGATTCAGCTACATATTTGTCCTTCATCTTCCACTCCTTATTTATACTTACTTAGGCCCCTTATTCGTCATTTATGTTTGGCTCCTTCTTCGTCCTTACTCTTCCGCTACCTGCTTGGCCCTACTCTTCCGCTTCCTGTTTGCCCCTAGGATTTAGCTTCATATTTGTCCTTAATCTTCCACTCCTTATTTATACTTACACTTAGGCCCCTTATTCGTCATTTATGTTCGGCTCCTTCTTTGTCCTTACTCTTCCGCTACCTGTTTGCCCCTACTCTTCCACTACCTGTTTGCCCCTACTCTACCGCTACATGTTTGTCCCTAGTTTTCAGCTACATATTTGTCCTTAAGCTTCCACTCATTATTTATACTTACACTTAGGCACCTTATTCGTCATTTATGTTCGGCTCCTTCTTTGTCCCTACTCTTCCGTTACCTGCTTGCCCCTACTCTTCCGCTACCTGCTTGCCCCTACTCTACCGCTACATGTTTGTCCCTAGGATTCAGCTACATATTTGTCGTTCATCTTCCACTCATTATTTATACTTACTTAGGCCCCTTATTCGTCATTTATGTTCGGATCCTTCTTTGTCCTTACTCTTCCACTACCTGTTTGCCCCTACTCTTCCGCTACCTGTTTGCCCCTACTCTTCCACTACCTGTTTGCCCCTACTCTTCCACTACCTGTTTGCCCCTACTCTACCGCTACATGTTTGTCCCTAGGATTACGCTACATATTTGTCCTTAATCTTCCACTCCTATTTATTTAAACTTACACTTAGGCCCCTTATTCGTCAATTATCTTCGGCTCCTTCTTTGAACTTACTCTTCCGCTACCTGTTTGCCCCTACTCTTCCACTACCTGTTTGACCCTAGGTTTCAGCTACATGATTGCCCTTAGGATTCAGCTACATGTTTGACCTTAATGTTCCACTCCTTATTTATACTTACACTTAGGCCCCTTATTCGTCATTTAATTTATGGCTCTTTCATTGCCCCTACTCTACAACTACATGTTTGCCCCTAGGATTCAGCTACATATTTGTCCATAATCTTCCACTCCTTATTTATACTTACACTTAGGCCCCTTATTCGTCATTTACTTTCGTCTCCTTCTTTGTCTTTACTCTTCCGCTACCAGTTTGCCCCTACTCTTACGCTACCTGTTTGCCCCTACCTTTCCGCTACCTGTTTGTCCCTAGGATTCAGCTACATATTTGTCCTTCATCTTCCACTCCTTATTTATAGTTACACTTAGGCCCCTTATTCGTCATTTATGTACGGCTCCTTCTTTGTCCCTACTCTTCCACTACCTGTTTGCCCCTACTCTTTCACTACCTGTTTGCCCCTACTCTTTCACTACCTGTTTGCCCCTACTCTTTCACTACCTGTTTGCCCCTACTCTTTCACTACCTGTTTGCCCCTACTCTACCGCTACATTTTTGTCCCTAGGATCCAGCTACATATTTGTCCCTAATCTTCCACTCCTTATTTATACTTACACTTAGGCCCCTTATTCGTCATTTATGTTCGGCTACTTCTATGTCCTTACTCTTCTTCTACCTGTTTGCCCTACTCTTCCGCTACCTGTTTGCCCCTACCCTTCCGCTACCTGTTTGCCCCTACCCTTCCGCTACCTGTTTGCCCCTACCCTTCCGCTACCTGTTTGCCCCTACTCTTCCGCGACCTATTTGCCCCTACTCTACAACTACATGTTTGCCCCTACTCTACAACTACATCTTTGCCCCTACTCTTCCACTACCTGTTTGCCCTACTCTACCGCTACATTTTTGTCCCTAGGATCCAGCTACGTATTTGTCCTTAATTTTCCACTCCTTTTTTATACTTACACTTAGGCCCCTTATTCGTCATTTATGTTCGGCTCCTTCTTATTCTTCCGCTACCTGTTTGCCCCTACTCTTCCGCTACCTGTTTGCCCTACTCTTCCGCTACCTGTTTGCCCCTAGGTTTCAGCTACATATTTGTCCCTACACTTCCGCTGCTTAGTTGTGCCTATGCTTCAACTCCTCATTCGTCCCAACTCTTCCGCTTCAAATTAGTCCCCAAGCTTCAACACATTTGTTTCCCTACTCTTCTGCTGCACAATCGGGTCAACACTTCCTATCCTTTGTGTCTCTACTCTTCCACTTTGTGTCTACACATGAGATCATTTCTATCTTCTTCTTTTCTGCTAAATATTTGTCTACCCTTCCGATCCTTTGTGTTCCTCCTCTTCCACTACTTATTTGTCCCTACATTTACGCTACATATTTGTCCACACTTCCTATCCTTTGTGTCCCTACTCTTCCGCTAAATATTTGTGTCCCTACGCTTCTGATCCTTTGTGTCCCTAATCTACTGCTGCATATTTGTCCCTACATTTCCGCTACATATTTACATCTATGCTTCTACATATTTCCCTACTCTTCCACTACATATTTTCTCCTACCATTCGGCTCCATATTTGTCGCTACTCTTCCAATACAGAATTGTTTCTACACTTTGTGTCCTTACTCGTGCGGTAAATATTTGTGTCTACTCTTCCACTGCATATTTCGATCGACACTTCCTATCATTTGTTTCCCTAATCTTCCGCTGCATATTTGGGTCTACACTTCCGATCATTTGTGTCCCTACTCATTTGCTACATATTTTTTGTCTACATTTCTGTTCATTTCCTTCCCTACTCCTCCGCTACATATTTGTGTCAACACTTCCTATTGTTTCTGTCCCTACTCTTTCGCTACATTTTTTTGTCTACACTTCCGAGCATTTGTATGCCTACTCTTCCGCTACATATTATTCTACACTTCCGATCCTTTGTGTCCCTACTCTTTTGCTACATATTTTTTGTCTACATTTCTGTTCATTTCCTTTCCTACTCCTCCGCTACATATTTGGTTTCACACTTCCGATCATTTGTGTCCCTACTCTTCTGCGACAAATTTGTGTCAACACTTCCGCTACATATGTTTGTCTTCAATTCTGATCATTTGTGTCCCTACTCTTTCGCTACAATTTTGTGTCTACACTTCCGATACAATTTTGTGTCTACACTTCCGATTCTTTTCTTGTCTCTACTGAGTACGTTGTACAAATCGATGGCTAGAATTTTACTTCTACAAAATCTGGTAATTCTGGTGAATTCGATTTTATGTCGATAATATCACTTTTTCGTTTCGTGCCAATAAGCAGCATATGTAACAGACATCTTATATCAAGTAACGAATATATTTTACAATAATGTTAATATTCAACTAATTATTCAATAACACACGTATTAGCATGTCAGTGAAAGTAATGAACTCGTCTGTATTTCGAACCCTCCTCCCCGATTCCTCGATCCGAGCCGCTATCCTTTACTCCACATTCTTCTTTCATTCTTATAAGAGCGCCTAACATGGCGCAAAATAAGTTATTTATAGTTAATAGTTCGTCCTGGGTATGACGATAAACTACATCCGGCAGCATGGCTTCTGATCGGGAGATTGATGGTTTTGAGGAGCGTGGAACCACTTCTTAAGAACTAGAAGCACACGTATGCTTAATATTCAGAAATGGGCATTTGAAATTTTTACGGCGCTTTTTGAAGAAATAGGGGTTGGAAAATTTAACAATGCAGGCGCCTTTGTAGAGTAGCGGGAGCATTACATATTGAGAATCTTTATACGAAGTACGTTATATTAGTAAGTGTTTATTATAGCAATAGCCAGAAGATCGTGTCGTTACTATAGGTACTGATTCCTGAGAAGATGCTTACTGGAGGACTAGAATCTATATCCCTTTCGTCTAATTTCAATTTTTATTTGTCTTTCATCGGTCTACGTTTATTATCTCTTCTTACAACCATAAAGCTTCGTCATTCATTAACACTCAGTGTTCATTAAAAAATATTGAAGATGTCTGAAAGGTGGGCCTTGTCCTCGGTATGACGATAAAGTACCTCCGGCAGCAAGGCTTTTGATAGGGAGATTGGCGGTTTTGAGAAGCGTGGAACCGCCTCTTAACTGCTTTTGTTCACAGTTTCACCCTGACCCCGGGTAGTAGCACCTGTTAGTGTCTCAGCTATTGGCAAACATAAGTCCCCAACCAAGAATCAACAGAGTATATTTCTTATTATTAAATGAGCAACAAAACATTTTTATAGCCAAATGACAATCAATACAAAAACTAAAGGAAATATAAAAATATATTTTTTATAGAAAAATTACCATTTTTAATTAATTTTATGATCTGCAAAATCTCTATGTAAAATATCTCTATGTAAAAATATTCCTTTACTTTAAAAGTATAAAATTGTGTACAAAATATTTAGATTTAGCCATTAAATAACCCATAGAAATTGATAGGGAATTTCCAAGCGCACCATAAATGTGGCACAAGGTCTAATGTAGGGGCACCCAGTGAGGATCGAACTCGCTACTCGGTCGTCATTGTTCTAGCGAGTCAAGCTTGCTAACCACTACACCGCCTCTAGGTGCACTTACCCATAGTTTGATGTGCCGCTAAATAAATTCAACTAACCAACAATACCTATTTCTAGTAAAATTACCGGTAATACATTTTTATTTGTAGCTGAAGCCATAAAATCGTGTTCAAAATATGTAGATTTCGGTATTAAATGACCCATAGAGGTGTTGATATGCTACTAAACAAAACCAGCCAACATTGTATAATAATGGTACACCGTGGAAATTCGTCATATATCCCAGAAGTTCTGATTTGCCCAAATAACTCTATTTTACACATTTGCGCCAGAATCTGTATTGCTCGTTAAGATAAATATGTCTTTCAACTGCCAACGAGACATTCTCTAATAGCTTGTTTCCCAATTAATTTATTTGCCAAATTAAAAATAGTTTGGGAAGGATATTTCCTATAGATAATAAGCTAATTAATCAGAAAATTTCCTGATTGGTCAATATTTCCTTTCTGCTACTTGGAGTCATGATTAATAGTGGCTAGACATTTACGTCAATTTTGCCATTTTCATTTCAATAACACTTTACCAACATTGAATAAATGCTTGTACATGAATTTTAAACATCTTTGATTTTACGAAGTCAAAGAAATATTTGTTTGAACTTTAAGTAAATATCTTTAAGCAACAAAAATTAGTAAATTTCAGAAAGAGTTTGAAGAATGTCCATTTGTCGACAATGTACCTGTTCTCCACCAGGTTTATTTTGGTTTATGAGTGTGTTGCTAAACATATAGTAGGGTTAAAAATATGACCTGTCAAAGAGGGTAACCCTCCTTTATGGTCAAGTAGCACAATTGGGATTCAGTGCGATGAAGACACGGAATCGCTGGGTGCAGGACTTCATAGATTGTCCAGGGCAGGGGCTTTCCCACGATTAAATCGATGGCCACATGTCCGTGACCAAAGTGAGCCTTTAAGATAGAGGACATTGGCTGGGGTTTGATCTGAAGAAGGTTGATTACCGCTAGGTCTGTTTGCCCAAGACACGTTACACATGAATGCATATCTCTCCAGCTTTCAACTCGGATATTTGGAGAGAACTGTTAAGGTAGTCAGTTGCGCAACACTCGGAAATGGCACCGATCATGTACAGCAGTAATTCTTGGAAAGACAAAGGAATTTACGCCAGGGTTGGGCGAGAACTTGAAAAGGAATTTCAGTAATATGTATGGAATGATTCAAATTGTACAAATATCACCAGCTGACCATTTAAAATAGGGAAGGAACTGAAGAAGCCTGTGATCTGGGTCTCTGCGATGCCTCTACATACATAAGATACTAGAAATTTTAAATTTAAATCTGAAGTTCTACATCCTTGTCTCTTCAGTTTTCCTTGATGTCAGATTGTAACCACCCTGTGTGGCATTTTGCACCCCACCTTCACCAATACCACTTAGATAAGATTCCCTTGATAGGAGATTTATTTAATCTGAGAGACATTCTTTGAAGGACAAAACGCGTAACTGTTTTATTTTTTAAAATTTTTATTTTTTTTGACACTTTATCATTCACTTACCCACTAATGATCTGATATATATAAAGATTGTATACCTTTTCATTCATTCAACTGTAAACCAATATCTTCTGTAGAATTTAATTTTCACGCCTCCAAAACGATAACTGCTCTCAATAAATCATTTTGAAGAATCTTTTTTGAGATCCATCCAGAAGAGCAACTCACTGCGATTTTTTCTGGTCACGCGTTTTCCAGTAACATGAAGTGGAATAATTGAATACATTCCTAAGTCTGCAGGTCCTGGATAAGATGATAAACTACATCCAACAGCAAGCCTCTGATCAGAAGATTTTCAGGAGCGTGGAACCACCTCTTAATTGCTGGTATTCCCAAGTCCACTCTGACCCGCGGTGATAGCACCTGTTAGGGGCCCAGCTATGGGCAAATAGTTGACCCCCAAACTGGGGTCAAAACACTATGAAAGTGTAAAAATAGGTTTTAATACTAGAAATATATTTTTGTAAAGACTTATTATCAGCAATACATTTTTGAAAAATATTACCAGCAATAAAAATCTTGTTGATATTAAATAACCCATTGAGGTTGATACGCCGTAAAACACAACAAACGAAACCTACGTCTGCTGCTAGGAAAGTCATTAAGTTAAATTCTGGCGAGAAAAAATATATATCTTGTACATTGATAAATCTACAATTGGACCTTGGATATTGTATCCACATTTGGTCTGGTGCTTCTGTTATATAGATAGATTCTTGACAAAATCCAAATGTTCTGCAATGTTACCGGTCCTGACATGGCATATCGGCTTCAGTTACTCGCCCGTCGCCGTAAAGTAGCTTCACTGAACCTTTTCTATAAATATTTTCGCGGTAATTAATCTGGTCAGCGTTTCTCGTTCAAAAATTTAAGCGCAGTACTAGATTGTTACTTAGGTCTCATAATTCCCCTGTTTAAATTGCTTGTTGTATTCGTAAGTTCTATGCTACTAGTTTCTCCTCTCACACTTCTCGCTTGTGGAACTCTCTCGTCATTTCATGTCCTTTTATTGTCTTCTCTCTACTTCTTTCACTCTTAATAACCACTTGTATCCTAATAATTTTTAGTGTCTAGCTTGGAGAGAAAGGATTAGAATAAACAAAAACAAAAACCTATGACGAGTGAATGTAATCTCCATGAAACTCAGAATAGTAACAAATAAGTCAACATTAGATTTATTTGTGCTGCTATCAAAGTTCTATTTCTTGATACTGGGCAATTTAATTACAAAGACATCGCCTTAAAAGCGTTATCTTACGGAAATACACTGATCCCCTTTTTTTTTTGTTGAAAGTCAAACTTTGCTTTATATATATATATATAAGCTCTTCGCTATGAATTGAGCACTCTGGTAGCCGGGAATGCTTATATCTTGTATATAATGCGTTAAAAATTCCTTTCTCCGCTGCGTGCGCTAATAACCTAAAGGTGAGAGATTGACATCAGGATTTGACATCAGTCTGGTTTCGATCCCGGCTTGAAGCAATCGTATGTCTAACCGCAGTGATGAGCTGTGGTACAGCGAAACAGTCTGTCTGTGGATGATATATATATACGTGTGTATGTGTGTCCTATCGGTGACCGGTTGGGAATACCAGGTACTGTAAGCTTGGATGGCGTAATGGAATAACAGCTCGGAATTGGAAATCGGAGAGCCGAGTTTCCTTTCCAGTCGGGGTCGTTATATTCACTTACGTGCAAATACCCTTGGGAAAAGTATGAATCTACGTCTTCTCCCCAGCTATGGGTTAATCAGTAGGAGCCGTATGAGTATAAATCATTATTATCCCCAGCAACAAGATCGCCTGTGATCAAGGCTCTTCACAGCTTTCTTTTCATCAATGTTTGCGTATTACCTTGACTTCTTATTTTCCCGTTGTCTTCCCCACTGTTTGGTATTCAAAGTTTTTCTTCTCTTAACCTTGAATAGATAACCCAGTCAATCATGTTATGTATCCTATCGCTGGGCAGAAGAGATGAACTGGTGGTTCTCCACACACCGACGTGCAAAAGTAAATGTAGCAGACTAGCCCGGAACTTGAACTCGGTTCACCAATGTCACTGTCCATGGCGTTGCGTTATCCAGACATTCAACCTGACCATTATTACATTAAAAAACTACCAACAGTTTTTTTTCTGGAGTTGACAGCGAATAACTGAAACCGCGGATACGGGAACAACTGTAACGATTTTTTAAAATTTTTTTTTGTTACTCGACACACAAGCCGGCTTTCCCCGCTTGAATGATTTTCGTAACTCAATCTTGCTAATTCTCATTTTCTTTATGTGATCTCGTCCTGTACAAAGCTAAGTTCAGTAATTCTCGAGAATTCGTGGGTCAATCCAATCAAAGTCTGGAAACGTTGAACCAATTGATCAATAAGAAAAAGGAATTCAAATGATGGCAAAAGCAACAACAGATCACTTTAAGACTACAGCAGCTGAATTGATGAAGTCTGGGAAACGGATAAAAGACAAAGGTTTGCATTTCGACGACAAAATCGGCCGTAATACAAAGAACTAATACTGACCATACACTAAAAAGAATTTATTCCTTCAAGTTAACCTCTCTAGAGGTCAATGCAAGTATTAATTAAGTGCATAATGGTCTGGCACTAATTACTGCTCTTACTCCCCCGTTCCTTCCCCACTGAGTAACCTCAGGGCATGTCAGGTGAGAGGATGTGGATTTAGGCCACGAGAAATGGCGCTCTAACAACAACAATAGAATCTTCTGGTTTACCAACGATGTTTATATTTGAAGAATTCCGGCTAAAATGATCGTCTTTGCTAAATTATTTTCGAAATGTTGTAACTATAAAGAGTGTTTCTAAAACACGAGCAATCAAACTCGTAAATAAGTCAGCATTACTAAAGCAAGTGTTATTCTAATCGTAGCTGTTTCCGTTGCTATTGTCGCAGTTAGCTCCTCCTCATTTCCTTAACCCGCCAACAGGGATCTCTCTCTCCCGGGAGTATAAATACTGGCTGACCTTTCGCCTTTTTCTCTGCTTACGCGCACGTGTGAGCAACTATGTCGATTTCGGCCGCGGGCCAAAACCTCGCACGTGGGGCGAGGTACAAAAAACTTTCTCTAAAAATTTCCAATATGTGAACTCTTATACACAACCAGCGTTTCCCATATTCTGGGAACACGCTAAAACAAAATTCACCCGTACGGACATTCAACTAAAAACAACACACACACACAACTTTCCATACAGACACTGTAACATTTGATTCATGTCTTCAATGTATTGTAACTCGTGTTTTAATCTGTTTGTAATTCACGTATTAATATATATTTGTTCGCATACATGTATATCGGTCTTGTTTGCTTTCTTTGGACTCCATTAAAGTCCAACATTTTTATGTAGCTGGACCGGCCAGCAGAAGCCTTAACCTAGAGATAACTCATCTTCTCTTCTTCCATTCACCACACCCCGCATGGTCCACTACACTATTATTCAGCTGATGAAATGTTCAGCCTTCCTAAATTTCAGATACGAAACGGTCCCTACTTCTTAGTCTAAGAGGTACATTTTACAAAAAGGAAATTTGACGAGTTATCATAAAAAATCATATCGTTAATAAATAGAAATAAACCCAGATTTTGGTGCGCGATTGAACTCTCTCTCTCTCTCTCTCTCTCTCTCATCAACATTAGTCTCATTTACTGGATGGTGGGCAGAAACATGTGTTTAAAGTAATCAAATTTTGAATATTTTTAATATTATCAGATATTTTTTTTACATTATTGACAAGTATTTATTTTATTTCTCTTGCTGTTACACGTTTTTTAATCATTTCACCCCAAGCAAGGAAATAAAGCCACTAGGACGCAAGAGGTTACTGTTAAAGAATATGAGAAAAACTACAATTAAGAGAGAACAATAAAAGAACAAGAATTAAGAAGACAGAAGATAACGATTGATATTGCATCTAAATTTCCTCCCAAGCAAGGCATTAAAGCCACTAAGACGCAAAGGGGTTACTGAGTGTTAGAGAATATGAGAAAAACTACTATTAAGGAAAGAGAACAATAAAAGAACAAGATTTAAGAAGACAGAAGATAACGATTGACATTGCATTTAAATTTCCTCCCAAGCAAGGCATTAAAGCCACTAAGACGCAAAGGGGTTACTGAGTGTTAGAGAATATGAGAAAAACTACTATTAAGGAGAGAGAACAATAAAAGAACAAGTATTAAGAAGATAGAAGATAACGATTGATACTGCATTTAAACTTTTAAAGATCAAAGTTGACTGGAATGCAAGAAGTCAGACGAGAATTCCACAAGCGAGAATTTGACTGGAAAGCAAGAACCGGGAAGACAGTTCGACAAACAAAGCTAGTAAAAGTCTTGAATTGTGTGAATGTCTTAGATATATTATAGTCGGTTATTGTTAATTTTGAGTGAATGTTTTTGTTATTTTAACACTTATTCATAACTGCCTTAAATTGTCTGAATGTCTCTAATGAAACCCTCTCAATTATTATTAATTTTTACTACTATTTCACTAATCTTATTTCTCTTGGTTTTACACCAAATAGTAATAGTCTTTGGGGATGAGGGTTGTAGCGGGCCGCTGGGGTGAAGATGTGAAGCGATATCAGAAGGTTAATATTTCCTGCTAGCCGGTCCATCTACATGGGAATGTTGGACTTTAATTAAGTCCAAAGAAAACAAACAAGACCGATATATATGGGTAAACAAATAATAAGTTAAACAAAGACATGAACATTTACATAGTGCATGTGTGGGAGAAATTATGTGTGTGTTGTGAGTGTTCGTACGTACGTGTATTGTTCTTAACGTGTTCCCAGAATTTGGGAAACGCTGTATCTGTGAGAGGTTACAAATTGGCCTAAGAGGAAAAAGAGAGGTTTTACCTCACCTCTGCGCGAGGTGGCGGCCCAAGGCCTAAGTCGAAAAGAAGAGATCGAGGCGAAGGGTCAGCCAGTATTTATAGCCAGGGGAGAGAAACCCCTGTTGAAGGATTAAGGAACCGAGGAGGAGCTAACTGCGACACGGTGGAGTAATTGATAGCGGCTCGGATTGAGGAATCGGAAAGCAGAGTTCGAATTCCAGTCGGATCCATTACATTCACTTAGGAAGTAGGTAAATGTAATGGATCCGACTGGAAAGGTAGGAATCCTCTTTTTCTCTCCTAGCTATGACAAAACTGTATTCTATAGCCTTGAGTGGCAGAGAAGGAAATTGTGAATTCAAAACCGGCCTGGAAATGGTTGTCTTCCGTCAGGCTATCTATCTTACCCAAGAAACACCACTTCCACTGCAGCCGCAGTCCATGTGGTGCCCCTACAACCTTGAAGATTGATCGTTCGCGAATAATAGCCTTAAGCTGTCTGAATTTCTTCGATGAAGCGCTGTCAATTATTATTATTATTATTATTAATTTTTGACTAGTATTTCTTTCATCCTCTTTCTCTTGCTTGTCGTAATAATCGCTTGAGAATACCAGGTACTATAAGTTCGGATGTGCGGGGGTGTAATGAATAATGTCACGGAATTGTTAATCGTAGAGCCGAGTTCC
>OZ038511.1:10530949-10668449 GCA_964036315.1 Acanthosepion esculentum
GTCGATATTACTTTGTCAAATTTTCTTGATTACACAGCGGACCTTTTATAAATGCCCTTCGGTTTTAGTTCCCCCATCTCCCCCCTTTTTTTCTTCTCCCTCACCCTCTCTCATCTTCTGAGCTTTAAGATTATATCGTCTATTGTGTGTGTAAGTCACCACAAAATGTATACTCTTTTCCGGTGTATCTTTAATGTATTAGACATTTGAAATGATTCATATTTCTCTCACTTAAACCGTCTTTGACTCCCCTCTTTAAAACGTCACTCTGTTAAAATTTAATCCTCCCCTTCATCTTTAGACCTTCCTGTCCTTCTCTCGTCTGTTACCCCTCCCTACAGCTTTCATTTACTCTAGCATTCGTCCCACACTCTCATACATACACTCTCACTAAATTTTATTTTTTATTCCCGGAGTTGGTTTTTTTTTTTTTTTTTTTTTTTTCTTTTTGAATTTGTAGGTCTGATGAATTGGATCGTAGTTACGATTCCAATGGAATAAATTATGACCATGGAATATTAGTGTTGACGGCCAGTGAGTGACGTCAGTTCTCAAAGGGGTGAAAGGGGCCAGTCGTTAGTTAGCCGCCTGAAGTCAAGACGTTGGGAAATATCTCTTAACCACATAGAAGATAAATCCGGCACTCTGAAATTTCCGTTGGGAAATATAAATATGGCTGCACCACATGACCTTGCCGTTTTCCCGTTTAGAAAAGTATGGCTTCTCTAGAAGCTTAGAAGAATCCTCCGGCAGGTCAAATTCCCGTTGGGGAATTATTACAAGTAAGACCCTGTGTCTCTTTGACATTCTTACACTGCTTGTTGTTGTATACATGTGTCGTAGCTTCTCTGTGCGGGAAAAGTGTAAATATTTGTATACAATTTTGTGCATGACAGTATAGCAGTATACAAATCTCTTTGAGATTAAAGCATGTTTGTCATTCCTTTTCTTCCAACTGTTCTTTCCCGTTCGTATATTAAGGTGTTACTATGTCACTGGTATAATAAAGACCATAATGGGGGAAATGCAAATAGGAAATATTCCTTTCTCACATAGCACTCCCATCAGCGTCAAAGAACAACCCTACCAATACAAAATCTGCCAAAGAAGAAAACATGAAAAAAGTCCAAACAAAAACTTTGATTTCTCGAGACATTGGGGTCTCTAAGACAGAACCGGAACTTGTGTGTGTGTGTGTGTGTGTGTGTGTGTGTGTGTGCGTGCATTTATTTATTAACTAACTATAAACGTTATATTTAGTGCGTATTTGTATTTGAGACGGCATACCCGTTTTTAAACGAACACGTGTACCGGCAAAATATAACATTTATCATTTTTTAAACTCCAGTAACTGGTTATATAATTGATTGGTTTGGTTTGCGGGTTATTTAAAGCCAGAAAATATTTTTACTTTTTTTTTTTTTTTGTTTTGTTTTTTAGACAATGTTTTACTGAAACAAATCCTACTAATTAACGCAAGCTGGGAGAAGAAGTGGTGGATAGAAGCATTTCTCAAATGTATTTAAGGAGCACAACTGAAATTTGAACCTGGTTTTCCAATTCCAAGTCCTTATCCATTACACCACTAGCACATCCAAGCTTAGTTCTTTTTTTTTTCTTGAAACTCTTCATTCCTATCACCAAAAAATTAAAATTCTTCCCGCCCGCTGCAAGCCTTTTGATGAGTCTTTTTCTTTAAAAAAGGATTTTGCTGCCTAAACTGTTTGCTTATATAATGTCACACTTAAACGCATAAATTTAACTACACAGATGCAAGACTATTTTCTGTTTTCTTTCCCCCTATTAAAAGACAATAAATCCAACTTTCCCCCTGTTTGGTGCCACTTCACCTGCAGACAATAAACCGTCTGCCGTCTCCTATTTTATGGCGTTTGAGCATGGAATTGGTGAGCGTTCTCTTCTCTCGGCCAAGGAATTTCATGCTATGTTGACTTCCTTTGAGTTGAAGAGCTGATTCTGAAGTGGCCAATTTTTGCGATAACAGTTATTGTTCGTAACTTATTTTGGGAGGTCATGACCTTATTTCTGATATCATGAAAGGCAAGTGAGAAGAGCAAGAAGAGACAACAGCAAATTTTCTCGGATTCAAATTTCAAGATGTCTTTCCGTCATATACAATTTCTGAATTACTGAGATGATGAGTCATCATTATTTACACTATTTACATTCGGACTATAATCCTCATCTTTGTTGTTGTTTTCGCAACGTTTCGACCGTGGTGCTCTCCGGCCTTCATTGAGTGCATATCGAAAGAGTTCAGTTCGAAATTCCCTGTAGTTACTCGGATTGATATACACCTGATGAAGGCCGGAGGGTGCAACGGCCAAAACGTTCTGATTATAACAACAGCAAAGATGAGGACAATAATCCGAATGTAAATTTACTTGGTTTTCTTTGCCTAATTAAAGGGTGTGTGTGTGTGTGTGTGTGTGTGTGTGTGTGTGTGTGTGTGTGTGTGTGTGTGATACGCGCACGCGTGTAGTCCCCGATTTACATAGAGTTGCACGCTTGATAGGTTTTGAGGAGCGTGGAACCACCTCTTAATTGCTGATGCATCAGCAATTAAGAGGTGGTTCATGATGTTCCCAGGTTCACCTTCACCCGTGGTGGTAGCACCTGTTAGGGTCTTATGTATGGGCAAATAATTAACCCCCAAAACTGGGGTCGAAGCACTAGGAAAGTGTAAAAATAGGTTTCAATATAAGTAACAAATTTTGTAAAAAAATTATTACCAACAATACATTCTTGAGAAAAATATTACCAGCCGCACTTTGTTTAGAAAAAAAATATTACTAGTAATAAAAATCTTGTCGGCGTTAAATAACCCATTGAGGATGATATGCTGTAAACCAAACCAAACCTTACGTTTTCTTTCGGCAGAGTTTGAGGAGTCCGAGTCGAAGTTAGAGAAAATCATTGATTTGGCAGAGGCTCTCGATCTCCACAGAAAGCTTTCACGGTGCAGCAAAGTTTAATTGCCTTTCTGGGAAATACATATCTTTATCTTGAAAACCTCGATGTCCATATCATTTAACTATTTCCATATACCAAACTTATGACCATACCACGTTGAAACACCGGTTGTCATAAGATCACCGAAGTTAAGCAACGTTGAGCCTAGTCCGTAGCTAGATGAGTGACCGCTTGGGAATACCAATTGTTGTAAGCGTGGATGTGTGAATAGCGTAACGAATAACGGGTCGGAATTAGAAATTGGACAGCCAAGTTCCAATTCGAGCTCCTTATAGTCACTTACGCGGTAATACCTTTGGGAAAGGCATGAACCCACCTATGAGTTAATTATTAGGACTTGTTTCAGTAAATTATTATTATCTCAACAACATTCTTACAGTATGGCTTTAAATAACCTGCAAAAGGTTGATAAGCCATCAAAAACCAAATCAGTCAACAAAAACAAAAAAAACACATAACGCAGTGTATAAAAGCGTGGTTTGAGTAATCCAAAAAGTGACTCGACCCGAAGAGTTGTGAGTTCAATACCTGGCCACAGCAGAGGGAACAAAAACTTGGAGATTTCAGTTACTAAAGGGAAATAACTGAAACATCTAAATAAAAAAAGGTATGCCACATGAAATTAGAACAATCTGCTTCCGGGGATTAAAAGGATTCGGTTCAAAATTTCAACGTATATCACCTGAAGAAGTCCGGAGCGTACAACGACTGAAACGTCGTTAATATACCAAAAACTGATGAGAACTACAGCCTGAACTATGTAAATAGTTTAGATATAAACAAAGAAATTTCTAATTAAAAGATTTTATTTATTTATCATCATTTTTGTTTTTTGTCACAACGCTTCGACCATTGTTCCCTCCGGCCTTCATCAGTTGCTTGTCGATCCGATTAAACTTCAGGCGAAAACACCTTTATTTAATTTACAGGGTAGATTATTCTCGTTCCTCTGTCCATGTCTCGTGATACGTAGTCTTGTTTTTACCTCGTTCTGCTCGTCTTGTTTTTACCTCGTTCTGCTCGTCTTGTTTTTACCTCGTTCTGCTCGTCTTGTTTTTACCTCGTTCTGCTCGTCTTGTTTTTACCTCGTTCTGCTCGTCTTGTTTTTACCTCGTTCTGCTCGTCTTGTTTTTACCTCGTTCTGCTCGTCTTGTTTTTACCTCGTTCTGCTCGTCTTGTTTCCACCGGGCTTAAGCCTGTACTACTCAGCACAGGGATTGAACTGACAATGACTGTCATCAAGTACACGAACCAGCACTTGAATGACTTTGTATTTCTGCAGTTTCAATCTCAGTCAAAGACAATTCAATTAACATTCGATAATCTTCTCACGACATTTGTATATGTAAAGCATGTTTAACTGGCGATACTGAACTTAGCCAAATTGCTTTTAGAATTGAAAGCTTAGCTTAGTCAGATACAAGGCAGTAATCATAATGCACTTGGAAAAACTTCATTCACTACTGTAACAATAGGCCCTAGCTTACTAACCTCTACAGGGTCAATATAGAGGCTTACTAAACTAACATATGGTCACAATTGGGGCACAAGTCAGACTTTAATGTGGGAGTCCTACATGTATAGGGGCCTAGGAAAAAAAAACGAATCTCTATGGGGTTCAAGCACTTGTTATAATACATTATTTTCAATAGAAATAGAGAATAAACTAATTTTACTTCTACGAAGCTATGGTCAGCAATACTAAATAGCGCTCTGTTGCCAGTGCAACTCAATGCCGTGAGAGTGACAGGCGCCTCCGTTTTGTAGGAACAATATTGTATTAGGATTACCAATTGTGGTGCTTTACCATTTTCTGTATTAGTGAAGGAATACTGTGAATGTTTGGATGCTTCTTCTTTTTTTTTTTTTTTTCGAACAGGTAATTGGAATGAAATTACGACCATTATTGCACATAGAACAACATTTTATTGCCTTAGCAAAACTTAATTACGACAGATATAAAATTATGCAAATAGAAAGGTTTATATTGAAATATCCTCGTTAGTTCGTACGCAGTGAGTAAAATTCTATTAAAGAGATTCGAGAAATGTATGCTGGGTTGTGTACAATGAAACACGTAGTTCGCTGAGGACTAAAAAGTTGCCGCATAATAGAAACATGACCAGTACTGTCTCTACGACATCAGGGAGACCGACCGACTATGTCCTCTTTATATGCTGCTTTCTGCAACGCCACTTAGCGGCAGCTCACAAGAGTTCCCTACCAGACAAGATGAGGTAATCCAAAAATATTCAAATACCATTCGTGTAAATGAAATTCGTAACTCTATCATCCTAAAAATCAATAAGTACAGATTGTAATTCACTTTTTGTTACTGCTGACTTATTAATTGGCTCAGCTTAGAGTTGAGCATCTGATGAAATTAAACGTTCGATTTCCATCAGATGCTCAACACTGATAGAAATCGAACTTGCCAATAAGGATAAAGCTCAATGGCAAAATAGCAATTATTAAAAAAATTGCTTAAAGTATCTTAGATTTTGTTTATATTGGCAGGTTCAGATACGGGTGAGTGGAACGTGTGTTAAATTAATGATATCTATGTGGAATTGTAATACCGATTGTATTAAAATCAACGATACCCATGTGGAACTGTAATACCGATTGTATAACCATTTAATGTTTCAGGTTGAGAGAAAAGCGTTGATTTTTACCAAATACTCTATTGGCGTCAGAAATGTCGATTTTACAAGCATGGGCGAAAAGAAATCTTTGAAAAGCTGATGTTGCTCACATGAATCTGAAACGTGTTTCATATCGAAGCGGAAAAAAAAGCAACATTCACGTTTGTTTTCCGAGTTTCGAAGATTCGAGTTTAACAGGTAAATATCACTTTCTTTATTTTTTAAATTAAATATGTACCTACCAAAATATGTCACAGTTATTAACAATTAAAATTTCAAATGCAGAAAGTAATCCATAAAATGCGTAAACTGTGAAGAATCTCCATAAATATTGTAACTTACTTTGAACGAAAATTTTGGACTTCTTTTTGGAAATCTGTCTATATTTCAGAGATGAGGTATTATGTACATTATTTACATTATTCGGACTGTTGTCCTTATCTTTGTCGCCATTTTGGAAATTGTAATTCTTAATATTACTATATAGTCTCTAGTCGAATGGAGGAACTGCTTTTTCACCTCCTTTTTTTTCCTTTTCATCCCAAACATGGCAATAAAAGCCATTAAGAAGCGAGGAGCTATCGAGTGTGAATGAAATGCAAGAAAGAAAATAATAGAACAGCTTTCACAGAGATAGATGACGATTGACATTGCATTGAAATTTTCGAAGATCCTAGTTGACAGGAAAGCAGAAAACCGGAAGTGCGTTACACAAGAGAGAAGTGTAGGAGATTAAATGATTAGCATAAAGCTTATGGCCACAACTGCCAACTTTTGAGACCTAGCTGCCAATCGAGTCATGAGCTTAAAGTAGTGAAGTCGAGCTAACCAAAGCGGAAAGCTCCTTAGAACAATTTCCGTGTAAATATCCCTAGAAGAGGCAAAGGGGAGCTAGGTGATGGCGGCGGGGAAGCCGACATGCCAGGTCAGGACCTATAAAATTGCAGATTCTTCTTTAGATTTTTGTCAAGAAACTCTAGATATATAGCAGAAGTTCCAGACCAGATGTGGCAGCAACATTCGATGTACGAGGGCATGGTAGACTTCTCAAGGTGCAAGATAGATTCTGACGGGAAAATCTGCCTGGCACGATGTAGTAAAAAACGGATTCAATCTAACCGTTCCACTTAAAATCGAAAATCTGCCTGGCACGATGTAGTAAAAAACGGATTCAATCTAACCGTTCCACTTAAAATCAAAAGTATATTTTGCCCTCCAGCTAACTAATTATCGGTAAATAAATGAAAATAGAAAAAGTTCTTTTCATGTATCAATGTGTTTCTCCTCTTCTGAATTTTACAGTTTGACGTTCGACCACGGAATTCGTCAGCTTGCCTACCGAAAAATTATGTAATTTAGTACATCGAATTTTTAGCCTATGAAAATGTAGAAGATCTATGTCCTTTCAGAACATGTTTGATCATGGTTCTCCACAGCTTTCCGTATTTGGATCCTTTACCATCTCTCTTTGATATTAACTAAATCGCCACTACTCTTCGGATTCTTTAATGAGCTCTTGGCCGAGTGGTTAGAACGTTCGCCCACTGACCATAAGACCCGGGTTCGAATCTCGCCATTTGTCAGGAAAGAGACTTCCTTATGTTATCGGACTGGATCGGAGTCGATCACAGCGTGCAGCACCTTTTGAAAACCTTACCACGGGTTGACTCAAGCCTTGTGAGTGAAATTGGGTAGACGGAACGCTTGCGTACCGTCGATAGCTGTGGTAGCATGTAGTCACAAGTCATCGTGGCCGAGGGCTTGGGCGTGCTGGCCTTGTTCAAATTGTTGATCACGCTAGACACTGTAACTAAGGTCTGCTCAGCATAATTGCAGTATAAACCACAGATGGGTTCTGTGGGGGTTGAGCAAACACAAATGTCCCTGAGCGAGCGTCTGCAATAGGGATTGGCTAGCCACTCTAGTAGACGGGTATCCTCGAATATAAGTGGCCAGCTATTATTATACCCCTCGGCTTCTGTTGTGTTCAATATGCCCTGTGAGTGTTGCATTCTCCAGACTCCTTTTCTTCATTATGTGTCGAAGAAATTTAATCTATCGCTTTGAGTATGGGTTCCTAAGGGCGAGATGCAACCGTAAGTTCTATGCTTAGACTTTATTTTCTCGCTTGTGAAACTCTTTTGCGTCTTACCGACACATCGCGTTGAAACACCGATTCCCGTACGATCACTCTAGTTAAGCAACGTCAAGCTTGGTCAATAGCTAGATAGGTGACCGCCCCGGAATAACAGGTCCTATAAGCTTGGATGTGTGGGAGGTGTAATAGATAATGGCTCGGAATTGTTAATCGAAGAGCTGAGTTCTAATTCCGGTCGGGTTCGTTATATTCACTTTCGCTCAAATATCCTTGAGGAAGGTATGAATCCACCTATTCTCCCCCCAGCTATGGGTTAATTAGTAAGACTTGTATCATTAAACCATTATAATCTCAAAAAAATTATTACTATCTAAAAAAATTTACTGGCTTTAAATAACCTGCAAAGAGTTGATAAACCGTATAAAATGAATCCGTTAATCATTCAGTTCTGGATTCTTGCTTTACTGTCAAGTTTGATTTTCGAAAATTTAAATGCAATGTCAATCGTCATCTTCTGTTTTCTTAATACCTGTTCTTTTATTGTCCTCTCTCCGAAATAATGTTTTTTCTTCTTATTCTCTTTCCTTAATAATGTTTTTTTTCTCTCTTTTTCTTATATTCTATCACACTCAGTGACCTCCCTGCGTCTTAGCGGCTTTATTGCCTTGCTTGGGGTGAAATGATTTAAAAAAACTCATCATCGTTACTAACGCATTCTGTCCATAGTTATCTCGGCATTAGTTGATAGAATCACATTTCTGTCGCTCAGTCTCGAATTGTCCCGTATTTACTGTCAGACAGGATGAGGAATATTACATAGAAGTTCAGTATCCTTTTCGGTAAAAGTCAAGAATCGGGGCCATAATTCGCATGCGCAAAATGGCGAGTTAAAATTTATAGTTATTGTTTTTAATACATTTTTTTCTCTTTTTCTTTTTTCTCTCTCTCTCTTTTTCTCTCTCTCTCTTTTTCTCTCTCTCTCTTTTTCTCTCTCTCTCTTTTTCTCTCTCTCTCTTTTTCTCTCTCTCTCTTTTTCTCTCTCTCTCTTTTTCTCTCTCTCTCTTTTTCTCTCTCTCTCTTTTTCTCTCTCTCTCTTTTTCTCTCTCTCTCTTTTTCTCTCTCTCTCTTTTTCTCTCTCTCTCTTTTTCTCTCTCTCTCTTTCTTTCTCTCTCTCTTTCTTTCTCTCTGTCTCTCTCTCTCTTTCTTTCTCTCTGTCTCTCTCTCTCTTTCTTTCTCTCTGTCTCTCTCTCTCTTTCTTTCTCTCTGTCTCTCTCTCTTTCTTTCTCTCTGTCTCTCTCTCTCTTTCTTTCTCTCTCTCTGTCTCTCTTTTTCTTTCTTTCTCTCTCTCTCTTTTTCTTTCTTTCTCTCTCTCTTTTTCTCTCTTTCTCTCTCTCTTTTTCTCTCTTTCTTTCTTTCTCTCTTTCTTTCTTTCTCTCTCTCTTTTTCTCTCTTTCTTTCTTTCTCTCTCTCTTTTTCTCTCTTTCTTTCTTTCTCTCTCTCTTTTTCTCTCTTTCTTTCTTTCTCTCTCTCTTTTTCTCTCTTTCTTTCTTTCTCTCTCTCTTTTTCTCTCTTTCTTTCTTTCTCTCTCTCTTTTTCTCTCTTTCTTTCTTTCTCTCTCTCTTTTTCTCTCTTTCTTTCTTTCTCTCTCTCTTTTTCTTTCTCTTTCTTTCTTTCTTTCTTTCTTCTTTTTTGTTGTTGAGAAAACGCTTTAGATGAAGTCAGCTATTCTCTATTGCTTCAGTACAAAATAAAGATTTATTTTTTTCCTCTCGTTGGTTTGAGGTCATTGCCAAAGATATCAATGAAAACAACTTTTGGATACAAATGTCGTAATTGCAGCAATCTTTGTTCTGCAATTAACTTTTTAAAAAAGTTTTTGAAAGAAAACAAGTGCTAGCAAATTTTCTCCTTTCATTTTAATTTTATTGCATCTGAATTTTGGTCCCGATTCTAAACTTTTATTGTCTTTGTTTCTAACGAAATTTGTTTTTTTTTTTTTTTTATCTTTTTGCTTAGTTTCTGGAAGGCACCTTTCGGTATTCTTGTGCCTCTTCGAGTTTCACATATTCCGTTCTCTATGACGATAGTTAAATTTCGGTATTTGTGGATTGTGTCGCCAGCTTTTAATTTGCGTATTAGTGAACTTTTTATAAAGTTAAATCTGCTATTTAAAATGTTTTTGATGGGGTTTTTTTTTTTTTTTTTTTTCCAGACTACTAAATGAATCTTTGGGATAGTATATTTTTTACACAGATATATTTGTGTAAAAGTTGGAAAATTAATTTTAAAAATGGCGACAGATAACCCACAAGTTCCTAAATTTCTGTAGCGCTGCTTGACACTGACGTCCTTAAGGGTTGCTAATAGATATGAGTGAGCGATATCCTTTTCTAGGAATAAGCTTGGTTTAAATCGCTATGTCGGTAAAAAAAAAGTGTCTTTTCATTAAGCAATGTCGACATCTACGTTAAGTACAGATATATATATATTTTGCGAGCCATAATATTATTAGCAATTATTATTTTTAATTATCTAATAGTCTACAGAGTAATGAGGCAAAGTTAATTAATCTTAGGAAGTTAATCAAATTTAATTAATACGATATAATTATGCATAAATTTGAACAAGTAGGAAGTAATAAAATCATTTCCTGTGAAACTGAAGGAATGAATTCTGTAAACGTTTTGTTTCTTCGGGGCAGCAAAAACGATTCCTCATTTTTATGTAAGGTTCACCAAAAGCGAAATATTTTTTTTATTTCTGGTGTGATTCAATACTGATAATCAAGCCGCAGATATTTTATAGGATTGCTATAGTTAAGCAAATTTAAAATTAGACGGTGTTTGAATGAGTGACCATTTCAGTAACGTTCTATGAAGAGCTCTAAGGAAGCATCTTGTCGGCTTGTTCCGATGTGCAACCGTTGCATGGGTCTAACTCGAATCAAAGTGTATTCATTTTATCCATTCTCCTGCAATTCTAAATTCGAATTGGTGAGGGTTTATGGCCGAGAAACCTACCTACTAAATATTCAGCAGAAAGAAAATTGGAAAAGCGAAGAGGAAGTTAGAAAGGAAGAGAAAAAAAAACTAAGTGTATGAAAAATAATCTTGCAATTGAATATTAACGAAAAGCCTACCTAGGGCAATGAATTAGATGTCTTCAAAATGCGGCACTTGGGGATTTGATTTCATTTTATCAGACTGCAAAGTGCTGTTTAAGGAAAGCCATCAGCTACACCATTGCGTTCCCGTTTTCGACCGGTATGTATTATTACTGGGTATGTATTACGCCTTTACCAGGTCAGGCACAAGGCAACAACTGCGGTGCATTTAAGCAGAAACTCAATATCAGTGACTTCCGTGACTAGCTTGTGGGTCCTGCGCGCGCGCGCACACACTATTGATATAATAGACAAAAACCGTTTACTCACTACAAAGATGCAACTTCGTTTCGGTGCATTTCAATTGCACCTCGACTGGTAAGAACCAACGAGCCCTCTTTTGAATTAATGCTGTGAACGTTAGAATTTATATATTACTTTCGTTCTCATTGCATCTGTGTGTGTGTGTGTGTGTGTGTGTATATATATATATATATATATATAAATTTCTCAAAGTTAACTTTTAGAGAAGACAATATTTATAAATAAATGACAATAAGAAAACAGTAACTGCTGACGCGTTTCGTCCAATGCGGACTTGCATTGAACGAAACGCGTCAGCAGTTACTGTTTTCTTATTGTCATATATATATATATATATATATATATATATATATATATATATATATATATGAGAGAGATAATATAAGTAAAAGGTTTGTCACTTAGCTGATTGTTATTACGTTCAGCATCCCGACTCCAGAGATTCGTAGATGGATCCGTCCGTCCACTCGTCAGGGGGTATAAGCAACAACAAAAAAGCGATAACATTTACATAAATTGTTAAATACTGAAAGTAACTAGAATTTATCTTTGAAATGATAATGATTTCTAAATCGACATCAGAGAGATGGATTATCCACCATGACACTGCTCTTTTTTTCTTCTATAGGCCGCGTCCTTTCGGCACATGGACGATCATGGCTCTCCAGAACTTCCTATCACTTGTGGCTTTTAGAAATTTTTCTCCCTTTGCTAATGCTCTGCCCCCCCCCCCACGATCCGCCATCATTTCTCTTGCCCTCAATAAGCCCTGTGTGGATTAAGTCATCCAAGCCCTCCTTCCTCATTGTGTGTCTAATCTGCTTAGAGATCATCATCAGTATTTTATTATTAAGTGAAGGATCATTTTCGTTTTACAACCAAATCCTAAACAGATCCCCCTCTTTCTTCCATAGTAGCTGTCACATATTTTTCTATTTTCAAAAGCATGTTTTTATTAATGTCCACCCGATACGAGACCCAAGAGCCTTACTGGTAACGAAAGTCCGTTGTTGCTGGGTGGATGGCAGTTTATGCGGGAAAGATAGCCTGTTCAGGTCTAGGGCTAACCTGATTAAGTTCGTAGTGGTCGGGAAAGCATCTTCCTGGAATTCTGTTCTTGGGAAGAAGCAATTCGAGTGGAACTTACTCCTTACTAATGGAATACGAAGGGAATTATTGTAGGATTTATAAACGGAGCAAATTTCGAAGGTCCACTCCTACGATTGTTTAAATCATCCCGGGATATATTTTCAAAATAACCTGATCTTCTAATAAAAAAATAAATAAAGTTAGATTTATTAATTAATGCTTGGTCCTGAAATCTGCCCCTCACTAAATTTCCAGTGGAAGAGAAAAGCAATTTTAGTTGAGTGTTGGAATCCAATGTGTCCTTCAACTTCTGCGCACTCAACATGAAGTAGAAAGGTTCTTACGGGTAGAACTTACAAACTACGCCCTTATAGATACACACACACACATAAATATATATATATATATATATATATATATGTATAATCTCCAGAGACAAGCTGTTTCACTGTATCACAGTTCATTAGTATGGCTATACATCCGATTGCTTCAAGTTGTGATCGAAACTCGACCGATTTGACATCGGACATAGACCCTTGCCTCTAGGTTATCGGCGCACGGCAGAGAAAGGGAATTTTTAACGAATTATATACGTGGTATATAAACGCAATACGGCTGCCACAGCGCCCAGTTCTAACAAAGAGCAATGCATTTAAAACAGCAGAAGCCATTAAAAATTCCCTTTTCACCATCGTGCTCAATCAACAAACAATATATATATATATATATATATATATATATATATATATATATAGGTGGACATGGAAGTCAGCACTTCGAGGCGACAGTCTGTTTCATGCTAGTGCAATCGTCAGAGTCGCCTGACGATTGCACTAGCATGAAACAGACTGTCACCTCTAAGTGCTGACTTCCATGTCCACTTTTATATTTACACACGCTCTATCTCTGATATTGAGCACTTTATCCCATAAATATAGCACACTTTAAGACTATATTTCTTTATATATATATATATATATATATATATATATATACGGATGTCTTGAACCCATGCTCTGTTCGAGATATTAGAACATCTAGGAATGGGAGTGTGTTGTTACTCTCTTTCTCCATTGTGAACTGTATCGAAGGTCTTATTGAGTTCACATGGTCTAGTAGAACCTGAACATCTTCCAGGTGTAGCCAGAGTATGAAGGTGTCATCTACGTACCTTAACCATAGAGTTGGCTTTAGAGATATAGATTCTAATGCCATTTCCTCAAAGTATTCCATGTATATATTTGCCATTGCTGGTGATAATAGCGAGCCCATTGCTAAGCCCTCATCCTGTCGATATATGTGTGATCCCATTCTGAAGTGTGTTGTTTGTGTACAGAAAGTCAACATCTCCATCAGATTATCTATTGGAATATGGGTCCATTCTTCTAGGGATTAGTCAGAGGCGAATCTCTCTATATACTGAGAGTTCCTCCTCTGTGGGTACCTTGGTGAACAACTCCAAGCTCACCATCTGGTTGGATAGGATGGGAGCATCTTTGATTATTTCCACGAAGTGGGTGGAGTTTCGGACATATGAAAGAGACAAGGAAGCGACTCAGAGGGTGGCACACAGAGCCTTGGCAACTAACAATCGGTCTGAGCGGAATACCGTCTTTGTGAATCTTAGGCAAACCGTATATGTGAGGTAGCTTGGTGTAACGCTGCGATAACTGCTTATACGTCTTAGGTGCGAAGTGATCCTTGTTCTTGATTAGTATCTGTGACAGTTTGCTTTCCGTTTTTATTCTAGGATCTTTTTTTTACTTTGCTACCATTGCACTATATATATTTTCAGTTTATACGTTATGTTTTATGGATACACTTATTTGAGTAAATGCTCTGTTCTTTTAATTAAACAGTATTAATTACATTGACCGGCTTGAATGTTATTGTTTACGTTAGTTTACGAAATCAGAGCAGCTATGATAGATCGTGGAAGGTGTTTGTTTAAAAGCAGTAATTTGTGCTTTCCTTAACCGGAAGTTCTCTGGGGCTGAAAGGTCATAGCACACCAGACGCAATGGTGGTTCCTCATATGACATGCGTTCTCCATCAGGAAAACATGTATTTTCTACGAATTTTCTTGAACATTAATATCAGGTAAATATAATTAACACTGCTTAATTAAAGAACAGAACTTTTACCCGAATTAGTGGTCTTCATAAAAAATAACAGAAAATATTAAATATTTGTCGGATTTAATCTATTTCCTATGATTATAATGTCATCCAAAGACACTGTTTCGCTGTTTCACAGCTCTTCAGTGTGGTTAGACGTCCGGTTGCCTCTAGCTACGATCGAAACCCGACTGAATTGGCGTCAGTCGGAAATTCTAACGACGTCGGCACACGGCAGGGATGTTATTTTTAGATAAACACATAGTGACCGACAGGACTCAATTCGCTTTTGCCGAAGAGGCTCTCTCTCTCTCTCTCTATATATATATATATATATATATATATATATATATATATATATATATATATATATATATATATATATATAGTCACTGTTTACAAACCCACGCTTACTCCAGAGACAGCTCAACCGAAATTTATTTTTCAAGAGAGAGAGATTGATAATATTAGTGGTCAATATATATAGGGACGATGGATTATTAGTAGTTAAGAACTCCACTAAAATTAAAGTAGACCGTATTAGAAAAATGATTCATAAGGTATTTAAGGATCTGGGTCTCAGAGTAATAGTTTCCACTAATGTTAAACAAGTAGACTTCCTAGACGTTACCCTGGACCTCACCAGCAACACATACCAACCATACGTAAAAATTAATTCCAATCCAATATACGTACATCCAAATTCTAACCACCCCCTGCAATCATCAAACACATACCCTATTCTATTGAATGTAGGATCAGTAATAACTCTTCAAACAGAGATATTTTTAATGAACATAGAGACCTTTACAATTCTGCACTTAAAAATAGTGGATACAAAAATATTAATATTCAATATAAAAGCCCTATAAATAGCAACAATAATGGTAGAAAGAGATCTAGAAAAATCATAAGGTATACTCCCCCTTTTAACATTATGGTTGAAACTAAATTGGGGCGCCTGTTTCTAAACCTCATTAAAAAACATTTCCCCAAATCTGAAACCAACTCACTTAGTAAAATATTTAACTCCAATACTCTTAAGTTAAGCTATAGTTGTGCAGATAGCCTAGAGAAAATAATTAAAAAACATAACAATAGTATCTTCAGCAAGTATACGGATTCGGAGAGCCTGACAACCCACAAGGTTGCGAAAACAACACTAAGCAAAATGACACAAATAATAAATCATGTAACTGTAGGAATCCCAATAATTGTCCACTAAAGAATAATTGTTTAACTAGCTCTGTAGTTTATCTCAGTACAATATCAACACTAGAAAATCCAAATATAAAGAAATTCTACATAGGTTGCAACATGAGACCATTCAAGGAACGCTGGCGGGGTCATATGCAATCTTTTAATAATAGTAACTATAAATATATGACTTCATTATCCAAATACTTTTGGAGTCTAAAAGAGAAAAATAAAACACCTAAGGTTAAATGGAAATTAATTAGAAAGGCCCGGACATGTAACTCCCTATATGCCCCGTGTTACCTATGCCTTAACGAGAAACTTGAAATAATTAGATTTAAAAATAAGACTGATCTTTTAAATCAAAGATATGAACTAACAGTTAACTGCAAACATCGTTTTAAAT
Source organism: Acanthosepion esculentum (assembly GCA_964036315.1). NCBI lineage: Eukaryota > Metazoa > Mollusca > Cephalopoda > Sepiida > Sepiidae > Acanthosepion > Acanthosepion esculentum. The sequence continues at coordinate 10,546,923 of OZ038511.1, forward strand.
TTAACTTAGTATAGAGATCATATACTTTCAATGATAACGATAAGTTAAACTTGATATACTATTACCTTTTTAGCATGATGGTCACCGGGTCGATATGAATGTGTACCTTGTACTTACAAAGTGTTATACGTGTCTGTATTTGTATGTATATATTTGTATGTTATGTAGGTGTGTTTCTACTGTTGGATGTGTATGTGTGTATATAGGGGTATATATATGTAAGTGTTTTTTTTTGTTTTTTTTTATTTATTTATATGAAGGTATATAGTTGTATATATTAACATCTATCATATGTTAACCTGTTTATGTGTACGAGTAGGGGTGTAAATTTTGGTAAGTGTCTACCACTAAATGTGTAAGTATATGTTTGGGTATATAGAGATATATATGTGTACTTGTGTGTGTGTAAATATGTATATATATGCATATGTGTGTGTGTATATGTATATATGTATATATATATGTATATATGTATATCTGTATATGTATGTTTATGTATGCATATATATGTATATGTGTGTATGTTTAAATGTGTATATATGAATGTATATGTGTTTGTATATAGGTGTATATATATATGTGTGTAGGTATTTATATGTATGCGCTCGGATGTGGGTGTACTGTATATCTGGATGTGTTGATATGGGTATTTATATATGATTAGATATTTATGTATATATAGATATATGTTTGTATGTCGTAGTATGTGTATTTGTATGTATGCCTTAGTGTCTTGGAGTGTATCATAGATACTAACTAAAATCTACTTTTGTTGATAAGGAGCCTTTAATTGCTTATAGACTGTTGTTATTTTTTTAAATTATTATAAACTTTTAATATATTTTATCATAATATTGTTGGAATATTATTAGAATATATGTTGGTCTCTGTATACTTATTGCTTTCCCTTTTTTTTGTGTGTGTGTGTGTGTGTCTATATGTTTATGTATATATGTATGTGTGTTTGTATATGTATGTATGTGTGTATGTGTATATATATGTATATATGTATGTATGTGTGTGTATATGTATGTGTATATGCGTAGTTGCGTATGTATGTGTGTATATATATGTATACGCTGATGTGTATATACATATTTATATTTATATAGTTTTAATTTACGTTTGTTTGATTTTTCATGTATATGCGTGTATTTGTAAATGTCTATGTATATGTTTAGTTTATATACATATATGTATGCGTGCGTATGTATATCTAAATATGTATGTATGTGTATGTATGTATGTATTTGTATATATGTGCATCTTTATGTATATATTTCTTTACTTGCTTTATTTACTTTTTTGCGTTGCTGTATGGGTCGATATATTTATACGTGCTTATGTATATGTATGTCTATGTGCGTATGTCTGTATATGCGTACCTATTATGCGTATATATGGATATGCTGGTAAATGTGCTGATTTGTATGCGTATGTGTGAATGTACAATTATATATGGAGGTAGTTATTTACTTTTGCATGTAGTGTGTGGAAAACTATATGATTTAAAAATATATCTGTATATATTTATATATATTTATTTGTTTAAATTTTATCTATATATATTTGACCAGATTAGTTATATTTCAAGTTAAAATTCGTTTAATAACACATTAAGACACGAATATGTTCACTTTAGCTATTACATCTGAACGTCTAGGTCAATGTGGATGTGTGTGCCTGTGTTTATTGATGTCTATGTGTAAGGAAAGTGCATGCACGTTTGGTTGCATGTTTGCGTACGTGTGGTTGTGTGTAGTGTAGATATTCGTTTTTTTTGGGGGGGGGTTATCAAGGGTCGTGTCTCGTCACCGTATTTTATGTGTGTATATATATCTAAATACGTCTGAGCGCTTATGTATTATAACCTGAGTATGTTCGAATGATTTCGCGTGAGAGGCGACTACCATGTTGAAATGAAACTATAAAAATCTATACATTTTTGTCTGGGGCTCTGAACATCCTTTTTAACATAATTTCAATGAAAGTATAAATTAAATAGCATATATATCTTTTATTTTTATATTTTTTCTCCTCGGTAATTCTACAATTTAAAACTTAATAGAGATTTGATTTAGATTTCTAAATAGGTAATTTTTAATTTTTTAGTTTTAATCTTAATTTCAAATTTTATAAATCTTTTAATATCTATGATAACCTTGCTTAGTTGTCAAATTTTTCGAATTACCCTATACTTGTATTTTGATTGGTCATTCTAGCTTATGTAACAGCGTTTACTCCTAGCTAAGGATCGTTAATTAATTTGAAACTTTTAAAACCATTTATTCTATATTCTACATCATCACTTGATAAGACACCAGAAGTGTTGAAACAAAATGGCTATTTTTGTCGTGATTTTATAACATATTTATGTTGTAATATTCAAATAAATGATTATATCTGCTCTACTCTGTATTGAGCACTCTTTAAAGAATAATAATTGTTGGTTATTGGAATTTACTCCGTATATACCAATCCCACACTTGTATATATATATATATATATATATATATATATATATATATATGCTTAAATTCCCAAGAGGATAGAATCCAGGTAGAACTCAATGTCCAGGACAGAGCAAGAATATAATATAAAAGGCTCAAATACTAATATTCAATGGTTATAATTTATTACATTGGAATCGTAATCACGATCCAATTCATCAGGCATACAAATTGGAATTTGTATGTCTGATGAACTGAAAATTTATATATATATATATATATATATATATATATATATATATAAAAATTTTCAGTAAGGTTAAAAAAAATGGATTCTACTCTTCGTTTTAAACTATCCTTCTGCTAGATTATCTGCCAACCAAGGCTAAAAGTTGTTAGTTGTGTGTAGTTGATAGATAAATGGTTTCGTATGCCAAGATCACAGCTTGTTGACCAGACGCACTTCTCACCCTAATTAACTCTGTAAGTCCGCATTCTCTTAACAAAGAAATTTAATAATCCTTTCTTGTAAACGTCTTGCATTTTACAAGCATTTGAAACGCGGCAAATTTTTTCACATCCTCTGCAAAAACATCCATTTAGATAATTGCAAGGTGAAATTGAAACAGAGAAAAGTTAAAATTTCTTTCCGGCTGGCAATTCTAAATCACTGAATAGATTCAGACAAGAAAAAAAATTTTAATTTTTAGTTTTTTTTTTTTCAAAACAATATTATAAAATACAAAAAACAAACGAACTATTAGTTATTTTACTAACTGATCTCATCTAGAAAAAGTGCTAGCCTATAAAATACAAAACAATGACTAAAACTCAAAATTATTTTTTGGAACAGAGAATATTTCTGACAAAAGGTTTCTGAAGATCTTTTCTCAATCTGTTAATATACTTTCTGCTTTTGAAAGCAACTGTTATTTTAAAATATTGACAAGTTAAGCAAGATTTTTTTAACTAATGTTCACCCAATACAAGGCCCAAATGCCACTCAAGTTAGAGGGTTACTAAATGAGGGTGGTTGTAATGATATGCGCGCCTTTTCCCTCTCTGTATATCATGAGGCTATGCAGGATCGATAACGATTGAACCTTAGATCTTTTAACTTTGTAATGATCGGAATAGCATCCTTTCGAGAGTCTATTGTGCAATAAAACAGTTCTGGGGAAGAAGCTGTCAAACTTCCTCCTCACTAATGGAATATGAAGAATGAGGATAAGTCGACTCAGTGTGGTGACTCCTAGATGTGAAGGTCTGAACTGGTTGAAGTCGGGAATGTAATTCGACCGAACATCTGTCATGAAAATAGCGATAGAGTAGCGTGAGGCTAGCAACATTTCGGTTCTGAGGAAAGAGGTTGTAGGATGGAAAGCAATTCATCACCCACAAGGCCGAACTGAGGCTTTTAAACTCTATAGATGCTGGACAGTGAGGATTGGGCACATGTAGCCCAGGTGTGGAAGCAATACCCCATTTTCGGTTTGATCTGACTCTTGTAAAGATAGAACATGTCAGGAGTCTGGTACTTACTGGAGCGGTACAAGAATCCGACCATGTTTCCAGCATCTTTCCTCGTGGATCATATATACGAATTCCACTCGAGGTCTAGATTGAACTTTGTCCAGTTAAGGAGTTTCAAACGCTCAAAATGACTGGAGAATCTCAAGGTTCAGCGCTGTGATGATACAACGTTATAAGCTTTGGTTTGGATGTGTTGAATGCTACAATCAGCCCCTCCTCCGTTGAGCTGTTTGTTCGTTTTAATCATTGCTTCTCAACCGGTGTCCATGTAACATTATTGGTGGGGGGGGCTTCTACAAGAAAAAGACGAGGGAAAAGAAGAAAGGACGCTATCAGTTGTAGTTGTTCCTTCCCAATGAAATATGAAGGGGAGTGATGGTGAGCCGACTCAACTTACGTGGCCTGGCGAAGGTTTGAACTGATGGAACTAAGGAATGGGGTTCCCCCGAACATCTGCCATGAAGATGTGACAGCGATAATCCATTTTAGGTGCTGTCTTTCTCCTGTAAAGATAGAGTAAATCAGAAGGAGTCAGATACTTTTTGTGTCGATACCAGAATCCGACCATGTTTCCAGCATCTTTACCGATATATCGTATATACGAGTCCCAATAGACATTCCTGGCAAGTAACTGTGATGAAATGTTAGTAGTTTGGTTTTGAAGGTATTGAATGTTACAAGCCAGTTTCTCCCCCATTGAACTGTGCGAGCCGCTGTCAGGCTCTGGTCATCTAGACTTTTGGTGATGTTCCTATATATATATATATATATATATATATATATATATATATATATATATATAACTATTTCCACTATTGAGTCGTGGGGTCAGCGGATAGATCCACTGCCAAGCTCTGTCCGCCTAGACATTTGGTGGCGTTCCTATAAACATTGATATCTTCGGCGTATATATTTACTAATAATCTGAGAACGTTCTTCGGCAGATCGTTAATATAAAGCAGAAAGAGGGCAGGACTGAGGAGGGAGACATGGTAAACGCCTGTATTGATCTCATGGTCTTCAGATGACTTGACGTTAATAACTACCTTCATGGACTTACACGATAGAAAGGACTTGATAATCGAGGAGACAGAAAGGACATAGCTGGGGAATTTGTGCAACACACCATGACCCCACCTTGTTAAAAGCCTTCGCGACATCTAAAGCGATTGCCTACGTGATCAATTAATTAGCAAGATTCCCTGAGTGTGTTTAATGAGAGTAAAGACATAAGAAGTGGACTTAGAGGAGCCAAATTTATAGTTTTTCACTGAGGAGGTTTTGTTCATATTTAAGGGAATTGACAACTTCCTTTTTGGTGATAGCCGCAGAATTTTTATCGAATAATATGGGCGTAGCTGATGAGCCAATATTCCAATAAGTTCTCACCATCACTTTTAAAAACTGGGCATACAGCTGACACTATAGACCTGGGAAGCATTTCTCTTTCAGACAGACGTTAAACAATTTTGTCAAGATACAGCGCTAGACTAAAGTTTTTAAAAACAACTACAGGAATTTTATTTAATGACACTTGCGTGGCTGTTGGTTTTGAAAGTGTTGAATGTTACAAGCCTGTTTCACCCATATTGAGCTGTTAAAGTTAGATCAGAGGTGAGATCAGCTGCCAATTTTGTCAAGATACAGCTCTGAGCTAAAATTCTTAAAGACAACTACAGGAATTTTATCCGGACCAGTAGATTTTGCGAAGTCATGGCGGCTTGTAAGTCTTGGAACTTCCCGGGGCGAGTTCACAGAGTTTCAATGTCTTTAGGAGGATTGAGGAATCAGAGAGCCGTGTTCGAAGTCCAGTCGAATACATTATATTCGCTTACGTGCTAATAAGCTTGTAAATGGTATGAATCCTCCTCTTATCCCCCCAGCTATGGATAAATAGCAGGACAGGCTGGGTTCTATAGCGTTGGGTGGCAATCAGCCTAGGAGAAGGGAACACTGAATTCAAAAGCGGCCTGGATAGGGTTGGGCTCCGTCAGGCTATTTTACCCAAGAAGCACCAATTCTACTGCAGCTGCAGTTCATTGGGTGCCCCTACGACCCAGACGGGTCACGGGTCATAAGGGGGAAGTCGGGTAGGGGATGGCCCTTGTGGTCCAGCAGGGAGTAAGTGGCAAAGTGCATAGTCTTATCAACTCGGGTCCAATTATAATGGAAAGCATTGGCGGTTTGCCTCTACTGAACATCTTGTTTGTATACTTCCACGGTGAAGTCAAGTTTGGGATTTTTTGGGGGAGGGGGTGTTTTCAAATCTTATGCGTAGTTGCTCTGAACATGTTTTCCAATATGCACAGAGCTAATCTGAGCATTTTCCGGTGGGGGGGGGGGCACAGATTCGGCCGAATCTGAGAGCTATAAGGGTTCTGTAACAGTTTTCTCTGATAGAGACAATTGTAGATATGAAAGGTGAATTATGGCACGCGCCACATTCAGGCATGAACCCAGGTTAGCTATTCAACCTTTGTTGGTACTTTTTGTACATAAAAATACTTTCTCTGCCGGAAAGAACCCATTTGGCAATTAGAGAGACTATTCTAGAAGCTTTGTCTGATGTGGGGGATCTTTTTACGACTTGGTTATAAAACAAAAATGGTCTCTCACTTAATAATGAATGCAGAAACGAGGAACTTCAGCAATATATAGCGTGAAGTTATCTCCATCTTTGGTGTGTCGGTAGATTGTCCCATAAAATAGATGACGTTTTCCGTTTGGCATCAAGTGGGTGAGAAAAAGGGTTAGGGGGTTAGCATAATGTACAGGAACACGTGTCGGCTTATCCATGCTCTGGGGTCAACTCATATGCGACAGAAAGGTCATAACATTATTTTCCTTCGCCGTCGGTTATGTTTGGGAGCACTAACCATTCCTTGTGGGGAATATTGAAATCGCCACCAATATGAATGAGGAACTGGTAGTCAGAGCTGATGGTCAATCATCTCGGCTGTTCTGTCAAACATCATAATACCATCGTCCTGTGGACGAATAGGAATCCCTCGTTCAGGAGATCTCTGCCACAGAGAAACCTATCCTTAATATAGGCCCCAAACACGTGGTAATTTTGAAGATTTTCTTTTACGACTAGTGGCGAGCATTTCGGGGTATAAGTTCCTTAACTGAAATAGATTGATTGAGTTGATTTTCAGTTTGGTCCCTTGAAAATGTAGTTCAACTTCTGGTAGTTGGACCATAGGTCTCTTATATTTTCTAAGAAATTCAGAACCTGGATTCTACTTTTTACATTGGTGGGCTGAGTTTGATTCCACTATGTAGGATGGTTCTGACCATATTTTGGTAGGAGAGGTGAGGAACCGAGGCAGCAACACCCCCAATTGATACCTATAAAAATACCTGGATTACTTACCTGAAGACAAAACTGTAATGATGCACTTGGTTATGGCATGGAGTCGCCCCACAGGAGATGACTTCATAGTCCAAATGGTCCATGCACCAAAACGGTAATGCAGCAGACCCGATATTATGCACCTGGTGATAGGATAGCCTCCTTTGAGAATTATTCTGACTACCGAATTTACATTATTCAGACTATTGTCCTCATCTTTCTCGCCATATTTATTACGTTTCGGCCGTTGTACGCTCCGGTCTTCTTCAGGTGGTTGGACTGTCTAACTGAACCCTTTATTTCGCTCATTGGGGTAGACTGTTCTAGTTCCACGTGACATGTTTAATGGATGTGAGTTATCTCCTGTTAATTCCCCTCTCCAAGTTCTCCACTGCCTTAACCGGGTATTGAACTCACACTCTTTGGGTCATGTTACTGGATCTAGCCAACGCCTCCATGTGTCCTTGATAACTGACATCCATTAAACATGGCACGTTCCTGTTACTGGATCTAACCAACGCCTTTATCCACTGTGCCATGTGTCCTTGATAACTGACATCCATTAAAGATGACACGTGGAACTAGAACAGTCTACTCCAGTGAGTGAAATAAAGGGTTCAGTTCGACAGTTCCATCCAACTGAAGAAGGCTGGAGCGTACAACGGCCGGAACGTTGTAATAAATATGGCGACAAAGATGAGGACAATAGTCCGAATAATGTAAATAGTGTACATAATACCTCATCTCCGAAATATAGACAGATACTCTGACTTCTTAGGCGGATAACGCCAACCCAGAAAAGCGTTTACTTCCAGCACCCTTGATGAAGAGACGAATGATCCCGGATCGAGAAGAAATGACAAGCCAATAATATAACCCACAGGAATCACTATTACCCGGTCCCCATAACAACAAACGCCTGTTCGTCGCTACTCGTAATAAATGTAAACCAATCCCTGCAGCCGCTAAGTTTCTGTCTGCTGAGAGAATGGGGCACCGCATTGCATCTATCAACATTGGATCTCGAGATTACTGGCAATACTGTTATAGTGTATTAAATAAGAGTATGGTCTCTATTCCACCCCTCTTCAGTCAATTTGAGGTATTAACATCCTCTGCTGATGGAGGAGACACGGTGGAGTAATGAATAACGGGTCTGATTGAGGAATCGGAGAGCCGAGTTCAAATCCCAGTCGAATTCATTACATTCACTTACTTGGGAAAGGTATGGATCCTCTTCTTCTGCCCCCCCCCCAGCTATGGGTAAATAACAGACCGGGTTCTATAGCCTTGGATGGCAACTGGTCTACCGCAGAAAGAAATGGCAACCTACTGCGGGAAAAAAATCTGCCTCGTCAGTCATGTATCGAAAGATACATGATCGCCTAAGCGTGTATCACGCATCGCACATAACTGGTTAACTGCTGATGAAGCTGGATTTTTCGCGCGTAAATTCTCCTTAAACTTTCCCCTTGACTCATCTGGAGTATTCTTGCCTAACTCCACACTTAGAAATGTTGAATGATTAATTATATCACCACTTTAATGGTTTCTGCTATCATCACTAACCTGGATCCCCCACAAAGCATGTGGACCTGATGGTATCCCTGATGGCAGTCATTCAGAATTGCCATTATGTCGGTGCCTTTTGCTTTCCTGCCTGATGGGAAGTCCCCATCCGCTGTTCCAGTTTTTAAGAATACAGGTGAACCAGCCGACCCTTCCAACTATCAGCCTTCTACATCTTTTGGGGAAACTCCTAAAGGTCCTAATCAATGCTGATTTGGTTAAGCATCTCACATCGTCGGGCCTTCTTTCAGACAAGCAATATGGATTTCATTTCTCCAGGTCATTTTTAATTATGTTCATATTTATAGCCCAGAGGAACCATTATTTCCGGCTATACCAGCGTGACAGTTCCCATCACAACAGATGCCTATTCGTGGCTGCATGTAATAAATGTAAACGTGTCCTCGAAAGAGCTAAGTCTCTGTTTGCTGAGAGAATGAGGCATCGTATTGTCTCTCGTGATTACTGGCGGCTGTGTAATGGTGCATTAAATAAGAGTAACGTTTTTATTCCTCCTCTCTTCAATCAATTTGAGGTGTTAACATCCTCTTTTGATGAAGCTGAATGTTCGGCCCGTAAACCCTACTCTTGACTCATCTGGAGTATCCTTACCTTATTTCCCCACTTAGAACTGAGTCTCACTTGATTGATATTCATATAACCCTTTCTGCTATTATCTCTAATCTGGATCCCTACAAAACATGCGAACCTGATGGTGTTCCTGTAATGCGTCTTAAGAACTGTTCTGCCGAAATGTCTCCTGTTCTCTTTAAGCGCGTTATATTAAATGTCTCGCTGACATTTGCTTGCCTGCATCGTATAAATCCTCATCTGTTGTTTCAGTTTTAAGAACTAAGGTGAACCGCCCGACCCGTTCTACTATAGGCATATTAGCCGTTTAACACTTTTGGGGGGCAACTACTAGAGGCCTTAATCAATGTTGAATATCTTAAGCATCTCGGGGCGTAGAGACTTCTTTCAGACAAGCAATATGTCTTTCGTTACTCTAGGTCATCTGTTGATGTACTGATGATAATTGCGGGAAGATTCTATCAAGTTCTCGATAAGAATGGTGAAGCTTGGTCTATTGCTTTGAACATCTCGAAAGCTTTCGACAGGGTTTTGTATACTTCTTCAGAAGTTGAAAAATCACCGTGTCTCCGGACAAATGTTTGAATTGATACAGTCGTCTTTATCAAATCGTGAAATGTTATCCTGAACGGTCATTTTCTAGATAATTGCAGAAAGATTCTATCAAGTGTGAAGCTTGCCCTGTTGCTTTGAACATATCGAAAGCTTTCGACAGGGTTTTGCAGACAAAGTGCAAAGTTATGGTATCTGCGAAGACATTTTTGGACTGATGCAGTCTTTCCTATCAACTCGTGAAATGAAATCTATCCTGAACGGCCACGCTTCTAGATTCTTTCGTAATAATGCTGGTGTCCCCCATGGATTCATCTTTTGTTTTTAATTTTCATTAATGACCTGAAAACGGTCAAATTAGCAGCTGATGTTTAAAAAGATCTTCAGTTTGTTGTTAAATGGCGAAAAGGAGGTTTTGTTAATTTTAATGCCTCCAAAACTAAACTGCTCCCTATTAATCATCTGAGAAGACCCCTCTCTGCTTTCCATCAGCATGGCTGATGCTAACCTCCAGGAGAGTGACAGGTTGCGCCTTCTCGAGTTAACGGTCTCGGCTGATATGAAGTGGAAAGATTATATTGAATCCATTGCTAGGCCAACTGCTAAGAAAGTTGGCTCACTGTGTCAGGCAAGACATTTTTTCTCCAGAATATTGCTGCCAAATATGGCCCGGTGCTCTTTTTATTTATCCAGAGTTCCTTTATAAAATCCGAAAAAAGAATCAGTAATATTACTGGTTCTGATCTGGCGTCCAACTTCAGTCACTTTCTCACCGCCCTAAGGTTGCCTCCCTGTGCCTTTTCTATAAATATTTTCATGGTAATTGTTCGGATAAGCTCTTCGCTATGCTACCTAGACTTTGACTTTGGCGTCGAGGTCTCATTAATTTACAGTTCAGTTGGTTAGCTGTAACCGTAAATTCTATGCTAACGGTTTCTTTTTCTCGTTTTAGTAACTCCCTTTTGGTTTCATGCTTTCTAACCAACTTTAATCTGCAAAAGTTTATTCACAATGTCAATCGCTATCTACTGTCCTCCTGATTACTAAGGAGCGAGAATAAAATAAGAGTAATGTTTCTGTTGGTTTCAGTCTTCGTCAGGAAAGGCTGCAAAACACTTGCCCCTCCCCAATTTATAGGCAGAAGCACACCAATGCATGATGGGATTTCTTACTAGCCAATAAAATAGGTCTGTTCTCAGTTTCATCTGACTCAGTCCCGATCTGTCTTGTCTTGAAGTCAGAGCGATACGGTCGTTTGTCCGAAGTTTGCCTGTTTTATATTATTTTTGCCCTGTTTTCTTATTCTTTTTCAGTAATATTACTGGTTCTGATCTGGCGTCCAACTTCAGTCACTTTCTCGCCGCCCTAAGGTTGCCTCCCTGTGCCTTTTCTATAAATATTGCAAACTTTGTCACTTCTGTTTGTTGGACTGTTTTGTCACTTTGCATTTATCCATAGCGACTCATTTTCCGTTTCTAATTCTTCCACACCCAGTAAGCCCTTGCGTCTTCTATGTAAATACACACCTTTTATATACTCTGCACAGTGGAGGTAGCTACTTTAGGATATTACTTTATATACTAATAGAACCTGTGTAAATTACACGGATTTATTGTTTACACTATTTACATATGGACTATTGTAAACCTCTTTGTTGATACAAAAGATACATGGTCAGAAGGAGTCAGATACCAGAATCCGACCATGTTTCCAGCATCTTTACCGATATATCGTATATACGAGTTCTACTTGAGTCCTGGAATGCGTTTGAGTCCCAATAGACATTCCTGGCAAGTAACTGTGATGAAATGTTAGTAGCTTGGTTATACTCATCTGGATAAATTATGATTTAGGGTAGACTGTTCTTCGTCCCCCCCTCCATGTCTATGGATATCTCGTTCTTATTTTTTGTTACTACTCAGATATTGCTCACTTGTTTCCACTGAGTGCACTTACATTGCCTGGCCTAGGGATTGAACTCACAATTACTATGTCACCAAATTCACGAACCAACGCTTTAATCCACTAGGCTAAGATTAAAAAAAAGGGTTCGGTTCGGAATTCCCTGTAGATTACCCAGATCGATATACACCTGATGAAGGCCGGAGGGCACAACGGCCGAAACATTGTAATAAAAAAAAAAAACGAAGACAATAGCCCGAATATAAATAGTGTACATAATGATAACTCCTCATCCCAGAAATCCAGACGTAAATTACACGGATTTCCGAATAAACCTTTTAATGATGCATTCTGTACTTCTCAACCGATGATCATATTTCCAGACACTTAAGAGACTGTCACTTTTCTCATAAGTCATGTTGCGTGGCGCAGTGTTCTAAGTCCTTACTACAAAATGCCTGCCTTTATCTAAGATGTTCCCTTGAATCCCTCTGTACGCCCGTCTCTCTGTTTTACTCATGACAAGCGTATTAATATATATATATATATATATATATATATATATATATAATGTCATTCACAGACTGTTTCGCTGTATCACCGCTCCTCAGTGCGACTAGACTTCCGAATGCCTCAAGCCAGGATTGAAACACAATTTATTTGGTGTCAGCCAGAACTATATTCACTCGATAGAGTTACACAACTAAATCTAGCGTATTGTTTTTACAAATATATATATATATATATATATATATATAAATTTGTATAAGGGAAGAGTGCTCAATATTGGAGATATGGCGTTTATAGATGCAGTGTTGACAGTCACTATGCAGCGTTAATTCCTGTGTGTACACCGTCTATATCTATAAAACACACAATCACTAATACTGACTGCTCTACACCTATAAATATAACAAATTTATGTATATGTTAAAGAAAGAGATAATTAAATCCAAAAAGAAAAAGGCGATTTTTTTAATCATTTCACCCTAAGCAAGGCAATAAAGCCACTGAGACGCAAGGGATTACTGAGTGTTAGAGAATATCAAAGATCAAAATTGAAAGCAAGAAGCCAAAAGACACAGGCGAGAAGTGCGACAAAATAAACTGGTAGCATAGAAACTACGGTTCTAATCTCAACTGTAAAATTATGAGACGTTGCCATCAATTTTATCAGAACAATTATCATGAAAATATTTATAGAAAAGGCACAGGGAAACTACGTACGTTAGGTCGGTGGGAAAAGGACTGAAGCCGGGATACCAGGTCAAGATCAATAATATTGCGGGTTCCTTTTAGATTATTCCGAGATGGCGCAACGAGTTCCTCTCCTGGAGGTTAGCATCAGCCATGCTGATAGCAGGTAAAATGGCTTCTCTCAGACGATCTTTATTAGTATTATCAATATTACTATTCCTTTCTGTGTCCGAACATTATGCTTCCGCGAAATTATTCTGCTTTGTCTTATGCTATGTTTTCTGAGAGTCTAATTTATATATTAAAATTCAATGAACTCTGCCATGATTCGCCCACCTGACCAAGAGGCATTCTAACCAAGAAACAGGATTATTATACCAACGTTGGTTAATATTAGTATGTTAAGTATTTAAATTAGTCACTTTTTATTTCTTTTCAAATAAGAATAATGCTTTCAACTCATTTAAATTAAATAACATTTGCTACACATATTTTTTTAATAAGGCACTTTTTAAACAAAGTGACGTTTCAATAAGAACGCCTGAAACTTTATGCCAATCGTAAGAAGAATGATAGAAAATTCTGTCATAAAAAACTGTTTCCAATATAGGAAACGCGAGATTTTTTCCCACTGAAGAAAAAAAAAAGACAGCTATTATCTGTCTATATCTCTGAGATGAGGTATTATGATTACTTACATTATTCGGACTGTTGTTGAGTTAACTGAGACATCCGGAAGAGGCATGACATGTAGAACTAGAACAATCTACCCCCCAGTGGACGAAATAAAGGGTTCGGTTCGAAATTCCAATCACCTGAAAAAGGCCGTAGCGTATAACGGCCGAAACGTTGTGAATATGGCAATGAAGATGAGGATAACAGTCCGAATAATGTAAATAATGTAAGACAGACAGCTATTGTTTTAAAATTGTAACAGTAAGCTTTTTTTTAGTTATTGTTATTCATTACATCGTTATTTTAGAAAGTAAATAAATAATTATTAGTTTTAAAAATATTTAAAAAATTATTAGTTTTAAAAAATAAACAAAGCGGTGATAGATTTTAAATTTTAAAGCAAATATTGACTTGTTAAGAAAAAAAAAAAAAAAAAGAAAATTTTTAAATGTTACATTATTTTCCAATGTTTTAAATTTTAAAGAGAAACAAATATAACTTACTTATTTGAGGGCAAGATTCACAGTAACTGAAAATAGTTTAATTTTCTACTTAAACAATAAAAATGCTTTACATAATGCAATTTTTAAGTACAATGGGACTACCTCTAAATAAAAACATATTCTTCTAAGTTTTACTATAAGGAATTGCATATTATTCTCTCTGGATAATGAAGCCATTGTTAAGGACTTTACAGAAGACCACAGCATTTCCTCAATGGGAAATGTTTAATAATTATAATGGAAAGTAAATACTGAAATATCCCGATCATTGTTGTTTTTGTTAATATTTTGAAAATTCTGATCCGTTTTGAGTGGTAGCTGATGAAAAGCCCCATATTCCTATGAGAAAAGATCACACCATCTAAAACTCAGAAAAAAAAATCAATAAAGGATACATGCCTTCATAACAATCTCAGGCACGCCCTAAACTTAATATAAACATTGAAGGATATTCTCTCGCGCTAACCCCAATCCCCACCATGGGGAAGTTTGTAGATCCAAAACTTGGATGCAGAGAGATTTTGAAAGACGTATTTTGTCTTGTCGCAAAATACAGTATTGTTTTTCCAGATTACAATTCTCACCGAGGTACAACCCGATTAGATTTAGCAAGTTTCCGACATGAATTTCAGTGTTTCTTTATTTTCGGTTTTGTTGATTAAACCACAGATGACATGTATGAACCTTTATAAGCATTTTTTGCACACAGGACAAATGTCTTTAAATGCCTTTCTATGAAAATGACGCTTTCAAAGTTCAGACAGTAAGCAGTAGTAAATAGATTGCTTTTTAAAATTAGGATTCACAACAGTAAAATATTTAATTGCTTTCTGAAGGCACTTATATGGACAAATATCTTTAAACGCATTCATTTAACTAATGAAACTGTGTACTGGGTTGGCCAAAAAGATAAGACGACAGTTTTAAAGACAATGTTTGATTTGTTTTTCATGGCTTATCAACCCTTTGCAGGTTATTTAAAGCCAGAAAATATTTTTAGATTATAAGAATGTATTTTTTTTTTTTTTTTATAGATAATAATGATTCAGTGATGGGGTAAAAAGAGGTGAATTCATACCCTTCCCCAAGGTAAATATAACAAACCAGAAATTATCATGTAGATATAAAGTGGGGGATCAATTCCATATTACGATCAATATATAAACTGATCCCTCACTTTCAGGCCAAGGTACTTTCTATACATTTATATTCCAAAGAATGTAAATAAATTTAAATGACATGACTGTGTAGCAAACTATTTGATTTGTTTTCTTTATGGTTTATCAACCCTTTGCAGGTTATTTAAAGCCAGAAAATATTTTAGATTTTAAGAATGTATTTTTTTTGTTTTTGATACAAGTCATAGCTGGGGGTAAAAGAAGTTAGTGAGTCATCCCCCACCCAAGGGTATTTGCATATGTGAATATAATGAACCCAACTGCAATTGGAACTTGGCTCTCCTTTCGTCTTTCAACGATAATGTGATTAAGCTTATCAGACAATATGAAAGGAACTTACTTAAAATAAATAGACAAAACTTGTCTATATTATTTAATGAAACATTCATCATATATATATATATATATATATACACACACACACATATATATATATATATATATATATATATACACACACACACTCCATATTTGACGGCATATAAGGTGCACTTTTTTTTTTTATTACTAAAAATATCTTTTAAAATTCACCTGTGTCTTATATGCCATATGTAGGTTTAAAATTTGCAATAGGCGGCAACTCCTATTAGCTTAGACTTTGGAGTAATTTTTATATAACTATTGTCATTATTTAAAAGGCTGCAGATTACAAGTGTTATCATTGATAATATTCATTATTTAAATTTCATCACGTTTAATATTAGTATTTTGTTTCATTAAAATTATATGCAATAAATTCAAATTATATATTCGTAAAATATATTTGTTCATTAATGTTTTTGGTCATAACTTCCGGTTGTATTAGTACAAATACAACCAACGCAGGTTGTACAGATCAGATAAAGGAAAATTTTGGACCGAGTTTTAATAACTACGTTTTTTTTGTTCAATTATAATAATTACTTGATTTCTATTTTGTTTTCTCACCTTTGGATATAGTAGTTTTTATAGGTTCGTGTTTTTTTTTTTAAATTGTAATCATGGCTTGTTTAACCAAAATAATACATAATAAATATAGCCTAGGCTGTACTATTTACTAATAATTTTACTAATTTTTTCTTCATTTGCCCCGCTGAAATTGGGGTGTGTTTTATATGCTGTCAAATACGATGTGTGTGTGTATATATATATATATATATATATATATATATATATATATATATATATATATATATAGGGTCATTTTATTGAATAATGATAATTATGGAAGAGTGTTTCTTCTAGATAATTAGTACCATGAGATGGTGCAGGGAATAGTGTATTAACGCCTTTCCCTAGGTCCTTCAGCTGTTACCTGTATTCAATACACATGTTTGTACCTGAAGACCCCTACAATCCATATGCACACTGAAGTACAAAGAAAAAAGAAAAAAAATCAGAACATGTTTATGGAATTCATTAAATTTACAAAGTTTTATTTGGGAGTTTCTATTTCAGAATAGAAACATCTTTTATAATACATTGGATTTTTTTTTTCTTTCTTTTGTGACGGACCACATCTTTTCTGAGCCACAACCTGACCTGGTCTTTATGCTTATGTACATTGTTTCATACATTCTTAAAAATAAAAATTTAAAAAAAAAAAAAATTTTAAAGTTTAAAAATCAGCAAAAAATTAAATAAAAATCAAACAATAAAAATTATAAAAAAAAATACTTAAGATTCACATTATTCTCTTTGTTTTTTTTCTTTTTGGTGTGTTTGTTTTTGTTTTTTCTTTTTTGCCTGTGCAAGGCATCTGGAGTGGAAGAAATCTGGGAAATTAAATTTGCCGCCATTTAAAAAAAATTTTTTTTTTTTTTTTGGTTATTTTTTTAAAAATGTTTTATATAAAAAGAAAATGGCAAAACTTTTTTTTTCTTTTTAAATTGAGGAATCAGTAATTATTTACTCAATTAGACGCTCATTAACTTTTTGTGTAATTATTTTCAAATTTTTATTTTTTTTCATTTCTTTTATAATTTCTAATTTTTTTATTTTTAAAAAAAAAAGTCATTATCATTTGGATTTAATTTCTTTCCTCCCCAACCACGGCTTTTTTTAAAATTTTCTTTTTATAATTTTTTTTTTTTTTTTTTCCTTTTTAATAAGATTTTTTTTAATGTAAAAATAAAAGTTAAATGAGATGCTGAATGTGTATGTATGTAAGTGTGTGTATATGTGCAGAGTAATGCTACATACATACATACACGTACATACACCCTCACCAACAAAATAATTTAAGAGTATGAATGGCTGTAGTCTCGTCTTTAATTTCGTCAATTCTTTCCTAAAGGGTTTCTTGTCCACCTGATGAGGCCAACATTTAATTGTCTAATTTATGGCGGAAAAAAAAAAAAAATCCTGATTTGACATATTGAGAAAACAGTTATTTTTTTCCTCTTAAGTTAAATTTTTTTTAAAAGGTAGAAGGCCCTGAGGGGCTCTGACAGGTAGTGTGGTATTTCTTGTCTTATTGTTTGCTTGTCTCTTTAAAGAAACAATCTTCCTTAATGGCATAGGGGCGGGACTGCACAGAATAAACAGGCCCAGAAGAAAAGCAATGATTTTGTTGTTATTGTTTTTCCCTCCACTAAATTTATCATATTCCCATATATACATATAAAAAAAAAATCCTCAATCCTGTTTCATTTTCAAAGTAAATGAATAAAAAAAATTAAAATAATAGTTTCAATTTAAACTGAAACCAAGAATAACTAAAGAGAAAAAATAAGCCAGGAAAAAAAAAAAAAAAAAAAATCTATCAATATTTTTGTTTTAAATGAGGACAAAACTAATCAAGAGATCAAATAATTTTTTGTTTCTTTTGTAGCAAATTACAATTTCTTGGCATTCAGAAAATCCTTTCTACTTGAAACTGTTTTTTTTTTTTTCTTCAAATTCTCTTCCTCTCTCCATATATTCCCTATTTTCTGCTGTAATTCTTAACCAAACACTGAATAATTCTTTAATAATATTGGCAAAGTTTCTTTGGTTTTTCTTTTTTCTGTTTTTTTTTTTTTTCATCTTTAAGAAAAATCTTAGTTAAGATAAATCTTTTTAAAGAATCTGTTTTGAAGTCAGTTTTTTTTATCTTTTTTATAATTTATTAATAAAAATTGTTTTAATTGTCAAACAAAGAGGAGCAGCAGGAGGAGGAGAAGTTGAGATATTATTATTATTATTATTATTATTATTGTTGTCTAGCGGTCACATGATGAAGTGCAGACGTGGCAGGTGCAAACCACTATTTAAATACAGAGGTTCCTACAGGTGCATATAAATCATGTGACACTCTCTAGCTGAATAAGACAATGATGATGATGATGATGATGATGAGAGTTGTTGTGGCATGGGTGCCAGGGTTCAAAGTTCATCACACTCCTGGCAAACTATTTAAAACTTACCCACTTTCAACACACATGGAAAAGAGGGAGTTTACATGACAAGATTCAAAAAAAAAAAAATTTAAAAAAAAATAAAATAAAAAAAGTAATAATAATGGGAAATTCACTATTTGTTTGTTTGTTTGTTTTCTCTCTCCCCCAAAGAAAGAATGAACACAGCCAGCCAACGACCAAGATTGGTTTCTTTTCTTTTTCCTCTTTTTTTTTTTTTGTTATTCTTGACAGTTTTGAATTATGATTGAGTTTTTTTTGGTCCTGAATTTCATTTACCGTTTTGTGTTCGAAGTAAAATCTCTTTAAGTTTCTTTCGTACCCATACATGGTACGGCCACTGCAGCGCTTCATCTTTTGTCATAAATTTGTTTTTTGGAAGGTCATTGAGTTTTTGCCCACTGTACATTCACACCATACAGTTGGAACAAGTAATTTTTGGTTTGTTTTTCTTCTTTTATTAAATGGCCTTCCATTATTACTTACCTACCATACATAGTACGGTTGGAATGTCCACACAATTTCTCTTTCCTTTTTTTTTTTCACTGTAATGTTTCTCCTTTTGAAATCTTTGTTCATCTTTGTTATTTTTTTGGAGGGTAAGAATTTTTCTGAATTCTTGCCTTTTAAAAATTCCCTGTTTGTTGGTTTAAAGAAAAGAAAATTTTCTTTTTTTAAAATTCGTTAAATGTTTGTTTTCCAATTTTTTCCATCTTTTTTTTAATTATTATATATATATATTTTTCTCTCTTAAATACAAGACCCCCCCCCCCAATATCCTATTCATTCTATCTTGAATGTGTATCAGGGTCAGTTGAGCTCGAATGAGTGTCTCTTTTATCTTTGAGTTCACTGACATTGTCCAATGGGCTACTGGCCTTAGACTTAGAACTGGCCGGGGAATTTGTATGACTTCTTGGATGTGATGTACTTGATGAAGGGATCAAAGGGGGTGGGGCTCCTGGGATACTGGCCGGTGAATTGCTTTTACTTGAGTGATTCACCATCGGACTCACAGTGCGGGGAAAGTGTCCAACAGATAAGGGATCAACTGGCCGAAGAGCCGGTAATTTATTAGCCTCGTATTCATAACGTTCTCGATCAAAAATCGGCATCCGATCGAACATTCTCTCCCTGAAGTAAAGGTCATTAGGATTGAAGCGTGCTCCCATCAGATGGTCACGCTCACGTTCAATTTCACGCAGTTCCAACCGGTGTGACATATCGAAACCCTTATCATAGGGGTTCCACACTCCAAGTTGTGGCCTTTCATTATTGTAGTATCGAGGGCCAAGCATGCGGGCACGTTCCAGCATGTTTACAGGCATTGTGGTTGTCGTGTGCGGAAGAGAGGCAAACAGGTACTCATTATTTCTAAGCAGTTTATCACGTTCGAGGAGATGTACATCTTCATCACGACGTTCCTCCTTGATTTTCAGGCTTGACTTATCATCGTGCCGTTTATCCATTAGGTCTTGTTTGGGCGGTTCAAGACGGCCATTGCGAATAGGTGAACGAGACCGGGAACGAGATCTTCTCCTTTCTGCCTCACGATATCGATCAGTTCTGTCCTTGTCTCTTCCACGGTCCATGTCAAGGCTGGTAAGTCTTTCCAAATTTCTTCTCTCTCTGAAAAACAAGACAAACAACGAATGTTAATAATGGTTCAAAATATTTTGGGGCAAAATAAAAGAAAACTTGCCTTCGATATTTATTTTTAAGAGTCTTAAGATGCCACAAGGCAGGCTCGAACTGAACTGATGTAAGACACAAAATGTGCTTTTAAGCTTATGCACTTTGAGAAAATAACAGAGGCATAAGCTGCTTGTGTTCACATATCACAAATATCTTAGGAAAAGGCATGAATCCATTGCCCCCTCCATGCAAACTGGGGCATGGGTGAGTTAGAAATTTGGTAAACCACTCTCCCACAACTACTGCCCAAACAATAGTAACATATGTAGCTGTATCTTGAGGCAGAAGGAGGAAGGATTAATCTTGCCCAAAGCAAGGCGGGCCCAGCCTGACAAAAGATTTGTCATGATTTGAGGCAAGGTTTTACAAGGATGGACACTCTTCCTCACGTCCAACTCAGGCACTCAATGTAGTCCAAGTACACTGTTTTTATCAAGACAGCACCTCTAGGAAAATTGCCATTCAAGGCTTGAGACTCAACCTTATATATATATATATATATATATATATATATATATATATTATTGGTTATTGACTCCTATAAAAAGGTCATCTGCCCTTTGATAAGACTTTTTTTTTTTTTTTTTTTTTGGTCCTGTGGGGTGACATGACTCATGAGAGCTGTGGGAAGCTGTTTTAGACACCAACCACCCATCCATGTGGCAGTTTGTACTGAATTACATGTTAACAGTGACTGGCCTAAGCCTGATGGCTTGGTTTGTTATATGGCATATCAACCTTAATGCCAACAAGATTTTTATTGCTGGTAATTTTTTTACAAAAATGTATTGCAGGTATTAAACCTATTTTTACTCATTTTGACCCCAGTTTGGCAGTTGGGGGGGGGGGTCTTACTATTTGCCCATAGTTGGGACTCTAACAAGTGCTACTACCCCAGGTCAGGGTGGACCTGGGAAGACCAGCAATTAAGAGGTGGCTCCATGCTCCTCAAAACCTCCTGATCAAAGGTCTTGCTGTCGGATGTAGTTTATCGTCTTACCCAGGAATGCCCTCAGCCTGAACTGACTTGCAACTCTTAATAAAAATGTTACACCTATTTTCAATATCTACAATTGTTTAAGACTTTCATTTCTCAAAGCAAAACTGCATTTAGAAAGTTCCCCCCTCTTCTTTAAAGCCAGGGAAAAATGAAGGTGAATCTTGGGCAGTAATATTTTAAGTTAGTTCCAAGCCAGTCATCCTCATCTATTTGAAATGTTCCTCACCTTTCTCTCTCTTCCTCTTTTCTCCTGTCATGTAAACCAAGCTCTCTTTCTCTCTCTTTTTCCCTTTCACGCTCGACATCAGTCTTGGGCCATGATGGGGGTGTTGGGAATGATGATGGCGTTTTGTGTAATCTGTTCCATTCTGGGGATAAAGTTGACATGCTGGACAATTCTCGGCTACCATTGAACAAACTGTTACCTGCTAAAAAGGAAAAGAAAATGAATCAGTGAGTGTCCCAAAAGAAAACACTATCAATCCAAAAAGACATTATCAATTCAACAAGATTTCTCTGCTTCTTATGATAAAAAGAACAAATTCAAAACATTAGGAAAACTTTACCATCATAATGACTTTTAGTTAAGAAAAAAGAGCAGTTGATAACATTAAGCAAAGGATATGAAAAATTTTCATTCACGGTTATATAAAAAAATTCAGATGAAAATTCTGAGCAGAAGCTCAACCCCTTAGTTGAAAATGAAAAAAAAAAATACAATAAGCAATTAAACAGATTGAATCAATTGCTAGGTCTGCTGCCAGGAAAGTTTGTTAACTGGGTTATTCTAGACAATTTTTCTCGTCAGAATCTATCTTACATATTTATACGTTTACCATTCATCCTTGCTTTCAATTTTGCTGACACATCTGTTCTGGTACTCCTGCTATATACTTAGACATTCATGATAAAAATCAAAAGAAGAATCAGCCATGTTATCGGTCCCGACCTGGCATCTCAGTTTCTGTCACTTTCCCATTTTGCTTCCCTCTGCCTTTTCTATAAATACTTTCATGGTAATTGTTCTGATGAACTTTCCTTTATGGTACCAAGACTTTACGAATTTAAGAGCAGTACTTGATTGGCAACAAGAACTCATTCTTTTACAGTTGAATTGATTAGATGTAACCATAAGTTCAACACTAACAATCTCCTTTTTCTGTGACACTATGAGTCGGATATATGCGCACACGTGTGTGTGTGTATATATACACCCCCACATCTGTGTGTGCGTGCGCGCGCACACATATGTGCGAGAAGATTAGTTAGATTTGACCTGGACATCAAACTTCAAGACCAAATGATTAGATTAGGAATCTAGATAAAAACATGTTTGGACATATGGCGAAAAGGGTAGATAAGTGTTAAGTACTTGTCAAAATACTAAGATAGGAAAAAGACCGGCTCTGGTCAAAACTTAAAAGGGTTTGAATTTAATGTCCCTGAATCGGAGTCAGCTAGGCTAAGAAATATTTTTATGTCCACTTTCTTCAAAGAGAGAAATGGTCATGAAAAAGTTATGGGTTTATTCGTGGGTGTCCCTTGTCCGGAAATGATGAAAGAGGATTCTCCATATATACGGCAGCGCTTTGGGCCACGGGTAGTTAGACTTAGTTTAGGTTCGAGGAAGCTTGATTTAGGCCGGAGCACGTAACATCGAAGAGCAACCCATTAGCAGCCGGACATTGTTAGTTAAGATATATATTTTTTTCCGCCAGCCGAGAATCAACCAAGAGTTATCATCCACAAAAAGGTCACACACCTTCTCTCCTCTTTTCGTCCTACCCAAGTTTGTAGTTGTGTTTTTCTTTTACCTGTGAGCCTACCTCTCGCTCGATCCACCGCACAGAAATTCTACGACGTGGGGTCTATATCTTTGTGCAGCGAGTTGCAGAGGTGGGTAGTCTCACATTTCACACTTCTTGCCTGTGGAACTCTCTTCCAGCTTCTGGCTTTCTATCCAACATTGATCTTCAAAAAATTAATTTTTTTTAATTGATTTCACCCAATGCAAGGCAGTAAAGCTACTAAGACACAAGCGGTTACTACTGACTGTGGGAGAATTAGTAACAGAAGCATAACTAATGAGCAGGATCAAAAAGACTAATCAGAAGGACAGTCGATAGTAATTAATACTGCATTTAAATTTTTGAAGATTAACGTTAGCTGGAAAGCATGGAACTAGAAGAGAGTTCCACAAGAAAGAAGTGCGAGAAAATAAACTGTTAGCATAGAATTTACAGTTACATCTAGCTAGCTCAACTATAAATTGATGAGACCTCGACGCCAGTCTAGTACAGTGCTTAAATTAAAAAAGTCTAGGTACCATAGCTAAGATCTCATCCAAACAATTACCATTAAATATTTATAGAAAAGGCACAGGGAGGCAACCTTACAGCAGTGGGAAAGTGATGGAATCGGAGCTGCCAGTTCAAGACCAATAATATTGCTGATTCTTTTTTGGATCTTATCAAGGAGCTCAAGGTAAATAGCAGGGACACCAGACCATACGTGGCAGCAATATTCTAAGTATGGATGAATGCTAGACTTATAGATATGTAAGATAGATTCTGGAGGGAAAGTATCTTGCATGACACAGTGAACCAACTTTCTTATCAGCTGACCTAGCAATAGATTCAATATAGTCTTTCCGCTTCATTTCAGCTGAGACTGTTAACCCGATAAAGTGCAATGAGCCATTCTCCTGGAGGTTAGCATCAGCCATACTGATGGAAGGCAGAGAAGGATCTTCTCAGATGATTAATGGAGAGAAGTTTAGTTTTGAAGGCTTTACAATAGAAATATTTTTACTTACTGAATTTCTGGGATGAGGAATCATCCTCCTTTACTTGCAGACCATTGTCCTCATCTTTGTTGTTGTTGCCATTACAATATTTTCAGAGGGCTCAATTGCAGAAACCTTGTGACAACAGCAACCAAGATGAGGACATTAATAGTTTGCAGGCAAATAAACATTTTTATGTTTCAAAATAAGGAATCCTATTTATACTTGGCTGATGCTTAAGGTAAGAAGCAAATTTGCATCAAACAACAATTTACTTACGTAAACCAGGGAATCCAACACTGTACGGTGATGGCCGGGCAAAAGGTGAGACACTTGCTGCATAAACAAAAGAAAATAATTATTCTTAACAAAATTCAATTCCACAGAATAATTCAGTATTTCTCTCTTCAAGATTTCCCTTCAAACTTTTTTATCATTTCATAATCCTTTTCTGTTAATAATGCTTTGCTTTAATTCCTGACCACTGACAATACCTTTCTTCTGGATTTACAATGTATAAATAATATCAGAAAATCATTAGAAATACATTTACATTATGTATGTGTGTTTTATTTTTATATATATATATATATATATATATATATATATATATATATATATAGAGAGAGAGAGAGAGAGAGAGAGAACATTGAAGTCAACAGAGTAAACAGACTGTTTAATGCCAAACAGTGGCCTGATGATTGCATTTAGCCTGAAACAGTCTGTCTCCTCTGAATGTTGTCTTCAATGTTCACTTTTATATTTACATACTCTATCTCTGATATTGAGTATTTTATTTCATAAATATAGCACACCTTAAAACTATATTTCTTCATTATATATATATAATTACTATGAACAATATTTTAGTGAATGCATAAGACTGAATAGACATCCAAGTTTATTTATAAAAAGGGAAATTTCAACTGATGCCTAATCTAAAATGTTTATAGCAATAAAAAATAGTCACATTAAAAATACATCCATTAACAGCTTAAATTACATCTAATAGTACTATTGTGAGTTATACTTGTATTAATTCTTGACCAATGACAATACCTTTTCAATAAACAACACAGATTCAGTCATAAAAATTATTCAAATATTGAAAAATTCCATTTCCTAACCAATATTACTACAATATTGATTTCCATTCATTCATAACCCTGTCAATGATCTTCACAGATTGGTTTTCAGTGAATCATGTCGTAATTTGATAAAATTTTAGAATTATTAAAAAGGTGGTTATTTACAAATTCTTCGGGGGGGGGGGGATATATCTCATTTAAACATGGCTCCAAAATTCTTGCTTTGCATAGGTTTTCAGCAGTAGCAGTATGCTATATATAATCATTAGAGTGAACATTTGTTGAATAAATCCTACTATGATATCACATGCATGAAGTTAAAAAAAAAAAAAAAATCCTGATCTAATTATTAAATAAAAAGATAAAGAAAACAGATAAACTCAGATATTTTTTGTTATATAATAAAAACTAATCATACAATTTATTTTTATAACGATGTCTTAAAAATATACAAGGTAGAGTGGTTTTGGCAAAGAAATCCTCCAGGCACATACATGCAGATTTTTCTAAAATATATTCAGAAGGATTTGCTAATCTTTTCAACACAAGTATGGAAAGTGTTTGTCAACATTCCTTGGAATGAGGATTGATTGTGTGAATCTGCCAACAATTAAACATCAGTCATGAATTTAGATTATTTTTATTAAAGTAATAATAATAATTTTGCAAGATCTGTGACAAGATAAAATTGGTAGAAAGCTAATATTTGTTCTTTCCTCAAATATCTAAATTAGCATCACCCTCTTTTGCGATTAACAACAGTGGAAGAGGAGAGCACATTTACTTACCTATATGTGCAGGGTTTAAAAAGCTGCTGTGGTGTGTGGGTCCTGAGTCAAAAGGGGGTCTGGCAGAGCCTTAAAGAAAAGTGAAGAAAAATATTCTCAAAATTCTTTCGTTGTTATTGTTACTCTACAAACATTGTGTTTTTTAAACTTTGCTAATGTCACCGATAATAAGAATATTAAAACAGAAGGCTTCTATTTTATATTGGAAGGGGGTGGCAAATTCTGCAGTGAACGTATCATTAGGGGAGGGTCATTTGCAGCCATCTACCTCTCGGTGTTATAAATTACTGTCGGGACAGTATACTTCTCATGGCTGCCAATATTGAAAAATTCTAATTGGTACCATTAATTGGTTACAAAATGCCAAAAGAAATAGAAAACAAGTAAACTAAAGAAGAATTAGTCAAAGTTAGACTAATTTATGCAAATTAAACAAGAGATTTTGTTCTCATTTTCAAAAAACGTAAAGCCTAAAATGAGTGAGCAAAAAAAAAAAAAAAAATGGTAAAAAGGAAATAGGCGCCATAATATAGACATTCTGTAGATTTCATCCAAACCAACCAAGAATCATTGACAATGTGCAACTAATTCTAGTGATTAACTTCTCAGTTAGTGAAAAGCAACTAAAGCCAACTGTTTATTCAGCAAGCAAATCTGCATTGCCAACCTTAGAGAACGTTTCCAAAGCTGACAGCTGAAGGAGGAGGGGCATATATGTAATGGCAGGCACACAATCTATTTCACTGTCAGAAAAAGAGATTTTAAAAATCATGACCTAACTGTGTGTGCGATGAAAACTTTAGAATTTCAAGTCAAAACATTAAAAGGCTCTCTTTTTTTCTTTCTCCCATTATTGATGGAGATCTGAGCCATAGCAGTGGAGAAACTGTCCCTATTATTTATATCACCTAACCCTGGGGATATGTTGTTCCTGATTATCCCGTGAGAGGAAATTGAACATTGTGTATGTGAATATTGGAACTGCAGTCTTTCCTGTTGTTCTTGGAGACATGATATGACAACAATGCATGCATATGCACTTCAGAAACACCTTTGGCAGGAGTCCATCGTAAAATTAATCATCGATAATCAACTCCGAAGAATTAGCTGAACCTCCTCAATAATGGCCGCTGCTTCTTTTTCCTTGACAATCTTTCTTTAATGGCAGAGGTTGAGACAAGCGTAATGCTGTCAAACTTTAAGAAACACATTGCCTATAAAATTACTGAAACTTTTGACATTGTAGAATGGTATACATCATATATTTCAGCTCGGAACCCTTGTCTAAGCAGTTCCAGCAATTTTAAGCCATAAAAATAATGATTAAATTTGGAATTCTTTTTTTATGATGGGATACACAATTTAGCTGGAAGATTATGTAATGATTCATTGATTGTGTATAATGACCCCACAACCTCTTGTGGATCATTTAGAACCAAATTGATCATTTTGTAAACATATTTTATAGTTTGTCAAGTAAGTTTTACAATTCTTCAGAAATGATTGAAGAAAAATGTTATAATTTCTTAGGAATGGTTAAAAGAAAATATTTCCCAAGTATGGTAGAGAAGAAGTTTTATTATTTGTCAGATATGGTTGGAAACAAGTTTTATTGTTTATCAAGAATGATTGAAGGTAAGTTTGTTTGTTTTTTGTTCGTGTAAACATTTATAAACATTTATTATATTTTATTGTAAAGCCCAATCTTTTAAACAAATTGCAGGATGTTATCTGGTTTAATATTTTCAAAAAATTGTCTAGGATTGTTTGATCTGTAATACTTGTTTCAGATTTCCAGGAAGCAGCAACATTTTAACAGGTATATTTAATAACAGAAAGACAGGAGAAAATACTTTTATGTTTAATTAAGAATGGACATTGGTGATTGGGGCCACAATGGAAATGGAGAGAGAGTAGTGTTTATGTAAATAATAAGAAGTGCTCATCCCAAAAATTGTTTCATAAAATTAAATTAAAATCAGTGTCAGCTTCACTTCATGTTTGAAATAAATTTAATTTGGAGATTAATACGAGCCTTGTCAGGCTTACAAGTTTCAGGCTAAGAAAAATATTTAATGGAGCAAAAAGAAAGAAAAGCAAACAATTACTTTCGATACATGATAATTATCATCAAAAGAATCAATCAATAAGGGGATGGAAGCTCAAGTTCTGACAAAAGTTACTTCTTTTTCCAATTTACAGCTACTTAAAGGTCAGAGGGCGGATTTAATGATAAAAGCAACAATAAGGTGCTATAAACACTGCAGCTACATTGGTGAGGAAGGAGAATGTGTTGAAAAATGTGTAAAAGAAATGCTTTTTGTCCTCAACTCAATATCGTATAATGTTCAGAGTCTGCAATAAACATAGAGTGAAAATTTCCGATGATAATTCAAAAGACTGTTTTCAGCTACATATTTATTGATCCCTCCTCACGGATCCGAACTAACAATACTCTTCTTTTGTATTGTCTATGTAAGCGAGATTCAATGTTGAGATTGACCGTTCTTTTTAAGGAAATATTTGGCAGTCATTGACTGAACAATTAACATTACTATTGGTTGAAATTTATAAAACCAAGTCTACAGTTATCGGGGGTTTTTTTCTAGTACTGATAGGCGTTTCCTTCCTAACCTTTTGCTTAAGGTAGTGTGAAAAGCCAACATCTTAATTATATCATTATTTTACCTTCTAGTTATCCATTTTAGTTGTTGCTACTGTTGGAAGTCTTCAAGTGATGCGGGTCTTGCTATTTGGCAAAAGACTTAGATTAAAATTCTGCAGCCCTAGTCTTTGATCAGAGGCTGCTTTAATAATCAAAGAGTGTGCTAAATGATAAAAGATATTTCTCAAACATAACTAGTTAAAAATTAATAATCAGCTGGAAACTGATTGCTAATCAAGAAAAGCACTGACAATAAGTAGAATTAAAATGAATTGGGAGAAAATCCAAGGTGAAAAACATTTATTGGAAAGAAGCGTATCAATTATCAAATTAGCAAAGTGTTGCTAAGAAACAAAGTGTATGAATCAACCTCTGTACTTACCGATGAGGGTACCTAGGAGAGCTTGTTGAGCACTAGTACCCAGGTCAGGGGGCCGATGTATACTACTGTTAGGAAGCAAATGGCTTGGTGACCGTAGAGGGTCTATCACGGGTTTCGTGTCAGCCCCACCTTTCTGAGCCTCGTGCTGTTTCTGTTGGTGATGGTATATACGCCATGCCACCTGGACATGAACAGCACACCATTTGCCCGTTTTCTGAAGAATAACAACAACAGAAATCGAATTGAATCAAAGAACAAAAAAGAAGGATCAGCAGCATTTCATTAAACCGACTGTAAGCTCCACATCAACTTTTTTTTTGAGATATGTCATATTTCAGGGTCATTTTAAGACTATCTGGACTGAACATGCGACTGTTTAGCAATGACTTTTAACATGAGTAATTAAAAAATGTAACCATAATAAATATAAAACTAAAATGAAAATGTAAAAAAAAACAAAAAAAAAAACAAAAAAAAACACAGAGTCAGATATCCCAGCAGTCTTCAGTGGCGTGGAATGTGGCTACTATTTGTTTTTCTGAAAACTCTCCACACACTGGTAGATGATGGTACACATACCACACTCTAAGACAAAAAAACATTTTCTTCCAGCCACCATCATCTATTTATTAATTATTGTCTAAAGAAGAATTTGATTTTTTACTCTTGTTCCAGATCCACAGAGAGAACCAACGAAATTTGCAAAAGATCATTCTCTCGTGTCATGGCGAAAATTACACTCCTCACGTTCCCTCAAAAATGCAACCATATTTTATCCGAAATGAACATACACAGAAGTGTTAATGTGTTTGCATGTAAATCCATGAAATAAGAACCCTACTTTCCCTGGCAGGAATTTTCATGGATGAGTAACAATGGCACTGCAAGATGTGGTTGAACAAAATAGCTTTGGAACAGAAATAGTACAAATCGTGAGAGAGGGTGGGAGAGAGATGGATGTCAGCCTCCGACATGATGCAGGCGGATCATGTCAGATGAAATAATCCATTGTAATTCCAAGAAAACTTATCTTTATGAGAATGGTGAGATACTATTAAAAAAAAACAAAAACAAACTGCGTAAAGGTAAGAATAAAAAAATAGGTAAAATCCAGGTGGACTGATGGAGAAAAGGAATGTGGTGTTGGCATGGGGTGGGGCAAAATAGGTGGGAAAAAAAAAAAAAAAAAAAAAGGTAATTTTTCTTTTGCAATTTTTACTGAAAGAATGCTACAACCTCGCACCTGCCTCACCCCTGATCTGTTGTCATGTTTGTGCCAATGACTAAATATTACAAATCTGTCTGCAACAAAATCATCACTGGCTGTGTCTTGACTGAAGAAGATATCTGAATGAAAATAATTATATTGTGCTTCCTGTCAAGGTTGACAACAAGTGAAACAGCTTTGAGTTGCCTGTACAATAATTATGGCAGAGTTTTTGGCCTAAGTGCTCATTCACCCACTTTTTTTTAATCAACAATTATGGCAAGCAAAGGAGGAGAGCTTATTTTTGTCAGTCTAAGTGGCGTGTGAGTAAAACAAATGTTAATATTGTCAGAAAAATAAACAGAAATTTGCCTCTTTATTATTAAAGAATTGCTTTATTTCACTGACAGAAACCTTTCACGCTTTTATGGACCCTGGTACTTTTGATCTTTTTCATTTCATCTGGTCAAATGTAAACAGGATAAAGTAGAAAAAACGAACAAATAAATTACAAATTACAATCATTTAAATAATTGTTCTGCTTCAAAATATTTAAAATGCCATGTCTAATCAAGAATTAAGCAGTCATGCCCCTCCACATTTCCCTTTTTCATGGAAAGACAAAAATAATAATAAAAAAGGAATCTGTGAATTGCCATGTCCCATCAGGATTTAGATGATCATGGCTCTCCACATCTCCCTTTTCTTTATTATCTTTGAATTCGCATGACTTCTTGAAAAAGACAATGGAGTGGCTTCCTATTGCTTTCTCCAAGGATTTTGTATCCAGAGTAGTCTTTCCTTTAGACTGGCTGCCACGCAAGGCTAGAGAGCCCACTCTTACCTACTGTTTAACCCATTGCTAGGGAGATAAGAGATAAATTCAGAACTTGCCAACTGAGCTTGCAAATTCTACTTCATGCTTGCTAGATATCCTCTTCTAAATTATCACAAATAAAAACAAATGGAGTCGCAAATTTACTTAAAATAACATGCAAAAATAAAATCTGTAAACAGAGTAACAGTTCAGTCCCAGAGAGCCAATATTTCAGCCTCGTGTTGAACTTTGTTCAGCACGGGGTTAAAATAACCAATTTGGAAAAAGCAGCACAGTAATATCCTCATCATTAACGAATTCTACATTCTTAAACAATTCTATTTTTACATTGTAATTAAAAGCCCAGAAATTGTTCTTGCTCCTTACCTTTGGGGTTACAGGAGAAGGACCTGGTTTTACACGTTCACGAAGTGATAGCAAACCTGGATCTGAAGATAAACTGCTAGGGTTGATCGTCTGGGGAAAGAAAAAGAGAGAAAAAAAAAAAAAACATATATATATATATATATATCAGAAAATGTAAAAAAAAAAAAAAAAAAAAAAAAAAATTAAAACATTGGCAAATTCATTTTCTGCTTTTGTTCTTATTTTCAAAACTGAAAGGCTGAAGATTGCGAGACGCTAACTGCACGGAGGTGCATGTGTGTGCAGGTGGCGGGGTGGGGTGTTTAGAATAAATAAATTCTTGCATATAGGGTGGCTGGAGAATGGATTGGCTGAAATGGTGTTAAAAAGCAAAAGAAATGAAATTTTAGTTTGGACATTTATCGAAATAACATTCATCCAAAGTCTTGTGCAAATAAAACTAGTTTTCTCAATCCTTTGCAGAAGGAAAACAAATGAGTGACAAGTTTATTATTGAAATTATGCCAACTATATTGTTCAGAGTGGATTCACCGTAAAAGACACAATGAACTCTGGCTTCAAAACTTAATATAGGGGTTAGACAAAATAATGTGAACACTAGCTTAAACATTTATTAATAATTATTTTACCTGAAGATAAATAATGATTTAATCAGGTAAAGTGCTGAGCAGTTACCTTTTATGCCAGTTTGATGTTTACAGATACCCGGAAATAACAGAATTGAAAAAAAATTGCTATTTTTGCAAGCTGTTCATATTATTTTGTCTAACCCCTATATATATATATATATATATATATATATATATATATATATATATATATATATATATATATATTTAGATTGAATAAAAATCCAAAGTTACCTGATTCAAATAGCTATTTCAACCCACAAGACTTATGTTTGGGCCTTGTCAACTCAGAGATATGAAGAAAATATATCTCTGAGTTTACAAAGCCTACAAGTAAGTCATGTGGGTCAAAACAGCCATTCAAATGAGGTGACTTCAGATTTTTATTCTATGTAATTTATATGCTCTGCTATAATAAATACATTGAGCTCTTTTTGTGGATCAGTTTTAATATTTTATTAGGATTCACTTGGATTATTTATCAACACATTATTACCTCTGTGTGTGTGTGTGTGTGTGTATGTATATATATATATATATATGTATGTATGTATATCAAAAGAGGGAGATCTATCTTTTTAATGCTTTATATTGTCTTTCCAACTGATGTGTTTTACATCAGGATTAAAAAGGTTAAACTGTCTAAAGTTCAATTTTATATTCAAGGACTCTTGTCTCTCACTACAGTTGTTATCAAGAATGGCAAGTGATCAGTTTGTTAAACAAGATCTGATTGACAACTTCCTTTTTCTTTATATATATATATGCACACACACACACATACATACACAAGGTGTTAATGTCTATATCAGATGCTATAAACATCAAATTTATTTTTGCTGGGATAAGAGAGATGGGCTTCTTGATCTGGCTGAGAACTTTTCCACATCCTTTCATAAAATTACGTCACCATGTAAAATCTCATGAAAAGTAAAGGAGTATCACAGAGGTTTTATCAGTGAGAGACACAGACCAAAAGTACTATTTATATATCAGATAAGAAAGAAAAGAAAAGGTAAACATTAAGAGAGAGAGAGAGAGAGAGGGCAAAGTTTCTTGGAGTAGAAAACCAAAAGGTACATCAATCATTCAACATCATTTTTCTTGCTCAACTGATTTTGTTGGCAGATTCTGCTTTTTCTGACAACAGTAAAATCAACAACAATGTTATGAAAAAGACAACATTGATTTCAATAAATTCTCTTGTCAAGATTTTTCTACTTAAACAAATGAATGGTTTTTTTTCTGTTTGTACTTTGAAAATAAAGCAAGATTTTGAGCAGAAACTAGAATTCTGCTATCAGTACAAAGCCAAGAGATTGTTCTATAGAATTCAAGTCAGAATTCATTTTCCACCTGAAGACATTTAACAGCTGGAAGCAGAATAAAGGAAAAAACATATATATATATATATATATATATATATATATACACACACACACATACACACAATGCAATGTGTGTATGTAACACTTTTCAGGTAGTGCACAGATAATACATTCTGATCCTGTAGTTAACATTCTCTCCACTACCACCACACTGATATGCGGTGACATGTGTCAGTTTCAAGTGGGCTGCCCACATGAGCTAGGAGTATAAATTACCCAATCTTGATGGCCATAGTCTGATGTTCCCTCTTTGGCATACTGAGGAGGCACTGCTATGCCATTAAAACAGTCCAAAGACAGTAACATGGTGCCGATGGCCACCACCCAAATGTAGTATGAGAAACGATACTCTGATTCAAGGTCAAAAAAACAGATCCTTTTGTAAATAGAATTCATAAAAAAGAAATGAAATGTTTATCTTAGTAAAGAAATACAATCCCTATCGCTAACTAAATTGACTGAAATAAAAACTGCATTTGAAAGAATTAAAAGCTTATCACAAATGGCTAAAAAAAAATTTATCTATTTCAATATTGAAAAGTCAACTCCTAAAAGTGCATATTATACAAAGTTGCTGAGCAAGACTATGCTGTCGAATGTGGGGGTGTGGTTGAGATGTACTAATATCAGTTACAAAGTACTGTTAGTTATTTAGATTAGACATTGGCCGGTTGTTTAAAAAGTTTTTGATTTCAGCAGAAATAAATCTATAAAGACATTATACGCAAGGCAAAATTGCACTGTAAAAGTAAGTTTTAAACAAAGTAATTTAAAAAGATAAACAAATTTATTTAAAATTTATATCCACCACGATTTTTATTTAAAAACTGAAAGGAAAGGATATCCAATAAAATTTAATAGGTCCAGAAATTATAGCAGTTTCCACCCTTACATTCTATTTCAATAGAATGGTACCTAAATAAAGACAAAAGGGGACACCTGCAATGATTAGTCAGCAAGTTGCTTTACTAATCTTTTATTGGGTGCTTTGCTATTATAACCTTGTGCCAGACTAAATGGGAGGGGAGTAGAAGAGAGAGAGGAACCGAAGAGAAGAGAGATTGCTGCAAAAACTTTGGAAGGAAAAGTGGAGGGATTCTCAGATCAAAGAACAGTCATTAGAACGATACAAAATCAACTGGGAAACGAAACTTTCAACTGCCATCATTTTGTCTATTTCGTTCACTAATTGGCAATGATTATCCGCCTTCTTGTTACGAAAGACAACCTAAAAGTCAGAATATTCTCAAATGGCCAATAAGGAACGTACAGAAACAGAAAAACAAAATGTCAACTTTAGCTTCTAGAAAATGGGAAAAATAAAAATAAAATTATGCAAGTAAAGCTGATATCTATTTAATCTGACGATGTTGGAAAGCTGAGTGCCACTAAATTTTATTACTTGTGACTCTTTGGGCTACTTTTTCAAATAAACTCGACTGACAAGAAGTCAATTAGAAAATTCGACATGTTCAAATGTTGCCCAATTTCACAATCGGCATCAAATGCCGGGAAAACACTGTGCATAACAGAATAATGAATATTTTAATCTAATTTATATAAAGAAAATTGTGTTTGCATACCAATTTTTAATTGGTCGTAATAAAAATAAATTTTAAGATTCAGAACAAAAATTAAATTCATTCTTTTTTTTTTTTTTTTTTTTTTTTTGCTCAAAAAGGCAACAAATTTTTTTTTATCTCTCAAGTTCCTTTCATTCAGTTCCAAACCAAATTCTGCTCAATTATGCCGCTTAAAGTGTGCGTTTGAAGTAAAGAACTCTAGTTGTGGACTCAGGAAGTTCTTGACAGGAAATGACAGAATTACAACTGTACAAGAAAATATAAATCTGATTCTGACAAGAAATGGATCAGTCACATGACAGATTTTTTTTATTTTTTTTAAGCTTATCACCCCAAGCAAGGCTGGAAGCCACTAGCACGCAAGGTGTTACAGAAGGTTTCGAGGAAGAGCAGATAGGAGTGGTAAAGGAGAGGATGTGGAGAAAGATAGTGGATCGATCAAGGCAAGGAGGTTACAGAAGATTTGGAGCGAGAGCAGATAGGAATGAAAGGGAAAAGGATGTGGAGAAGGGAAGTGGATAGATCAAGGCAACTAGAGATGTCAATTGACGTTACACTTAAATAGTTGGAGATTATATTTGTCAGGGAAACAGGAATAAGGAAGGGAGTTCCACAGGCGAGATGTGCGAGACATGAAGCTATTGGAGTAGAAGAGACGTCTATATCTAACAGTTTCAACGGTGAAGGGGTGGGAACGGGAAGCCAGCCTCGTAGGACGTTTAAATTCATGAGACCTAGGAACCTTAAACTTTACTCTTTTTAACCCTCTAGATTGAGTGCCTCTAGGGGTCTTGGATAAATAATAGTATTTGAAAAAGGGTTGACAGAAGAAAAGAGTGAAAGGGAAAAAACAAAGTCTTACCTTTGGTTGAAAGGCGCCTGGAATACCAGTGTTTAAAGGTCCAGGACCAGGTCCAGCTGGGGTTAGCAATGAAGGTAATCCATGAAAACTAAGACCTGGAATCTGTAAGTAAACAAAAATGAGAAGAAAAAAAGGAGTCATAAAATATTTATACCATCAAAATAAATAATTTAAGACGAAAAAAATTATATGCTATGAGGAAAAGGAATGAAAACAGATGCGAAATGAAAGTCTGAAACGGAGAAGAGGAAAAAACAAAAAAGAAATCAAGTATATATATATATATATATATATATATATATATATATAAAATGTTATATAATTTTGTATAATTTTATATAATCAATAACCAGATAAATTTGGTTAGACTGAGGAAAAAGTAAAATAAATAATTTCTTTCAAACATTTTGAAACTACCTGCGTCTCTCATTTCGTATGCATGTGTAGACGTAGCAATGTTACATACATACATATATATATATATATATATATATATATATAAAAGACATTTTTATGTTTAATATTCTTTTTTATAGATACAAGTATTTAAGTAAATGCTCTGTTTATAATAAACAGTATTAACAACATTTACCAGCCTGAATGTCCAAGAAAATTTCAAAGAAAATATTCATCCTCCGACAGGATTCGAACCTGTATCTTATACCGAACTGTCATATAGCCCGACGTGCCTTAACTGTTTCATATTGACCCCTCTTTTAAATTAAATGTTACAAATGTTGGAATTATACTCTATTAATTCAAATCTTACCTGGATATATATATATATATATATATACAGGGGTTGGACAAAATAATTGGAACAGGTGCAAATTCCACTCCTATATTTCAAAGACCTACTATATGAAGAACTTTAACTAAAACTTTGTAATTGCAGGTTATATCTATTGTAAATATATTTATCTAATTTACTGTCTTTGTTTTATTTATTTTTAGAATTTAGTAAAATTTAAGCTACATGCGTGACCTCTCCGAGTCAGAAAAAGGGCAAATTGTTGGAACTCGCGTAGCAGGAGCCTCGATCCCCAAGGTTGCTGAACTGTTTGGTTTTTCAAGAGCTACCATATCAAGAACTATGACGCAATTCTAGAAACAGGGCAAAACCTCGAGTAACCGAAGCAATTCGGGCCGGACTTGCAAACTTATTGACAGGGACCAATGTGCATTGAAATGCAATGTGGCGAAAAATCATCGGACTACTGCGGCCAAAGTGAGTGCTGAGTTGAATAATCATCTGAACAGTCCAGTTTCTAGTTAAACTGTTCGGTGTGAGCTCCATAAGGCTGGATATCATGGAAGAGGCACCATAAGGAAACCTCTACTCTCCACTCGCAACATTCAGAAGTGGTTGAAGTGGTGCAGAGATCACAATGCCTGGTCTGCAGACCAATGGAAGCAAGTCATATTCTCAGACGAGTCCAGTTTTTCTCTTTTCCCAACTTCAGAGTGAGTTTATGTGTGGAGGCAGCTCAATGAAGTTTACAACCCTGATTGCCTTCTTCCAACAGTGAAGCATGGAGGTGGATCAATGATAGTTTGGGCAGCCATATCATGGAAATGTCTCAGTCCAATAGTTGCCCTGCATGGTAGAATCAACAGCAAAGATTACCTGAACATTTTGGGAGATCATGTTCATCCAATGGCCCAGACAGTGACTGCATCTTCCAAGACAATAATGCTCCGATACATACCGCTTGAGTGGTTAAGAATTGGTATGAAGAGCATGAAAGTGAGCTAGAACACATGGAGTGGCCTCCCCAATCTCCAGATAGCAATATTATTGAAAATTTGTGGTGCATTTTGGATCGACAAGTTAGGAGCCGCTATCCTCCACCGTCGTGCCTTAAAGAGCTGGAGCAGGTGTTAATGGAAGAATGGCTGAAAATTCCTTTGGATGAAGCCAGGAAGCTGTATGATTCCATTCCTAGACGTATTAAAACTGTATGTGAGGTTAAAAGAGGACCAATTCCATATTAAATAAATTTTCTTTGAATTTAACAATTGTTTATTTTGTCCAACCCCTGTATATAGATAGATATTAGACATTTATTTTTAAGATTAGATTTGTAAATTCTCAAAAACACAAGATGACAAAGATATTTTTAAAATGTGCTGTTGTCTGGAAGAATACGCTATTTTCATGGTGTATAGAATAGATGAGCCATTTTCTTAATACTTAAAGATGATTAGACTCCAGCTGTCTCTGTATATAATGGACTCTCCCGTCGGTTTGATGTACAAAGGATCAATAATCTTTTCAGTTCCTGGTTTTATATTTATGCCTTAAATATATGTATTTAGTGCAGATGACAGGATTTTGAATAAATCAGGATGGAAGGTTTGATCAAATCTTGGTGTTAAGATCTTAGATAACAAAGATGGACCAGACAAGCTTTTTCAAAGTTCTTTATACCTTCATGGTAGACTGTCCTCCATTTTCTATGGTCAGCAGCCTGGACTTCAAAAGAAATAAGGGGGATGTTGGCTGAAGATTATATTCAGTTTGTTTTTACATCTGAGTAGTGGTCTGTTTACATTACATGAACTACCAACTATATGTATGTGTATACATCAAAATGGTATAATAGTTGTAAACTATTATATAACTAGCAGCATGACCCGGCATTGCCAGTGCTTGATTCAAAAATCGTACGACACATACAGCAATTGCTATCACTTGACTTAAAATATTTTTGCCCTTCCTTGCCTTTAAAGGAGTGCCCTTTGCCATGCTGATGTTGCTACATGCCTTACTTCTTGCCTATCTCACACTGCGAATTTTTTCTAAGCTCTACACTAAACATTAAATCTGTTACGAAAAAAAAAAACTAAACAAAATGAACACAAAACGACCAGCTTTAAAAAAGGACTCGTAACTGGAAAAACCGAATGAAAAAAGAATGTTAACAACAAATACTTTTTCACACCCAACCCAGTTCTGTGGAATCAGAATCAATGTTGAGTTTAAGCAAGCAAATGGGCCAATTGGAGTAAATTGCCATGCAGATTTAA
Organism: Acanthosepion esculentum; assembly: GCA_964036315.1. Lineage (NCBI taxonomy): Eukaryota > Metazoa > Mollusca > Cephalopoda > Sepiida > Sepiidae > Acanthosepion > Acanthosepion esculentum. The sequence continues at coordinate 10,586,111 of OZ038511.1, forward strand.
ATTTTTCCCACGAGTGACAAATGCAGCTATTGATTTTTTTTGCATGCTAGTTAACATTTGTGTCAGTCCTGCCTATTCGTGGCAGCCAGCTATAGGCTCTCACTCTGGCCAGTAGAAAATGGCCGCAAACTACATGAAAACTGCCATAGAAGCATAAAAAAATCAATTATTTCCACTATCGATGGGAGTTGGGAAATGCAAGGCTGGTTTTGGCCTTCCCGCTAACTTGGAGCATGTGCATGTAAATTTTGGTGCAAATCCGTCGAAAATTGCAGCCGTGCATTCGTTAAACACACATACACATCCTGCCTTTTATAGATACTGATACAATAATTATGTAAGTAATTGATGTAGAATTGTAACCCATATTTGATGTATTTTCATTCAACCGTACTCTATATAGGATGCCCCCAATAAAAAAATTATTTAACCTGAACTCCTTTCGAAGAACAACATTCATAGCATTGGATCTTTTTTTCATTTTGTCATAAGCATTAGTTACAAAGTACCATAAAAATCTAAACTGAAAAAATATAGATAATAGTATAACTCTTATCCTCTCTCTCTCTCTCTCTACATGTATATATATATTTTTTTTAAGCTTATCACCCCAAGCAAGGCTGGAAGCCACTAGCACGCAAGGGGTTACAGAAGGTTTGGAGGAAGAGCAGATAGAAGTGGTAAAGGAGAGGATGTGGAGAAAGATAGTGGATCGATCAAGGCAAGGGGGTTACAGAAGATTTGGAGCGAGAGCAGATAGGAATGAAAGGTGTAAGGATGAGGAGAAGGGAAGTGGATAGATCAAGGCAGCTGGAGATGTCCATTGACGTTACACTTAAATAGTTGGAGATTATATTTGTCAGGGAAACAGGAATAAGGAAGGGAGTTCCACAGGCGAGATGTGCGAAACATGAAGCTATTGGAGTAGAAGAGACGTCTACATCTAACAGTTTCAACGGTGAAGGGGTTGGAACGGGATGCCAGCCTTGTAAGACGTTTATATATATATACACACACTTTACTTTTACTTGCAAATTCATATGTTCCTGTGATTATTAGGCAATCCCACAATTCTCAGGTAATGAAATAAGTTACTGAATAGCTATTTATTCTGGGAAATATTCTCTCATTTTCCAACACCTGAGGATTGTGTGCTCACTTAAATATCACAACAACATATGAACCTGCAAGTCACAGATACAGCAAAAGCTAAGCAAAGAGTGTGTGTGTGTGTGTGTGTGTGTGTGTGTGTGTGTGTGTGTGTAGGCATGGAAAAAAATTGTCAAGTTTATCTCTACAAAAACCCTCTTTCTACAAGTAATAAAAATCTGACTCTAAATTTTCGGCCTTCTTCAATAAATATTAGGCAACCGAAATAGAAGAAAGAAAAGAACTGACATTTTCATTGCAAATTCAAATTGGCTGATGCAATTTATTCCTCTTCTTCTTGTCTATTCAGTCAGCTCTTCCCTCCATGTAATTTTTACAAAATGTGTTTCTTATCTAATTTAGCATACCAAAAGGAAAAAAAAAGTGCAAGTCACTATATTGTAGCTGAGAGAGAGAGAAAGAATTATTTAGTACATGTTGAGCTTAGCAAAATGATCTTGTCTCCGGATAACGTGGGAAAAATTCAGAAAAACTCTTTAAAAATGAATAACTGGACAGGAGAGAATCTATTTGTTTCTATAGAGAACCACTTACGGGCATAAGCCGTACACCCTTGTGTTGCAGGGTTTTTATCTTCTCGATTCTCTTCTTTTACTCAAAAGGGATTACTAACAAGATCTCCGTGCACAGCCAGCAGGAAGGAAGCAAGAAAAAGTTTGCCATTGTTTTCGAACAAATAAGATTCCGAGGAAAATGGTGATAGCTTGCAAAGATATAATAAATCACACTAGTGAGATGGGGAACACCACCAACAACATGCCATTTCATTGAATGGAACCATTTATTTTTCTAAAGAGGAGCACCGAGACAAAGTTCTTATCTATTTATTACTTTTCGGAAGGGGAATCACTCAAAAAGATTTTTATGAAAAAAAAATAAATAAATAAATTAAAAAAAAATAGATCATGGAAATACATTTTTTTTAACGCTTGCAGTAAACAAGAATCCAAGAAAGAAAAAGTTGCATTCTGATAGCAGAAGTGAGAAAGCAAAAGAAATGTCTGTAAGACGTGTAGGTGTGTGCATCTCTTCTTGTTGATCTGAGAAAGGGAAAATTTTAGCTTATATAAACGGATCTTTGCTATCTTTTGTTGGTCCATAGAATCCTAAGTGGCTGTGATTCAAAGAGAACATGATCTAAAAGATGGAATAAATGATTTATTTGACCTTCTCTTTTCCCCCTCCCTTTCCAGGCCAGTTTTGGGCGGGCAACAGAGAAAAGATGATGACTAACACTTAAGCAGAAAAGAAAAAAAAAGGACAAAATGTATTTTGCTAGAGTAAATTCTTTTTGTCAAAATTGTTGCTATAAGCCAAGAAGCATTTTTTTTTTTATTGCTATAAGTGTTGTGAGTGTCACAGATGGAATTATTGAGAGAGAGAGAGAGAGAGAGAGAGAGAGAGAGAGAGAGAGAGAGAGAGAGAGAGAGAGAGAGAGGCGGATAGAGAGAGAGAGAGAGAGAGTGAGATGGAGAGAAAGAGAGAGAGTGAGATGGAGAAAGAAAGAAAGAGAGAGAGTGAGATGGAGAGAAAGAAAGAGAGAGTGAGACGGACAGAAAGAAAGAAAGAGAGAGTGAGACGGAAAGAAAGAAAGAAAGAAAGAAAGAGACAGTGAGACGGACAGAAAGAAAGAAAGAGACAGTGAGACGGACAGAGAGAGAGAGAGAGAGAGTGAGACGGACAGAAAGAGAGAGAGAGTGAGTGAGACGGACAGAAAGAGAGAGAGAGTGAGACGGACAGAAAGAGAGAGAGAGTGAGTGAGACGGACAGAAAGAGAGAGAGAGTGAGTGAGACGGACAGAAAGAGAGAGAGAGTGAGTGAGACGGACAGAAAGAGAGAGAGAGAGTGAGACGGACAGAAAGAGAGAGAGAGAGTGAGACGGACAGAAAGAGAGAGAGAGAGTGAGACGGACAGAAAGAGAGAGAGAGAGTGAGACGGACAGAAAGAGAGAGAGAGTGAGATGGACAGAAAGAGAGAGAGAGTGAGATGGACAGAAAGAAAGAGAGAGAGTAAAAGGAAGAATTTAAAGAAATTCTTCTCTGAAATTTAGGATGCAGCAATACTTAGTACTCAAAAATATGATTGCAAGTTGGTGCAGATTGATTGTGGGGGGAGCTTGCATGTTTTTGTGGGGGGAGCTTGCATGTTTTTGTGAGGTGAGGGAGAGCTTGAAAATTCACCAATAGGTGGGGCAGAATGGACCGGAATAAAAGTAGAGAAGAAGAAGAAGAAAAAAAAAGATAAAAGTCAAAAGATGAAAAATAAAAGAAAAGAAAAAAAAGAAAAGGAAAAAAGAAAAGGAAAAAAATAAATAAAAGAATTCTTGGAAAGTCTTATCAAGCGAGAAGTTGCTTTCAGACAAACACCAAAGTGATTTCTCAAAGGAAATCAGTAAAGAGTATAATTTTCTTTGCCTGATGACATCAAAGACTGGAGACGCTTCCTGTTGGGTGAGGCACTGCAACATGGTGCATTTAGTGTCGCGTTGAAACGAACACAATTCAAGCAGAAAGAAAACACGCTCAAATGAAATGGCGTTAATTGACATACGGATCTTGTTTAGAAAAGAAAAACATAGGCTTTGACTTTTGGTTCGTACTTCCTTTCTTCAATTCAGAAATCATTGCGAGACATCCATCAAATTAAAATTTAATTTTTATCTCCTACTGCACAGCAAGGGTTAACTATAAACAAAATTTAAATTATTTTAACCCAAAACAAGTCAAGAACAATTTAAAAAAAAAAAAAGAAAAAAAAAAAAGAGAGAGAGAAATGGCTTAGACTGATATATATATATATATATATATATATATATATATATATATATATATAGCTGCAGTAAGTTGTGGTTTCAAATTAGACATAACAGGATTATTTATGATAAATGATATCATTGCTAAATAAACATATTTGCAAGCACATGGCAAAAACCTGTCAAAATCATTAAAGTAAAAAAAATAATACCGGAGCCAAATGTTGAAAAGCTAAGGGGGGGGGGGGGAATAAAAGCCAAGTTTTCTTGCTTATAGATATAAGAGCCGAAATGAAAAGTTCTCCAAGTGAATTAGCAGCTGACAACTTCACAAAACTAAAGTAAATTGAAAGAACACAGAGGAGAAAATTTATGGAAATAAAAAGCAAAGCCAAAAAGATAAAAGGTCAAAAGTATCAAATTATTTGAGTGCTTTAATAAGTATGCCCAACTTGATAGAAGGAGTGGAAGGATTTTGAAAAGAGGTGGGATAAATTATAAAGGACTTGAGAGAGAGAGAGAGAAAGACAAAGAAAGACAGAGAATTAAAGAAAAAGTGAATTAGGATAGCCTAAAGGGGTAAGGTGGATGGAAAAATAATTTACTCCTAATTAGAAAGTTGATGTATTATCAGGTTTTTCTGAAGGAGTAATTACCAAGTAATTCTTTTAAGTGTGTGTGTGTGTGTGTGTGTGTGAGAATTTGATAGGAAAGTAGATAAAAATGAAAGGAGGAAAGTAAAATAAAAATGGAGGCAGAGATTAGTGATGCTTTTTAAAGGAATGAAAGCCACTCTAGTCAGAAGACACTCACTTCCAGATTATGCCCACCCTCTTCCATCCTTGAAGAACACTCAATAATTTATTCCTGTCAGAAACTCAGCACCCCCACCCAAAAAAATGTTCTCAGCTATGGATAAATTACTTCCTTAGCTTTGCTAACTCTGGCACAAGATAACAACTAAACAAGCAAAAGTTAAGCTTGAAGTCACTATATGCTATTTCTTCATTGTGCATATTTATCGCCTTTTTCAAACAGAATCGTAGCAATGTTTCTGTTCAATTCACATAACAGAGCTTGGGAAAGGCATGAATTCATATCTCCCTTCCATTTGACCAGGTGTTAAATATTTTGGCAAAGTTCTTCACATTGGCAATAGAGAACTCCCATCAGGTCATGGATTTCCACCATACACAACTTCTGATTCATATTCTATAATCCAAAATGGATTGATCATGATTTTTCAAAGAGAGATGGCCACTGCTAATAATTCCCTAAATTCCAATTAGACCCGGAAAAGCAGCAAAGAAGATGACAAATCTTCTTTTTTTTTTTTTCTTTTGGAAAAATAAACAAAAATTCCAACATATTAAATGACCATCTCTCTCTACTTGAGCTATAGTAGGCCTTGGGGAAAAAGCCAAATCTTTTCAAAGGTGCCAAGTGTATAGAGGCAAGTGAGAATGTGTAAAGATAGCCAAAACAGGATTACCTAAGTTATATTTAATCACTCAGACTAATGACTTCATTTGCAAAGAAAGAACTGTCCAGACTCAAACCAGAAAAATGTCTCTTTAATTAGAAGGAAAAATTAGAAACAGGTGCTATCTCAGAGAGCATGTACTCTTCATAACAAATATGTTTAGGAGGAAACAATTTTAAGATATGGGGTATGTATTATTAAATACCTTTTTTCTGTCTCTTTACATGGATGTACAAGCTCTCTCTCTCTCTCTCTCTAAGTGTAGGAATTATGTCAGGAATGTACTCAGCCATTTTTAATATACTGAGAACTGGTTGTGCATCCTTGATGGAAATTGGCAAGTAATCTAAGATTTCCTTATTGTGGGTGTATGAACAGACACAGTTCTGTGAGGGTTACTCAGTCAGCACTTAATATGTGTGTGTGTGTGTGTGTGTGTGTCATGATGACTAAGTCTCATACATTTTACACTGTTTGGTCCCTGCTGTCCTCGGCATTGTTCTCAGACTTTACAATTCAAATTTCCTGTGTGTAATTTATGGTTTTCTTTATTGAAAAAGAAAAGATTAGAGAGAATACAACGGCGAAGCTGATGGCAATCCCCAAAGAGGATTTTGCAGACTGTTTTGATAAATGCAAAGGATGTTGAGATAAATGTGTAAAGTCTTAAAGGAAATACTTTGAAGAAATCAAGATGCCATTGCCCTAGGTAGGCTACAGGGTTTTTTTTTATTATTATTATTATTATATTAATATTAACTGGCATGATACTTTTTGGCCATACATTTATATGAATATGTGATAAACAAGATTGTTCTTTTGTTATCTTATATGGACCTTCAGGCCTGACAGAGATATACTCTGTGCGATCTGAACTAAATATACAAATGTAGGTAACAGGTAAAACATGGAAAAGGCAGGAAATATTTTCAGAACTCTTTAATCTTTCTATTTTGGCATGTTGAAAACACTGACACAAGAAATGAAATAGTGCAATATGATCCAGAAAAATGAATGCATTTCTTAGGGTAGAAGAAAACTGAGCAAAAAAGAAAATAAAATAAAGGGGAGGTACAGTAAGCAAAAAGAAAATCCTTATTGTTGGCCTTATTTCTGGATTTGTTTTCAAAACTTACTAATGTGACTTACTCCATTTGTGTTGGCAAGGCTATCAACACAAGAGAAGGAAAGAAAAACAAAACCAGATTCTAAAATTGTTCACAATATGATATTGCTGAGTAGATAGAAAAGTGATTGAAAGAGAAAAATCTACAAACTTATAAAATATTTAAAATAAGAGAAGAATACATACAAGAAAGAAAAAAAAAAAATATTTGGAAGATGGAACAACTTTACGAACATGATTCCAAACTGGGAGAAAGATTAAGTTGTGGGGTTTATAAAAACAAGAAAAAACAAGTGTTAAATCTCAAAAAGAATTGGAGCAGTACATGACCATCAGGAATCCAACAGATTCAAAATATTACTAGAGTTGGAATGAATGAAAAAGAAAAAGAAATGTGTGGAAACAAGTTATGTTTTTGTCTACTATAAACACAGAGTCCTTCATATCTCATTTGAAATGTTTTCATACTTAAAATTCAGCTTTTTTTTTAAAATTTCCCTTTGCAAATATAAAATTTTAAAAAGTATAAAACTGGAAAAAGCAACTGAATAAAAATCAGGGTAGAGAAAAACAAACAAACAAAATAAAATATTTTATCTGTTTATCTTCAGTAGCAATTATGATAAGGTGATAATAAACTAAAACTTTTTTTTTTCTATAAAAGATGCTTTAAAACTTCTAAAATTTCTACTTTCCTAAAATATTTTTAAACTGGTTTCCATTACAAAAAAAAAAAAAGATGATGATTATGCATTTTCATCAGAAACAATTCCAAGATAAAAATAACTGGCGGTACTTACATTTTGTCGATAAAATGATGGTTCGTACCTCGGAATTTTATCAAACTGAAAAAAACAAACAAAAAAAACCATAAAAACTTCTCATTAAATGCAAACGAAAGATGTATGCGTTAATTTAGCAGATTTTGTACATTTCTCTTCAAGTAACAAATAGTGCAATCAACAGAATAAAACATGGGGAAAATAATAAAGTTATCCAGTAAAATGGTCTTGGGTTTAATACTAACAGTCACGGACAATTGTCACGATTTACGTCCTCATATCGAATATTTATAGACTTGCAACTGTTCAGAAATAATCAATTCTAGTTTCTTTGCAAAATATAAACAGGAAATAAAGTCTGCTTAAAAAACATATTGTAATTCTCTGTATTTTTATTTTTTGGCATCAATGTCATTGGGCATTTTGATAGCATACTCAACTGAATCATGACCATCTTGTCACCCATAGGTGATAAAATGGACAAGTTGATTTGGTTTGGTTTATTTTGTTTTACGGCATATCAACCTCAATGGGTTATTTAATGCCAACATTTTTTTTCCTGGTAATATTTTGTTTTGTCAAAAATCTATTTCTGGTAATATTTTTTTCCTCAAAAATGTATAGCTGGTAATATTTTTTTCAAAAATATATTGCTGGTAATAGTTTTTTTCTACAAAAAATTAATTTCTGGTAATAATTTTTTGCAAAGTATTTCTGATATTAAAACCTATTTTTACAATTTTATAATGCTTTTTACCTCAGTTTGGGGGTTAACTATTTGCCATAGCTGGGACCCTAACAAGTGCTACCACCTCGGGTCAGGGTGGACCTGGGAACACCAGCAATTAAGAGGTGGTTCCACGCTCCTCAAAACCTCCTGATCAGAGGCCTTACTGCTGGACATAGTTTATTGTCTTACCCTGGACAGGGACAAGTTGTAGTGAGAACCTAAAATCAGTTAACAACAATTGTCCACAAGTGCTTTTCTTTTTTTTAAATCTAAGTACAGTGACATGCAAGTAAAATGTTTAAATTTCTTTCATGGGACGAAGAAGTCAGTCCTTAAAATAAAAAATTCTTAGACCCTGCAGTATCAAGAAAAAAATTGTCAATGTAAATTTTTTTTTTTCTATTGAGTTTCAAGTAAAATTTACTTTTGAATTGCCAGTAAATAAAAATGAAGTTTTGTTCTAAACCAGACTGTCCTTTAGTTACCTTTAAATATGCTGATTAAAAAATTGTAATCAGGTAGTTTGTTTTTATTTTGACAATAATCTCAAAACATTTGGACTTTTTCTTTCCTTTTCATCCAATCTGAATTAAAACCTCCCACAGCAGCAAAACTGATAAAAGCACAAAAAAAATTCCCCTGGCTGATGACCCATGAGACACAAACATTTTGTAATTTTTTGCATGGCAAGAAGTCAAGGTTTACTGGGGTCAATGAATTGCTGTTTTGTTTTCATAACGTACAATAAACATGAGCTTTCAGAAGTGGGAGATGAAAACAAACCGAACAAGTAAACAATAAAATCAACCAACAAGAAGATGGCATGAATTGAGAATAGCGGAAAAATAATGAACTGGGAAAATTAGAGTATGACAAACATCTACAACGCGCAGACATTTACTTAACTTTGGGGTACTGCTATTTTTTGTTTTACCCTTTTTTTTTTTTTTTAAAAAAACATCTCTCTCCTTAAAAATATTTTAAACCAGAATTTTTTTGAGTTTCAGAAAATAAATTCTTATTCTGAATCCAATATGAAAAGTTTTAAAAGAACTTTTGAAATTGGTTGCAGTTTACGAAGATCTTTGTGAAGTTTGCAAAAATGTTACAAACCTTTCAACACAACTCATTCAAATCCAAAAATTAAACTTGTACACCACACAGACAAAGAGAAACATTCAGAGTTAAGAAAAAACACTGATAAATGCAGATATGGATGAATACATTAAAAAACAATTCTACAATTTCTGTTTTATATGTAAAGATGCTTTGGTGGTACAAAAAAAAAAAAAAAAAGTAAAGTAATTCATAAGAGACCCGACTCTTTCTTGTGATGACAAAAAAACAATACAATTGCAAACAATAAAGGGAAGTTAATATCCAAGTGAAGGAATTCCTTCTCAAATTTAAACAACCAACCCAGTTACAGTTCCTTTGTAAATACATTTAGCAATGAAGACGGACAAACAAAAGAGACTAAGAAAAAAAAAAAAAAAAAAAAGAGTGAGTGAAGTAAATAAAAAAAGAAACTTGAGAGGAAAAAACAAAACAAAACAAAAAACACTCACCATGATTGGAGCACCTGTTATTTCTTAAGAGACATTATAGACAACATTTTTTTCCCATAGAAGAAGAGAAAAGAAATTCTTAACTTTTGTCTTTACTGAGAAATTGCAACAACAAAGAAAGAGTAGCTATCAAATAAATGATAAACTATCTAGGATAGTCCGCAGGCAAAAAAAAAAAAGAAAAAAGTTAAATACACACTTTATGGAAAAGAAATTATTTAAAAAGGACTGATGACTAATTTATACTGCAAAGTAAAATCTAGCCCATTTGACCTAATGTGCAATAAAGATTTTACAAGTACAGAAAAGTATTAATTATGGTCAGTATATAGTTTCAATCTCTTTACCATAGCCTCAGTAGAAACAAACACCTAGATTGGAGCCTTCAGGTAAGTATAACAGAAATAGAAGCCACAATTGGTATAACGTCCCTGGGCAGATTAGAACTGCTTCAGGCAATGTAATAATGCCTTGCTCACATAATCATTGAGAAATTGCTCCATGCTACCTGACTCTTTCTCCAAAACATCTTTAAATACACACCATGTTTCACATAATAAAATCATCTTTTTCTTTTTTTTTAACCACTTATCTAAGACAGGAAAACTCGGCTCAACAGCATTCTCGTTGTCAATGTTGATTTCTTCATTTTGCATTGCCAGTTTCACTTTTTCATTGACACCTTTTGAAGTTGGTAGTATATTGTAAATTGCAAGTCCTTGTTGCCTCTTCTGTTTGGGTGGACTGGGTTCAGAATTTCACATCAAATTTCCAGATGTAGTTTCAATTCTCCATGTTGGTGGGCTCAGAAACTTCATGTCCTTCCTTTGATCAATCATAACTATTAGTCATTATTATTAGTAGTCCTTTCATTAGTCATAACTATTCTCTGCTATCAGTTTCAGGTAAGTATAACAGGAAGAGAAGCTACAATTAGTATAACTTTCCCAGGCAGATAAGAACTTAAACATCACAAGGTTCAAACCGATGCTAAAGTAGAGTTGGCATCCATTGTAACAGACCTGTATCCATTCCGTTATTTTTTGCTAAGCGCCTAACTGAAAAAAAGCACCTTTCATCAAACAAAATGGATACAGACTGGTCAGTGGCTGATGTAGTTGTGCATTTCCTATCATATCTGTGCCAAAGTAAAATGACAGGATTTTAAATGCAAACCCTGTCTATATGAAAGATTGACACAACACAATCTTCTGGTCTTTCATTTCTGCTTATTTCGTCTTACAGCCAAACTAAAGTAAACTTTATCAATATTTACATATCTACTAATTACCATGTCCCTTCTCCCTACAGCTTCCTTTAATATTTGTAACAAGTGTTCTTGGAGAATGGTTTGCTGTTGCTTTCTCCAAGGTTAGAGTGCCCAGTCTACCCTACTCTTTAACCTGTAGCTGATGGAGGAAAGATAGGTTCATGCATTTCTCAAAGAGATTAGTGCAAAGTGAATAGAAACTGCTTCAGATGGAATTTGAAGCATTTGTTTATTTCATTTTCCATGTGAACTGTTAAGCCATCTGCACATTTATATTTAAATGTAGGGACACAAATTTGAACAACTTAATTTATTAATAAATTACAGCCAATGTGAAGTAATTATGAAATTAATTAAGGTGTTTCTTATATTAACTGACAGCTGGTCTCTTTTATCATTTTTTTTTATATCTGTCTTCATATGTACATTATGCATATTTTAACATGACTGTGTTTATAGCAATAAAGTTTTGTTCCCTCCCTCACAGATTGTTTAGATAAAAATTTATTAAATTTCTCTCTTAATGATAAAACATTCTCCAACAGAAACACAGGTCGTGACAGACAGTTCTGCATAAAAAATTAAAAAAAAAAATAATGTCTAAAAAAAAAAAAAAAATGATAAACAGTGCCAGGTGCCAAAAAGTAAATAGTTACTTGAGCTAATCTTCTTTGGAACCTTGGCTTCTCTAATATTTACAGAAATTCTATGCATGCAAGAGAGAGAGAGAGTGTGAGATGGAGAGAGAAAAATAAAGAGATTTGATTCACAACTGAGAAATTACTTTATAAAATAATGACACATCTGCATGTTTAAATGGATTCATCACCACCACCACCCCTCAGTCGAGATACACAGTCCTTATCTAAAGTTGCCTCTCATCAAGCCAAATAAATTAAAAAAACATTAGACAATGAAAATAAAGACAAGAAATTAAATTTAGATTTATTTCAATCCCAATGATTTGATTTTCTTTGACTGAAATCATTCAAGAATGGCATGCATGGAAACGAAGAACGCAAGTGGATCCATTCAGTAAAAAAAAAAAAGAAAAAAAAAAAGAAAAAAAACAAAGAAATGGTTCAACTGAGCCAAAAGAAGAATTTTCAACTCAACCTTGTGCACGTTAAGTATCGAGTGCCAGTTGTCTGAAGAGAATAGGACAACAAACATTCCAAGTAAGGAGGTGACGACGACAACAATGACAACATGTAAAAGTTGAGTGGAAGAGAAAATCAAAAACTAACCGAATGAGAGCCTGCAGAGTTAAGTTCGGGACGTTCAGATCGTTTACACCAGGCTGCTTGAGGAACCAACTTGGCCTATGGGGGGAAAAAAGAAGGTGAAAGACACAATGACACAAAGACACACCATTCAACCCTTCAACACTTCAAATTCCTTGCAATTTTTGTTTCTCTCTTTTTTGGGGGGGGGCAGACAGAAACGATCTCCTTGCTTTTATTGCCACATCTGTATTTCTCACTTAACACCGTCAACGCTTTCACATTCAATATCAGCTCTTTATTTCAGAACCTTTCTCAACAAATAATTGAAAGAAAGTCAAAAATAATTCACATCCATTATCACTTCCACTTTCTTGATTGAAACAGGGTTTTGGTAGAAGAGACCAACAAACAGGAAGACTCGTCTGTGACTAACAAAGAAATCTATTCAAATTGAAACAATCATTCTTCATACTGATGCAGCCGTGGTGACCGAGTTTGTAGCAGACAATATTTAAAAAATTATTGGTGCCAAGTGTTTGGAAACGAAACAAACAAGACATGTTCAGCAGAAAGCCATATGTGCCGGTTTTAGCACTGATATGAACGGAATAAATTGTATATCTATAATAGTGGGAGGTGGGATAAAATGAACTCGGGGTGTGAATTTAAAAAAGGTTGTTTAGTCAAGTAGCATAAATGTTAATGTTGTTTGGCATTAAGCATGTTCATAGAATTTATTGCAAACAGATTACTCAGAATCTAGTCAGAAGAGAAAAAAATGTCTTTTTTTGTATCTGAAAGATCAACTCAATCAGTGGAAGTTTCTCCTCCCCTCAACAAATGGCAGTGAGACCTAAATCAAACTAAGAGATTAAAGTATCCCTAAGTTTTAGACGGCATATGTTGTCACACTAATACCCAATTTAAAATTAGATTTGTTTTTTCCACAAATAGAACAAATTTCTACAGGAGACTGTAGCAATTTATCTTTGAATGACCAATTCTATGATTCTGCTTTCCAACCGACCAAAAAGAAAAAAAAAAAAAAAAAAATGGTTTAAAAGAGACTTAATCGGAATGAGTATAATGGTAAATATTGTGAAGTGAGAACCAAGTGACAATGGGTCTGTAGCTTCAGTAGGAAAGCTGAATGACAATGGAACAAGGACTTTGTTATAAAAAGGGGGAGGGGGGCCCTTCCAAATTCTCAGTCATAAACAGACAATAGAAACAGTATCAAAAGGAAAAAACTCTGTAAAAAAAAAAAAAAAAAATAAAAAAAAAAAAAATCATAAAACATGGCATAAAATTGTTCTTAGAATTGTTATTTATTTCAAATCCCCCCCCCCAAAATTAATAAATAGAAAAAGTACTTAATATTTTTTTCATTAGTCCAGCTAGACATATCAGGGGGGGCTTTGAAACGAAGTTCATCTTCAACATCAGGGAATAGTGGAGTAAAATCTGTCGAGGTATTTTCAAACTCAAATGGCAGGATCCATTGTATTACAACAATCTTCGGGGTATAAAATGAAAAGTCTTTACACCTAATTAAAAAAAACATTGACTTTTTTTCCTCCAAAATATTGCCAGACAAAATAGAGGTGCATTTTAGAAGAAGATATTTTTACAAAACTGAAAAGTACAACAGATCTCTCATAAATTAAGAATATAAGATTATTCAAAATGGGTTTGATTAAATTCTTAAAGAAACAAATAAAAATGACTCCCTCTATTAGGATAACTCTGTCCTCAAAATAAATGGGACGAAGACAAAAGTAGAAAAAGATGTAGTTTAACTGCATAAGTAGTACAAATGAGGTTGAAAGTATAAGAAAATTAGTGAACACGTTGTGTCTATAATAACATCTATATCAACCAAGGTGAAGAAAATAGTCTGAAATAATCCAAGAATATTGACAATTACTCATCTCGGAAATGAAAGACTCAATTAAGAAAAGCGGTACAAACCCGCCATCATAACCAAATGTCAAAACCATCTGACACCGAATATAAAAGGCTCCAAAAATACACCACTATCATTCAGGATGGTAACATCGTGGATATAGGAGTTGTTTATACATGTGTTCCTGTCATCTAGTGTTCAATCCTTGGATCTGGTAGTGAAACACCAATTCAGCATGAACAAACAATCACTGATATCACAGGGACGAAAATATCACAATGATCAACAGATATCACATATCAGTCAATCAATTGACATCTGATGATAACCAGAGGGTAATTGGTCAAAACATTGTGTCTATAATAACATCTATATCAACCAAGATGAGAACATTCAGAATAATACAAGTATATGATAGAGTTTGTTAGACAATTTGCAACTTGGCATTACAATGACAATTTCTATTCATATTTCCCGACTTTGAAGCAAATTTTTAAAAAACAACTTGAAATTTCATTGAATCAGAATATCAATAAAACAAGGTGCCTACAAATCATTTTGTTTGGTTAAAGAGAGCAACGATAACAAATCTGTCCTAAGCGGTCAACTCTTGAAACTCATTAACAGGAAATTTCGATTACAAATTTAACCATTCTTCATAATAACTTCAGAATATTACAAGCTAAACTCAAAAAGAAAATATATTAAAAAAAAAACTATAAAAATAACAATACAAAACTAGTAGAAATAAAAAGACATTTATTTTTTCAAGTTGAAGAGAAAAAGAAAAATCCGGTCATCAATGAGAAAGATTTTTTAAAAAAACGAACTTCTTCACATCACCTGACGGTTGACACCAGCTATGTTTTCATGAAAAATCTATTTTAACAAAACTTAATTTTGCATCCAATGTGTAATAATGTAAATTATGCTTCTTTTGTACAACCTGAAAATAGTAGAACTGCTAACCAAAGTAGAAAAGAACACTAGCGAATAGGAAACACAAATATAGAGTTAATCATTTTTTTGTTACAGTCGTAAATAGCGAAACAGACTGTTCTTCTGAACAAGAAAATTTCAAAATGCCATATACTAAGATAATTAACACACAAATTCTATTCTTTTGTCCCCTCTTATATTTGCAAGAAAATAGAGTTGAAATGAGAGAGAAAAGAAAGAAAAGATGGTGGAATCTATCATTTATATTTCTTGTTACTTACAAAAAATGGAGCAAAAGGAAAAAAGAAAGAAAGAAAGAAATTGGCATTCTTTTTGGTGAAAACTTTTACTTAACCAATAATTCGTCTTCTGTCGACATAATCCAATAAAGAGTAAATTGCTTAACATTTGCTGCTGATAACGTCCAGCTCGGAATCGGAGACAACTGATTTTTCATCTTTACAATTGGCCATTCTGGATTCAATAGGGAAGTTGCCTTTTTTTTTTGGTTGATGTTGTTAACTCCAACAGTAGTAAAACTAATGAAGATTCTTGTCTGGCAGATAATTTCTCTTATTGCTGCCATTTATATATCGATTATTATAAAAAAGAAAGAAAAAGACGGTCCAAGTCTTGAACAGCAAAAGATGGTTTAATATCAAAAGCATCCACATTTCCTTCCTTTCTTTTGTGTCAAGAGAAAATTTAGCAAATCTTGTCTTGATCGAAACAAATCTCATTAATTCAAAGACTTTGAGGAAAATGGTTACTGAAAAAATATTTCATAAAAAAAGCAAAACAAAAAAAACAAGAAAATGGTGACTCAACAAAAGGACGCTTAAATCAAGTTGATTGTAGCATTATTGTTATACATTAGGCAGGAGGGAGGGATCAAATTTATTTGTAGTAGTAATAGTAGTATACTCTTCATTGCGATAAATTTTCTTCTGGTCAAATTCTATAAAAGTGCAAGGAAGGAAAGCAGAAAATAACAAAAGAGAGAAAAAAGTTATTAAATCTGGTACTGTTAGAAAGCACATGTTGTAAATAAAAGACAAAACCATAGACCCAACAGGTGATGTGATAGACATGAAAATGATAAATGTTATCATGTGCCATGTCCCCTCAGGATGTAGGTGATCATGGCTCTCCACAATTTCCTGTCCTTTGGAGCTCTTAATAAATTTTGTCTTTTTGTTATTTTTTCTAAACATTCCTCTGCCATCCATTTACTCAAGCTCACTAAGTATGTTATGCATCGTTTTCCTCTGTACATCTTGCCTTCAATCTATCGTGTGAGTATCAGATTTTCCAAGCCCTCTTTCCTCATTATTTGCCCTAGAAATTTTATTTTCCATTTTCTCTAAAGCTTAATCAGCTGTCGGAATTAAGAAGCTTGTTGTGTTTAACAGCAAGATCCAGTGGTTGCAAACCTAAGAGTCAGATATATCCCCCCCATCGTTACTACTTGGTTTGGTTGTTTTGTTTAACGACATTCCAACCGTAGTTACTATTTGGCACACTTATAACTATCCATTCTCTTTCAGAGTACGCAGGGGATCAAAAAGCCTGTGAATAACTGAAATGGGCAGAAAATATATTGATTTCTCAGAAAATAAATTTTGTTAAAAATTTATTAAATAAATGTTAATTAATTATAACAAAACATAAAATGGAAAGAAATGATTTATTCAGTGTAATTATTTTTTTCTTTTAACAAATTTGTCTTTAGTGTCAAAAATAACGAGGAAAACATTTAATCATTATTATAATTATATTTTGTTATATTTTCTGCATGAGTACATGAGGATTTTTATCTACACAATCAATTATAGTGTCACATATAAGGAAGAACATGCTGCTCTTAGGTTTTTAATCATTAAAAGAGAAAATATTCAAAAGAAAGCACTATCGAAGAAAAGAAACTAGCAATATATTATAACTTTGATGTCTGCTACTTACTAGTTTGTGATGCCAATATTAGGCATGCTTGCATTTTGGCATCAAGTAATGTTTCTTTTTACAACAGTATAACAACTCATTATCTCAAATAGTGGAGATAAGGATGCATAACCAATAAACATATAAAGTTATATTGTGTTTTTATTTTATAAAATAGGTAAGTATATCTGATAAAAATAAAATATTGCTGGACGACATGAGAATTTCTCTAACTTAAATATAATTTAGAGAAATTCTCATACACAACATTAATTTTCTTAAAAAATTTTTTTTTTTTTTTCAATGTTTAAATAAGTTGATTCTTTTTCCATTTTCTGAAACTTTCAAAATATTGTGTGTTGCATTAAAATTTTACAGCCTAGCATAAAAAAGGGAGGGTATGTAACCTTGGACCATGAGAATCCGTGTTTTAATTGCCTGACAAAGAGTGACTAAAAAATTAAAAAAAAAAAAAAAATCTTACAGAATTGTAAATATCTAAGAGAAATACACCTTCCCATACACTCACCAAAGTTAAGCAATGTCAAACCTGGTCAGTACTTAGACAAGTGATCACTTGGGAATACCAGGTGCTGTAAGTGTGGATATGCAGGCAGCAGAATGGATAATGGCTTGGAATCGTTAATCAGAGATCCGAGTTCTAAATCCTGTTGGGTCGATTATATTCACTTATGGGCAAATACCCTTGGGAAAGTAATGAATCCACCTCTTCTCCCTTCAGCTGTGGGTTAATTAGTAAGATTTGTATCAGTAAATCATTATTATTTCCACCAAAAAACTTTTACAATCTAAAAATATTTTCTGGGTTTAACAAGTCAGAAGCTCTTGGTAGGATTATCCACCCACCTCATTCACTGACCCCATGAGATGAAAAAGAATAAATAAATAAAAATAAAATAAAAACTAAAAGAAAGAAGAAAGCAGGGTTGAACACTGAACCCTACAGCTAGGAAAGAAAGCAAAAGAAGAGAGATCCTTGAGGTGCAAAGATTTTGCCAAAGTGTTTCTGCTGAAAAACCTGCCTCTGTGAATTACCCCCCCCCCACACACACAAACATGTAGAAGTGATTAATGACCCCATGGATACATTAATGTGGTATGTGCTTTTGTTAAAGTCTGGTTTCTATCAATCATTAAGGCACCTGTGTTTTTCATGTTCTGTCAAAGCAAACTTCCCAGTACCAAAATCTGCAGGAACCGCAGCAGAGGAAAAAGTGGAAGAAAAAAACAAAAACAAAACAGGAAGTCAGCAAATAGGCCGTGTTGACAGAATTGTCTATGACACATGGTGCGTCTGCAAAGGTAATCAGTTATCGTTAAACTGTCAGCTAACAATATACAGCTCCAAGAATATAAGAAAGAAAAGATTAAACTTTTATGCAAGAAGCTCACTAACCCCACAGTTATAGCTTTATTATTATTTTTTTTTTTACTTCTCTTTTCACTAATGAAGTCTTGAATTATGCTAACAGTTCTCAAGTTAATTTTTTATCTTCATATAAAAACAAAAATGGATATTGAAAAACAGACCATATTATTTACACTATTTGCATTCAGACTATTGTCCTCATCTTTGTTGTTGTTATCATGTTTCAACTGTGCATGCCGACCTTCTACAGGTGTTGTATATCACTCTGCCCAGATGATAGCTATAAAGGTGAGGACAATAGTCCTAATATAAATAAAGTTGAAAGTATAAGAAAATTAGTGAACACGTTGTGTCTATAATAACATCTATATCAACCAAGGTGAAGAAAATAGTCTGAAATAATCCAAGAATATTGACAATTACTCATCTCGGAAATGAAAGACTCAATTAAGAAAAGCGGTACAAACCCGCCATCATAACCAAATGTCAAAACCATCTGACACCGAATATAAAAGGCTCCAAAAATACACCACTATCATTCAGGATGGTAGCATAGTTGATATAGGAGTTGGTTATACATGTGTTCCTGTCATCTAGTGTTCAATCCTTAGATCTGGTAGTGAAACACCAATTCAGTATGAACAAACAATAACTGATATTACAGGGGTAAAAATATCATAATGATCCCAGAAAATCAGACAAAAATAACAAATTGTTAGAAATTCCGAAGATTCATTTTATAACTTTACTTATTCAGTAAAATATTTTCTAAAACTCTTTTTCTCAATCATTATATCACACGGAGAGTCTATAAAAAAAAATTTTTTTAATCACATCAAAACTTTCACTTTAAGGATTATTTCAAAAGTCATGCTGCAGAATCTGATGGGAGAAATAAAAAAAAAATAATTCCACTCAATAGAATTTAAAACTGATATCTTCTATGATTGCCCATGTCCTCAAGGGACATGGGCAATCATAGCTCACCTCAGCTTCCTCTCGTTTGTAACTCTTAGCAATGTTTATCTTTTTATCATCCTTTTACACCTTGTCTTAATATCCATTCACGTGTCATGTACGCAGCCTGCTGCTACCTCTCATCTCTTTTGCTTTTATGCGTCAAATTCTCCAAGACTACCTTCCTCATTATGTGTCCAAGATATTTCAAACGTCTTTCGGATTCTGCATATTTTTTCATTTCACCTTTTCCTTAAAACATCATTGTTGAAAATTGGTATACACAGGTAAGTGGTTCCACCAGGTGTAACCTTCATGGCTAAGACCCACCATGCAACTTATATAGTAGCAAACCACCCACATTCCCTTTGTATTCCATTGGCCAGAAGTCATACTCAAACAGCTTCTTCCCACTAACCAGAGTGAGGAACAGTCTCCCAAGAGGATGCTTCACCAATCACTAGATGCTTAACCTGTTTATCTTATATCCAAATAAACTGTTCCTTAATATAACCCTATACCTCAAGTGGCTCACAGGCCTTATACAGTGAGAACCTTATTGTAAAAAAAAAAAAAAAAAGAAAAAAAAAGAAAAGAAAAATCACTACCCACTGTCTTTATCATTACTCCTCCATTGTCTGGGTTATTTTGTAGACTAAAATTGATGAATAAGCATAGAATTTTACAAAATTTAAATAAGTTTTGGTAATTAACCTGTACGTTAATCATTGAAAGATAAAGTGATTGGTCACAAATTAAGAGAAGCGCTACTGAAAAAAAAAAAAAAAAATAACTACAATATGTAGAAGAGGGTGTTGAAAAGTTCACAGCCTGACCAACTTCCAAAAATCTGACCCAATGACCAAAATTCTTTTATGAATTCATTCTTAGTCAGGCTAGACGCTTCTCAGTACTTCTTTATATTATACTTGAAAGATATAATTTAGACACAGAATTACATTATTGCCTATTAATGAGGGAAATAAAATGTGGACACCTGTCACCTATTAATCAAATTCTATTGTCAAATGACTGTTTGAAAGAAATTAAAACACCTTGTGAGGAATATTAAAGACTCTCAAATCTGAAAATTTATTTGCTAAGTGTCCACGAGTTTTCAATCATAAGCCAGAGTCTTTCAAAGCTAATGACGAGCCATTGATTGTTACACAATATTCAAAAGAACAAAATATTCAGATGCAAAAAACTATTCACTTATAAAACCAACTTTAGAAAAAAATAAACTTCTGTTAAATAAAAGATCTTTGAATTTCACCTTTATCAACTCTATCAAATAAAATGAAACTTTTTATAATTAAAAGAAATCTGAAAGAAATTAAAATAAAATATATTAAGCAAAACTTGAAAATATTTCTGGATTAATTCCATATGTAAAATTAATGAAAAGCAAAATATCCTTTACCTTTCCAGTGTAGGTTTTGAACTCAATTTTATTTCAAATGTTAAAAAAAAAGAAATTCTATAAACTGATTGATATGCTTTTTTTTAAATGTTTTTGAAATTCTTGAAATCAATTTCAGGTTCAGTAGAAAGAATTATTTTAAACATTAATTTTGTTTCTCCCAATAAATTTGGTAAATTAGTAGAAATTAATAAAGTTACTTAATGTTGGAGGGAAAATCTTAGTTCGATAATAAATGCTTTAGACTCCCTAATAAAAAATAAAAAAATGAAGATAAAACAACAGACATACATTTCAAGGACAAATGAAAAAAAATATAGACCGGAACTCAAGAAAATCAGTGGTCTTGACTGCAAAGTTATAATAACTTAACAAAAGTCCAACTCTTCACTGCTATAGAACAGATTGTCCAAGTTACAATAAAAAGTAACAAAAAATAAAAGCGGAAGTAAATACAACTCCAAGGTTTGATGATGGCTCATCTACACAATTCTGTGACTTCTCTTAGTACGTCCATCCATCATCACACTTTCTAAAATAGCCATACATTGACCGATCAAAACCAAATTTAGGGGTACAGTTGATTTTACTAGTGTGCGTAAAAACCACAAATTAGGGTTTTGTCAAAGTATTTTTCCAAACAACTCAGCTTACCCAAACTTCATTGACTGGTTTGCAAAATTGAACAAAACAGAGATTGTAAATCTCAACAAAAAAATGTTAGTGATAACTTTAACGGTACTAAATACTGTGAGGGTTTCAACATGTGTCAGCATGTTGCAAAAAATTCTTGTCTAATAAAAAATAGAATAAAACTACTACTACTACTGCTGGCACTAAAACTACTAAAATCAAAACAAATTTGGTTCTTTATAGGTTTATAGTTTAGATTTGTTGTTCAACAAAAATGTCAAGTTGTTGTAACCAAGCAGTTGAAACAATCAAGCTTCCTTGAGGCAAAATGAATGCAAGTTCAAATCTAACTTCAAACTTATCTTATTTTTCATCAGCAATATCGACAACACTGCTGTAAATTAACAGAATAAATTTCAATTGCAAAAAAAAATTAAAATAAATAAACAAAAGTTTCTAACTGTTGAAGTGCAACATAGTTTGAGAACATTTTTTCATCGTGATTTTAATTAGCTTCTCTCAAGCGAATTTAGACAGGTATTTCAAGGAGGCATAGAAGGAAGGATAATGAAATACCTGATAGGCATTTCCCCCCCACCACAACATAATTTCCCCTGGTTGAAATTATGTGTATAAAGTTTGTTCGGGGGAAAAATTGCAGCTTCTATTTTTTCAACTGGAGATTGTAGGGAAGAAAGAGTTGATTCGATGAAAACAATATTTGCAAAGCAAGAAGTGAGTGTTGGCTGAAAGACTTGTTTCAGATCTAATGCAAGACTGGTTTCTAAGCTTTTGAGCTACTAGGAAAAAAAAAGAAAGAAAGAAAAAAGGAAAAAGAAAGACGTCCAACCTACCAGATGTTGTGCATTGTTGGGTACGAGAGATGGCGAGAAGGGTGGAGTCAAACCAATCGTATGTTGGTGGGTGTGCTGGTGTTGATGCATATGTTGATGCTGATGCTGATGCATTTCTGTCCTCATGTATGAAGCAGGCCCCAATTGAGCCGGTCGGTCGTGGGCCAGCAATCGGTTACTCACTTCACGCGGCAAATATTCAGGGTCTGTACGAACAGAAAACGTACACGTTAGGGAAAGCAAAAAAATCACAAAATTTCTGGCAACAAATTTTCTCGCTTTCTCCCAATTTTTGAAAAGAAAATAAGAGTCACTTTTACAATTATATAGAAATGTTAATTATCATTAAGCAGAAAAAAAACACGTTAGATGAAACGCTTAATAAAAACGATAAACATTTCTCATGAGGAACAGACATTTTGAAGTCATTTTTTACGGTTTCTTTTTAAAAGAAAAAAAAAAAAAAGAAAGTCTTTGCAAAAAACTATTGTCGACAAATTTTTATGATAAAAAATTAACAATGAAGCTGTAATTTCAGCCGAAACAAGTAAAAATAATAAACATTAGGCACATAAATAATGAAACTGAAAAACGAAACAATTTCAAAAAGCAAAGAAAAAAACTAGGAGAAAAAGAAAGAATACAAATGAAAAATGTTATCGGCTGTTCACCAAAATATTTTTGGATAAACAACTTTTTTTTTCTTTTTTTTTTTCTTCAAATTACCATTGTTATTTTACACTTTGACAGTTTCTGATATTTTTTGCCAATAGACAAGAAATACAGCTTACCTGTATGTATAAAAGAAAAAAAAACTACAGCGCAAACGTCTTTTTCCCTACAGAGACATGACTGACAAGAATGAGGTCTGGAGATGGGAGAAGGGATGTCTGAGAGAAGTACCCTAAATCTAACTACATTCCCTGATGTAATGAAAGCCAAATGATAGAATAGAACTGAAATGATAGGTATCTGTTTGGTGAAAAGATGATGTGTTTTTTAAGATTGTACATGTCACTTACAGCAAATGGGGCCAGGGAGAATTGGTTCAGCTGATCCAGAAACACAAATGGAATTAGAGATAAGGGGGGGGGGGTAAAAGCTGTATGGAACCATATGCTTAGACAGACATAAGAACATTTTCTTCCAACAAACACATGTACCAAACACAAACACATAACCACACCTCGTAACAAAGAGACATTAATATGTGTAAACAAACAATTATTATTAATTTTGGACTCGTATTTCTTTCATCTTAATTTCTGTTGCTTTTTATTACAGCTGCTCAAATAACCTTTCAATGAGGGCATAAAAGTGATGGAGTCTGAAAGCACTTTTTCTTTTCTTTATTTCTTGTCTATAATGTTTTATGATCAACATCAGTAAGAGGACTGCGGCCTGAGAAAATGTGATAACTGAATGATTTGAAGATGAAAGAAATACTATTTAAAAAGTAATAATAATAATAATTGGTAATGCTTCATCTAAGAAATTCAGACACATTAGGACTATTGCAACAAGGTATAAAAGCAACAGAAATAAAATTAAGGAAATAATAGTGAAAAAATGAATAACGATGGACAATGTGTCATAAATTCAAGATAATATACAATGATTTGCAAGTAGCTCATGAAAGAAATACATCGGCCAAAAAAGAATCAGTAATGTGTAGAAGAGAAGGGGGAATAAAAAAAGAGAACCAGTAACTATATATATATATATATATATATATATATGAGAGAGAGAGACCAAATGACAGGGAGAAATAGGTAGTTGAAGAGAAGGAAGTAAAATTTATGCCCCTACATACATAGGGTAGATAAGAAAGCAGAGAATTTAGGGATCTGTGGGTTTTACCCTGAAGAAGGTAAAATTGTTGTTTGGGGGGGGGAGTAGCAGATGGTGTGACCCCTCATATTTAACCCAATATTGCTGCTTCTTTTGAATGTGGCAACAACAAGAAATAAATGATGGCAGAAAGTAACAGGCAAGAAAAACGTGTCAAGACTCTTGGAAGAGAACCATCCAAACATTTTCCAGATGACAACAGGGAAAATGTTAATTTTTGGGGAAAGATATGCGTGGGTACAAAATGCACAATAACGCGTAACTATATGGCATTCAGACCGACACGTATCATGAAAAATATGAGAAAAGAAAAAAAAATAAAGTTACAGTGATTGTAAAGACCTCCCCCCAAAGATATGAAACTTATTTCTTGTTTGTACAATCAAATGGCATTAATTTGGCTAACAGTGGATAAATATATAGATCCCAGTTAACAAAAAGAATAAAGTGTCAGGCGAGGAGTGACAACACCCTTTTTTTTTCCTTTTTTTTTTTTAGATATGGAATATAGAAAAAAAAGAAAAACAAGAAATAATAGTCATTTTATATATAAGAAAATGGAAAAAAAAAAGGAATATTGTTTG
Organism: Acanthosepion esculentum; assembly: GCA_964036315.1. NCBI lineage: Eukaryota > Metazoa > Mollusca > Cephalopoda > Sepiida > Sepiidae > Acanthosepion > Acanthosepion esculentum. The sequence continues at coordinate 10,610,696 of OZ038511.1, forward strand.
ATAGGGGGGGGTGTAATTAAAATTAAACAAAAATTTAAAAAAAAAAAAGACTTATTCTATCTGGTAAAGTTGTCAAATTAACAGGTGAATGATGCAATTTGCTGACTAAAAAAGGAAGACCCTTTATTGTTATGTACAACAAGTTCACAACAACAAAGATCATCTGCCAGCAGAAGGGGAAGACAATGATTTTTTTTTTGTTTTGTGAAAGGAGGGGGGCAGCTTAATTGTAGCTTAATTACATGCTAAGTTGACTGGATACATGAGTTTACAAGCTTTTTAACTCCTACTCATACAAAATTCTTGAGGTAAGATGAATTTTCCCCAATTCATTTAACTCTTAGGTCTTCTGGTATTTCCTTCCCAGTCATTGTCTTTCTTTCTCAAAATAAACTGTCACAGTGCCACAAATAGTAGCATCAGAATGGTGGTATTACAAGCATTTTGCTAGTATTCACCTATAATTTTAGCGTGTGATCTTGAATTAGTATCATTTGTCTGTGATCCAGCTCAACCAACCCCTCACGTTAAGTGGTAGAAACTAATGAAGGTTGGGGAAGAAGAGGGTTGGGGGAAGAAGGCAAAAAAAAAAAAACAAAAAAAAAAAACATTTTACAAGAGTTAGGGAATAGCAAAGACAAAGAAAACAAGTTGTATTCAGAAGAAGAAATTAGCCGTTTCCTTTGTTGTAATTTCATGAAATGGGGTGATTGGTGTCTGAACAAGAAGCTTATTTTTTTCCTCTGATGACAGGTTTCGTATTAACTGCTCTCAATTAAGCATACAGATTCTTCAAAAGGTAATGACAGGAATATATTGATAACCCAGACTAAATCAGACTAATCAATAAATACTTTTTCATTGCAAATAGTTTCTGTGTTTTGTTACTTCAAGGTGAAATAAAAAAAAAAAAAAAAAAAAAAGATTTTCCAAGTGAAATGCTTAAATTTATTCAAAAGATTTGTTTTAAAAACTTCCAATGCAGATAGAAATATTTCAATTTGAGTGTCGGCCAATAAAAAATATAAATATATATGCTGTTTTGTTTGTAGGCCATTCCAAGGAGTTATAAAACTTAATATATCCATGGTAAGAATTGTTTCTGCATTTGAATATTCTTTCATCAGGATCATTTGACTTCCAGAATGTTTGGTAGTAGAAATTTGGAAATAAATTCCAAAATTGACCACAAAAGAGAATGAAAACTATACATGTGCATATATTAAATAAATCATGCAAGACTCATTTAACGGCATTTCTACCTAAACATACTCAGTGGTAGGACACTGCATATCGTCTTCATGTCAATCTGTTTAGCTCGTTAACCCTAGAACACTAACCATCAATTAAAGTTACACCACTACTAACCATGGGCATATCATACCCGATTTTGAAAATATCAAAAAAAAAATATTAAATATAAATCTTTATTTGAAATATTTTACATGCAGGCACTTCAAACTTTGTAATTTGAGTTAAAATTAATAGGAACTAAAAAACATATTTAGGTAAGAAAATCAGGTACTGAAAATTGTAATTAAAAATATGAAAATTTGCACTGGGTACTATATACCCAAGGTTAGTGTTCTAGGTTTTGGAACAAAAGATAATTAAAACAGATTTTTTACAAGAGGCGAATAGAAGAATTTTTCTCGATAGCCAATCAAGGACTGATAAACATTGCAATTCTCTTTTCACTACAATGCATATTTATACATCTGGAAGATAACCAAATTGCTCTCAAATTCATTTAATCATTTTTACTGGATTTCCTTAAGAGAGATTGAAATGACATTCAATAGATTTTTGACAAGAGATATATAGAAGATGGAGTAGAGTTTTGTCAGTGCTATTTTATAACAACAGCTTATATCAAATTTTTATCAGAAAAAATCATTTAATTAAGAATGCTAAAAAAGAAACAAAAGTAATTGAAGATCTCAATTTTAGCGAACATCTTCAAGGAGCTGATAGCATTCAAGAAATAAAATGTATCTTTATTTTGTTTTTCTTTGCCTTCCTTTTTCTAAATATCAAAATAAATTGAGGAATAGGGAGGAATACTGCATTAGATCCATTATAGACAGTGATTCTAGACTCGATATTATAATCAGATACAACATTAAGAATCTATATTATATCTCGAGGGAGTGAAGGTGATGACTCACTTGGATTTGTTTTAAATGAGGAACAGAAGATAGAAAGCTTTAATGTCAATGTGCAAAGTGATGGATGAGCTGGATAAAGTTCCTATCAACATTTCAAGAGAGAGAGAGAGAGAGAGAGAATGAGAATGAGAATAGAAACCGCGAGGAGCAAGAGAAAAAGGAAGATATTTCCTTTGCCCAATTATAGTGGATAGGCAAAAACAAGACATCCAGACACGCAGGAAAGCAGATGGTTGTAAATGCAAAGAACACAGGGGTATAAACACAAAGCTATTTTTTTAATACAAACTAGGACATGCACAAGTAAAAAAAAACAAAAAACAAGACAGTTGCAGGTGGAGATAAATGACATTTATACCAATATTGAGCACACACGAGAACAAAAGGGGAAAATTAAATAAACACCAATTGACTTATAAGAAAAAAAAAAAAAAAAGAAAAAAAAAAAGATAACAACGCTGATATATTACAAGGATTTATTAGCTCCTAAATTTGTTCTCAAAGATACATAGTTAAACCACCCAATCCAAGATGGCATAGTCTATTATATTTTATCGACACTACACACTTTCATGATTACACTGAAAGACGCCAAAAACACAGTAAAAGCATCAAATTGCTACCAAAAGTTCCTCACTTAACATGCAATCTTCAGATGTTATTTACAAGCGATCCCCAAGCCAAATGATTCAGCCAATATAAATGTAACCATTTTGTAGATGCCACTCCTTAACTAATATAACTAATTAGGAAGTAAATAAACTAAGAAGTACTTATTGACGTGCCGACATTTCATTAATAGTTCTGTCTTTTTGTTAACCAAACTCCAGGATGTCATAACTTCTCCTTCCAGTAGAAACTTTTAGCAGTGATTATACAGTGTTCTTGGTATATTTCCCCAAACAGTACAATAATAAATCTGTCTGTTTAATATCTGCGGTTCATAAAGTATTAGAGCTCACTAGTATTATTTATAATACTATTTCTAACACTAGTTTCAAGATGGGACCATTCTTCGTCTTTATTCCCAAACACAAATATAAGTCATTTCTTTAAGACATTAATGGACTTTTTCATGCAACTTTATCGCTTTTTACCCTAAACGCTATATTCATGTTTGAGTAGACATCCATTTTTTTTTTTTATTTAAACAGAGAAATTAATGTCACCTAGCCTAGATATTGAAAGTCTTATTAAAGATGAGGTGTTCAGGTTGGTTGACATTAATTTTACTTTTTAACCTTTACCACACTGCAGGTGACAATTGTTGCCATAGAATTCTCCCCCTTTGCTACTCTAGGTGCATTCTGTTACCATGAGATGCGGATGCTATAAATAAACACTTGTCAACTGTTATTTCCGGTATTTTAAGCTGGAAACTACTGCTTTGGGACAAAGATTTCCAACGCCATTTTGAATTCTTCTAGACTCTACATGAGGTCTAACAACCCATGTTAATCTTTTCACAATTTTTTGTACACAAAACTGGCCACGTCAATATCCAACAAAGCCTTTATTCAGGAGTTTTTCTTTGAATAGGACTCCGATGATAATTTTGAAGGCTTTACTTAATTACTGGATATTGATGGTGAAGTGGCCAAAAATGATAACCATACTAGTGACGTAGAAGAAAGCGATAATGAACTAGTGGCTACTATCAACCATGCCTGACTAATTTTATGGAAGCTACAGGCGACTATGTATATTCCTGATAGCCTTTCTGAAGGTGAATTATTTTGTCTATTTTATAAACAACGAAATAACTTTATTTGTCAACAAGACAAATAAATACGAGTCAAGTGAAAGAAAGAGCAAACATGCTACTGTCTTCTCATATGTAAACACGAGGAAACGTGTCACTTTTTTGACAAAATAAAAGCCTTCTTAATGCTTTTGCTTCTTATTGCACCTCAGAACTCAACAAGGAGTAATAAAAGTTAAAGTACATTAAATTATTGATGTATTTTTTAATGTATTTGTTTTTAATTTCACAATTCTTTTTGTTTTAAATGTCAAAACAAGCATGCAAAAAACGTAATGCATTACATCAGAATGTTACTCATTCATTCTTTTATTAGTGTACAAAAATTAACATGTATGCACACAATACAAAGAAAAGTATAACAATTTTAAAACAGTAGGTGTTCAGGCCTTTGCCCCCTCAAAAAAAAAAAAGATGCAGTGGCGGAGGGAGGGGGGAATAATTCTAGAAAGAAATTAATGTGGTAGAGATTAAAAAATAAGAATGTCTACTCAAACATAGGAACCCATTAAATATAGTGTTTTGAGTGATAATAATAAGTAATAATAAGTAATAGTAATGAATAAGTAATAGTAATACTAAGTAATAGTAATACTAAGTAATAATAACGATTCTCTCTCACATGCACACATTTATATATTTTTATTAACCAAGAATCCTATAATGTTTCTTGGGGATGTTCTGTTCTAAGATAATTCACAAACACCCTTCTTGGATTCCTAGCAGCGTATTTATCATGAAGAGGTCTAGAATTTTTCAAAGTGCAGATCCCAAAACCATGGATTTAACAATCAGATGAGTGATCCTTGCCCCAAAAGAAGGGATCAAATGAAATTGTGTTTTCAGAAATGACAAAACATGAAAATCCAAGAAATTTTTTTTGCACAGTGAAATGGCCCAAAGAAACCTCTCCACCCCAAAACATACACCACCCCAAAACATACACCATCCCTTCACCCCCAAAACATACACCATCCCTTCACCCCTCCACCCCCAAAACATACACCATCCCTTCACCCTTCCACCCCCAAAACATACACCAACCCTCCACCCCCAAACATACACCATCCCTTCACCCCTCCACCCCCAAATATCTCCTCAAGGGAACAGACACTTGCACTGTTTTGCAGCTACAAGTAATGAGAGAAAGTGTAATGAAGAACGTTTACTTCTGCAGCCATCTTAACAAATGGATGACTGAAGCTGTATTTTGGTTTTCGTTTTTTTTTTCTTTTTGGTAAAGGTTTTGTTTCTATTTCAAAATAGATCCAAATGTCAAAAACAGAATTTTCTCTGACAATAATGAATTGGATTTTGCCAAAATATAAGTTGTCTACCTGAAGATTGGAATCATGCATATGCAATACTTCAAAAGGTCAAATATGCAGCGAGGGAGTTAAAGTCAGATTGGGGGGAGGGAGGGGGTAGAAATAAGGTGAATAGAGAGAGAAGGAAATTTAAATGCAAAAAGTTGACAAAGTCAAAGGGGGAAAGAGAGAGAGAGAAAGTTAGATGAGAGACAAAGAAAAAATTAATTGAGGAGAGAGAGAAAAAAACGCAGGTTTAAGAAAGAAATCTGAGGGAGGGGAAGGGAGAGAAGGATGAGATGAGAGGAGGAGATGAGAGGAGAAGAGGAGATTAGAGGAGAAGAGATGAGAGAAGAGGAAAGAGAGAAGAAGAGGAGAGAGAGAAGAAGAGGAGAGAGAGAAGAAGAGGAGAGAGAGAAGAAGAGGAGAGAGAGAAGAAGAGGAGGGAGAGAAGAAGAGGAGAGAGAGAAGAAGAGGAGAGAGAGAAGAAGAGGAGGGAGAGAAGAAGAGGAGGGAGAGAAGAAGAGGAGGGAGAGGAGAAGAGATGAGAAGGGAGAGGAGAAGAGATGAGAAGGGAGAGGAGAAGAGATGAGAAGGGAGAATCTCTGTGTCTGTGTGAGAGGAGGTCAAGAGAAGAGCCTCAAGGTCAAAACAAGCACCTGACATATTTGGAAGTCCATATATATGAAAGAAGAAATGAAGGAATTGAAATCTGGCTTTGGCAAAGGTGCTGGGTATAAAGTTGAATAATCAAAAAGTGCCATTGAAGCCAAAAATAAAATGGATGACAATCAAAACCATCTAGTGAGGAATAGTCCTTCCTACCCTTAAGGTTGATGATGCTGGCTTTAAGAGTAAATCTTAATACTGTTTCCTTTCTCGATAATGCTTTGTATGCATTGCCCAATCAGAGAGCACTTCTCTATTCTAAGCCAATGTCAATTATGCTATTGAGATTAAGCCTTCTTTCTCAGGAGTTTCAATCATCACAAGAGTAGGGAAATCGCCATTGTTAACTAATTTCAAACATAATAACTTTTATTCCTTTCTATCAATAGAAAAACTTCAAATGTTTTAAAACTGATCTGCATATGTGCATTAAAAAAAGAATCAATTTACTTTCACAAGTACAAGACTGATACTATATTCAGATTGATGTGACCATGGCTCTCCACAGCATCCTGTCTTTTGTTACTCTCAGTAATTGTTGTCTATCTTTTCATATTGTTTCTCCATCCATTTGCTCAAAATTGTCAAGTAGGTTAATGTTTTCCTGTTTCACTTGCCATTTCTGCATCCTGAGAGTGTTACATTCACCAAGCCCTCTTTCATCATTACGTCCCCACAAAATTTCAGTTCTCGCCTGATTGCTAGCAAATTTGAAGACGAGAATTTCTAAAGCTGATTTTCTTGGTAGGTTGGTTCTACCCCAATTAAAAAAAATTGATGCAACACAATCTACTTCTCCATTACTTGCTTTATATTATACTAAACTAACCTCTGTAAAGATCAAGAACAGAATTTTGAAAATATAACAAAGAAATGAATTTCAAGGTAGATTTTCAAAATCATGCAAGTCTTTTGAATAAGACAGTTTCTTAAATAATATTCAAAACTTGAAATATTAAAAAAAAAAATTAAAAAAATTGCAGACTAGGAAAAGGTTGAATATTATAAAATTTTGTAAAACTCTTGATCATAAAAATAACCAAGACGAAAATGACAACATAATTCATTGTCTTTTGAACTCTGAAATATTGACAATGCAATAAACTGAATGTGGCGATCAAATAAATGTTTAAACGATTGAATGTGTCAATAAAATCTCTTAACATTTTTCAAATAAAGTCGTGCCAATCAGATGGAAATTTAAAAAACCAAAATAAATTCAACTTTTGAGTGAAACTCAAAAAACACAGTCAAAACTGAAGAAATCTATATTCATTTGTAAATTAAAGATCAGGAGAAACTTTAAACTTTCTCTGTCGATCATTAATTCTCACAAATTCAAAAAGACATTTTTATTAAGCAGAGGCTAATTTAATACAAAAATTGAACTCATTATACTAACAAAGATCTGCAAAATGAGCTTGATTGTAACAGACAACACAGCAGAGTAACGTATATTACTATACAGGAAGCTTGAAACTCTGCATTTTGGTGACAAAGAGACTGCATTGTAGAAGCTCTCTTCTTAACTTGCGGGAGTGGACATGTAAGGACTATCCCCTTATTTTACAGAGAGAGAGAGAATGAAAGAAGAAAGGAAAGGTTTTCTTATTCGAGTAAGGTTAGATTTCGAGTGGAAAAATAAAACCAAGAGAAACAACAGGGGATTGCGGGGGGATCTCATTTATTCTTCCAAATGTGAGGCTTGTTTGGTCGGTCGGATGAAAATGATGATGATGATGATGATGGTGGTGGTGGAATAGAAGTTACAACTAAACAAGGAGGAAATAATTAGGGGAAAAAGAAGGGGAAAAAACAAAAAATTGGAAGAAGCAGTTGAAACAAACTTTCCTTTCATCTGAGCATGACTGCCGAATTAAATTTGAATCACTAATGCAGAAACAAAAAGATAAGTATATGTGAGCATGCATACCTACATTAGGATGTGTGTGTGTGTGTGTGAGTAAATGAGTTATCTACAGAAAAAAAAAATTGAAAGGTTGTAGAGTATTAAGAAAAGTATAGCTTCATATGAAGAGGGTGAGTCATAAGTAAAATTATATATATATATATATATATATCAAAATGAAATATGAACAAATTAAATGAGATATGATACATAGGTGGACGGGGATGAGTAGAGGTGGATAGAGAAAGAGAGAAACTAGTTAGTGCAGAAAGCAGTCTTCTTCAAATTATTGGGTAGAACAGGTTGTAGACGAGGTAGGGAAAGTCAATATAAATGATGAAGGTGGTGTTGGGATGGGGGGACAGGAGGAAGATGAAATTCACTAGGAGTAAGGGGGGGTGGGAGTCTGCCAATATCACATCAAATTGCTGCTGCTGCTGCTGCTAAAACTGGCAATAAAAGCTTATATGAAACAAGCTACGGCTTTTGACAGAAAAATGTTAAACGTACGTAAATATGGACTTATAGCAGACGGACACATGCCGCCAGGCAAATCCAAATGCTCGCACTGCTTCGATGATGGAGGGCGAGCTAGAAAAAGAAAGATACAAGTGTTAGCCGATTCCAAGATAGACCAGACTCTCCATCATTCCTTTGGAGACTAAAGTCAACTGTGGAAAAAATCCTACCCCTATGGCTTCAATGTGTGCATTGAATTACTGATGGTATCATCACTGCCAACATTGTCACCAGGTCTAGTTTAAGAATACCTGAACCCCATTTCTATTTCCTTTTTACAATTATCCAGGTAATTTTTTCTTCATCCTACACCAGTGAGAAAAAGAATCTGAAAAGAACTTTATTATTATGATTCAAAGATCAAAAGATAGCTCAATTATATAGTTTTGTTATTAGTGCTGTTGAGAATTTTAATTCAAATGAGAAATTTTCAGAGGGGGAAAAAAACCCCCAGAAAATGCGATTTATTTCCATGGAGGAATTTGCAAACAAATCCATCAATATTTTCTCTCTCTGAATTTTTTTTCTTTTTACTAAAAATCTAAAAGAGGTTCAATCACTTGCCATTTATTTTAGATGTTTCAATTTCTGAAAATCTTTTATTTGGTTAACTTTGACTCCCCAAATTGTTTTTTTTTGTTTTGTTTTTATTTAATGCTATGCCCCTTCAAAATGATCATGACCCTCCACAGATTTCTTTTCTTTTTTATCTGTGAAATGTCATGATTTTTTGGGGGTAAAAAAATAGTGGTTTTCTGTTTCCTTCTCCATGGTTTTGAATTCATTTGCCTTTCTCCAAGACAGGTTACTACTTTAAGGCTAGAATACCTAATTTACCCACGCAGAAATGAGGGGAAAATGATGAACTCATGCCTTTTTCAAGGATACTTGTGCGAAAATGAATGCATCAGACTTGGCAAGAATTTGAACTCTGCTTGCCAATACCAATTCCCATGCTGATAACCATTATGCCACCTGCCAAATTTTTAGAGTTCGTTAAATCAGGTAAAATGTCCAAAGAGAAACAATAATTAAATGAGAAGTTGGCTGAGGTTCAAATATTTTCATTCTTCCACAGTTTTGTTTTTTTGGGGGTTTTTTAAAACTTTTTACACAATTATCTTTCTTCGTTTATACTTTTGATTGTTTCAAGTCAATTTTCTGTCCTTAGATTCTTAAAAAAAAATCCAAGTCAAAATATTTATGGAATAATGGAAATACAATGCCCAACTCTCTTAACCAAAGTATAGTACTAGTATTAATACTAGTAGAATCAGTATAGTACTAGTATTAATACTAGTAGAAGGCAGTCAATAAAATTAGAATGGATTATTCAGTAGGAAGACGATAAGTATAAGAGTAAAGGTAAGAACTTTCTTTGGCTATCAGGAGCTTCATTGACCAAAATGATGAGAACATTGCAACATAGAAAGTTATGATTGTTTGAAAGTCTACTTTAAATGTTATAAATTTCTGCAATTTATCTTGAAAACTAAACCACGTAGAATTTAAAAACATGTGTAAATTCCAACAAAAACTAGCAAAAGTTCCATTTTGATTGATTTTTTTTTTTTTTTTTTTTTTTTATTTATTTATTTATCTATCCTTTTAACATTTCTAATAATTTTTCTGATTTGGGGCTGGAATTAAAGCACGAAGCTTCCCAAACCTGAATCCTTGGATATGGGAAATTTTGTCTTCTATTACCAACCGAAAATCAGAAATGTTATTAGAAATTAAAAATAAGATAAATAAATAAATAAAATAATCAAAATGGAAGTTTTGTTGGATTTTAATGAAATTTGCATAAATGAAAAATTGCTGCCCAAAGACAGCCAATATATATATATATATATATATATATATATATATATATACAGACATTAGTTAAAAGACAATGTGTAAAATGGGGAAATAAATTGGTTCCTTGCCATCAGAGATATTTAATGGAGAATTATACAGAAAGGATAACTTGATTAAATCCAACAAGAGGCAGCAGCAAGCCGTTATCATAGCTTGGAATTAAAAACCTATCAATTAATTCTCAAAGTTGTCTTGAAATTCAGAAATTCGATATTTTTTTCATTTGCATTCTTTTTAAAAGAATTTTTTTCATGAGTTAATTTATTTTTGTTCAATGACAGACAAAAGGATTACTTTCTCGCATAACATTTTTAGCCAATTTAATCTTTGGCCATTAAATTGCAGGAATTTAGAAGAGAGAAATTGATTTAGACAAGATTTGATCTCACATCTGACACCAAAGGAGCTTTCTAAGTCATGTAGCAATGACTACACCATTTTGGCTATGGATATGCAGAATATGATCAGCTAACATTCTTCAGCACTCTGCATTATTCATGAGTATTACTTCCCCTTGCACTATATCTTTTTTTTCAAGGCTCATCAACTTCAGTAACCTTGTTCACCGGTTCAGTCAAGGTCCTATTAACAGTTGCCATAGCAGAACATGACAATACAACCATGAAATTCAAACAGACTATCTTTCAACAGTCAGAGTCAACTGCTGTGTTAAAACAATTTTTTTTTTGTTTACCAAACAAAATCTACACAGTCCTAAAGTTTATGTTGAAAAAAAAAAAAAAAAATATTTCTCAAGAAAAAGTTTTAATTTCATAAAATCAAACTGAAACAAAGATTAAATAAATTTACAAAGCCATGGCATTAAATTCAGAAGATTTTTTTTAGGGTCAGGGAGAGGGGCAAATGTATATAGAATTCTGCTCCTTTTGAGGATTTCTCCAAGCTTAGTTTAAAAAAAAAAAAATAAAAAAAAGGAGAAAATAGAAATATCCAATGATTAACAGAAATAATTACTACGTTAACTTTCAAGAAGTCAGCTTTGAAATATTTCAAGTTTAAATTTTACCCTCCCTATTCCCAACATCCAAATAAAAACTTAATAGGTAAATTCTACAATTAATTGTATACAAAATTTCAGAGAACCAGTAAGAAAAAGGCGCATCTGCAAGAATCATTTTCGATTAGAAAGTAATTCCAAGCTTGATTATTTCTTTATTGAAAAAACACTAATCTCACTTTAATGTTTTCAAATATTGTTAATAAGTGCAAGAGACACACAGTCTATATCCATTTTGTAAATAAAGGACTTTTTTTTTAATGGAATATAGTTCCTTGAAAGAAAGAATTGAATATGTCTCTAAGGCAAAATAAATTTCTTAGAAAAGAATGCCAATGGAAGCAAATTACTTTTGGAAAAAAAAAACAAACAAACAAAGAGTTGAAGTTCTAAGCAAGCCAATAATAAGCCAAGTGTAATAGGAATTCATGTCTTCTTTTATTAAGGATTCCAAAACACATCCAATGATTGGGGATGGAGACAGTGTTAATTATGTGTGTGTGTGTGTTTTCAAGATTTAAAAAAAAAAAAAAATAAGTGGCTTCTCTTTGTATGCCAATTCTGCAACTAACAAATGGAAATGACTGACATCATGCTCACAGCAAGAAAGAAGAATCAAGAAAAGCACAACACGTGGTGTCTATTCAAATTGGCAGTGGATTGAATGTTCTGTTTTTTTTAGTTTTTTTATTTTAAGCTGAGAGCGAAGACAATGTATAATCCATTTTCACAGTGCATAGACAATCCAATCCAAAGATCAGTTCATCTGACTCATTCTCCGCAGTTGTGTTACAGGGATTCAACACTATATTCAGCTCATACACATACCCAGAATATCTGAACATTGATGACTGAACTTCTACAGGTGAAATATTTGAGAAATTATTTGGCTAAATATCCTGATTCTTGTTATTTCAATCATCATATTTCAGCTCGATGACACTATCTAATCTTACCACACAGTCTCGAGTGGAATATTCTGATTATTCCATGAATCTCCTTTTCACAACATTGTTGTGGCCAATAGGTTCTACTACCTTCCTCAATCAAATAATTTTCAATTTCTTTTCAAATCTTCCTAGTCATAAAGAGATTCAAAAATCACCTCGCATTGTAAATAAATTAAAAAAAAAAAAGAAGAGCATTTACAGTACAAAACAATTATATTGTTGCTTGACCAATGAAGAGAGATGAAAAGAAATAGTAATAAAGGGTTTCAATACATACTTGAAGAAGGTTAGATTAGTGAAAAATAAACTTTAAAAAATAATCCACAAAATATCTAGAAATAGGCTATATTAAAGCTCAAGACAACGTGGTTTATATTTGCTCTCGTTTTTTCTGTTGTTTTCATGGAGATAATTTCAATAAATTTAACCCATCTGACATGTGTGTCACTTTCACAAGAGAGAGACAAATCCATGTGTATCAAGAAGAACAACAACAACACAATACTAATTTAGAATATTCAACAATGCAGAACACAATACAATGCAATATATTCTGATAGCAAATCAACAACATTTACCAACATTTGTTTCAGACAAAAACAAAAGCCCCCCCTGCCAAATTCCAGAAATAAATCAATAAAAAATGCTGTCTATAGAGAAAGAATAAATTAGGATTCAAAAACCAGCTGAGCAGCTGTGATAGTTGCAAATTTTTCAACCACTGGACATAGTATGTTAATTTCCAGTGCTAGCATTCTCACTTTAATAACTGGTGAAACACAATCTTCCAATATCCATTTCGCTTTGCGCTTGATTAAAAGAAGCTTTAATTAAATAAGATGCAGCTCCTCAGCCATAGGAAAGTCAGAATAAAATACTCTCCAAAATCAAAACCAAATCATGAGGGTATAAATTCCAGGCTGGGATCTGGCATGAGCAAAGACACCTTACAAAGGAAGAAAGTCTTATTTAAAATTTGCTTGTGTATAAATAATTCCAACCCTGGTGTCAGGTTACAACCACTTCTTCCAAGTTGCTTTAAACCAACATGAAAGAACAGGCTGATAAAATTAACTTGAAAATGTCAAAACCAAGGATTTCCAGACCAGAGGATGTCACATCCAAACTATCACCATGCAATCAGGAAAGCATATCAGCTGCTTGGGACTCTGATATGGCAGCAGTGATCAAGGGATCATTCTAACAGCCTGGTGTGTTACAACAGACCAGAAGTAAAAGAAATACACAAACCCCAGATCTTTGGGAAGAACTATCTCATGTTAGTGAGCAATCTGCAATTGGCGGAGAGAGCAAAAGATTATGAATAAAATAGCATTTGGCAAATTGTACAGTGGCATTTGGTAAATATACCAGAGTTTACTATTGCATCTAAACAGTTCAGCTACTGTGAGGACTACAGGGTACTATCATAACATTAGTACCACAGGGTTTAGTCATACAAATATCATGACTAAAAGCAGAAACTCCTTGTCATGACTTGAGAGAATTATTCAGGAAGCTACTTGACTCATCATAAAAATATGATTTGCCACTTGCAGGAAAATATCTTTTTAAATGTTCAAACAACCAGCAGTACTAACAGAGGATTAATGCAGGTTTCAAGTCTACCTTTAAGAATCGTTTGTTGCATACAAAAAGTACACCTTAAAAAAAAAAAGGTTAGGGCATGAGAGCTCAATATTTTTGATATCCAAACATATGGGAATGCCAACACACATGAGGGAGGGTTCTAAAAGTTATCAGCCTAACCAAAAAAGGGAATTCAAAATGATGACTGATGTTTGGTCATTTGGTAAAATTTGGGGATAAAAGTCTAGCTGAAAACTTTTCAGAACTCCCATTGTGCATATGTGTGTGCACAGGGACAAAGTAGAATGGATAACAGTATTAACGAGGGGCTGTTTGAAGTATATCAGACATACATTTGGTCTTTTTCTACTCAGCTTTCCACTAATATGTCTTTAATGCCAAAATGCAGCTTGGCTTGATCACAAAATCATAACTTCGTATTGGTTAATGAACAAATTGACCTGTCCTGGTCTGACTCAGGAATAGTCCTACAAAACGTTACTGGAAACAAATGTTGCTAAGTATTGATGACATCATATGTCTCATCTGTTGATGCCAAGTGACTGACAACGATAACAGCAAACGAAAACCATTAGAGGTGACAAAATAAAAAGCCAAAAAGAGGCCGACAGGACACTTACTTGCTTGGAAAGGCATAGAGTCTGTGAAGTGGCTCTGTACGTTGGCTGGGACTTGCAAGGCAGTAGAGGTCAAACTTGGTGGAGGAGGTAGAGGGGATGCAAACATACTGTGGGGGCCCGGATGACCAGCGGAAGAGTGGTGCGGATGTAGTGGCGGCGGAGGAGGAGGAGGGGGTGGAGGCGGCGGCGGTGGCGGCGGCGGCGGAGGAGCTGAGGGATGATGGGAGAATGATGGCGTGTGACTGTGTAAGGAGCTCAGGGATGTCAAGTGGAGGTTCGGAGGCTGTGGGATGGGCAACGCAGACGAGTAGAGTTGCTGAGCACTAGGACTGAAAAAGAAAAAGAAAAAAACACTGAATGAAAAAACCGCCGAGAATGACCAATGCGCAGTCAACATGAACAACAGTAAGAAAAGAAGAAATCGGCTCAAGACATGTTTGGAAAAAGGACACAAACGCGGAGGAGAGAGATGCAAAGAAAGAGAAAAACACAACTACTCACCTGGTCCACCCAACAGAACTCTTGGAGATGTATGGCAAAGGTTCTTTCTCTTTTGTAAGGACAGGATCTTCGCGCCGAGGTGGAGCTCTAGGAGATGGTGGCGTTCGCTTTGGGGGCTCACGAACAATAGCTGGCACTGGCGGTAGAGGTGGCTGGATCGAAGCAGTCTTAGGCTGTGGCGAGGGGCTCTTTATTGTTGGCGGGGGAGGTAAGATGACAGACTGAGGAGGGGGTGGTAGTGGAGGCGGCGGTGGCGGAGGTGGCGGTGTTGGGGGCCTCGGCCCATTGACCGACAAAGGTAGAGAAGGAGAAGAGGTTGAGTTGCCGATCACTACACTGGAGGAAGCAGGGATCGGATAGGCGAGATTGGCATTGGGGTGGACAAGCGCCGGGCTTGAGCGGACACTAGTTGAGTTTGAGTGTGAGAGAGTTGAGTGAGAATGAGCTGAGTGGGAGTGGGCTGAATGGGAGAGAGTGGTGTGCAATAAAGGTGTATTAGGGGATGAAGACGGGAGGCAAGGGTGAGAGTAGGGTGATGGCTGAGATGCAGTTGCGAAAGTGGCGGTATTATTATTAGTGTTATTAGTATTGTTATTGGTATTACTGGTACTATTGTTATTATTATTGTTGTTGTTGATATTACTGGTGGTAATTGTATTGTTGATATTACTAATATTATTGACGGTATTACTTATATTTATGTTGCTAGTAGTGGTTGTAGTTGTAGCAGTAATAATAGTACTATTATTGTTATTATTATTATTAACAGTACTGCTGCTGTTGTTGATAGTGGTAGTGTTAATGGTATTCTGGCTGTTATTGGTATGGGAGAGAGTTGGAATAGTGCTCACAACTGTGGTCACAATTGTAGTGCAGATGGGTGAGTTAGTCGGGGTGATGGTTGGCGCTACCACTAGGCTGGTTGAATTTGCAGGGGAAGGGACTGTAGTAGGAATGACAGCAACAGCAGGTGTGGCAGTGGTGGTGCTGGTCGGGGCAACAACTGGGGGCGATTTGTTTGCACTTAGGGTAGTGGCAGGTGTGGGTGAGTTGCTGGTCACTGCACTGGTGATTGGACTGTTGCTGCTGAGGAGTCCGTTGTTGCTAAAACTGCTACTACTGCTCAAGACACACGTAGTCGTTGTAGTAGTGGTGGTCGTTATAGTAGTGCTAGTAGCAGTTGTAGTTGCTGCTATGGGATCACGATTTTCTGTTAAGACAAAAGAAAGAACATGTCACTTTACTTTCAAAACGTATTTGTGTAGCAGTGAAACTTTTTAAAGATTCTGAAACATTATAGAGCCAATAGACTGCAGTGGGCACTAACAAATTAAATTTACAATTGTCTGTTAGAATAATGAGTCTTGAGTCTGCTGTGGTGCTCTAATTCTGTGACACTGTACCAGACTAGGCTAAACTAAATAAATATCCAAATGCAAAATTATAAAGCATGTTTGCTATAGAGTTACAGGAAATAAGCTAACCTCATAGATCAATGAGTTTGTTCTCCGCTAGATTACCACAAGCCCCTAATACAAAGATAAGCTTAAGAAATATGAGCCTAACTAACTGAACACAGGCAATGTGTAAATGAAGTGAAAATTAATTTGGTTTTTAAATTATAAATCGATACAATTTTCCACAAAAGATTTAAGAGTACTTGATGTGTCAAGAAATTTTGAATCTCTAGACAATCATAAATAGGAATAAAATCGATCAAACATCAACAAAATCTAAGATATTGGCAATCAATTACTTTCCTCCAAAATATCATGCCCAAAGCTATCTGCAAAAAAAAAAAAAAAAACAAGGAATCAGCAGAAAGTAGTCTAATGTCAAAAGTGCCCCCACCCCTAGAAAAACTGTTAGATTGATGGATTGTTTTGTTTTTTTTGTTTTAATGGCTTATTGTCCCTTTGTGGGTGATTTAAAGCCGAAACATTTTGGATTGTAAGAATATTTTTTTTTTTACTAGTGAATATTAATTACACTAACAATTTCTGGAGAATAACAATGATTTTCCTGATACAAGTTTGACTATTTAACCCATAGCTGGGTGAAGGAGATGGATTCATACCTTTTCCCAACAGTATTTACACCTAAGTGAATGTAAAAAAGAAACTGTTGAATGAGGTTAGTGTAAATATGATTGGCACAAGTTCGAGACAACGGACATGTTGGTCAGAGGGGAAAGGGTTTCATATCTTTTGATCGTGACATGAAAGTGAAATCTCTAACAGAGCCTAAATATGAAGGAAGAAAGAAAATACATTTGCTAAAAGCAAGTAACGGTTAATCTTTGTTGAGCCACAAAATTTGGGGCAGACCATAATTTTGGACAGATTTTGTTGGTTTCAAATAAAACTGTCTTTTTTTTTAGATTTAGTTATTTTTTGAAAATTTTTTTATTGAAAATTTCCCCCAAAAGTTTAAGTAATTCCAAAATATTTCAAGACGACAACCAATGCATTGGAATTTTCTGCAAACATAGTAATGACTTAAAATGTGTTATCATTTTTTATAGAATTAGTAAACTAAGATTCATATGAGATTTTGCTGGACATAAAGTGGAGGATCATTTTTCTATTGTAATAAAATAATAAAATGATACCCCACGAGTGGTATTGATAAATGATTCGTATAACATTCTGCTGGACATAAAATGGGGCATCATTTTTTTTCTATGGTTGAAAAGTAAAACTGATACCCCCGAGAATGGCATAGATAAATAATTCATATAAGATTCTTCTGGATATAAAGTGGGAGATCATTTTTCTATTGTTACAAAATAATAAACTGAACCCCCAAAAATTACTTCTAATTAATATAATTGCGAAAATATATTTAAAATCTCATGTGAAAACCTGTTAATATAGCAAAATATTAGTTGTTTGCTCATGAGGAAACATTTGGCATTCATTGACAAAAAAAAAATACTTTTTCTTTTCTGGAAAATAGGTTTCTCAAGTCCATTAACTTATCACTCTTATCCGTGGGGTGGTTTCTCTTTCTTCCTAACTTTTTGTTCAAAGGTAGTGTGGACTATGTCCTGATTTTCTCTTCAAGTTACTTATTGATATCTATTTTAATTGTTGAAAGTGATGTGGTTTCTGTTATTTGGTAGAGTTCAAAAATATCAATTTCATACATGCTACCATTTTGATGATATGAGCAAAACTGAACAACCAATAAAACTATCACGTTCCTTGAGCCTAATAGAATGAAGTAGAGAAAAAAAATAGTTTCAATTATGTACTGCATAAATAAATAATTGATCACAACATGTATGCACTATTTACGTTTATTATTACAACACTATGGAGTTTGGTACAATTACTAGTAGTTCACAGTGCCTGGGTAAACATTAGCCTACCTCAACTTTGCATTTAAGCTCCAGGAGATATTTTTTGAACCATTTTTTGGCAGGGGTGTAAAGATGGGGTAGGCACATATGCAATAAGATACTGTAGTATATTATCATATTTCTGACTACATATGTAAACAAATTAGGGTTTTATTTATATTCTTATTACACAGATGAGGGAGGGGTGCTGAAAAGTTCTCATTTTTATCAAGAAGGGATAAAAAGAAAAAGAAAAATTCTGATATCTGGTTATTTTGCCAGATTTTAGGAAGTGGGTGCCAGTGAGAGAGAACATCTCACTGCCAACTTGGTTAAATACATCAGTATATTGTTGTTGTTGTTCATCATCATCATCATATTACTGTTATATTCACCATTACAACTACCAATGAGAATTTCTGGGATGAAGTTTCGATTGCTGTGTCCACTGACCTTCATCAGTTGCTTGTTGATCCAAGTAGTATTTAGTATTGATCAGTAATTAATCACCCCCATTTCCACTGAGTTCAAGTCAGCACTGCCCACCTGGCCTGGGGGATTGAACTCATAATTACTATGTCACCAAATTCCTGAAACAACACTTTAATCCACTAGGCTATTGCTGAATTGAGGTCAAAATAACAAAGATGAGAACAATAGGCCACATGTTAAAAAAAAAATGTGGTATTTTGACAGCAGCTAGTTTTTTGGTTTCAGGCTGGATAAAAATCTGTTTTTGGAACAACTTTTCGCAGGTAAAAATTGTGACAGAAGTTTAATCTACAAAACAGAAATGGACAAAAAATTTGAAGTTTTTATCTGAAATATGAGGTCAGATCAAAAAAAAAAATATTTTGGTAGGCAAAGGCTTTG
The DNA here is from genome assembly GCA_964036315.1 of Acanthosepion esculentum. NCBI lineage: Eukaryota > Metazoa > Mollusca > Cephalopoda > Sepiida > Sepiidae > Acanthosepion > Acanthosepion esculentum. The sequence goes on from OZ038511.1 coordinate 10,629,809, forward strand.
TTTGACAGAGACTAGAACTGCCTTGGATTGTGAAGGGAATTAGTGTCAAGGAACACAGATAGTGCCAAATGATTAATATTCAAATGGATTTGAACACTGGGCCAGAGAAGCCATAGATAGATTTTGTCCATTTGATTCTGACTGACTTCATTTACAAGAGAAATTGTTAAAGTGCCAACAAGACACCAGCCAAAATGAAGAGAAGAAAGATTCCAAATGAAGCCAACTTGTTGGCACTGGTCAAAGCCAATGAAAGATTTCTTTACCATGAAGAACAATGAAATTCTTTTTGGATCAGAGAAAGGTTTATCAAGAAAGAAAAGAATCATCTTGAATAATGAAAGACAGTGATGAAGGCAATAGAGAATCTGAACACATTGTCATTTACATGCATCATAATGTCAATGAAGTGTGTGATATGGATGTAGAGGTGGTAGGAAGTGAAAATTAGGAGGATAAGGAGGATAAATAAAAATTGTCCCCTTGATTTAAAGAAATTAAGATCTTAGTACTTAGGGGAGCATCTAAGCAGGAGCCTATTCCACAAAGTAGAAGTTTTGGGGGAAAAAAGCTGTTTGAATGAAACTTTATTCTTGCTTTACATGGAGTAAATAAAGATGGAAATGGCATGGTGTGCCCTAGCTGTGAACGGGTGGAACTAAAGAATGGGGGGCGTGCGTGTGTGTGTGTGTGTGCGTGTGTGTGTGTGTGTGTGTGTGTGTGTGTGTGTGTGCTATAGACAAACCAATACTCCTGCTCATTTTGATTCAAGATTTCCAAACCAATGAGATATATATTATAAATACACAGAGAACAATATAAAGAAAAAAAAAAAAACATTTAAAGAATAGGCCCTTCATTACAATTGGAAATAATTATCTAGTATAAGCATCATGACTATTCGGATAAACATTCTTAAGGGAGTTACACAAAGCTCATACCAATGAGTAAGCATTTCACATTTCATGACAAATGGAATTGAGAGATTCAACCACTTCTAAAATCCATAACAGTAACTTCATACGCACACCGCAGGAAATAAGAAAGAAGATGATTTTGAAATTCTAAAAGAATGATTCCCAAAATGCTTCAAAGTAGAAAGGTTATGGGGAGAATTGTTATAATGTGGCAATTTGACTTGAAAGCCAAAATACCAAATGAAGAAATCTTCCAATTGGAGAGCAGGTGAAAGAAATTTGGTCTTTCAACAATGAAGAAATTCAAACCAATTTTATTATTATTTTTTTTTTTTTTTACCATATTAAAAGACAATTATTCTATCAAACTACAAGCATACAGATATGTATAGATATATACAGGCACGTGCACAATTCCCAAACAGGCAGACACACAGAACCCCACAGCAGACAAACATATATACACCTAAGCAGACAGTCATTGACATATGAACCACATTCGATTACAATGTAGAGAAAATGAGTTACAACAAAAAAGTAGTTCTATATTTGATTGCATATAAGATGCTTACCAAACCTTTCCCCCCCACTAAATTGATGCAAAACTAGTCTACTAAGTTGAGCTATCTAGTAGGCTAATATTTACTCAAACTCTGTAGACTACTGGCATTTACACTCCGCCTAAATTTATAATACTGAGAAATTAAGCACAAATGAAGGAGGGCTTATATAGTGATTTTCTAAGCATAGATTAGATGTGGCACAAGGCCGAAAGTATGGGGCACCCAGTGAGGATCAAACTCACTATTTGATCGTAATTGATTTAGCAAGACAAGCTTGCTAACCATTACACCGCCTTGAGATGCCCAAAGGAGTGCTTAAAGAGGGTGTCCATAAAGTCCGTGTGCACTTTAAAAAATTCATAACTTTATTTGTATTTGCGATAGAAATAATCTGTAAAAAATGTTATAAAGTTTAATGTACCTAGTGTTAAGTATAGCTAAAATAACTAATGTGATTTCAGGCATTACCGTAAATCAGTTGGCAAATGTTTTCCGGGAACTGCAAAATCGTATTACCCTTTGTATTGCTAATGATGGAGGACATGTGGAAACTTAAATAAAATTTCAATAAAACCTTAAAAAATATAGATTTACTTCTTTCTAACCCTTTTTACAAATTATTTCTATTGCAAATACAAATAAAGTTATAAATTTTTTAAAGTGCATACAAACTTTATGGACACCCTGAATAGACTGAATAATTGTTTCCTTCCAATACACAAACAAATTTACATGTGTCTATTATCAACAATGAGAATTGGGATTTTAACAACAAATATAGCCACATGAATATAATTGCTGGTGCTAATGAAATCCAAATACGAAATCTGACTCTAATATTGCTGACACTTTTCAGAAAGAAAAATAAAGAAAAGAAAATTCTAGTAAAAATAATTGAAAAGAGAATTGGATTTTGATATTTTCAAGCGGATTGGGGCCAGGTTTATTTGAACACCAACTTAAAACCACAAAGGATAAAAATAAAACTAAAAGTAAGAGAAATGTGAGACTTGTCAAGACATGCCACAGCTGACCCCACCCCACCAACTAACAACCTACACCGCAGTTAAACCTCAAAGGAGAATGATATGAGAACAGAGATACAAACATAATGACATTGTTATCACCTGAAACCTGCAGGGAAATCAAGGTAAAAAAAAAAGGGGGGGGGGTATTTGTTCAAAACTTTTTTTTTTTTTTTTGAATTGAACTTGGGAATTTTTTTTTTTTTTTTTAAAATGATACATTTCTTTTTGTTCTAAATTTTTGGAAAATAGGCAAAATATTTCATTTGGACATGGCGATATTTGCAATTGAATAAAGCAGACATTTTGGTTTAAGACAAGTTGTTAGTTTTTATTATTTCCAGTCAGACTAATGTCTTCATCTTCATTGTTATCACAATGTTTCGGCTGTTGTACTCTCTGAACTTCTTCAGATGTCAATTATCTAGATTATCATATAAATACAAAAAGATATTAATTAGCGATAAATAAATTAATTAGGAATAAATAGGGAAATGTTTAAGAGAAATTTTAAAAGAAAATAAAGATGAAACCAGCAAAGAAAACATTTTGTTTATTTCAAATAAAATAAACAATTTCTCTTGGCAAATAATCCAAAGAGCACAAATATATACAATTCCTCCCGAGATGACAAAGCACTAAGTTTAGAGCTAACAACAGCCGATGACAATATGGGTTTGGCAATTATAACCGAGAAAACAAAGAAAAGAAACTCTTGCAAATATAGATCAGTGATCAAGTAATTACATTCTTTTACTAATAGTTAAACAACTTTCTATGCAGTGAAACATTTTCTATAACTGGAAAAGGCTAAAAAAGAGGACAAGTAACTTAGCAAATTTAATTGCTTCATATTTTCAGAGGATTATCCAATGATAAAATCAGGCAAGAGTGAAACATCCTGAAGGCTGTCATGGCCTGAAATAATGTTTTAGCTAATTGGACTGTAATCTATTCTTTGTCACTGATTGTAACCCAGCAAAAAAAATTCTGAAAGATGTGTGTGTGTTTGGCAGCTAGGGAAGAGACATCAAGAAGGGAGGTGTGTGTGTGTGTGGGGGGGAGTTTTTTTTGGGGGGGGGGGGGTAATAAAAAAAAATAAAGCTGCCAAGAAAAAAAAAATTGTTTTTAAGAAGCCTACCAATAGATTGTAAGATTCTGATCTTTTAACAGAGTATCATATAATAGGAGAAGAGTAAGAGAGGGACTTTGGGGATATTAGTCAGGGTCTTATCTCTAAACACTAATCGAATCACCCAGGGCAGTAGGCACATTTACTGATATCCAAGTTAGCCTATCTCTCTGATGGCGGCAGCAGCAGCTGTAGATACAAACCAAATTTACGGCTTCTGGTAGAACAGAGAACAAAAGACACCAATCTTCCCAATTCCAATATTCACCTCATGATAAGGAAAAATGAAAGGTTAAAAAAATAAAATAAAAATACTTCTGAGCAGATCAGATCAGTGGATTCTCTTTCTTTTTTTTTTTTTTGTTTTTTGTCTTCCTCTTTCCTTTTGAAAAAGTTAATCTCAGAAAAGACCAAGTTGCTTACATAATGAGGTAGAGATTAGTTTATAGTTTCAATCAATAGCTATTCCCAATTGTGCACTACATAGAGAGGTATCGACATTTGTCGAAAGATTGCTTGCCCTCCCACCGTTCCATTACCTGCCCTCACCCCCATTCTATCTGTGATACAGTTATGGCCCATCTACTGATTGCTTAAACAGACTACAAAAAAAAAAAAAAAAAAAATTACTTGTATGCCACCACTTTCTCATCTCATGAAGATAAATTCTTCTTGGGGGAAGGGGGGGGCAACAAACACAGTTTGTAATTCTTTTTTTACCCCCCCCCACCCCAACCTTTCTATTCTCAACAATTCCCACATGAAAAAAAAGTAAAAATGAATTAGCTATTAGTTATACAATTAGGAAAACTGCTTATAGAAAACGAGACAAAGAAAGTGAATGATCCTATACATCACAGAAGGATTTTTTTTTTTTTTTTACTATACCTCACATTGGGATTAGAAAATTATTTTTTCAAGAAGTGAGTGATCAATTTTATGAGTGTAGAAAAGATAAAAATCATTTCATATTTGCCTATCGTAAAAGTATATATTTTCTTCCCACCTAGTTCAAGTAACACTTGAGAATTTAGTAAACCGACACAATGTGAGGCATCTAGTGAGGACTGCACTCACTACAGTAGTAATGGTTTGGGAAATCTGCTTTGTACTCTCTTCCACATGTAAATATTTAGTAAGCATAATTTAAGACAACAAATACTGGGTACCCAGCGAGAATCCAAAATAAAACAACATTATTCTATTATACTAACTTTTTAACCACGGCAAGGTATCCCAGATGATGAGATGTCACTCACCTCTTGTCAAGAAAATTAAAAAATAAAGTTAAATGTACTTAAAAAAAAAAATTTTATAACTGTTTTCTCTGCCTGAAAAAAGACTTCAATGTAAGAGTTTTAAAAAACATGCCACCAGATTTCAATAAATGTTTTATTTTATAATCTAAATTTCATAAATTATTAAACTATCAACAAAAAATACTGTCCTTTTGTTGTCAGATGTGCAATTGAAATAGAAAGAATTTCCTTGCTAAAATTCAGTGTTTAAAATCATAAACTGATTGATTGTAAAGAGAAATGGTGGCTGTTGTTTGATGGAAGATTTTTTTCTACTTGCAATTTAGAAAATATTAGAGCCGAAAGCAAAATGATTTCCTTGTTCTATTCTTGTCCAAAAGAAAGAGCAATGCTAAAGTGAATGGTTTCCTCAGCCTCCCCCTCTCCCAATTTATGCTTTTATTAACAGCCAGATATTTAATTAGCTTGTCAATTAGCAAGAGAATTATGATTTATAATTATTGTTTAGGCAACTGACAGACCTCTTATGGCAATTTGTGATTTTGACAAGCAGAAGTATTCACGATCTCTGTTATTAGTACACTTGGTGTTGAGGCCGAACACAAAAGACAATTTGTCCTTTCTGTCAGGCTTGCTTTCACAAAAGATGCACTTTCATAGCAGGTTGTTGGGAAGCAAGCACAGTTAGAACAGACAAAATATTAAAGACATTGAGAAGAAAAAATAAACTGTTTGTTTTTCTTGGGGGGGGGGTTCAATTTACTTATAGACACCTTTCAGTTAAGAGGGTGTATATCTATAAGCATTCTTAAATTTAAAAATTCTGAAAAACTAAAAATATTTTTTACTTCTGTTTATAAATACTTGTTGAAAAATAAAATTCTTCCATTTGTCTTGATGAAGTCCATCAGAGGATGAAACATGGTGACTAAAATAAGTTTTTCTTTTGTCTTTATTGACATCTATATAGAGTGATGAGTAAGTGATTACAAATTGGTACTGTACAGTTGCCCTGAACAGCACAGTGAAGGATGAAAGGTGAGACATGTTATATGATGGACATAAATTTATGATAGAAGTTTCAGAAATTAGTGCACTTTCAATACATTTGCACCTTAATATATTACTTTCTCTTTTAATTAAAACTGAATTCTTTAATTAGTCATTTGATTACCCACAATTAGACTGGTAATTAGATTTGTATATTGTATCTTTGAAATACTTGCTTGTGTGGGAATTTCCAGCTTCTAGATTTACAATTATGATGAAATGATTTACCAAATAAGTTAACAGATTTGGTCTCAGAATATCAGGCCTACATTTTACAGAAGGAATACTTATTTTCTTTCCAAGTTTCATTTTGGCAACTGATCTCTTTCTTTGGAATTGTTAATGGAAAATTAAAATCACCGAGTTCTGTAAGTGGCAACTGCATTGTCTTTGAATCTGATGTTACTGGATTGAAACACAATCCAATGGTTCATTAACAACCATCTGCGAGAAAGAATACATGAAAGAAAAGCTTCCACTAAATACTGAAAACTTTATAAAATCCAAGTCGCCTTTTCTCCCTGATATCCCGCTAGGACTTATCACTCCTATCTTAAGAAAATCCAGCAAAAAGGCCTCTGATTGGGAGATTGGAGGAGCATGGAACCATCTCTTAACTGTTGCTGTTCCTGGGTTCACCCTGACCCAGAGTGGTAACACCTGTTAGGGTCCCAACTATGGATAAATAGTGAACACCCAAACAAAAATAAACAGTACATTTATCTACTATATATCTAACAAATATATGTTTACTCTGAAAGTAAAAAATTATGTACAAAATATTTAGATTTTGGCATTAAATAACCTATAGAGGTTGATATGCCGCTAAACAAAATCAACCAAACCAATCAAAATATTTAGATTTTGGCATTAAATAACCTATAAAGGTTGATATGCCGCTAAACAAAATCAACCAAACCAAACCAATCAAAATATTTAGATTCTGGCATTAAATAACCTATAAAGGTTGATATGCCGCTAAACAAAATCAACCAAACCAAACCAATCAAAATATTTAGATTCTGGCATTAAATAACCTATAAAGGTTGAAATGCCGCTAAACAAAATCAACCAAACCAAACCAATCAAAATATTTAGATTTTGGCATTAAATAACCTATAAAGGTTGATATGCCGCTAAACAAAATCAACCAAACCAATCAAAATATTTAGGTTTCAGCATTAAATAACCCATAGAGGTGTTGATATGCCACTAAACAAAATCAATCCTTATCTTAAGAAAAACAAAAACGGTTAGCTAAAACAGAGGAAAATAAGACAGTGGTTCGGATAAAAATTGGCCAAATTTGCAAACAGAGTTTTAGAAAGTTTAATAATGACGGCAGAAAAAGTGTGAAAGTAACAAAAGGATTGTTAAAAGTTCTAAGACAAAGAAAACTTGGTCCACCTTATTTGGCAGCCAGAATTTAGCCATCATTGCTTTCAGGGACCTTTATGCTATGAAAACTACCATCATTGAAATGACAACCAAAATTAATATTTTTAAATCCTTTCTGTAATTCTAAGAATATGCTTCACTATTCGGCTACCAAAGAAGTTGTGATTAGACAAGTTTCTCATCTGTAGAGTTTCTGTCATTCTCTCTTCTCATGACCGTATTATGAAGTTATATACATTTCAGCAGTTTTCAGATGAATTATTGTCTTCATTATTGCTTCTGACTAGTTTATTCATCCTTTTGTTGCTTTTTATCCCAACGCTTTTAGCCGATCCATTCTTTGGTTGTTAAATTAAGAATAAAAAATAATAAAGACTCTGCATTAGTCACATGATTGAATGGGGTGGCGGTTTTAATATGGGAGACGCCAAATGAAATATCGTAAGTAAAACTGATCAGACAAGCGTGAACATCAATTCAAAAGATAGACTTCTCCTTTGAGATGAGCTTAACAAAAATTACACACCTTTCTTTTGTATTATCCATTAGCACAACACATAATTAAATAAATATCCTTAAAGACAGACAGACATTAAGAAAAAGGTTTATGATGTTGTCAAAAAAAAAAAAAAGGTATGTAGAAATATGAAGTCTTTTTTCTATTACATGATAAAGTAAAAACAAAATATAAAAATGTAAGCCTTGTCTATTTCTCTTACAAATGCAGATATAAATTTAACAATCCAATGCGAAGGAGAAAGAATTGGTTTTACCGTTTCCAATAATCTCTGAGTAATAAAAGAAATTCCTCACTAAAATATCATTACATGCCATTGCTCTTTATAACATGCCTGTGCAATGACAAAGTGACACACACTGATATACACATGCATATGCACTGTATATCTGAATTTAAATCAATTAAGCTGAATTTTGATCTGAACAATTCACTGTATAATATTCAATATATAGAATCAATATTCATAAATGAATTAAGTGTATTGACAAATGGAAATTATAATGTGTGAAATAGATGCTTTCTATTCTTCATCATTAAGCAATGAACCTATTGAGGTACCGACATGGGCATTAAGTTGAGAAAAAAATTTTTTTTTAAAAATACCGATATGCACACAAGAAAAATATAATGCTAAAAAGTATTTTGTCAGTCTTGTTCAATGAAATGTGTATTAAAAAGCAAATGCTGATCAAGTAAACAATTGTCTGTGTGTGTGTAAAATTTCATATATAACTAAAATATCTATCTAAAGGACAATATGAATAAAGACAAAAGGAAAAATTATCTTAGCCTATGCGTTATGTCCTGATGGACTTCATCAAGGCAAATGTGCAAATTTTATTTTGCAACAAGTATTTATAAACAAAAGTAAAAATGTTAGTTTTTCAGAATTTTTAAATTTAAAAGACGCTCATAAATATTCATCAGGTTAACTGAAAAGACTAAATAAATTATGGAAGATGCTAAGTGACGTAATTTAATGTCTAATAAATGACAGTGAGTAAATGATATTGTTAAATCTTATTCTTTTTATGCAATTAATATTTAAAAATTCAACATCATTTACTCACTTTAGTCTCGGTAAATTATGGAAGATGCTAATTGACCTAATTTAATGACTAATAAATGAAAGTGAAAAAGATTTAACAATATCATTTACTCACTTTCATTTATTAGACATTAAATTACGTCACTTAACATCTTCCATAATTTACCGAGACTTTTCAGTTAACCTGATGAATATTTATGAGCGTCTTTTAAATTTAAAAATTCTGAAAAACTAACATTTTTACTTTTGTTTATAGATACTTGTTGCAAAATAAAATTCACACATTTGCCTTGATAAAGTCCATCAAAGAACAAAACATGTCAGCTAAGTTTTCCTTGTCTTTATTTTTGTGTGTGTGTGTATGTAGGTGTGAGTAATTTGATACATATATGCCTGAATAGATAAATACACTTCCATTCCTGAGATAGTGAATCTATCATCTCTTGCATATTTGTGTACACATTTAATGTGTGCATGTGTGTGTACGCAAGGCCCTGTTTATGGGTTCATATCAAAGTAAAATATATTCTGGCTCACACACCAAGCACATTTTTAGCAATGTCTCACTTCCCATTAATGATTTGCTATCCCTACAATTTGAAGTCAATAAAATTGTGCAGGATCTTCAAAGAAAAATGTCATCGCTTTTCCTCCCGGCCCTGTCCCTGTAAGCACGAAGAGAGAGACGATAGAAAGATGAAAGTTATTCCTCAGCTAAAAGCAGAAATCCTCACACTAACATTATTAAGTTTGTTAGGGCAGCTAAAGTGAATGTGCTTTCTTTCTTTCTTTTTTCCTATTTGGTTATATAGCAAAGGCGTCGGCCGTTGAGGGTGGAGCAGATTCGAGTGAGTGAGAGAGATTGGTAACTTGAGTTCGTTGCACCTGTTACCATGCATGTGTGATTCTACTCAAGCCCAAAATGTTTGTTATTGCAGCTGACATTTGCTGATGAGTTCCACACTTTTTAACCAGAAAATAAATACATTTTCCACTGTAGGCAGCCAATGTGGAACATTTCTCTCGTAGACTCCAACCGAAGGAGGTTAATCCACATAGACTTGACACGTTAGTAATTACCGATTAGAGAAAAAAGAAAGAAAGAAAAGAAAGAAAAAAAAACAAGAAAAAATGCTGGAAGAAGAGAGATGGAATTAGGAATCTGGTCTTAGAGATTGTAGAAAATAGCTTATGAGAAAACCAAGGTTGGAAATCATTCCAACAATATGGTTTGTTTTTCTAGTCTAAAATAACAGTAATGCAAAACAGTATCTATTATGACTGACCAAGTTAATTTTTGTTTGCTTATGTTCTGTAAACAGGCCAAGTTGTGATAAACTAAAGCACGGTTTTAACCAAAGCAGACATTAGTGTGATTACCAAATTCTGAATGTTTCCCTGTCAGTGTTAACATGAAACTGAACACGTAAAACTGGAGAACACTTTTAATTAATTTTTAAGCGCAGCAGGTTACATTTCGAGAGGAAAAAAACTTATGTAAACAAATTTATAAAATTTATAAAATGAAGTGGAGATCAGTTATAAAAAGTGTTATTGCTTATCTAAAGTGCGGAATTATTTGTTGTCAGTGACCATTCTTATGAAGATCAAAGTCATTGTGGACTCAGACATAATATATTGGCTCTATTATTGCAGGGAACTGATCCCAGGGATCAGGACAGCTCTCTACCCAATGTTTACACACTAAACTTTTTGCACACATGGCATATGTTCTGGGTTTTCAAGAGAGAATAGAAAGTAGGGGACCAAAGAAGACAAGCAGAGCAGAGAGATAAGGAAACATAGGAGGCAGAAAGAAAACAGGAGGCGGGGGAGAAAACAGGAGTGAGGGGGAGAAGAGAGAAAGAAAAAACAGGAGGGAGGAAGAGAGAGAGAGAAAAAACAGGAGGGGAAGAGAGAGAGAGAAAACAGGAGGGGGGAGAGAGAGAGAGAAAACAGGAGGGGGAAGAGAGAGAGAAAACAGGAGGGGGAAGAGAGAGAGAAAACAGGAGGGGGAGAGAGAGAGAAAACAGGAGGGGGAGAGAGAGAGAAAACAGGAGGGGGAGAGAGAGAGAAAACAGGAGGGGGAGAGAGAGAGAAAACAGGAGGGGGAGAGAGAGAGAAAACAGGAGGGGGAGAGAGAGAGAAAACAGGAGGGGGAGAGAGAGAGAAAACAGGAGGGGGAGAGAGAGAGAAAACAGGAGGGGGAGAGAGAGAGAGAGAAAACAGGAGGGGGAGAGAGAGAGAGAGAAAACAGGAGGGGAGAGAGAGAGAAAACAGGAGGGGGAGAGAGAGAGAGAAAACAGGAAGGGGGAGAGAGAGAGAGAAAACAGGAGGGGGAGAGAGAGAGAAAACAGGAGGGGGAGAGAGAGAGAAAACAGGAGGGGGAGAGAGAGAGATAAAACAGGAGGGGGAGAGAGAGATAAAACAGGAGGGGGAGAGAGAGAGAAAACAGGAGGGGGAGAGAGAGAGAGAGAAAACAGGAGGGGGAAAATAAAAAGCATGTGAGAAGAAGAGAAATAGTAAGAGAACTGCTGAATAAGCCCCCCTCTACCTAAGATTCTCAATTTGATGACTTAGCGGCTGGAGATATGGCAACAGCTGAGTTCCAAAATCATATAAGCATGACACTTTGCACCAACATTTGCACCTCCCCCTTTAGAGAGAGAGAGAGAGAGAGACAAAGACGTAATTAAATCCATCATGAATTCCTCTTGCCATGAACAGAGTGAGAATGTACAAATGTCTGAGAAGGGCCACATGCCGCCTGCCAACTGCTACTCTTGTCGCTGTACCAGAGCAACAGATTCCTACCAGCAATTCTTCTTAGTTGTAAGCACAGTAGAGCGGAATAAAAAACATTTGAAGAAAAGAAAAAAGCATTGTAGACATCAGTGGGACATCCAGTGCCATAACACTCTAAGATAAGTGGCTTGTACTGTGCTGCCCCCTCCATGATCAGTCAAGTGACTCGGACAGCAGATCTTTAAGCTCTTCATAAAACTCAAGCACAAAGTTGTTTCTCAAGTATGGATTTATGCCTGATGTGAATGTGGGAGAGTAGAAGATCTTTGTGCGGGGTGGGGACGTGCTTATAAGTAATAAGGAAAAAGCAATGCTAACATCTGTTATCTCTGGATGCCGGGGGAGTGAATAGCAATTGCGTCAAATGAAATGCTGACATGTTATAAATGGATAAGAAATGAAGATAATATGGTCACAGGTGAGACAAAGTGGAGCAGGAAGCAATTTCTCCATTTGAAGAGGGGTTTTCTTTTTCTTAAACAGTAAAGTTACAAAAATATACTTATTAACATGTACACGATTATCCTTATCTTTGTTGTTGCTATCACAGTGTTTCAATCATTGTTGCTTCTGACATTCATCAGGGGCTCGTCAGTCCAAGTAGCCTTCATGACATCTTCAAATGAACCCTTTATTTAATCTATCGGGTAGATTGTTGTCATTCCACTTTCCATGTCTTCGGATATTTCGTCTAGTTCTTATTTAGTATTATTCAGTTATTACATATCCTGTTTCCAATGAGTCCAAGCACACACTGCCTGGCCCAGGGATTGAACTTGCAATTACTATATCACCAAATTAATGAAGAAACACTTTCATCCATTAGGTTATTGCCTCATAGGACAATCCTGAGTGGAGAACTTGGAGCCTTAAACCTAACCTGCCTACTTATAGGTGTTGACTGAACTCATCAAGGTTTCTCTCTTCCACTGAATTTTCTAATGACTTTCTCAATCAAATTTTGATAATACTAAAAAAAAACATTATGAAGGCAAACTGCAGTATAAAGTTAATTACTTGTACTAATTAGATATTTATAAGATGAACAAGGGCACGTAACTCTGGTCATGCACAGTATCATATTTTGATTAAAACTCCACATTAACAGGATTGCTCGTTTGCACCAGCATAATCAATTTAAACAAATAATGAGATTTGGGGGAAAAAATGTTGCACAAAGAAACTTGATAGACAGAAAATTTTACATAATGTTTTTCTTTGAAAACCAATTCACACCATTTATCGTTTTTACTCATCAGTCGGTTGTAGAGTAATCTGTCAAATCAATAAAAAAAGATGGTAGGAAAAAAGAATCAATCTAACAGAATTTCTTTCTTTCTCTTATACAATCTGAGAAAGAAAAATGAACATTCTGCCTGGTTTCTTGCAAGGGAAAAAGAAAATGAAATATTAATAAGTTGACACTTTCCGTCATTCATCTAGAGTACAAATCGACTTGAAAGTGATACAGTTGTAAGCATCAAAAAGAGGCGAGCCAATTCAATTACTTAGGTGTATAGATAAATATCTATTCTGGTTGTCATTAGAGAATCTTGTGAGGTGCTGTCAGGTGCCTGCCTAATTAGAAAGTCAACCAATTTACTTCAACAAGAAATGGATGACTATAATACAATGAGAACTAATAACTGACAAGGTGGGATCTAACGAGGTAAAACAACTGATTATATCTTGAGCAACAAAATGCTGCTTGGTAGCCCACTGATATTTGATAACAATGACTCAAAAAGCCTCTCAAATGAAAGATATCTTGGCTTAAGGATCTATGACAGATATGGTCAAGTATGATACAGAATGCCTAGCAATAAGGCACTTGAAACAATTCAAGAGGCATTAAGTGAGTGCCCGGGGGGGGGAGGGGTTACAAACAGCATCTCGTACTTGACTTAATTTCTTTATTATCAAGCAGAGACAGATGTTAATTTATCAACTTGAATCTAAACTTTTGTGGCGGTAAACACACCAGACAGAGTGTACAGCGTGTCATGGAATCTCCTGAAACCATTCATACCAACAATTGGTGCTTTGAATAATTTAGTACTAATTCCCCCACTCCCCACCATAAAAAAAAGAAATTCCCATTTCATACTAACAAAGAGAGAACACTGCTTACCCTGTTGCAGCCAGAAGAATTATGTGGGAGTGCCACTAGTATCCATGGGGACTACAGAGAGAGTGAAAGTAAGAGAAGAGAGACTGGGTATAGGGGAGGGGATTAAGGAAAGGATAAAAAGAAGAACAAAGCATCAGAAGATGTCGACTGACATTGCATTAAAATTTTTCAAGATTATAGTTATCAGGGAAGCAAGTAAGAGGAAGGGAGTTCCACTGTCTGGAAGTGCAAGAGAAGAAACTGTTGGAGTAGAAGAGGCGGTTATATTTAACTGTTTCGACAGTAAAAGGGTGGGACCTAGATGCCAACCTAGTTTCATGTTTAAATTCATGCAGTCAGAGCACCAGTGAAAATAGCTCATCAGAACAAATGCCATGAAAATATTTTAAACTGTAAAAATGGAAATAACCCAAGCTGTAAAAGTGCTAAATGCATGCTAAATAATCTGGGAGATATTATGCTTCCAGGAATATTTAGATAGAGTTGGTTAATTATATAGTTGTTACCCTCAGCTTAGAACATGGACAAATAGATTAATAAAAAAAAAAGATAATTGCAGTTTTCAAATTGCATTTTTCCTTCTGTATTAATTCACAAATAGACAACAATATCTATAAGTCTACCATTTGTTTGTGCTTAGAATATTGCTGCCACATATTGTTCGATGCCCCTGCTATTTACCTTGAACTCCTTGATAAAATCCAAAGAAGAATCAGCAATTATTATCGGTCCTGATCTGGCAGCTCAGCTTTAGTCACTTTCCCACCACTGTAAGGTTGACGTTCTGTGTCTTTTCTATATCATGGTAATCGTTTGAATGAGATCTTTGCTATGGTGCCTAAACTTTTTTAATATAAGCGCAGCCTTTGACTGGCATCAAGATCTCATCAATTTACAGTTGAGCTGGCTGGACGTAAACATAAGATCTATGCTAACAGTTTCTTTTCTCAAATTTTCTCGCTTGTGGAACTCCCACTCCATACTTTCCAGACAACTTTAATCTACAAAAATTTAAATGCAGTGTCAATCGCTATCTACTGTCCTCCTGTTTGCTCTCTCCTCTTCCTGCACTTTATTAATGTTTCTGTTTCTATTTCTCCCACACCCCATAACCCTTGTGTCTTAGTGGCTTTAATGCCTTGCATAAGGTGATACTGATCCCATTATCTAAGAGGATCAGATATTGATTGTTAATATTAAAATCAATCAATATCTCCTCAATGATTATCACTTTTGCTTTTACAGACTTGAGATCATAGATTTGAACAGAGGATTTTTTTTTGTTTTTTTTTTCCTTCTTTTGAAGAGGAAATGTGTTTGCATTTTGATATGCAACAAAATAAAATAAAAAGCAGAGATCTTAGTTTTATCGTTAATAGTTTTGTATTAATCTTTTTTTTGTTTTCCTTCAGCTTTATGACCTGCACATAATTCTAACTGATAAGAAAAAGTTTAAAAAGAAAACGTTATTTTTTTGGTAGTAAAAAAAAAAAAATTCTTGTGTTTGTGCTAATTTCTGTAATCATTCAGGCTTGACACAAATCAAGATTATCATAAAAAATAAATTTAAAAAACAGACAGGAAATCACATTTTTTTTTCTTCTTCTTCTTCTTTACTCTACTTCTACAAATTGCTATGCCGTGAGTAGAACACAAACAGAGAATTTGAAGGCCCATGAAAAATGAGAAGAAAGGATAAACCCCAAGAGGAACTTTCCATTTTCTATTCTCTCAGTATTTCATATATGGCTTCTCAACCTTTTCATTTTAATCCTACAGACATCAAAGGTTTCACTTGATGGGCAGTTGATAGTTAAAAGCCATTGACTATTCTATATAAAGGCTGAGTGCACAAGTGACCGGATTGCCATATTAAAAGAAGACTGTACTAGAACTGTAAGGCAGCCAATCTTGTATGATTGGACAAGACCCAGGCAGCCAAAGGAAATCATTTCTATACAGTTTGAACTGCCTTGTGTAAATGGAAAATGTTCAATTTTACAATTTGAACCCCCATCTATGGGGTTTAATGGCAGAACAGATGAAGCCATTTCTTAGGAAGACAGGGTCTTTCAGATGACAATGGCTGGTTGATAACATTAACCAAAGATAAAAATGGCAAAAATTTACATTCATTCTTTTTAAATTCCTTTTCATATGTTATAAAAAAAATACAAAATTTAACAATTTTTAATTATTTCTTTTTAAATTAATTTTAAATATTGTTTTTGGGAACTGAGTGATTTTCATACGAAGCATTTGATATTAAGCAAAGAATTGAAAAATTGCAACAATTTACATTTTTAGAAATTTAAATTCATTGTTATAAACAAATTTATTAAAAGAAACTAATACAAGATTTATAGACTTGAAATTTATTTTTTTAAATCTATCTTAAAGTGTTTGGAACAGACTGATTTTGATAATAACAATTTCATATTATTATCTGAGATTCTAAGAAATAGCTTTTTCCAGTGAGTTAAGGACACTTTGTAAGCATCGTTTTGCAGTCAATTTCATTATCAAAGAACTATAGGTTTCAGGAAGGACACTTTACAATTTCACAATGGTGTCAAATAAAAAAGGATTATTTTTTTAAATGATTCCCTTAAAAAAGACTTTTGCGGTTTGTTTCTAAAATTGTGTATTTTTCTAATATTATTATTAAAAAAATTAAGGAGTCCGACTTATGAAAAAAGATTAAAATGCAAAAAACATCATTCAAAAACAGAATATTTATTTTCTACAATAAAGGTGAGAAAATACAGTGTGACCCGGATATAAGAGAGATTTTCTCTGGTCCCAAATTAAAGCCTGTGTTAATGTATATATAATAGACCAAACCCGGATATAAGAAAAAAAAAAAACGTATATAAGAGACTTATTCTCCGGTCCCGACAACTCTCTTATATCCGGGTTACACTGTATATTATATGCAAGGACTCTTAAAATACAAATGTTGCAATTTTCTTTTATAGAATATTAACTGTAAATTTTTTTCTCTTTGTTCACATAACTGATTTCATATCAGAGCAATTGGTAACCTGTTGAATTCAACCTATCAAAAGTGCCAGGTTGGTAAGGCCCATTATCACATATTTTAAATGATATAATTAACAATTGTAGACAATTTAGAAATTATTAGCCAAAGTAAAAGAGATGTGTTCCAAAGAAATCTGAAAAGATGGCGAAACAGAATCCACTTGTTTTTTCCTCGTTTTTTTTTAGTTTATTTGTTATTGTATCGAGATTTATAAGGAAAGTTTACAATTCATCCTTGCCTGATATGGTTAGTATCTTACAAGAACATTAATTCTCTCAAGATGGAATTTTTAAACATCAAAAGCACTAATGTATTTGCCGTGTAAAGAGCGTGCCTGATGTCAGGCAGCCAATTCGAACAACCTTGAGAATTTTGTAAATGTATTTCAAAATAGAATGAGTTTGTCTGAGAGCCAAATAGCAATACATGAAGAAAAGAAAGAAAAGAAAAAAAAAATCTCTGAAGGTTTTTCTATAGAACTAAGAAAAAAGAAAAAGGAAAGAAAGAATATTAGAACAGCAAGAAAATATTCAGATTTATTTTTTGCAATCTCTTCTGGCCATAAAACGGACAGCTGCAAACAAGACTCTCCCAATTTTACAACTTCTTTTTTTCTTCAGATGGGTATTAAATATAACCATCTGCTAAGTCTTCACTTCAGTAATGACTAATGAACAAGACTATCTTTTTGTTGCCCCCTTTACAACCAGATAGAAAAATCAAATCTGGCAAAACAAATTGAAACAGGCAGTAGATATGTTGATGGTAACAATTTTATTGTATTTCTTCATCGTCCTGTTATGAGGTTTCAATTATTATATTCAAACTGGGTTGGTAAATGCTTTTAATTGTTAAAGAACATTTGTATAAGAAAAGCATGCCTGTATAGAACATGAAGTCTTTCCCATTTCAAAATAAATTTCAATCCTAGAACCCTATTTTGGGTTTGTTTTTTGCTCCCTTTACAGGCACAAGAGAGAATTAAGGCAATTTATCTTGGAAAGAAATTAACTCCACCTAAAGAACAATAAACACATTCTTCTCATGTTTCAAAACCTGAGAAAAATTTCCAAGGTAAAAAACAAAAAAATAAATAAAATAAAAAAAAAATATATATATATAAAAAATCAACTTACTTTTGGGATTTATAGTAAACAGGTCAGATTCGGTATCTGAAGCCTGAAAAAGAAGAAAAAAAGAAGAGGTTTATTATACATTGTTTATAAAAATCACTGTACATTTGGGTGTGCAAGCAAGCAAAGAAAAACATCCACACTTCATTTAAAATGTCAAACATCCCAAGAATATCAATTCTGATGACACAGGACGGGTCGGTCTAAAAAGAAAAAGAAAGTCATTTCTACAGCTTGTCTATTTCCTCCTATTTCAAGCGAATAATGTTTATGAACACAAAAACTCCCATTTTAGGAGTGTGGATTACTTGAACAGATTGAACATGAAAGGAATGCCTTAAATAAACAAAATGTCAACTGCTAGCAAAGAAACTACACACCAATGGGTCACAAATCTCTCTCATACATATAGACACACACATACGAATTCCAAGAGTTAGCAAAATGTGTGAGCTTTACAATTAACCAGCAAACATCAGCAGAAATATAAACAATAAAAACTAATTCAACTTATATACAGTAAAAAAATATTCATTTCCATATTTAGACTTTGTTTATAGAACCAACTTCAAATATATTGTACTTAAACAGTGAATGAATACTGGACAAATAGGAAGAGGGTGTTGCACCAGATAGAATGGCTGTTCATTAAAGCTATTCATATAAATGGAACACACACATACACAGAAAAGGAATCATATTTGTGCATAAGTAAGCACAATTCTTTTCAATATTCAGATTGCATTCATGTATGCATATATGGGTGTGCACACACAAGGCTAATAGGAAGAATTTGCAAGTTTTAAAAGTGGTAACTTTGTGCATTTTGACAGCTGGCATTGCATACATATTCTGCCTTTCTTGACTGGTTTTAGAGACCGGCATAATAGATTTGTAGAATTCTGCTTTCAAAGAAACCTAAAAAATAAACAATATACATAGAAAATGTCTATTTATATATAAAAAAAGTAATGAAAAAAAGTAAAAAGAAATCTACTGGATACTGTTAGGCTAACACAAATTCAGGAGTGTCTGTGTGCGGACATATATATAACAAGTTCTGCCTATCTAATTTTTAATTAACTTTTATTTAAAAAAGATAAAAAATAAAAATGGACTTTGGTAAATTTACCAATTATATTAAACTAATTTGTAAATCTGAAAAGTTAATAAAAACTTGAATAGACAGAACTTGTCGATATTATTCAACCAAACATGTTTGAAAGAATTACCGCAGCCTAAATACACCTTATATATATATATATATATATATATATATATATATAAATAAATAAATAATTGGTAACACAAAAGCAACTTTTCAGATTACCCTTGATTATCTGCAGAAGAAACAAAAAATATATATCATATAAAATTTTTAATATTAAATCTTTTATATGATAATATGTAAGTTTTAATATTTTTTGTTATTGCTTCTACAGATAATCAAGGCTCAACAGCTGAAGTTGCATATATATATATATATATATATATATATATATATATATATATTCCTTAAGTAGATAACAGTGATCTAATTTAAATTCTTTCAAAATCGCTTTTTAATACACAATTTTTTTTTTTTAAATCCTTCTAACCAACATTGGCTATGCGTTTTGGAGGTGATCTTCATTTTGTGGCTTGATACAATACCACCATGAATGTAAGTTGTCATGCATATTATTGTCTTCACAATGAAAAGCATTACCCACTAACTATTCTTACATCCACTATTTGATTTTCATGTATGTTCACCACATGGAAAAATTCAATTATTCACTTCTGTGTCAAATACCTTTTCATATCAGATATCATTTTGCCAGACTGCCACTCAGCTAGTTTAAGCCAAAATAAGATTATGGGTTATTGGCAGAAAAACTCATTCTACTAGCAACATCCACTTTTGTTGTTGTGTTAAAAAAAAGAAAGAAAAAAAACAAGCACTACTTTCAAACTGACCCTCACATTTATTTTTCAACAATTTTCATATTAGAATAAACTTAATTCTGTGTTAAATATTAATCACTACACATTGAGCATTATACAATGAAAATTTTGTGTCAAAATTCAGATAAGAATTGTGTGTCTCACTACAGACTTATTGATTTTCTCGTGTGAATATGTAACCATGTAAAAGGAACAAAAAAGTAAATTTGCATATATTTTAAATGAATGAAACATTTTATCAAATAAAACTGTAAAGTTTTGCATCATGTATAAACTTGAATATAGAAGTCTACATAAATTCTGTATACATATATATAGACAGATAGAAAGTTAGGCAGGCAGGCAGGCAGTCGGATGTTCCCTCAACATAAGATAGTAAAATAAAAGTAAACAAAATAAGCGTGGGGCATGAATCAGCCAAAGAAGAGCTGCAAAGTAGGGGTGAGCATTGATTTATCCCAACACCAACAACCCCAAGACGTTGTTGATGGAATTAGCTGTCAACCATGACTTATAACAGAAAGATAAACAAGCCAATGAGATTTGTTGAAAGAAAGATATATTTGAAGAAAGAAAGAAAAAAAAAAATACCCAATAATTTTGAATGAAAAACAAAAAAGATAAGTAAATCTAAGAAATACAAGAAAGAAAATTCTTCATCTCTGCAAGTTATTTACGATGGAATCCAGCCCCTCCCCAAGGGAGGTACAGCCCAATAAATATACTATGCAGGAGGTGGAGTGAATAATATACAGTCGTTGGAAGGAAATATTTGTACATTGGTCAGCCAATGATTCCTTGAAGAAACATGATTGACGGAAATGTTGGAACGCAGTTCAATGCCACTCCCGCCACCTAACATCCTGACCACAGCCGACACTAGAAGGAATAAACAATAAATTTTACACTTTCAACAGATGTTGAATGTGCATTATTGGTCAAGACAGATCCGCAATAAATAAGTCAGCAACGATGAACATTCGAGATTAAATGGCCAATAACTATGCATCCTATTATCATTTGTATTGAATGTGTCATCATGGCTACTGAAATATTAGTTTTTCTGGTGGCAATGGCTTTACCTGCTGTTGATATGGTAGCCCAGTGCACTACAATTGCAGTATAATTAATTATAATTATATACAAAATAGGAGAAACATACAGAAAGTTGTTGTTTTACATAGGAAAGACTCACTTGTTCATATAATCCTTTTCTACCATTTCTTAGACCTTTGCACAAAAAGTAATTATAATATATCTTAATTTTCAGAGAAATAACCACCGAGTATTCCGTGTATGTGTGTGTATATATATATGTGTGTGTGTGTGTGTGCATATGCTGTGAGGGAGAATATTTCCCTACAAGTTTGGACTCAGTCGTCGGATGAAAGACATAAAAATATTCCTACATCAAGAGGAATAGCAGGAGCAGCAGTAGCTTTTGCTGAAAACAGTCATTCACGGCTAAACATTCTCTTCCCTATTTTCTATTCTACATTATGTTTCTTTGTAATGAAAGGTAATAAACTTGTTAGACTAATTCCAGTTTTCTACTGTTGTTTTTGATAACTCGGTTACAACAACATATATATATATATATATATACATATATATATATATATATTTGTGTATTTAGGTATCAAATTCTCTTTTAGGCATGTCTGATTGAATCAATTACAGACATGTCTGCTTATTTTTATCATAATCCTTTCATATTCATGAATATTTTTCCATATATTACAATCAAATGAGACAAGAAATGCACTGTAGCAGTGAAAATAAAAATGAAATAAAAGTGATTTTCACTGTTACAGTGCATTTCTTGCCTCATTTGATTGTAATATATGGAAAAATATTCATGAATATGAAAGGATTATGATAAAAATAAGCAGACATAATATTTGTAATTTATTCAGTCAGACATATATAAGTTGGGAGATGAATGGTGCAACAAGTACAGGTTTAGACTCATTGGAAACAAGGTGAGGAAATAAATGAGCAGTACTAAATAAGAATAAGATATCCCTCAACATGGACAGCAGAATGAGAAAAGTCTACTACTGAAGATTAAATAAAGGGTACAGTTTGAAATTCCAAGGATTAACAGATACGTGAAAAAAGTTAGAAAACACTAAGATCAAAATATTGTGATAACAACAAAAATGAGGATACTAATGTAACAATCTTTCAAGTTACACTCAATTTGTTCTTATACCATACCAAGATAAACTTATATATATATATATATATATATATATACATACATACATACATACACAAACACGCGTGTGTGTGTGTGTATTTAGGCAGCTTATCTTCAATCGAGCATATTTGGTTGAATAATTTAACATATGTCTATTTTTTATTTTACTCTTCACAAATTCATGGCTCAATTTCTTAATGTTCTTAATCATTAAGGAAGGCACCATAGTTTTTTCATTTCTTTTATTTTCCCAAGTACTTTCAATCTCATCCAAGATCATCTTCAGGGGTGAATTGTTAAGACAAAAATTAACGTAATTGATAGTTGTGAATTTTTTTGTAAATGTGCATGAAATGCACTGTTTTATATGTGTGTGTGTGTGTGTGTACCTATAAAATTTATTCAATTGAATTTATACTGGGATGCACAGTGGGTATCAAACTCATTCTAGTAGCAAATTCATCTGATACATGAGCTTCACATTACTGCAATATATTAGGATCTATTAAATACGTGTAAAAATTCACAGCACATTGGTTTTGGGAAGATTTTTTTTTTTTTTTTTAAAGTAAGCTGTATGTTGGCTAATATGAGAGAATGTTGCAAAGTTGTCAGCCTGACCAAGAAAGGAATAAAAAAATTTTTTTTTTTTTTTTAGATTTATATTGAAACAAGAATGTTTTTTCAGCAACTCTCGTGCCTGTGTGTTTGTGTGTATACATGCAAATGTAAGTTAACAATTACAAATTTTCACAGTCTTTCTGTTTAGCAAATTTTATCTTCTCGATTTAAATAAAAATGAGAGAGAAATCTCTGAAGAATTAAAATACTTTTCTGGGCCTTCAGAGATTTCACTCTCTTTTTTTATTTAAATCGAGAAGATAAAATTTGCAATTGTTAACTTACATTTGCATATTCATGCACATTTTCCGTATATATTTCTTGTTTTATAAATATCTGAACTAATGCCATGTTCCGAGAGAAGAGATTTAGTGGGGGGTGCAAACTCAGTGTTCAAAACCAAGCCTTTTTTAAACACCAGAAACACTCATTTCTCATTTGTTAAGCAGGATTTGGTAAGGAAAGAAATCTGTGTGTGTATATATATATATATATATATATATATATATATATATATATATAAATAAATGGCTGTGGTGGTAATGACAACGATATGCAATAAATGGTTCAGAGACAGAAATCCCAAGTAAAAAGAAACAAAAATCCTTTCGCTTGTCTAATTTGAAAATAGATTAAAAAAAGTGGATATTACAGCAAGCAGCTTTGTGAATGTCCAGGCATCCATAGACGTTCCAAGAATCAATAACACTGACGATGAATAAGTCTGCCCAGCGATAACTGCACTTGGCTTATGTTGAAGCAACTTGTGTTGCATGCAGTCTCCTTGGGGGGCGGGGGGGGGGGTTGCAGACTTTTACAAGAAATTAGATTGTAAGGAGGAAAATTTCCGCTATCATTTCATTGATATAAATGGGCTTTGAACTTTCAACTAATTGAGAGAGAGAGAGCGCAAAAGGGAATATTTTGTGAATACCACTTGATTCTCCTCGGGAGTAATTCGCCACTTTGTATGTGCACAGATAGATTGGAATTTGTCTAAAGAAGGCCAAGTCCAGCTGTTAACACAAGGGTGCAGATGAGTAGTGAGCAAATGACAGAAGAAACTGATTAAGGTGGGGGGGGGATGGCAGATGGGAAGCAATCAATAAGACAAAGTCAGGAAAATTTGGTTCGATTCTGGGGTCACAAAATCAAAAAGATCCTTAGATTGTAATCTCATTTCTCGAAATGCATTTTGCAGTACTCATTAAAGATGGAGGTTGGTTGTTAGCAAAGACCTGTTCAGAAAGTGACAAGTTCAATGCAAGTCTAAATAAAGCAGAGTTTTTTTGTTTTCCTGTTTTACAAGCACAACACCGATGAAAAATAAGAGACACGTCAGATTTGAAATGTGTGCTATTAATATAAATATTGTAGGGAATTGAAAGAATAAAATCAGAATTTGGAAAAATAGAATTTGATCAGCACCCCACAAATGGATCAAGACATTATAATCTTTCTCCTTAACCCTGACGTCTCTTAAGGGCGTAGGTAGCTTTCTTTACTTTAGACACTGTCATGGCAAGGGTAGTGAAGTGGCTTCTCATTGCTTTCCCCACAGTTCTGAATTCAGAGTTGTTCTAGACTGGTTGCCAATCAAGGCTAAAGAGCCATGCCTGCTTTGCTATTTAATCCACTGCTGTGGAAAGAAGACCTTTCCAAAGAACAAGAGTTCAGCATAAACACAATTGCTTTGACTAGAATTTGAACTTGGTGTAGCAAATCCATTTTCTGTACTGATAATTTATACCAATTGCACATCAAGAAAGGAATTTGTAATTTCCCACCCATGATTTAAAAAAAAAAGAAAAGAAGACTCAGATCCCTGAATATAAAAACTCATTTATAAAAAACAGCTTTTAAAGTTTTGATTCATTTAAAACTATTTTAACAAACAAATTTTCTTTGCATGTTCATTGGATTTGCAAACATTTTGTTCCTAGGAATATGCACTGAGCATTTTCCGTTTATATGATAGTTCAGAGTTTAACTTCTGGTGGGCAAAAGTAGTAAAGGGAAGATTGTGTTGCACTAGTCTTCAAAGTGAGAAATACCTGCCAATTCTGAGCATTCAAAATTTGTAATTCTAGCCTTTACCTAGATTCAACCAACACTATGACTCGGTTCTGGCAGAGAAGATGCAACTTCCTCAATGAGAATTTACTAGTAAAAAAATATTGAACATTTTTTTTTTGTAATGGTGAATCAAAAAAAATCAGTTGCCTGATAGTAGCTGAATTGTGATCTGAAATTTTCACTGTATAATGTTCAATGTATGTAAAATATTCCACACAGAATTAAGTTTACTGACAAAGATATTATTGTTGAAAAATAAGTATTTCTTGTGCAAAATAAAAGCTTTCTTTTATCATCAAACAATAATCTTACTGATGTACCAATGTGCACACACACACGATGTTGGATCAATAAATCTGTAACCTAATAGTTATTTGCTAAAATTTGACCAGAAATTCTCACTCTATAACGTTTCTTGTCTAAGATGGGGAAGTGTTCAGTTAAAGAAAGAAATTATGTTGAAAAATATTTGTTAAGTGAAAATAATTACTTATGTATTTTAGTTTATTAAATATTTTGGTCTAAATTGGATCCATTTTAGCGTAATATGCAAAATATACAAGAGGCAGTGTTAGTTCCAATCTGATAGGAATGACCGCTAAGAACATCTCCCCCCTCCTACAGATGCATGCTGGGATTTCTTTCTAACCCATAAAAATGGACAATTTTCAGTCTCATCCACTATATTTTTGTTCTATCCTGAAGTCAGAATGCAAACACTCAACTGTTTCCCTTTTGCATGTGAACAACCATTCTTACTTTATGAATTTTGTTTATTTTGCCTTTTGTTCTTTTTCTTCCTTTAATTATTGTTTATTGAGAAGTTTGTCAATTCCGTTTGTTGAGTATTTTGCTAATTACCCTTGACCATGACCAATTGCTCCACAGGTTATGGGACCAGAAAGAGACTCTCTTTCAATGGCGACAAATCCAAATATGAATTATGGGAATCAATAAATTATAGTTTCAGTAAAAATGAGAGAAATCTTTTTAAAAAAAAATGATATATATTTGACAGGGATGATGGGGAGGGTCATCATCTTGCAGAGAAATTACACTGGAAATTCTAAAACCACCAACTTTGAAAATTAGAAAATGGTAAAGAGAATAAAGAATAAGCAGAAAATCCTAAGTGGTAGATGGAAATTGGTTAAGAAAGAGAAGGCAGCAAATTTAGTCAAGTTAACTTTTGACCAAAGATCCTAGAGAAAACAAATTCTTTGTTAAATTAATCAGACAAAACTTTCCCAAGAACATTTGTGCGTAAGTGAATGTATTGAATCAGAGTTGAATTCAAACTAGGCTCTCTGATTTACCATTTCATGTCACCATTTGCATATTCAGTTAAGACAAATGATATCGGGAGCAAAAATTGAGGGGTCTAGATATTTTATAAGAAAATAATCCCATATTATAAAAAAGAAAATTCCACAAATATGTGAAATCCTTTTGATTTGAGTTTACAAGGCAATCTTTTCTTCAGAAACCTAAAGACGTCTGGAAATTTAAAAAACTTTAGGGAAGAGTTTGAAACGGAAATATATTTTATGTGAAATTTCCTGATTAAAAAAAATGTCAAGCTATCAAACAAACCAACATTAAATAATAAAAATATGTAATAGATAATTTATGCTAAACTAATGAAATTTTATTTGGTTTTCTTTTTAAAAAAATATTAACAGACAGAAATGCAAAAAATATCAAAAACTTTAAAATAATCACATAAAAAATGAATGACAAACTATGGAGTTGGTAACTTTATTTTAACTTAAGCAAATTGGATACCTTCAACCAATTCAATTTTCTTCTTTAAAAAAAATAAAATAAAATAAAAATCCACAACCAAGAACATAAAAACTAAGAATAATAAAACAAAAACGTAGATGTGCTAAAAATCTAAAGTGTAATTGAATCCAAAAAACCCATTTTGACAAAATGTTTGCGATTGTTAACAAAAAAAAAATCAGGCCATTTAGACACTAAAAAAAAAAAAAAAAAAAAAACAAACTTTAAAACATTTTCTTCCATCACTTTTTTCTTTGAAGATTCTGTATTTCATATATATATAAAAAAAGTTTTTCTGAAGAGCAGCTAATAAAATAAATTTACTGAAGGTCAGTGTGGCTGAAGAAACCAAGGAACACCATTGCATCTGCTCGAGAAAATAGGCTTTCCTAATTACTAACATTAGCAATAATGGACAATGATTTTTTTTCTTTTACACTGCAAACCAGACTGTCCATTTGTTTCCACTGATGAATCACAAAAGATAAATTATATAAATGAAAAAGATACTTGAACCTCAAATGTTTCAAAAGCTTGTCTTATCAATCACTTAACTTATATAGTAAATTAAATCCTCATTAGGGATTCTACTAGTCTTAGCTGAATTTAATAAATATTTCTCATGCATTCCCCACTAGTCTTGTGCCAGCTATACTTAGTAAATATCATTGGGTGCTTTACAGTCGGGTGGGAGTTTCATTAAACCATTCCTACTGTAGTAAGTTTTATCATCAAATCATACTCCATACTAATGGCCTTGTGCCCGACTAATTATAAAATGTCACTAATAGTTTCTTTCAATGGGAAGCCATCACAAACAAAAACACTAAAATGCTTTGCTGCAAGAAGAGGTCATAAGCAAATCCCAGACTGATACAAGGTATTTTAGAAAGCTTTGCTCTGTCTGGCACAAGGCCATTCATCTCAGAAACAATAAATGACAGTAAACTTTAATGCAAACCAAGATAGACTGACATGAATATATTAATAGGGTGTCAAAAAAGTAATATTTATTAACACTACTAAATACTGGGGGGGGGGGGATAAGAAACAGGCAACTTCTTGCTTACCAGCAAGTCAGCTCCCCCCCCCCACACACACACACACAACCGACAATAGCAGCAGCAATGTTTGGCATTAACATCCCCCCCTCGGGCCAGTGTTTGGTGCAGAGCAGCACAAAATGCCAGCAACATCAGCAGTTTTGTAGCCTGAATGGCCCGGCCGGCCGACCGACCGACCGGCCGGCCGACTGACTGGATACACAGCCAACGGACACAGCTCAGAAGCTGAGTGACAAGCTAAAGAACCAATGTTAAGCAGAATGGCAGGGAATATTTTAATAAAATCAGAAATTTCACATGAGGAGAGTCTCTGTTGGGAACACTGACCCATGTGGCATCTTGATTCAGAAAATTGCACCACTATTATCGAGGTCCGTGTCATTGCTACACAGTATCTCGTCAACTTGTGGCCCTTGGCTGATAGTGCATGGTGAGGAAGGGAAAGAGAAGCGGGACAGGAGCATGAAATAGACTGGCCAGAAAGTAACAGTGTAAGATCATAGCAGTGCCGATCGATATGGCATTGAGCGGTAGAAAATAATATCCAGCCAACAATGCAGGCCACTGGTTCCAGGGCAAGCCTTAATTCTATACTATTAAGTCGACTAATACAATTGGATGCAAGTGATAGCTTCTCACCACCAAACAAAAGAGTTCCAAATTAAGAAAACGTTACTAGGGGAGTCCAGTACAATGTAATTTTAGTAAGCTGCAATTTAGCGGCGACAGTGTTCAGTCTGAGTCAGGGTGAGAGACAGAGAGAAAGGAAAGAAAGAACACACCAGTTAATAGGTCGAACCTATCAGTTGGGGAAAGTCGGTAGTACTACGGCCTTGCTTATCAAGACTACACCACTGGAAGTATACAGATTGGCACAGACATTCATGTTTCTAGAGTACAAAAGAAAGAGGTTGGAACATATGCACCAAACTCTCTTCATTTTTGCCAAAAAGCACCAGGCCTTAAAGAAAATCTGGATATAGATCATAAAAAACATTAGCCCAGCACAAGAAAAAAAAAAAAATTATTTAGAGATGATTTTTTTTTTCTAACAACAAAAAAGGCAATAAATAGTGAATTTGGGAGAAAGGACATTTTATAGGAGGAAAAGCAAGAGAAAGATTAAGGAAACAAATATGGACTCAAAATGTCAGAATGATAATAAAAAATGACAGACAATTAATGTTAATTGTTAATCAAAAACCTAATTAAAATCTGAGGATAACAAAGATGACATTAAAGAAAGTATTTGAAATGACAAAGAAAATAATATCAAGAGATCAAATTATAAAAAATGTTGTCAAGTTATTTTAAGAAAGTAAGAACAAAACAATATTAAATCACAAGGAATAATTAGCAAGATATTTCCTACAATAATCTGCTTTTTCTAATTCAATTGAAGCAACAAATTAGTAAATATTGTTGACTTTGCTGTGTATTTTTTTAATTTCTTTGGAAGTAAATTAGTATGCATTGAATTGTTTTCGTTCTGACACTGAAAAGAGGTTTTAAGCAGCAGGGAGCTGGGCAAATGCCGATATGAACACAACACGCAAGTTAGATTAGCATTCAATCTATATTAATACAAATTAAACTTTAACAGCACAAAAACTGACTTTTCAGAATACAATGAAGCGTTTGTCTTTTTAAACAAAAATCATTTTCTATTATTTTTAATCTAAAATATAATAATGCATCCTGCAAAGCTACTGAGAAAATCAATTAACAAACTTATGAACTAAGAAATAAAATTTTTGCAACTATTTTTTGTTCTGAGATGTGCCAGAATACCTGAATATCCCAATTAAGGGGTATTTCCAAGAATTTATGTCTATGCATAGAAGCAAATCTGTTCATGGGGAGAGGAAGTGTGTTGAGTGAATATATGAAAATATGTTTGTGAGAAATGCATTTAAGTGTGTGTGAAAGAATCGCTGCTGAGGAGGAGGAGGAGAAGGATGGACTGTTGTGTGTTTTGAAGGAAAAGAATCTGTTTAACGCACAACAAGAAAATCATCTGCTTAATCAGAAATAATGGAACTGCCCAACACACACACGCACACACACAGTTTGTCAAGTATGTCAAATGCATTTCCTGCCAAGACATAGACTTTACTGTGCAATCGTATTTACTTCCACATGAGCAAACAAAGTTGGATTGTTTCATTGTTCACAACATTCTCTGTAGAAATTCAATTTCCCTCTCCTTTTTTACAAAACGAAGTAGCTTCCAATTTTCAAGCAATAATCCAAACTGGGCTTAAGAGAAAAACAGCAGTTCTTTTTATCATTATCAAGAATAGCAATCCCCCCCCACCTCAAAAAAAAAAAAAAATTAAACCTCCCATTTTTACAATCTACCAATTTCATAGATCTCTCTCTCTTTCTCATAATGAAAGATGTTAATCATTCAAAGTGGGGAGGAGGAACTAAGTACTTTTCAGAAACTAAATGACTAAAATCATTAATTAGCTTGAATGAGAATGGAAGAGATGAAAACAAGACTTGGGGTGGCAGGAGAGAATTCTCCGTAGTTAGAAATGGGTGAAATGAAAGAAAAGCTTTTCTAAAGTACAAGAAGGAAAGGAAAAGAGTAATTTATCATTTCCATTTGGCATAATTAAAAAGTCCCCTCATCTACCACCACCTGAACCAATTCTGAAAAAGTGAAACTGAAAGTAAAAGTAGACCAAAAAAAAAAAAATAAATAAATAAAATAAAAAAAAAAATACCTTTTAGAATAAAAAGAATGCGGAAAAGAAAGAATTTCTTAAAGGAATACAATCACATCTGTGACATGTCTATGTGTGCTGCTGAACTCAATTTTTTGCCTTAGGGTGGTAAGCAAACAACCAAATTACACAATCTACTTATTGCTTTTAGGACATGGGGGGAGGGAGGGAGAAAAAAGATGCATCCTCAAGAAATGCAGGTAATTCTGTTAAAACAGAAAAAGACAGTGTTTATCAAGAAATAAACCAAATTCAAAAATCAATTTGACGTCAGATATGAACCCCAAAAGATTTTACTTATATTAAGAATCGATATATATATAGAAAAAAAAAAAAAAAAAAAGCTTCTTTTGCCTCAACTGACTCTTCAATAAAATTTTATATATTATTTTCCCAACAAATTAGAAATTTAACATGACTTGAATTTCACTTTTATAAAATTTTGTTTTTACTGTTCTGGCATATTTTCTTTTAAAGAAAAATTAAAAAAGAAAAGTGAATTTTATTCAAATCTTGATTCCTTATTAAAAAAAAACAAAAAAAACATGGATGCTTTAGAAATTTTCTTTTCTTCAACAATTGAAATTTCTCTTTAACAACACAAGCTAAAATCTATTGAATGACAACATGATTGAACATACAACTTATTTTTATTTCTTTCTTATAACGAAAATCAAATGAGAAACATTTTGATGGGAGGAGAGTTCACCACAACAATAAAGCAATTTTGGGGAGAGAAACAATAATTATGTGAAACAGATCCTGAAAAATTAAGTGACTGGAATAAATGAATAATAAAAATGTGATTTAATTATGTATTTTAATCAGTGCTCTTTTCTAATAATCTCATAAGATTGGTAGATAATTTGCTTGTATGAATTCTTTTTGCTTACATTATATATATATATATATATATATATATATATATATATATATATATATAGTTTTTCGTAAACTAAATATATAAGTAATCCGTATGGGTAGACCCAAGGAGGATAAAATCCAGAGAGCTCAATGTAAATCAGATTTTTCGTTTCAACTTTTGGAAATAAAATCTGATGATCCGCGGTCCTTTGAAAGGGCTGTGGTGAAATAATTTATTACATGGAACCTTAAAGTGGTCCGTTTTTTATTTTTATTTTTATTTAAATTTATATATATATATATATATATATATATATATATATATATATATATATATATATATATATATATATATATATACAAGAGGTGTCAAGTACTTGGTTCAACCTATTTCCCAAAATTTTATCAAATGTAATGTTCTCCACCAACCAATATATATACAGTGAGACCCAGATATAAGAGAAGTTTTCTCTGGTCCCAAATTAGAGCCTGTGTTAATAAAACAAAATAGACCAAACCCGGATATAAGAGACTTTTAATCCGGTCCCGACAAGTCTCTTATATCCGGGTTACACTGTGTGTGTGTGTATATATATATATATATATATATATATATATATATATATGGACATAGGAATCAAAACTGCATGGTGACTGTTAGTTTCATATGTCAATCATTTCCCAGTCCAACACCAAAGGCAGCTGATATCACTCATATACACTCTTATATAAAAGCACACTTCCTCTATAAATATAGTAAATTTTAGACAATGTATTTATAAGCTTATGTCATAAACACTAAAATAAAAAAATTTATATTGTCACTTCACATCTTTTAAGAAAAATACAATAATAAAATAAATAAAAAATACTTTTGTCTCCTGATGAATGGCTTTAAAAATCTGCAAAACTAAGTGGACATAATAATTTATTTTATTCATAGAAGAGGATATTGAAATGTTAGATCTTAAAGAATGGGTGAGGCAAATAACTTTTCAGACCCCCCACCACTTAATATATATTATCAGTTCAACAATACCAATCCTCCACTTTACTGATGATTGCTGTTACATGAGTAACAAGTTGTGGATTGGTATTGATGAACTGATAGTATAATTATATTAAAAGTCTTGAGCCATATATAAACAATTCTGTCATTTGGTACTATGCAAGTTTAATCCCATTGTTGAAATATAAATTTCATGAAATGATCAAGTTTGGCCGATAGAGTTAAAATTGTGTGACAGAATTTATTTTTGCTTCTTTGTTCTTTATTCATAAATATTATATTTAAAAATTTAATTGTTACCCTCTGAATGAATAACTGAGAACTGTTTTTTTTTTGTTATATTCAATTTAATTTACCATATGTATATATGGTAAGTTAAATTGAACATAACAAATAATGCAAGTTTTTATGGTACGTTACACAATAAACACAATTTTTTTGGGGGGGGGGGATAAAAATTTGTGCAAAAATTTCCAAGGTTCACATTATATATGAAGTCAGCTTATTGATAAGCATATAAAGATTTTCTCAAATTCTGACATGACTTATGGCTATTATTTCTGGAATTACAGCAATTCCTATTTTGTATATTGTTAAATTTTAACAGATGTATTCTTCAACTTTCTTCAAATAAATAATTCTTCTGATAAGTTTTGTCTTTTCCCCCCTATCCACTCCATGATTCTTGAAATACTCTTAGGGAAAAAACAAAAAAATTCAAAAAGACGTTGGGTAGGTTTATAATCTGCATATGACATTTCTACTTTATTAATAATTTTCTCTCATGAAAGAAAAACTCATGAGAGAGATTCACAATTGATGAAGTAAACATCAATTTCCTCAAATTAATAAATTTGATATTTCAGTTTAATAAATACTATGAAGAATAAAGAAAGAAAGCAGAACAACGCCTAAACTTTTCTAATCAAAGGAAAGAACTTCTATTTTGGAGGATATTTTATTTATTACAAGTGCAGATCCATATGATTAATGAACAAAAAAAAAAAAAAAGAAGCCAAAATTCTCAATAGGCAATCTTGTGGATGAAAGAAGTCGAATGTCACTAGGATTCCATTTTCTTTGCGACAACTTAAGGAGAATATTGACACAATGAAGCTCCCTCAGGAGCAATATTGGGTGTCGGGTTCATTTTGAGAATACACATTCTGCAAATAACATTTATTAAATATGCGTGATGAAGGGTTTAACAGCTGCGCCCACTGCAAAAATTGATTTTAATTAAAAAAAAAAAAAAACAAAACCAAGAGAGGTACAAAAAAAAAACAAAAAACACAAAGATTCATCAAGTTCCCCAAACTAACAAAGGCACATTAGCAAACCCAAGAGTAACAACGTTTGTATTTAAGTAACTTAAACAAATTATACAAAAGTGCAAATAAAAAATAAAACAAAGTATACAACCATTTCAGCTTCAGACAAAAGGATTGAAAGAAAAATGATTAAAAATGAATAAAAGAATAAAACACTAAGAAAAAAACAAAACAAAAAAAAACAGATTTTATAAGAATCCCATTTCCAATTTGGACCATGTTTAAGTTCAATAGCATAATACAGTTGGATATCTCAATTTACTACACACCATCAAATCCTTACATTTTGATAAATATTTTATATAGCCCAATGTTACATACAGTGGTTTTCTTTACTTTTTATGGGCCTCCACAGCTTCCTTTCTAAAATGATATTTAATATCTGTGTGAACTGTTTATTGATGACTATTTTGTTTGCCTTCTACATAGTTTTGAATTCAGAATTATTGTCTTTGTAGACTGGTTGCTCTCTCGAAGCTAGGAAGCCTAGTCAAACTTACTATTATTATGGAGAGCTGGTTGAGGGAGTGAAGATAAAGACAGTCATACCTTTCCCATGGGCAAAGTGAACAAACTGTTTTGTCTGAAATATGAAATCAGTTTATCATTATGACTAATAAGAAGAAAATATTCTGTTATTTGATAAACAAACCAATTCTAGACATTATAAATGCTTCACATAAACAGCTAAACTAATGCTGTTTAACCGTGTCGTCCTATTTTCTTGGATTTATGAGAGAGAAAAAAAAAGGTGTGCAAATCAAAATTAATATGGCTACAGCTATAGCAAGGTTTTTCATGGGATGGAATTGCTGACGCCATGCCTAACTGATTTTGAATTCAGAATTGTCACCCTCCTAGACTAGGTGCCAACCAAGGCTGAAGAGCCTACTATTTAACCCATTACAAAAAGTAAATGTAACGAACACAACTGGAATTCAAATTGTTCACCAATTTCTTGTTTGTAGCCAATGAAATAACGAGAGACTATTAATTTCAGATGGATACACTTATTTAAACTGCATTATCAGTCATTTATTAATTTGAGAGTTGCTTATTACTGACTGAAAAATAATCCCTTTGAAAGAAGTTGTATTTAAGACATAAGACCTAGGATTTATTTTGTAGAGATAGCCCTCCCCCCCTAGACGAGCCAAATTACAATGTTTAAGCCTGCTGACAGGGGGGGAAAAAAAAAGAAAAGAAAAAGGAAAGGGAGACCAGAAGGCAAGTTTAAACAAAAGGTAATTGCAATTAGTCAATTTCTTGAACATTTTAAGAAACTTTAATTTCATCTCTTAAAAAAGGAAATAAAAACAAACAAAAAAAAAGATGACAAATTAGTGAAATGCATGAAGATGGCACTAAATATTTAGAAATACATCATTCGTGATTTCTGACAAAAATAAATATTTCTGTACATTCAATTTAATTCAATCTACAGAAGCGCACTTCATTCATAAGAGATATATTAAATCAAGTGCCAAACGAGATCCGTGGTGGGTGGAAGGAGCTGAAGAATTAATTTAGCAGGCATTAATTAAATTTCTGCAAATTAAGGACACACAGAAGCAAGAGAAAACTTAAGTGATAATCAGCTTAGCTTTTAGATTTAATTTCTCGACCAAAAACTTCCAGGAGGAGAGCAGATGTTCACAATTTGAATTATTCCAGTAAGTCGATTGAAATCAGTTTGATAAGATTTCTTCACACAACAAAAGACATGAAATGGCGTGATATTTATTTTATTATTCAAACCCTTAAAATCCTTTCAAGCATAAGCGCGATTGAATTTATTTAGAGATCAGAAGGAACTGGACTGAGAATTGTTAAGAAAAATCCGAGAGAGAGCAAATGGAACGTTCAGTAAAAGAAACAAAGAAGAAAGAAAAATGCTTATCATTTCCAGGAATGATTTCAATAATCACACCTTTGTAAGTATTAAACAAATTTAGATTTCTACAACTGAGAAGAAGGAACTTTATAACGTTGTGTGTGTGAAAGTTTTGGGATATTTTTAAGTACTTTACTACAATGTATTTTCAGTTTGCAAAATGAAGAGCACTGGGGACTTTTGCACATATCCAATGTATTTTAATTTATTCAAATTGAAGTTACATTTGCTGCGATATTCACAATTAAGTTATAATCACTAATACAAGTCACCTGAAGAAGGAGAAGGAATGGCTGAAACGTTGTGACAAATAACTAAGATGAGGACCACAGCTCAACAAATAATAATAATAATAATTCATTTAAAGAAAGAAAAACAATGTGTGTGTGTGTGTGTGTGTGTGTATGTGTGTGTGCGCACTTCATTATGGATTAATGATTAGCAAATTCAAACCATTACTATTTTAATGAGTTCAATTCTTATTGGATCCTTCACTGCGGCCTTATGCCAAACTACACTAAGATAATCCCCACCATAAAATGCAATATTAATTATAAAGATTATATTAAAAATCTGGTATTATTTATAGGTTTAAAATAAATAATTCAAAATTAACAACAGCTTTTTGTTGTTTTTTATTTAAATCTATATCTATTTATTCCCTTTTTCTTACCTTGATACACATGACAGCTGAGTGGCAAACTAGTGTCTGACATGAAAGGGCTTATCAAGCTGAGTTTTATCAAGGAATCTTTCCTTATAGAAAGAAATTACACCAGCTAACATTTATTGACATTTGCTGAAAATTTACAGAAACCATATAGTGAATGTGAGCACACTTATCAAGTTGGTAATGTGTTTCAGTAGTGGTAACAAGCCCTGTACAACAGTCAACCAATAAAATATAGTTTCTTGCTGGTGAAAAAGCATAACATATACTAGTGATTGGGGGAGTGGTAGCTGAAAACTTGCTCTCTCAATAGTGTTTGTTGTTGTTTCCAGGGAAATAAATAAGAGGCATTACATTCAGAGCATCCTTCTTCATACAGATATCTATACACTATGTCTTTCCGTTACAAAAAAAGAGAGAGAAAAATTCACGGCTTACAGAAAACAGAAATTTCTTAGAACCTTAAATTTACAAAACTATTAGTGGGAATTTTTTTTTTTCTTGCAAAACCAATTTTTAACACAAAACAGAAAAAGAATAAAAATACAATGTCGTTACATTGTGGATAACAAAATCCTGAAATAAACTCGGCCACCAACAATTATTAATGATAATTAGTAGTAATAATAAAATCCTTAAGAATTGCTAACCTTACTTAAAAAGATACAAGCAACCAGGACAAATTCCTAGAACATTGCCGAAAAGAAAAGTTTTAACGTTTTCTTGATACGGCCGGTCATTCAATCTAATGAAATTAAAACTGACAACACTTAGTTGTCATATTTGCAGGAATATCCACCAAAGTCTGGAAATTCTAAATGAGGTGGGAACAAGAAAACAAGCTTCTTTCCCTCTCACCCTCAGCCTGGGGCCCAATTTTCAGGCATATCTTCAAAAGAACGAGACCTTAAAAAAAAAAAAAAAGTAACAGCCTGTTCTTTACATCCAAATTAGACATAAGCCATTTTGCCATTTCTTAAAAATCTACTGGGGATTACATAAGAAATGAATGTGATTAGAGGGGAGAGAAAGATAGAGATGTGCCATTTGATAAGATGGCAGTCTTTTTAAAAAAAAAAGTTCCACTAGAAATCAAGGAGAATGGAACATTTCCTTCAGCAGAAAAAAAAAAAAAAGAAATAATAATAATAATAATCTTTCGTTCTCCCACCACAAAAAAAGCACCCCCTCCCCCAGTGCTAGCGATTGAAGTAATAATCTATCCGCTGAGAATCATGACCATATACAGAAAATGAGGAAAAAGAGGACATGCAATTTTTTTTTATCTTCTCTTATTTTCTAATGAGAAAGAAACCAAAATGGGGAGGGGGGAAAAAAAGGCCAAAGTGAGAGGGAAAAATAGAAACAGTGAGAGTCAATTTGAAACAAATGAGGTATGTAGCTCTGTACAATTGCTGAAGGGTGGAGACCCTCACTTACTAGTGCCTTTTCGAAGCCACAAAAAAAGGAAAAGAAATTAAAAAAAAAACAAAAAAAAAAAACAACTCTTTACTGCCTGGATTGTAACCTCTTCCCATTCTAATACACATCTTATAAAATTGCGTGTAAGTAAAAAAGAAAAAAAAATTGCTCAAGGAAGAGTCAATCCTCCAAAAAGTTGATTTGACATTAATAATTACATTAAATATCTTTTGACTGTCAAAAAGATAGGAAGGAAAATTTTAAAGGAGATAAATTCACACACATTTTGGGAAAGGGTGGTGCCTGTGTGGAAGACGTGTTTTTTTCCTCTTTTTTATGATCAAAGACTTTTTGAGGATCATACCAACATATTTACCTCAAAGAGTTAGGAAAAAAAAAATCATAATAAAATTCTTTGAACACAAATGGATTTCTTTGTAGATTTTCCTTATTTTTTTCTTCTTGTTCTTCCCAATTTGCCATTAGGTTTTGTAGATTCTTTGATTTTTCTGCAAATGCCTCTCAGACGAGAGAGCAAGAGAAACCTACAGATGAGAGCATCAAAGTTTGACTTCTCAAATTGTTATTGAATAAAAGCAAGGAAAAAAAAAATGTCAAAAGGAGGACGCAAGAAAATAAAATAAGCAAACACCCTCATTAATGTGTGTATGTGTGCATTAATGTCTATATGTGTATATATGTGTGTGTGTGTAACACTATTTATACAGTCATGAACAAATCTCAACTACAGACAGAAACTTTCAGTTATATTATGCAGATATATAAATCATTAAAAGATATAGATATACTTTTTTCTGCCTATTGTTTTAAATCTTTCTTTCCATAAAATTTCATCTTTACAGAGAATGACAGGAGAAAACAGCAAACAAAAAAATAAATAAATAAATCAAATAAGTCCCCCCCTCCATCAAAGTCAAATAAAAAGTACTTTTATGTTGGCATTTTTTAATAAGTTCAATGCAAACAAAATCAAGTTCA
>OZ038511.1:10670949-10685949 GCA_964036315.1 Acanthosepion esculentum
ACTTTAAAACCATTTTAACAGTTAAATCTTAATTTACAGAAAATATTGTAACATTATTTTTATTAATAACATTATCATCAGTAAAACCCCCCAAAAAACGTTAAAATCATTCAAATTGATAAAAGTTTATAAATTCTATTAATCTTAGAACTGGTTTAATCCAAAAAATGCAAAATATGAAACTTTCATTTGTATTTAGCTCAATATTCTGAATCTTCTGCAAAAATTTTAAAAAAACAAAGGATCAATTATATAAAATTACATATAAATTTTAAGTTGACAAAGTTTTACTGCTTCATAAGCATGAAACGAGAGAGTCATTGAATGAATTTCGTGGGAAATGATCAAAAAACTTCACTTATATCTAAATGAGATGAAGGAAAGAAAAGT
Organism: Acanthosepion esculentum; assembly: GCA_964036315.1. Lineage (NCBI taxonomy): Eukaryota > Metazoa > Mollusca > Cephalopoda > Sepiida > Sepiidae > Acanthosepion > Acanthosepion esculentum. The sequence continues at coordinate 10,671,340 of OZ038511.1, forward strand.
AATGATAAACAAAACAAAAAAAACATGAAACTTTTGAGTAGATGAAAAGGTGGGGTCATCTGAGAAAGACAAACTGGAACAAATACAAACAAGACAGCAAGTGTGTGTGGGGGGGGGGGGGGTTAGTAAAACTAATGCTGTCCACAAGATAAGAACCAAGTGTTTTGTCAAGTACTTTGAAGAGAGGAGAACATTTAAACTTGACAATATGGCTCTTTATGTCTACTTGTGACTAAGAATGGATTACTTACAAGTTCTCTCCTACCAAAGAGCTTTCAAATAAACCCAGGCTTCCTCCTCGTATTAATTTATCCCATTAAAAATAGAAAAAAACAAAAACAAAAACAAAAGTGGAGGGAGAAGGAATGGTTGTCTACCTCTGTCTACACAAAACCCAAGATTAAACTTTTATGATACTAGAGAGAAGAGACACTGAAATTTCAAGTTGGTCATTATTGCCTACTAATGTAGATAACTGCTAAGTAATTGGAACAGATGAGGCAAAGTTTTTTTTTGTTTTTTTTTCTCTCAGTGTAGGATTTGAAATCCCTGAAGCCTGACTGGTCACCGCTTGTGTGAGATTTCCACAAATAGTCATTTGGTAAAATAATTATGGAGCCACCAGAAGTAATGAAGAAAGAGGAGGAGGGCGGGAAGAAGTGGTCAATAATCCAAGAAAAACAGATGTGAAAGGGAGAGGCAGGCAGCCAATGCAGACAGAATCCTGCTTCAAAGAATATTGAAAGGGAACATTTGAATATATATATATATATATATATGGAAAAAGAAAATATTGTTGAAATCCAGTTTTATTGAAGTTGAAATGTCCCTCCCAAACCTTCACACTTGTTTGTTTCTTTCTTTCTTTTACAATAAAGGGCAACATAGAAGAAAGAGAGGGGAAAGAGAGAGTAGAAAAGAAGAAAAGGTTAAGAAAACAGATAATTTTCATGCCTTCAGTTTAAACAATAAACAATGGAAGATCATGTTTATGAAAAGAGAACCTTACTCTCCTCCTTCATGCACCCTCTGAGAGTAAGGTAACCTATTCTTGGGTCACATGTAAATTAAAACTGTAAATGAGGGAGGGAAAAAGAGAGAGAAAAACTTATCTAAAGAAAAAAGAAAAAAAATCAGAGATAAGAAAATATTTTAAAACCTAAACTAATTTATATTTAGTAAATTTTGGCAACTTATGTTTCTTAAAAAGAAAAAAAAAAATTGTGAACAAGTTTTTTTTTATTTCATAATAATAAATGACTATTTCTTTAAAAATATAAAATGCAATTGGTTGACTAATTTTCATTTTGGAACCGAAAGAATATTAAAAAAATAATTCCTTTCAAGAAGTGCTCACTGAGAAGGAGAAAGTTTAAGTGAAGCGGGACCTAAAAAGACTAAAAGAGAAAGAATTCCTGGCACAACAACAGATGAAACAATGTCATGTGCATGCATTCTACCCAAAGAAAATACATAAAAAAGGATGTTTAGAGAGAGAGAGAGAAAGAGGAAAAGAAATCAGGATGTCAGCACCGTCAAAAGACTCTTGGAGGATGTGCTTTGGCACTTGTGCACTTGAAACTCAGAGGCAGGAAATTCAAGAGTTTTTGAAACAGAATCACATTTACACCAGATTTTGGGTAAAAAACATTAAAGCAAGAAAGAAACTATGGCTAAATTTTCTAAATAAAACTCGTGTTTATTTTCAAGAGGAAAACAGATTGAAAATGGAATAAATTTATTTTGCTTTCTAAAAGAGACAGCAAATTTTTCCAGAATATTATAGAAAGGTTTTATGCTTTTTTTATCCTCTTTAGAGTTGTGTACTATTGTTATGTCAAAAAGAAACACATCCTGTAAAAAAATGTAATTTTTAAATCCTAGAGCAGCCATATTTTTTTTTATATTGGAAAGAAAAGGCAGTAAAGGTTAGTCTGGGGCCCAAAACACTTAATAGCTATTCTCGGAGGCCGAGAAAAATAACGTTTTCAGGAGTGATTTCTCATATATAATTTATTTTCTAATTTCTTTTCAAAACCTTCCAGAACAATATTTGGATGAATCAACTCTGTGTGTGTGTGTGTGTGTGTATATATATATATATATATATATATATATATATATATATATATATATATAACGGATTACTCCAATATTATCAATTTTATAAAATTTATCTCTTGAAAAAGAAAAAAATTATTTTGTTTTTTTTGCATATTTTACACAACCCAACAAAAACAAAATAACTCTAATTGCTTATTTAATTCTAAATATTTATTCTACGGGAGAAAAAATAGAAAATCTTTTTTTTTTTTAACATTTACAAATTAAATATTGTAAAAATTGTAAGCATTCTTCTCACAGATTATATGATTATTGGGATTTGTGGTCTTTTTTTACAAAGTTTGACAGAGTAAATAAATTTATGCACACCATATTTATTGATATTTTAACACGGCAAGCAATATTTCAGAAAAATAATAATAATATTCAATCAATCATTTGATGATTTTATTCATACTATGATACCAGTTTTGGGGATCCTTCTCCCCAAACCCAAAACTAATGTTTTTTTTAACATTATTTTGATTTGGAATCATAATCATTAAAGTACTAGAGTTAGTAACACAAACTGGGTCCTGCAGGCATTAGTTTTTTTTTATGTCTGATAATTCTACCATCAGGATATAAGTCGAATGGTGATTTCTGGTGGGAGAAAATGCACATTGTGTGGTAAGAAATAGAGATGCGCACGAAAATTGTGCGTGTGGTCCATGGTAAGTATTTTGTTTGAATAGGTATCTTGGTAAAAAAATAATAACAAAATTTGATAAAAGATTTTTTTCTTTCTTCACCCAAGAAGAGACAGAGAAAATTTATTTATGAAATAAAATCGCTTAAAAATTTCTTCTATTAAATAAAGAGACTATTAATAAAAATTAATCAAACCAATGAAATGTCGATGCCCTGATTATTGTTTTTAGTGTTTTTTTTTTTTCTTTCTTAATTGCAAATAGAGATTGTGTCGGGAATGATCGTCTTCAAACTTTCGCTGTGCCTAAATTTACAAAATCACACAAAGGATAAAAATGAAACGTAACCAAATTGATGTCATTCTTTGTCGTTTTTCACAAAAAAACCAAGACTAGGAGGCTGTGTCACGTCGGCTGATAATTTCTAGTCTTATTTAGAGTGGCGGTAATACAGACAGACGGAATTAGAAGAGGGATGATGGAAGAAAGATGAAGAGAAAACACATACCCCCCCCCACCCGCAAAAAAAATAATAAAATAAAATAACACACACAGTGACCAGCATGATCCCTTTCTTTCCTAACTTACTCCCATTGTCTTCATTCCTACCCACCTCTTGTAATTCATTAATCTCAATTTACACAAGTTTTATATGGGGATCACTCTAGCAGGAGATGCAATGGCCCAAGTGTTTACAAACTACACACAAAAGATAATAAATTTTCAAGACTACTATGGTTACTTTTTACAACTAGTATTTTAACTGTCAGGCAAGTCCACAATTTCTTAGAGATTTATTTAAGCTTTTTCTGACATAGATTGAAAGATCATTCTATACTCCCAGAAATGGTTATATATGGACATAAAGTAATTTGTAACAAGACTAAAAAAATAGGGAATAAATTCTTAGCCCTGAATGGCAAATTAAACTATATGTTATCTGTCAAGATATTAAAAACTTGGCTACATATGATGGCCAAGATTCAAACAAAAGGTATCAGTGTTGACACTTGGGAATAAGATTCCCCCAGGGAGGAGGGGTCTATAGTCTTTTTTAAGAACATAGATTTGATAAGGGAAATTTGCCAAAAATTTGGAAAAGTAATAAAGTCATCTCAAAACAATCGACTTTTATTTCTTTAACATAAGAATTAAGAAATATTTTAATTTTAGTCAACTCAACTTAATGCATGTGCGTGTTGTTATATGATTTCAATAAGCACCCCCCTTTACAAAACCATTTGCCCTTCCTAATTTTATATAATAATAGAGTCTAATTAAAAAAAAAAAAAAAGTAATTAACAAATAGCTTTTCAGAAACAAAATATTTTCATCAAATATTAAAGAATTAAATTATTTAAAAAAAACGGAAGAAAACATTTTAGAGACAGCTATGGATTGAAAATGATGTTAAAACCAAGGAACAGTATAATCTCATCAGAGAAATAAACAAATATAAGATAGTGTGTGTGTGTGTGTGTGTAAGAGAGAGAGAAAAGGAAAAAACTGCCTTAAGGAAGGTTGCTTACGGTAAAAAACAGGGTACAGTTTTTTTTGTTTGTGTAAATGAGAAAAATCAAATAAAAAGAGATGGTGGTGGCTGGCGAAATTAAAAACCAGGGACTTTAAATGAAGACCCCCCCCCCCACCAAAAAAAAAACGATTTATTGATTTGTCCCCTGATTGTTTCTCTCGAAAATTAGATTATTTGGGGGGGGTATAAATAAATTAGGATTCAAAGCATCGCCTGAGTGACGGGGCTACGGTTTCGTTTTGTTTTTTCTTGATAATGTTATATATTTTACAAACACTTACGAATTAACTAATATATCTATGTTTCTCTAATAACGTCAAACAAACGAAATTAACACAAGAAGCCAATATCATTTTTTTTTTTAAATAAATAAATAAGTCCACTGATCTTATCTTCATTGTTGCAGAAATTGAAGAACTATAAAAACTGGGCGTTAATTTTTCTTTCTTACCAAGAAAAAGATTTTATCTAGAAGAACCAAAAAAAAAAAAAAAACAAACCCAAATTCATCAAATTATGTAAAAAAAAAAAAAAAACGTTCCCAAGAATAGATTTAAAACTAAATTTAATCGGTTCTACTAACCAAATTCTAGTTGTAATTTGAGGTTAGCGTAAAAATTACGGGGATTTAAAATATTTTACTAATTTTTTTTAGTTTGTAAATTGTTTGTAAATTTCATAGAAAGTACTGGTTTGATATCCGTGCTTTTAAATGTTTTTTTTACACTTTAAAGCGCCGTTTTTACAAATAAATAGTAAAAATTGTGAAAATTTACATCCCCCCCCAAATATTCGTCCTACTAAATTCTATGGAAAATGGTTTGTTAATTTGATTCTTCGAAAAGGTGGGGGGGGAGGGAGAGAGGAAATTGAAAGGTAGGTCTGAAAAAGAAGAGCATGTGCGTGTTCCAGGTTTGCTGCCATTCTCTGGTAGTAGCTGCATCGACACATCCTCTGCTTGATTTGGTAGTACGAAGGAAGGATGGAAGCGGCGGCGGGGGGGGGGGGAGAGAAAGACGCACACGCACGCACAAAATGTGGGCAGCGCTCGTGCGCGTGTGTGTGTGTGTGTGTGTGTGTGTGTCGGCTCATCCCTCCTCCTCCTCCATAGAACCCCCCACCCACCCAGTCAGGCAAGAAAGACACAGACAAGCAGAAAGGAGGAAGAAGAAAGAGAGAGAGAGTGAGAGAGAAAAAAAAGGTAAGCCCTTAGAAAAACTAGGGCGATCGTTCAGGAGACAGAAACGAGAAGGCGAGAAGATGTGCCATAATAAGGTTGGACCAGAATTAATGTCCTCTTTTTACACGATAACAAGCATAGAAAATGAGACCAGAAATTCTGGTCCAACCTCATGTTTCTTCATTTGAAACACACGCACACCAGCGGCTCCAGATTGGGGCAACTCTATTAATAGCACACACACACATTCAGATTAAAAAAACAAAAAACGTATCCATCTCGATAAGTGTGTGTAGATATATATATATATATATATATATATATATATATATATATATATATAATGTATAGGAAAAAAGAATTATTTTTTTAATGCCGGAATCTTTAAATCACGATGTAGCCTGTCTGTGCGTGTGTGTAAAAAAAAGCTGATGGCTGAGAACCAAGAGACGACTTGGACTTGATATGATTAATGTAGAAAGCATTTCTTTTTCTTTTCTTTTTTTAAATAAAAATGGATTCCCATTTAAAAAAAGAACAAAAAAAGAAGAAATATCGCCTTTTTTTTAAACTATAAAACAAGAATTTATTGAAGGATGTTTTTGCGAAATCGACGAAGGAAAAGCCACTTCTCGAGTCTGTGTATAAACGTAAATTGTTTCGATTAAGTAATGGTAAATGAAGAAAGAAGGTTTTTAATTAAAGAGTCTTTTTTAGTCAGATGAAGAAGGTGTTTTTAAAAGGTTAGAAAACATAATAACTGGGGGGGGTGCGGCAGATTGTAGAAAGTGTGTACACACAACACAGAAATGGGAGGGTGTGGAATCGAGACTGAAGTTGAAGTATAATTTTTAAATACAAACACGAAAAGATTTTTCATGGAAAGTTCATTTAGAAAAAAAAATGTATAAAAATTTGATCGTAAATAGAAAAAAAAAACTAATGTTTCTTGAGAAATAAGACCTACGGTTCCTTAAATTTTTGGTTGTTCTAATAAAAAAAAAAAATTAAAAAAATTCCTTTCAGAAAAAAAAAAATGTAAAACTCCGAAGAAATCATCCAAGTGCCACAGAATTGAAAAAAACAAACAAAAACTAACAAACTCCCTGAAAAGATATTTTTGTCTTATTTTGTTTTTTAGGTGGGGGGGGGGAGAGATTGGAAATAATATTTTTTTTGTCATTAAGAAATATGAAGAAATAAATATACAAGAAAAGAAAATCAAATTAGGCAGCACATGCACGCAGACACGTGTGCGTGTGTGGATGCATTCTATAAATAGCAAAACAAAGTAGAAAAATAAACACATGCACTCAAACATATACTTTTGTACATGTGTATGCAAATATGTATATAGATATTATATCACATTGGTAGACGTACAAAGCTTCCTTGGTAAATAGTAGTAGTAGTAGTAATAGTGGTAGTAGTAGTGGTGGTGGTGGTGGTATCCCAAGCATTATGAACTCCCAGATAAGGAGATAATCGTATAGCAGTTGTAATGATCCAAAGATAATCCGGGTAATCTTGTAGCGATCACATCATATTACGTATGTGTGTGTGTATATATATATACATACACACACGCACGTACACGACGACGACGACGAACCCGTCGTCGTCGTTGTAAAAAGAAACACAGAGGTGGTCTCGCCAGGCAAAGCGAGACAGAGTTAAAAATCCGAATTCATGTGGGGACGTAAAAATGTTATTATCATAACGAATTTTTTTTTTTTTTTATAATAGCAAAAAAAAAAAAAAAAAAAAAAAAAATTGTTGTTAATAGAGACGAGAGGAAAAAAAGTGGGGGTTTAAAATCCAAACCCTACATCCGTCTGTATTTTTTTTTTTTTTAAATAATTTTCCTTTCCGAGTACAAACACTTTGGATAAAAATAATCTCCGAATTAATTTACATCCACATGAAAATAATAAAATTACAATCAAACACGGGTGACGAAGAAAATAGTTGAAACAAACGACGGAGATCCGATTGTTTTCTCATTTAGTAAATAAGAGATATAGAATTCCACAAAATTGGTTTGTTGTGTTTCATCCGCTTTAAAAACAATAAAGAGATCCAATGGTGCTCCCATACAAGTCAAAAGAAGCGATATGTCTGGTGAAGAATTTTTTATCAGGAGATACGATGACGACGATGACAAAGTCGCGCGAAGAAGGGCTTTTATAAACGTCTCGACGTGGATCAGATCCTTGATGTTATAATTTCCATTTGGTAATAACATGGATTCGTGTCGACCGATGTTGTTTTTCTTTATGGACAACTTACTTCCACGGATTAAAAAAATAAATATATATTTTTTTTTAATCACTTAATTCCTTCGTAAAACGAGATGAGAGAAAAGAAAAGCCCCTCTCAAAAATCCAATGTTAGTCATTAAACAAATACTGGTTTGTGAGCAAGTTGCAAAAAGCGATGTCGCTATTGGTAGGATTATTATTATTATTTTTTTTCCAACAAGGTTGATGACAATGTTAGCGACAGAGGCTGGAGAAGTCCAACCCTATGAAGAACACACTAGACTCCCCAAATGTATACGAAATGCATAGAGACGGGCGCGTATGTACATAAGGAACAGAAATAGATACAAATTATCGATTCAAGTCGTCTTCTTTCTTTTGCTTATACACTCACACGCAGTTATACGTATAAATTCCTTTTTGTATTGAGCAAGCTATGCTAGCCAAACCATGAGGAGAGTTAGAAAAGAAGACGTGCCTTGTCCGTGTGAGCGTATTAAGAGTAAGAAAACCGCCGCTGCTGCTGCTGCTGCCGCCGCCGCGGTAGTAGTAGTAGTGTTATTTTATATATATATATAGATAGATAGATAGATAGATATCTATCTTATATACTCACACATACATATTTATATATGGCAGTAGTTGTAGATGTGTGCGCGAGTAAGCTCACTAGCGAAAGAGATAGAGGCACAGCTCGGAAAAAGGGAGGGAGGGAGAGAGAGAGAGAGAGAGCGAAAGAACGTTGGTAGCCGACCTCCTACTCCTCCTCCTCCTCTTTTCCTAAGTACACCAGCCCTGCCCAGCCTGACTGACTGAGCCTAGCAGAGCAAACTCGGTAATAACACACGTACACAGACAGACAGACACACATCTATGTTGTATTCTTTGCTTTATTTGTCCCTCCTTCCTACATTTACCTATCTATAACTTTTCGTGCGCCCGTCCCCGTGTGCCTATCTGCCTGTCCTCCCATCAAATTACAGGGGGAAGGTGGGGGGGAGGGGAGAGAAAACAACAGCGCTAACAAAAAAAAAAAAAGAGGAGGAAAAATGGTAAAGAGCTAAATGTAGATAAAGAGAGTAAGGCAGCGGAGAGTAAGGTTACTGTTTTCTTTAAAGAAGAAGAGAAAGAAAAGCAAGCGGAAGAAAGAAGTTTTTGACGAAGGGAGGTTGCACATGAAAGGGCGGGAGAGTTGCTGCTGTGTTAGGCTGTTGGTTCAACTGCAGAGTAGGCGGGCAGTAAAGAAGTGAATAGCTGTGGGTGGTTTTCAGGACTGCAGAAACAATTCGACGAAGTGTTCTACTACCTTAGGTTCACTGCCTACAACTTGACGCATCAGTCATTTAATATTCTCACTAACAAAGATCATAGTCACGAGTAATCAGATTGATGATGATGATGATGACGACGACGACGACGCTAATGGCAACAACAACAACGAGACGAGACTATCCAACGATGTTCTTAAATTAATATGCTACATGGAGGAAAGGTAAAATGAAATGGAGAGGAGAGATGTCGGCAGCAAGGGAGAAGCTGCCGTAATTCGTTCCACTCGCTTCTTTTATGGCGGTGGGGGGGGGTAGCAAGTGAAGGAGAAAATCAGGTATGTCAAGAGGAAAGGGAGCGTGTGTCGCTGGCACCGAATGGGCGGAGTGATAACCACCAGCAAGAATTTATTTTGCTTCACTCTTCAAGAAGTAGCCGTTTAATCAGCATTGCTATCTGAGAATTACGTCGTATAGGTCTGTGTGTGTTTTCAGGCAAATGACACCAAAGTGGCCTTAACAAGAAGTGTGGATAAGAGTCACTGGCTCTGCAAGGTAAACCTTGTCCCCCCCCCCAACAAACAAGTGCCAGACTTAATCTTGTACTGGATTCGGCATTTACTTAACGTTGTGGATGCGCCGGTTCAAGACGCTGTAGCAAATCGGAACTACTGATTTTGTTTAACAGTTACCCATTCAAACAGAAAAATATTAAACAAATAAAACTAACAAAGCCACACTTGGATATATACGCTCAGGTTACTAGAGTTTTTAATATTTAAATAAGCACAAAATTTAAAAAGCAGTTTCAAATAGACGCCTCCCTACACTGGGTTCAAAATTTACAAAACAGGACAGACAAATAAAAACTATCCCTTTTTTGTTAGAAAATATTATTGGGGATCAAAACTCACCAGGACCTTCCTCAGTATTCTTGAGGAGTCAACACTGCCATGATAGTACAGTCTTAATCGTTCATTGAACTTTTAATTCCTCCAGTTTCGTCTCTAAGTTCAAGGATGTGCTGAAAAGTTCTCAGCCCGACCCACTTCACAAAATCTGACCAAATATCAGAATTTATTTTTAGACCCCATTTTGGTTGTGCTGTGCTGAAAACTTTTCAGTATCCCCATTCATATTATAGACACCACCTTGACTCCATGTTCTACAGATTCTTTGGAAGATACCGGGTGGGGTCCTGGTATCTCATTTCTAGAAATGCCACCTCTACACTTTGGCAGACTTACCCACGATTCTTCTTCATCATAAGCAGTAGTAGTTCCGCGATAATAGAAACTCATGTTAGACGCGTAATGATGTCTACTCGAGGAAAGAAAATTGTTGAAATTGGCTTTATTTTTAACCAGGTGAGACTTAATCTGGATGCACTATTAGCAATATTGCGGAAGAAGTGTGTGTGTGTGTTTTCTTTTTATTGTTTATTACTGAAAGGGCTGAGTCAAGGGCAGGTAATGAGGAGTTGATGTTAATTGCACAAAATATAGATTAGAATAAGTGAGAATATCCTGAAAAATAGGAAAATTGAACTGAAAATTAAAATCTTTTTGGACTTCAAAACATAGAAAACAAGAGATTGAAATCAACATTTTATTGTAACCACACTGGATAAATTACCGGACATTGTAGATCAGTTGTTGGTTTCATATAAACTTGAACAAAGTGTTTTTAAAATGAAACTTGAACGTCTTTCACACAAAGGGAGGAAGGAGGAAGATAAATATTTGAAAAATATTCTAGCAATAAAGTTTATTTGTAGTTAATGATGCAATTTACAAATGAATAAATGGATGAGGTGCATTAACAAAGTAGTGAGGAAAAGAGGAAAATGAAACCGCTGTTCAACAGGAACTGAACAAATTAGATTAAGCTATCATTTGTAAGTGGTTATAGTTTTAACAAGGATCTTAGCTAGGAATTAGAACTGGTGGCAATTTCTTTAAAAATATAAGAAAAAAAATGAAGTTCCAAGGTAAGAAGACAGTAAAATTAACGAGAGAGAAATATAGGGAAGGGAGAAAGAGAGAAATATATAGGGAAGGGAGAAAGAGAGAAATATATAGGGAAGGGAGAAAGAGAGAAATATATAGGGAAGGGAGAAAGAGAGAAATATATAGGGAAGGGAGAAAGAGAGAAATATATAGGGAAGGGAGAAAGAGAGAAATATATAGGGAAGGGAGAAAGAGAGAAATATATAGGGAAGGGAGAAAGAGAGAAATATATAGGGAAGGGAGAAAGAGAGAAATATATAGGGAAGGGAGAAAGAGAAATATAGGGAAGGGAGAAAGAGAAATATAGGGAAGGGAGAAAGAGAAATATATAGGGAAGGGAGAGAGAGAGAAATATATAGGAAAAGGAGAGAGAGAGAAATATAGGAAAAGGTGGAGAAAGAGAAATATATAGGAAAAGGAGAGAGGGAAATATAGGAAAGGTGGAGAAAGAGAAAAAAGGTAAGAAAGAAATATACGAAAGGGGGAAAAGAAAGAAATATAGGAAAGGGGGGAAAGAAAGAAATATAGGAAAGGGGGGAAAGAAAGAAATATAGGAAAGGGGGGAAAGAAAGAAATATAGGAAAGGGGGGAAAGAAAGAAATATAGGAAAGGGGGGAAAGAAAGAAATATAGGAAAGGGGGGAAAGAAAGAAATATAGGAAAGGGGGGAAAGAAAGAAATATAGGAAAGGGGGGAAAGAAAGAAATATAGGAAAGGGGGGAAAGAAAGAAATATAGGAAAGGGGGGAAAGAAAGAAATATAGGAAAGGAGGGAAAGAAAGAAATATAGGAAAGGGGGGAAAGAAAGAAATGTAGGAAAGGGGGGAAAGAGAAATGTAGGAAAGGGGGAAAGAAAGAAATATAGGAAAGGGGGGAAAGAAAGAAATATAGGAAAGGGGGGAAAGAAAGAAATATAGGAAAGGGGGGAAAGAAAGAAATGTAGGAAAGGGGGGAAAGAGAAATGTAGGAAAGGGGGGAAGAGAGAAATATGGGAAAGGGAGAAATATGGGAAAGGGAGAAATATGGGAAAGGGAGAAATATGGGAAAGGGAGAAATATGGGAAAGGGAGAAATATGGGAAAGGGAGAAATATGGGAAAGGGAGAAAGAGAGAAATATGGGAAAGGGAGAAAGAGAGAAATATGGGAAAGGGAGAAAGAGAGAAATATGGGAAAGGGAGAAAGAGAGAAATATGGGAAAGGGAGAAAGAGAGAAATATAGGAAAAGAGGGAAGAGAGAAATATGGGAAAGGGAGAAAGAGAGAAATATGGTAAAGGAAGAAAGAGAGAAATATAGGAAAAGAGTGAAAGACATGAAAAAGAAAGAAATGGAAATAAGAAGAAAATAAAGACAAGAAAGAGAGGGTGGGAGCGATGAGGGTGACGGTGATAAAATGCAATAGGCACTTAAAGAACAAGAGACGCAATGTTTGCATATGTCCTCAGTGTAAATTAGTGGCGAAAACATCTGGTCTAAGATTTTAACGACCACAGGACATGACGCGTTGAATGGGGAGTGGCTGACTCTCATACGGTCTGTTGGTGGAAAATTTCACAAGTAAACCAGTTCAGATTAAAAAGGGAGAACTTTTCAAAGAATTTACACACTGTTTATGTTAGCGTTCCTGGCGGTGATGTAGAGGGGGTGGATATTTACTTATTATAGATTTGTGCAAACTTTAAAAATACACCCGCTATACAAACGATGGAAGTATAGAAAGAAAGAAGAAAGAAAAACACGGTCAAAAATACCCATAAAAGTCAATGGATAAAGGATCTATTATTATTATTATTATTAATACCATTAAATTTAGTTAAAAATTCCAGATTTAAAGTATGCAAAGCAATATAAAACAAAATAGCTCCATCAATCTATTTTGTAGCTTTTAAAATAATTAAAAAGCATAAAGGATAATTTATCAAAATGGGATACAAAAAGTAAACCCCCAACTAATATTTAAAAATCTCGGATGCTAATTCTATACACATAATTCTATAAAAAGAGTAATGTGTATCTCAGACTTATTCTGTCATCCAAGTCGATTCCTTAATCAATCATTCGATTCACACCCCTCCACGGTCTTTTGAACAGAAGTAGAGATTTATCCCTGGTTTCCTGTTTACGATTTGGTTTCCGGTTTCTTAGTCTTCTCATTCTCTTTCATACCAAGTAGCTACTTGCGTCTTAGTGGTATTGTCGCCTTGCTTGGAGTGAATTGATTTAAATTTATATAAAAGAAAAAATTTTTTTAAAAATATCCAGAATTTTACATATATAAAAAAATAACAGAGCCTGCCTGTCTGAATTTCTGGGATGAGGAGTTATCATTATTTACACGATTTACAAGGTGACTATTGTCCTCATCACTAATAACAACAAAGATAAGGGCAATAGTCCGCATGTAAATAGTGGAAATAATAGAACTTCTTTAAATTAAAACCGACAATCCTAAATTTGTTCTGACTACTCAAAAATTCCGGGGTGTGATCAGTTTCCTGCATTTTTATCCTAAATCTTTTTTTTTATTATTTGCTCCAGTATTTTTCTGCTTCTCTTTAAAAATATTATGTTAACTGATCTATTTGTTTGTATATATATATATATATATATATATATATATATATATATATATATATATATATATATATAAAGGTAAGATAGCTCAATAACAGAGATAGAGTGTTTATAGACAGTGACAGTGTGTATACAAGAATTTGCATCGACAGAAACCGAACCTGCATCTTTTTTTTCCCACCAGGGAAACCACAATTTGATCAAAACTGTGCTGCTACCAGTTCGGCCACAGAGCTAGCCTGACAGATCCAGGTTAGGATTACTTATTTAAAAAGAAAAAAAACTTTTTTCCCCCTGCTTCTTCTCTACTCTTTTTGTGACTTCTACATATCTAGATCTGCCGGCTTCAGTTGCTTACCTGGAACGTAAACAACAGTAATTGGTTTGAACCCGCCATTATTTCTCATTATCCTAAACGTTTTCTTTTTAATGGATCCACGGGTTTGAGTTGCTATCCCGTTTTTTTTTTTTTTGTTTTTTTTTTTTAATTTTCTTAAATAGTGAAATTAATAACAGCCGGCTTAAATTGAGACAGGAATTGAGACTTTTGGCCTTCAAGGAAACAACTTTTTGAACCAAAGTGTGCTTAAACACTGGAATCAGACTGAAAGGTCATGGTTAGAATTACCGATTAATGAAAGCAGGTTATATATATTATGGATTTATTATATGAATAAACAATGCTTTTCGAATAATCGTTACATCCAGATATATTTGTATGTAGTTTCATAAAGAATATTTAACAATTCAAGTAAAGCTGAAACAAGTTTGATATCTCGAGTTTTTTATATCACCAAAATAAAATTTACAAAATGAAAATAAATGACACCCCAATTTTAAAATTTAATATTTTATTTGCGTGTCATTTTAAACACTTTTTTTTTTAAATACAGTTTACAAAATAGAGGTAAATTGAACTTTGTGCAAGAATCTAGCTTAAATTTTAGATCATTTATTCACCTTGATTTTTTTAAAGGCATTTCAATTCCTTTTTAGGGTTATTTAATGCCATGGTAGGTCTAATGGGGGGGGGGG
>OZ038511.1:10698449-10718449 GCA_964036315.1 Acanthosepion esculentum
GTATCAATTAAAAGACAGTAAATAAATATCAACATTATTTCACAGACAAATATTTTTTTAATATCTTAAATGTTTCAATAAATCTTTAAAAAAAAAATAATTTAATCCAATTTATTATCACGGTAGAGTAATGGATTGTGGCTCGGATTGAGGAATCGGAGAGCCGAGTTCGAATTCCAGTCAAGTTCATTACATTCATTCACGTGCTAATACCTTTGGGAAATGTACAATTCCAACTCTCACTCCCCCCCTCTAACCAGCTATGAGTAAATAGGACAGACTGGTTCTATAGCCTTGGGTGGCAGCCGGTCTAGAAGGAAAACTCTAAAATTCAAAACTGTATGGAACCCTGGCAAAGTACATACTATGCAGCTAAGGAAAGGATTGTTCACGTTGACTCGATCATCCTGATTATGGTCGATTCCTTTAAAACAATAATTTACAATTTTAGCATTATTCTTATTTCCATTTTTAGCTTTAGTTTTTAACCCAGTGAAAGCGGTTTTCAGTTTTACATTATTTATTATACGTAACAACTAAACATATTAACATGGCAGCGTGTTAAGATGAAATGCAACAAGATGACGGTGGCATAAAATTACTAATGTTGCATACTAATTTCACCTTAACAGTGATATTCATTTCGTAATTGTATTTGTTTTGCTTTTGTTTTAATTGTTAGTAAAACTTATACATCATCCTTTTATGAGTTTTGAGGAAAATACAAGTCAAAAACAAATTATAATTGGTAATTTGCATATGAACAAAAAAAAGAAAGTTTCTTTCGCTCATGACAAGAGGGATGCAAATGTTAAACGTGTTATGAGCAATTTCAATAATAATAACTGTGCAATAATAATTATTATGAAAGCAATTATTTTCATAAAATATAATTTAAGAAACAAATTATATTTTGGGTTGATAATCTTTAGAAAATCCAATGTGAGAAAAAACTGCTTGTTGATGGCGAACAAATTAGTTATTAAAAATAAAAATATAATTTCAACTAATATTTAAGGTTCACAAAGATTGTAAAAAGAAACCTGTCATGCAGAAAAAATGGGGTATAAAGTAACAACGTTTATTTTCGGTCGAAGCAATTAAATTTGGACAACGAAACCGCGAAAAATTATCTCCCCCTTTTTACAAATCCGCCATTTTTATGGGAATTGGCGGGATCTATTAATGAACTTATTTTAGAAAAAGGAAGATGCAAAGAAAATTGTAACTGCTAAATTTAGTATTTCACAATAAAAATTAAAAGCACGTAACATTAACTAATTTTTAATTGTTTTGTACACTTTGAAATATACCTAGATTATGCATACGATGAAAATATAGCTGCATATCCGGTCAGATGGGATTATTGAATCTTCAGACTGATAAAAATTAGATTCCTTCCACTGATTATCAACAAAATAAAAAATAACCAAAATAAGAGTCATGATTATTTTTGGTCAGAAGTACGAATTTCTTTTTTAAGATATAAATGTATAATAATAAAAAAAAAATTATTTTTTTTCACTGATCAATGAAAATAAAAAATTTTAAAAAAAAACTTGAAATTAGATGTTATATTGTCATGCTGTGAAATTTGGTTCAATTTAAATGATGAAATGAATCGAAAACAAAGTCAGTGAAATTTAGTTTGTGTGCCTCCATCACAAAAGCAAAGAGAAACTCTTAGAACAATTGAAATTCACTTAAAAGACCTTCACTGTTACCCCGCCGTGATCCAATTGATAAGAGTAACAACAAAAGAATCAGGTCAGAATGGAAGACAATCAACACAAGAAAAGGAAAAAAAAAGTTATTTTCTTTTGAAGTTGATAGTGTTTCTGGCTGAGAGGAGAGAGAATTGGAGCAAAAGAGAGGGGAGAGATAGAGAGGAACTAATCTATTGACTTGATAACAAAAACACTGGAGGTAAGTGTCATGATCTTCGCTGATTATCCATGGATAACAAATGCTTTAGAGATGCCACCTCACTTGTGATTAATTAAAAAAAAAAAAAAGAGAGGTCCCATGTACTTTTTAACCCCAACCAAAACTGATATGTAAATTTTACCAGCTTTAAGGTAACTTTAATTTAATTTGCAAGCTATCTGCACAACTGTTTATGGTCAAATAACGCGGAAAACACCGGTTCACATTCAAAGATCGGTTGGAAACAGTGTCAATCCAGGCCAGTACTAAAATGGTGGACCACTTGGGAGCACCGGGTAATATAGTGGCCGCCTAAAATCTGAAATAGGTTTCGGTTTTAAATGAGGGGGATTGACACTTAACTATTTGGGTAAAACTGAAAATCTTATTGTTTTAAGTGCTACTTGGCATAAAATGTATCCACTAAAAATGTAACGTTTATAAATTAATGTCGGATTCAAATATCTGATAATTACTTATATATGCGCGTATGTTTGTAAAATTTCAGATAGGATATAAAAGACAAAAGGAAATCTTATCTTAGCCGATGCAATTCGTCCTCTCGGGGACTTTATCAAGGTAAATACTACGATTTTATTTTGCAACAAGTACCTTCAGAGGACGAAACGCGTTGGCTAAGTTTTCCTTTTGTCTTAGATAGAAAGATACACACTCACACACACACACATCCCGATTTTGAACATTCTTCCTTACTATTCAAAAATATAAATTTTAGACAATAAATCGATAGATTGTCTCGTAGGATTACGCCCAGCCTATATGACAGAAGCAGTTACGCATATATATCTGGTTTCAGCTGTTTCTATGGAAATCGAATGCAATAAAATATTCACAAACACAGTCTGGTCAACAAGATCTGACCGGTTTGTCTGGAAAGGGTCAAATAATTATCCCTTTTATCTTCACTTGAATAATGGCAACATATCTAAGAACTTGAAAATACCCAATCTTCTGACGCCGGTAAATGTGGAGTAAATCTAACAACAAAACGATTGTCTTGCTTTTCTTAAATAACACAGCAATGGGAACGACAACCCCTTTTTAAAATAGACACAAGATATCAATCAGTTTCTCAACTTCTTAAAAATTATATTCCTGGGAATGACGATAAACTACATTAGGCAGCAGGGCCTGTGATCGGGAGACTGAAGGTTTTCAGCAACTTGAAACCACCTCTTTATAGTAAAAGTACCAGCAATACATTTTTATATATAAAAAAAATAACAATAGTAAAATTACAAAATTACTTGAACGTGCTCAAGAAAAAAAAAACGGCATTAAATGACTCATAAGGAGTTGATATGCCGTTAAATAAACAAATCAACGATCATATAAGGATTAGATTTTAAAACCAAAATCAAAGTTGTGTTAATTGTCGGAAAATAAACATCAACTTCTGAACAATTTTGATTATTCGTTTAACACTGGTAAAAACCCAGATAAAATTCTTTCTCACAAAAAAAAAAAAAATGGTAACGTGTAATAATAATAATCACACACACACACACACACACACACACACACACACACACACACAAACGTCTGTTTATATTTTCTCAAATTTTACTAACCAAAAATAGAAAACAGTTCATGAATTAACTTTTTCATGTTCGTAGAAAGCATCGGGCAGTAAAGGCAGTGAATATATAGAAAGTAATTTTGATAATATGTATCCCCAAACACATTTGTTTGCATATGCGAAAGGGTAAAAGATGAAGAACTTTAACAGCTGTTAAGTGCAATGAATTCATCCTAGGAAGATTGGGATGAAATTATGGGAACACAAAATGAGGAGTTGATTTTTATTTTTTATTTCTTTTTAGAAAAAATACTAAAACAAGGAATCAGATAAAAGTTTAGGTCACTTATTTGTAATGTGGTTCGGGTGTTTGAAGCAACTTTGAAGGGAATCCGATTTCAAAGTTCAAAAGAAATGTGAAAAGAGGAAATGGAGGGAGGGAGAGAGAGAAAGAGACGGTGGGTAAGAAGAGGAGAGGGTGTGAGAGAGAGAGAGAAGACTTAAAATATCTATTGCATATTTCAAAGTGAAAAGAACTTATTTGCAACAAATTTTCTAAGCTTGTTCCTAATTTCACATTAATAGGTTTTATTTTAAATTAAGATAATTAAAAATTATCGGTGTCAAATACGACAAATATGGACGATTAAACAAAAAATCCAGTATTTCGCAATAATTTTATTCTAAAGTTGCGAAAAGAAAAAAAGAAAAGAAAAAAAAGGGAGTTTTTTTTTTTCACCATTTAAATTAAAACTAATTAGAGATTAACATTAAAAAAAAAGAAAGAAAAAATAAGTTTAGTGTTGAATTTTGTAAAAAAACAAAAAAACAAACTAAATCTGAATTTGGTCCGATTTACAATATCTACTTTTTAGTTGTTGATAGAAATTAAAATAAAAAAACAAAAACAAAAAAACTTATAGTTTCTAAATCTGAAATCTACTTACTAGAGGATAATTAAGGGGTGAATCATTTTTATTTTTTTTTAATCAAGTGACAGTTGCAATTATCGACAAAAAAAAAAATTTCCTTTGTTTTTCGAAGTTGTCTCACACTTAAAAAAGAAGAAGAAGAAAAAAAGCTGTATGTACACGACCTCGAAGTCCACAATGAACTTCCAGGATTACTTTCTAATTGTTGTACATACGCCAGAAAGAGTTGGGTTGTTTTTTTCGTTGTTGGTTTTTTTTTTCGTTATTTTAAGAGCGAGTATAAAAAAACAAAAAAAAAAGGAAGGAAGACAAACTCGGGCATTGTTCGTGACCAACACCCCCACCCACCCACACACCCCCACCACCCACACAACCATCCCCACCACCAATACCCCCCCACCACCACCAATACCCCCCCGGCCTAGGTTACAAGAAGATTTCATGTAAGCACATGTTTTATTTTTTTTTTTCCTGAAACAAACAAGAGTTGAGAAAATGATGGCCGCTACTTCTTTTATTGTTTAATAACGGAGAGAGAAATGACTGCTTTCTGAAAAACAGTGCGAGTAAAAAGAACTTTTTTTTTTTTTTATTTTTATTTTAAACATATCTCTCACGTATATAGTGTGTGTGTTTCTAAATTTCACACATCCTCGAGTTTCCAGGTTTTATTTAAAACCCCCAAAACACTATCGTCGTAACAGCAGTTGTTTTTATTATTATTATTATTATTATTAATATTAAGTGATGGTGGGAGGAGGGCTAAGTAAAGCAATATCGAATTCGTTAACACAGCGGATCGAGTTAATTGCTTTAGAAAATAACTTGATAAATCTGCCGCTCGCTTGGTAGGGGAACAGTGGTGGTGCGGTATGGCAAGCAAGAAAAGCAGACCAACAAACTGTTGGGATGTTTATCTAAAACACGAAACTTTGTTAGCAGCTGCTTGAGATAAATACTGGGGGAGGTGGCACGGTTAAGAAAAAAAGAAGCTTTTATTATATACAATCGTACGTGGTTTGTTCTTTACATATGATAAACGTATTGCGTGTGTGTGAAGCAAAAATGGCGACAGGCGCATTTTTCTTCGTCTTTACGGTTTTTTGGTTTAAAGAAAAAAATCGCGTTATGATTCTAAATATAATTTTTACGAAAGTAGTCTAATAAAAGTGAGACTTTTGCTATGGAAAAAATAATAGCAGCTCTGTTTTATAGGAAGAAGGCAATTGATATATACAATTACATAAAAAGACAGCGAATCAGTGGGAAGTTGGGCTGTGTAACGCCACAACCAGTTTTCTACCCAGCGCCTGAGATTTTCACATACTGACACATCTGCTTGCCTGTCTGGCTGACTGACTGACTTGAATGATCTGGTAGTGGAAAAAGCTACTTGTAGTCATTGTTAAAGGGGCAAAGAGAAAGTGGATATGACGACGACGAACGACTGGCCGGCCAAGATTGCGTGGTGATGGAGAAAAAGTAAATCACCAGGCGAACGAGAAGTGAAAGGGCAGATAATTGGAAGAGGGGAACGGGGGCGCGAAACTGCTGAGCAAACTTACTCAGCCCCCCCACCACCACCACCACTTCATCCCCCTAGGGAGAAGGGGGAAATGGAACCCCCCCCCTACTGAAAGTTTAGTATGCGTAAACTGTGTGACTTCCTTAACCGCGGCTCGAAGGGTTGCGTTCGACACTTGAACTCCGTCCTTATATAAGAAATAAACAAGTTTCATTGACTGTACGCAGTAAGAAAGGGTAAAAAAAATAGTAGTACTTAAAATTTACACTTCGGTTCCAAGTACCCGTTCAAGACAAACATTTTAAAAAGGAACGGTTCCAATTTCCATAAACACACAAAGAAAACTGATCGTAAAAAAACCTACATTTTTCGGGGGTAATATCCAATTTCATAAGTTGTATTAGAAATAAATTGATCAATCTTTTAAAAGTTAAATTAATTATCTCGTCTCCGGTAAAAAACTGATTCATTTTTTAGAAGAATGTTTTTGTTTTGTTTTTTAATGACTTACGGGACATATCGAATGATACAAAATTGTTTCACGTATTCCTATATTTTCTTTGTAAAGAAATATCAAGTGAAACAATTTTCCCCTTAAAATTATTCCGTGGAACTAAGAAAGTTTTTGACTTTAAAAATCCAGTGAAATTATATAAGGATTTTAATTTTGGTTATTTGAAACATTTTATTTAGCTTGAAATTAAAACTAAAAAAAAGTTTCAAGATTTTTCATTTTTAAAACTTCGTTTTTATAAAAACCTTGGATATCGCTTTTCTCCGGAGATACCTAATGCAAAGATCATCAGTATGCCATTTTTCTAAGCGTATGGCACAAGGCCGAAAGTATGGAGCAGACAGGGAAGATCGAACTCACTGTATTCAGTCGTAATTAATCTAGCGAGGCGGGTTTGCTAATCGTTAGACAACATCGAAGTGCCAATCAAAGATTATCAGTATGAAGAATTGAAAGTTCTATAAATAAAAACCTATAATTTTATTAATATTTTTTTATATGATATCAAGTTCTTGTCCCGCCCCGCCCCGCTCCCTCGTCCTCAGTGTAGGATTGAACTTGCTACAATGGTCTGAGATAATAACTTTCGAAGAAATACAAAAATGCTCCAAAGTTAGGGGCCCGACCAAGAAGCTCTTAAAAAAATATCTGATGTTTGATCAAACTTGATGATGTGGGTCGGACAGATGACATTTTATTTTACACTGTCTCTTTGCCTTTCTTTATCAAATCTGGCTATTATTTTCTTTTACGGGACATCCCCCTCCCCAGTTTTTTTTTTTTTTTTTAACTTCATGTTTCTACTGAGAAATCCCACACTATACAAAATAAACGTTATCACTCAACAGTCTGCTTCTTCAAGATGGAGAATGTATTTATTTCGAAATCAACTGGACATAAAATTTTATTTCGCACAAGTTAATTGATCAACTTTGTATTTCAGAACGACTTTCAAATAAAATAGATCTGGCCGTTAATGTAAATGGCAGAAAAGTCTGTTTAAAAAAATGTATAAAAATCCCTACCAGTGAAATAATTATTCTCCTTTTTTTCCTCATTTTATTACGAAGCTCAGAAAGAAGAACATCGACCCTGATCAACCCCCTATAGAAAAAAAAAAATTGGGGACTAGAGAGGGAGTTAAACGAAAATAAATCTTTGCCCTTTCACTTGACGAGATCGTATCGGTCGGCCAACCAAAGCGGTGACAATGTGGGTCTAAATTACTGATATTAACATCTCCTCCCTCCAGTGGGAGGCACCCAATACATTTCAGGGTATGGAGAGGAAAAAAAAAAACAAAAGAAAAAAAACAGAAAGGGGATCCTTACGGTCAGATCGTAACAGCACAGTGTGCAGTGTCTGAAGAAAGAGGTGCAACTACATTTCCAAGGGGAGTGGGGATTATTCAAATCCTACAAATCACAAGTGTTCCAACTGATAAGGTTACTCAGGAAGAGGAGGAAGGAGTTTGGGGATTGTGAGGGGTTCGTGGACGGTTACCGGTTACCCAGAAGACGCTTCTTACCACACTCCCCGAATATAGCATTATTTTCACAATTTATGAATAAGACAGAATAAGTAAATAATTCGACACCTTTTGTTGCTGACAGCGTCAAGAAATAAATACCAAAGTAAAAAAAAAACACTCAAGAAGAAAGCAAATAAATAAAAAAACAACAACAAAAAAACGGATAGACCTAACGTTTTATTTACAGGAGTTGCTTTCTTCTTAGTACCAAATCCAGTTATGAAACTGACCCAGACACAGACTGACAGATAAAATAATATGATTTAAAAGCAGAAAAATAAAGGAATAAATATTTAAAGAAAAAGTATTACGAACAAATGCCGTCACCCCCACCGTCTCTCTATTTCTCTCTCTATATCTCTCTCTCTCTGCTATGATTTCTACCCAGAGGTAAAACGCAATCTAATACGGTTCATTACTATTCCACTCTTCTTCTTCCTCTTCCCATAAAAAAAAAAACAAACAAAAAAAAACACCATTTCAAAGGGAAGTGGGTATCCTAGCTCCATTTAATGATCTACGAAAAAGTCCAATCTTTTATTTATTCACCCTTGACTCACCAGTACCTAACGGCGGCTGCTCAAGAACGTGTCTCAAAGGGCGACTAAAAACATTCGGGGTCAGAGGCACATTTCAAATCCATTCCTAATTAACTCGTCTAGCTCGTCTTATTTGTCTCCAACTAAAAAACTATATCTCCAAATTTAAAGTGAAAACAAGTGACCGATATTTAGGGGCTTCTTAGACATTCCATTTCAGCTGTCTCCCTTCACGCAGTTACCACAAAATCTGGTCAAACAAGTACATTTTCTCATTACTAGAGAAAGAGAGGACGGCTTCCCACCCGCCAAAACGCCTAAAAATTTTAATTCATCTTTTTTATATGGTATTGTTATTTTAAAGCAAAAAACACTTTTGTGATTTTTTAAAAAAAGGTACCATTCTGCACACACAACTGGTCCTTGACAAAATTAGACAATAAGACTAACAGCTATTTACTGTTATGACTGCGACCCCGCTTCTTTGTCAGCACCCCACCCCGAAGATATGTCAGCGAGAAGAAATTGTTTGGTCCGAATGGAGAACAAGTCGATATTTATGCTTTAAAGTCTTTAAGCGTTAGAAAACAATGTTTGTCAGTTTCGCTTTCCGAGTTGATACATTTTTTTAGAGGACTTGTGTGTGTGTGTGTGTGTGTGTGTACACACGGGGGGGGGGTTATAATCTAACACCAATAATAAGAAGAGCATCCCAAACTAGCGCATACATCAAACTTTGTATGAAGATAACGAATAATGAGAAAAACGGAAGTCAATTGCTGAAACCTCCTGATGAATGGACTAAACAATTACAAAATGGGGTTCACCTGCGAAACTCCGGAGTTGAGCTGCTGAACATCATAGCATCAATCGGCTAAGTGACAAATTTTATGTGTATTAATCATATATATATATATATATATATATATATATATATATATATGCTTGACGATTGCACTAGCATGAAACAGACTGTCGCCTCTAAGTGTTGACTTCTATGTTCACTTTTATATTTACACACTCTCTCTCTGATATTGACCACTTTATCCCATAAATATAGCACACTTTAAGACTATATTTCTTCATATATATATAAATGGTGGTACTCGCTTGGAAAAACCTTAGGTATTTCGGCTTGTAGTAGAACAAACCAGTACCCAAGGAAAAATGAGGACTAAAAAATAAGAAAGAACTAAGAACATGTAATTGAGGCGAAAACAATCGTCCAGAGTTCAAGCTCAGAGTCCAAAGAAAATATATATATATATATATATATATATATATATATATATATATATATATATATATATATATGCGGCCTCATGAATTAATCCATGTTGATGAATAGAAAAGCTTTTTTTGCTCAGATTGAAAAAAAAAAAAAAACTTGTTTAATCCGTTTGTAATTCCCGAATCATTTTCGGAGTTACATTAATCTCTTTGTATATGAGACACCCAATCCAGACGGAATTTCACAGAGAAAGTTGTATTCCGAGTGTAAAGTTTATAAATAAATAAGGGAAAAGTCATTTTATAAATGTTAATTCAATTAATTCTGTCCGACACTTTACGAAACTTACAAGAAAAGAAGTCAACACACTTACAAGGACATTTTTATGATTGTACAGGGGTCGGGTTTTTATGCTTCACTGTAAATGTGTCCACCGCCTCCTGCTTTCTCAACTGAGACTCCCAGGTCGAGAAGAAAGTCCCCGGGTGGGTGGGACAAGGGAGCGATGAGGGAGGGGTAGAGGGGGCCATAATTCTTTTAATCTTTTTTTTTTTTAAAACCCTAACCCACCTCAGTTTTGCACAAGAGCGAAAAAGAACAAAAAAATCAGATGTTACTCGCCCCCACATTATCCTTAAAGGCACCCTCTAAAGGGCTGGACTCCTTTTTCTTTTTTACCCGCCTCTTTTTTTTCTTTTCAAGGTTTGAAAGGGTAATAATACCAATATTACATTAAAAAAAAATGTTTGCTTCAAGCATTCCGTTGAAGTGAGGGGATCCTGTATAAAGCTTAAAAAGTTTTATCGTGTGTATATATATATATATATATATATATACACACACACACACGATAAAACTTTTTAAGCTTATATATATATACACAGTGTAACCCGGATATAAGAGAGATTTTCTCTGGTCCCAAATTAGACCCATACCTAAACAAAATAGACCAAACCCGGATATAAGAGACTTCTCCCCGGTCCCGACAACTCTCTTATATCCGGGTTACACTGTGTGTATATATATATATATATATATATATATATATATATATATAACCATACAGCGTGAAATAAATAAAAAAGATCTGTAACATAAAGTGATTATTTAATAAGGAGGTAATTAAAAAAGCGACCAATAATTTGGGGTACCTCGGCGTAACCGTTGTTGTTCTGTGCCGTGTCCCTTCAGGACGTTGGCGATCGTCGCTCTCCATAATATCCTACCATTTGTAGTTCTTCATAAATCTTGTTCCACCATCCATATACTCAAGCCCCGCTAGGTATGTCCTGCATTGTTTTCCTCCGTTCCTCTTGCCTTCGAGCTGTCCTGTGAGTATCAGATTTTCTAAGCTTTCTTTCCTCATTAAGTGCTGTAGAAATTTCAATTGTCTCTACCTAATGCGAAGTATAAGTATCCTTTGTGCCAAACTTAACTTAGTAAATCTATAATTAACAGTCATAGTGCAAGGTTTCTGTTTAAAAGAAATCATTGACATTAGATCCAAATCCCCAAAATAATTCATGTTTGCTCGAATTTAAAAAGTGGATTGAACTGAGAATGTTTCCTTTTCAGCACCCCGACATAATGAAGTAATTTTATATGTTCAACTGTGAGTCTAAATTTATACTCCCTCCTCCCACATATTTTAGTTCTTTCAGGGAGTCGGTTTGTGTTTTTTATCCCGGTTTCGTAAAATATCTTCGAATAGTCTGCCACTGTCATAAAGATACTGCCACATGGCGTCATCAGTACACGGGAGATAACTCTAACACAGTAAAAATAGTTACACTCATTAGTTATATATATATATATATATAAGTAAATGTGATTAAAAAGAGCCGACAAGATCTGTCTGTTTAATTTTTATTGTATTTTCCTAAAATTTCGCATAAGTTGTTGAGAGAGGCAGAAAGAAATGACGGTGTGCTGAAAAATTTTCGGCTGGACCAAGAAGTCCTTACCCCAGTAAATTCTGATGTTTGTTCATATTGTTAGATTTTAGGAAGTAGACGGAACCTACCACTATATATATATATATATATATATGAGAGAGGGAGAGACAGACAGACAGAGGGGGTCAATAAAGTCACTAGAGTTACTTACAATTACAAGACAAATCAATTAATCAACAGTCCAGAAATTATTATTAAATTGGTTTAGGTTAAATAACAATAAAATTCTATGGTAAACAATAATAAATTAATTACTGACATTGTTCGAACTGCAAGCCATCTCCTTCAAGGCTTTGCTTTTTTTAATTATATGTAACTGTATAGTGACTTTCTTGCCAGCATATATATGTGTGTGTGTGTATGTGTGTGTGTGTGTGTGTGTATATATATATATATATATATATATATATACACACACACAAAATTTCAAGATTTTGTACACCACATTCGAACGGTCTTTGAGGCTACCCTTTCACAAGGGAAACTAATTTAAAAGTGACGGTGGAAACTATGTATTAGAATTCGTACCATATATACATTTTTGATAAAATCTAAAAGAATAAAAATGCAGGGGTGCATAATCGAAGAAAAGAAGGGTGTTTCCGTCTCTTTTTTTCTCCTTTTCTTTTGCCCAAATTAACAGACGGCTAGGATTTTAAGGGAAAAGAAACAAAAAAAGAAAGGATGACAAAAAAAAAAAAATGAATGAAGGGAAAAAAGTGGGTGGCGAAAAGTGTCCATTTCGACACAGACCAAAATGAAAAGGTGTCAGAAGTTGAAAGACAAACGAAAATATATATATATATATATATATATATATATATATATATATATATATATATATATATATATATATAAAAGAAAGAATATTCAGGTCAGAGGAAGTCGAGAGACCAAACGACACAGGAAATTATTTGCGTCTGGTAATACCTTGTGGACATCATTTTTAAACAGATACCTTAGCTAAGTACATTACACAATCTTTGTGGGGGTGGTACAAGTGGCAAGTGTTGGCTTCCGTAATTATAGAGTTTAATCAAAGATTTCAGAGGACAATGACCCCCACCTCACATGAAATTCCTGTAGGCGGGGGGGGGGGCGGTAGGGAACCGAGGGTGAACTGCCAGTCGTGCTCACTTCACATCAGCCGAATACTGCACTCTGGTGTGTCAAACAAAATAGTACATTGTTGGCTATAATAAACATTGTAATCAACTTGTGTTTAAAGGGAACTTCGGTGAATGGCGGGGAGGAGGGGGGTGAAGGGGGGAGCTGTAAGTTAGTGCACCTCAAGTATGGTGAGACGGTATGGGTTTACTGGGTCAATATTGACTCATGTGAAATATTTGGTGTCCTTGTCAGAGATGAGACAAAATCGTGATGACAAATATTACAAACGAAAATGCCAACATATTGAAAGCCTTTCGATAAACGAACAATACAAAATCTTTCAAGTAAACGAAGAATCAATTTAATAAAAATTCGCCGCGAAAAATTATATTAAATAACTAAAGAAACAAAAAGCTAAAAAAAAATTAACAAACTTAATATTTCAATTTTTTTTTTTTTTTAATATTTTAAGCACATACCATAATGGAACCAATTCTATTGCCTAATAATCGTTAAAATCCGTAAATGTTTATGCAAATAAAATATCTATATAATTTATGTGTTTAATTATTTTTCTAATTGTCATTAGTTAAAAAAAAAAGTGTGTATGACACTGTCACAAATTCAAACATATAAGTCTAATCATTTTCATTTCAAACACAAAGGTACCCGTATTATCTTATTGCACACTTATGTAACCTAATGCTCACGTATTAGAGAGGATGTGGGCGCCGCCAAGGACCCACTCAACTATTTTCACTGGATCTTAAGATGATTAATAATACAAAAGCTCTTTATAGAAAAAAAAATGTAAAGCTACAAACAAAGCATTTTTACTCACATAGGCACAAAAAAAAAAAAAAAATCAAATGAAAATTAATGTCTAAAAAAATTAGGTACTTCCAAAGATTCGCTAAAAAATGAGTATACATGATGAAAAAATGCCCCAAACTTAATAAAAACAAAGTTTTATCATCAAAATTTTTGTTATTAAGAAAAAAAGACCAAATTATTTTTTATTGTTGAATTTTATTTTTTGATCCTTTTTAGAACCTTTGAAATCTTCTTGCATCAACATGTGATCATAAATTAGCATGGGAAATTTTAGCGTCTTTTTGTGTTGCAAAACACACAGTTTTGGAAATCCTTCCAAAAATCAGATAACTGTTGAATTTTAATGAAACTTTCAGGACTTATTTAGAAATGAATGAATTTATTTAAATGTGTCTTTATTTTAGAAATCTCAATATATATATATATATATATATTACATCTGTTAATCTCCACTTATTTAATTTTATGAAATTTTAAAAAAAATCTTTTTTGTAGTGTTTAATGTTTATATTAGTCATAAGGAAAAGTCCTTGGAGAAATTAAATCATGAAAATTTAAGGAAAAAATTTGCTCTAAATTGTAAAATAAAAAATGCAATACAACTAAAACATTATTCAATTAGAAAAACTTTTAATTACATTTAGGTATAAAATATATTATGGGCATTATTGTCTTCAGAAAAAAAAAATTCCAAACATATGTCTCTCTGGAAAGTTGTCAACACCTCATGAAGACACCCATTTCTGTGTTAAAAATACTTTTAGTTTAAAATATTGCAGAAAAAGTAATATTTGTTTAAAATCAGATTAATTAAACTCTGAATCAGCTAATCTTTCTCAAATAAAATTTAATAATAGTATATTTTATTTGTGAAAACTTTTTTTTAATAAAGAGAATTATGTTGTATTGACAGATTTGTCAATATGAACAATTTTAGCGTTTTTACTGATAAAAAAAACAAGTCATTCCAATTTAAATTCAGTTTGAAATACAGCAAAGTATTTTGTGTATTGGAAATATTAAATTTAGTCTAGTAGTGTGAAATTAAAACAAAATAAAAGCTTCAAGAAAGATTTTTAATTTTTAAAAATGCACATCTTAGGCATCATTTTTCATTGGAGTTATCTAAAAAAAAAAAAAATAGTGTTTAAATCCATGAAGTCATTGGTTATTTTTGGTTATTTTAATCACATTTTTTAAATCTTTATAGACTGAAGCTCACCTCAGAAAATAAATTTTATGTATTTAACAAGAAAACAACATCAGCAATTATCATTATTTATCCATGGTTAAAATTTACAATAAACAAACATTTTGTACATCAATGCAAAACTTTATTTTAAATTCAGTTGTTTAAGTTTTACGCAAGTTTTTTGTTGACTTGGTAAAATGCTAAGCTTTGGAATCCAAGAAATTTTCTACAACATAAAAAAAAAAATTCAGCTATTTTTTTTATATTTTAATGAAATTCTTGATAAACAAAAAAGATGGGTCATCTGTAGGACATGTGGCAGAAGCAGAATATTTTTTTATGGGTCATCTGTAGGACATGTGGCAGAAGCAGAATATTTTTTTATGTAGAAAAAATTCCATAAAAAAAAAAAAAAAAAAAAGAAGAAATCACATTTTTTCTATAATGGCTTATATCTCATAATGTTATTACAAGGTAATTTGAAAAATAAAAATATTCCTTCTTGTACCAAAATAAAAATTAAATCTTCCTTTTTCACCAAAATGCAATTTGTTATAAACTCAAATACAGTTTCCTCATTTATTTTTAAATTCATTTTTCTATTATTTCAAAATTTCGTGAAATACTGGTAAAGTTATGGAATTCCAGCTAATTTGAACCTGGAGGGTAAAACAAATTTGGCAAACAATGCAAGAATTAACTAAATAAATGCTAAATTAAAAAGAAAAATAGAAAGAAAATCCTTTGTGGCCATTTTGAAGAATTCCATCCAACCAAAATCTTCTCCAAGAATCAATGCTCTGTATTAGTATCGGTATTAATAAAAAGACTTTTTTGTCTTTCTTGAAAGGAAAGCAAAATTAAACAAAAAGCAGATTTCAAACTGAATCCATCACATGTAAAAGATATAAAGATAAATAGAAAGTGGGGGGGAGGGGAGGGGGGAGAATCTTGTATGTTTTCATATCTGGTCTTGTCTGTCTCAAAAGAAAAGAATGGCAAAGCCAAAATAACAGAAGGAAATCAAAGAGAACATGAAACATTGAAGAAGGCAATACTTGATAGGCAAGAATCAATTTTATTACACATAACAAAAACAAAGAAACAAGCATCATGTGTAGAGAGGGGGGGAGAGAGAAAGGGAGAGAGCTGTTGTTTGAAGAAGCAAGAAAATACAGTATACACAAACAGAATCGCTAACACTGCCAACACACAAGGGAAAAGGAAAAAATATAATGAAATGCCAAGAGAATTGGTAAACAAACAAATTTTTTTTTTTTTAATAATCTTCTAAAACAAAAGTACAAACACCAACAAGTACAAAATACTCTGCGGTTAAAAAAGGAAAAAAAAAAAACCGGATTTGTAGATTAAGGTTTATCATCTTGAAAAAATGAACAGAAGAAATAATTATATACGTAAGCTACAAAATGATTCCTTTTCACATCTGTTATGCAGTGGTGGGAACATTAACAAACCTTTGTACTATTGTGAAAAAAGAGAATATTTTTAAAAAAAATTATATAAAGATAAGAGAAAGAAAATCTTTAAGCAGACACACAATGATTGGTGGTGGTGGTGGTGGTGGATTGTAGACTTTAAGCATGCAATTAAAAGACACACGCAGAGAAATGGAGGAGAGAAATAAAATAAAAAGAAGATTTTTTGTTTTTTTTGTTTCTTCAAATATTGTTTTCCACTCTGTCAACTTTAATGTATTATTGATATATGAGAATGCCTTACTATTGTTTCGAATCAAAACCCCTCCCCAGCAACATTTCAGATTGTGAATCAAATCCGAAACATGGCTGCAAGGTAAAATCTACAACCAGCAAAGCCAACCTTGCAAGAAAAGAAAAAGAGAGAAGGGGGGGGGAGAGAAAGAGAGAAGGGGGGGAGAAAAGAGAGAAGGGGGAGGGGGAGAATTCTATTTAACAAGGAATAAAAAGATGAGGATAAAGAACTGGGGGGGGGGGTGGACAAGGAATAAGGAGATGATGAGACAACAGAGGCAAAGAGAAAACATTAAATTAATAAAAAAAAAAAAAAAAAAAAAGTGATAAAATTCTTAATTTGAATTAAGGGCCCCAGGCAAAGAATATTTAGAGAGAAGACAGCAATAGGGAGAATTCAATCAACCCTTCATCAATTGTACACTACAGGAAATAATTCCCTCCACTCTTTCTTTTAACATAATTTTATTTTTTTTTTATTTTTAATAATCTTTGTTCTATTTTAAACCAACTTGATATTCAGTTTTCCATCAAACCAAAACAAGGGAAGTAATCAGAACTACAACTTATTTTTTCCCATAAAAATTAAACAAGAAAACTATATTTAGAAATTCAATAATAAATACTTTAATGTTTCAAACCCATAATGACTGGAAGCAAGAATTTCTTCAGCACATTTTGTTGTTGTTTTTAACTGCCTTTTCCCTTTAAATTATTGTTATTTTTGTAGAACTTTTAAATACTTTTTTATTAACATGTATGAAGTGGAAGCAGTTAAAAGTTCTTGGCCTGAACCACTTGCCAAAATCCAACCAAAGAGCAAACATTAGAATTTATTTTTGAATCACTTATTGGTTTGATTGAGAACTTTTCAACATCCTCCAAAGCAAATTGTCTTTGTTTTAATTCAACAAATATTGCAAAACAATATTTTTTATTTTCATTAACAAAAAAAAGAGAGAGATAAATTGGAAATTAAAAAAAAAATCCAGAGGACAAGAAAAAGTTTGGAAAACATAGAATAATCAATCGTGATCATTATTTTGAAATATTTGCATTTTCATTTCACATTCCAATATTCTCAAAAGCTTGTTTTTCTTCTTCTGCCACACACACACACACACACACACACACACACAAGGTATGTAATTAAATAGAGGATGATGTGTTTACAGCAATTATTACAGCCATAAAGTATTGCAATAATCAGATTGGAAAGCTCAAAGGAAAAATTATCCAATTTTGTAATTGCTTTCAACTACAATGAGTGTATGATATAGTTAAAAGACAGAGAGAATCACCTTCACATCAATTAACAAAGTTTAATTTCAGCTTTGAAAGAGAGGAAAAGAGAGCACTGACTTCTTCATTTCATCCTCCAAGAACCCCCACCTCAACAAATCTTATTAGAATAAATCAACAGAATTTACACATTCTATAATGGAAGAATTCCAATATAGAATTAATGAAAGACAAATTACATTTTTTGCAAATCATCTGTTATAAATGAATTTAGCCATACATATATTGTATATAACATATATTCTACTACATTATTTATATGCAAGAACACCACATACATATATGCACAGTTTGATGTGTATGTATAGAGTTACACATCAATAAGTGATAGCTGTATTGATACCCTCTCCTCTTTAGATAAATTATCAAAATGTGAAAAATGTCCATTTTGTTCACATTTGAAACAGATATTTCAACATTGAGAGAATTTGCTTTTCTGTCTTTCATCAATCATTCAAATGCATGAATACCTTCCAAAAAGACAGCGCTTTGCCATTATTCTCTTCTGAATATAATCAGGGCCATAAAACAGAACAGATAATTATCCATTAAATAGGCTAATATATATATTTTAAATTTAGAATTCAATAGAAATTTTTAAAATAATAATAATAATAATTAGTCTTTGCTGATGCACTGAGATTAAAACAAATTTACAATTTGAACAAAATAGAAAAATTAATAATTAAATAAAGTTTATATTTGTTGAATATGAATGGGAAGATTTGAGAAAAACTGTCAGTTTTAATTTAGATGTTATTTGCCCTTCAACTTATTAAGTGGATTCAGAATTCACGACAATCACCTCTGAGATAAGTGATTACATGTTTTAAGAGCTACAGGGTTGACATAAGAGTTAACAGGCCTGGTGAGAATAGAACATTAATTGAAATTTTTATGTGACTTTACCTTTACTTTTTGTTAACATTATAGAAATATGAAATTGGCAAACTGATTGCAATTTCATTTGGTACTAATATCCTTTGCAAAGGCTGGATCCACTTTTCATATTAGGTCAGGGTTAGCTGCTGGTACCATGTGACTCAATACAACCTGTTGCATTTTACGTAGGCAAGAGTGGGCCACTGCCAAGTAATCCTCATTGCCCTAAAAAAACATCAATGACTCAGCAATGGACTCTGATAATCTACTCAATAATGAAATAATTTGATTTGACTTAAAATTTTATTTCCAATGCAACAGAGAGAATAAAACAAATCCATAAAAGTAGAAACTTGTGAGAAAGGTTAATAGAACGAAGCTGAAGTGATTTGGGGTTTTTTGATTCAATGAATGATGGAAAGCTATTCCGATGGATTAAGAAAAAATTAAATTAAACAATACTTTGTAATGTTTATTGATGGAAATAACGGGAGAGAAAGAAGTTTCATTGCTAATAATTTAATATCTATATTTTGTTGAATGTCACTTTATAATCGGATTGTTATTTGAAATAGAAAATCTCATTTTGAGAAATTTGTTGTAAATGACATGAAGTTCAAAAGATATTAAGAGCATGAGTAACAAAGAAATTGACAAGTCATAGAGAGAGTGATAAAGAAGACAGAGAGAGACAGAAGTTGACACATAAAAAACAAACTGATAAATCAGAGAGAACAGCAAATTAAAGTGACGTCAAATTGACAAATCCGAGAGAGACAGAGACGTCAAATTGACAAATCCGAGAGAGACAGAGACGTAAAATTGACAAATCAAAGAGAGAAAGAGAGAGACATAAAATTGACAGATCCGAGCGAGAGACTTAAAATTGACAAATCCGAGAGAGAGACTTAAAATTGACAAATCCGAGAGAGAGACTTAAAATTGACAAATCCGAGAGAGAGACTTAAAATTGACAAATCCGAGAGAGAGAGAGAGACTTAAAATTGACAAATCCGAGAGAGAGAGAGAGACTTAAAATTGACAAATCCGAGAGAGAGACTTAAAATTGACAAATCCGAGAGAGAGACTTAAAATTGACAAATCCGAGAGAGAGACTTAAAATTGACAAATCAGAGAGAGACAGAGACGTAAAATTGACAAATCTGAGAGAGACGGAGACATAAAATTGACAAATCTGGGAGAGAGAGAGAGATGTAAAATTGATAGCGTGAGAGAGAGAGAACAAACTGACAA
>OZ038511.1:10723449-10725949 GCA_964036315.1 Acanthosepion esculentum
TACAAATAAAAACATGACTCAGGAAATAAAGTTCAAATTAAAATGTGGCAGATTCTCTTTAAAGAGGGATTTTTAAAAAGAAAGTACTAAATAAAATTAATTTTAATTTAAACAATTTTGGAATTAAAGAAAAAAAAAAAATCATCCATAATTTTAAAAAAAGTAATGGCAAAAAAACAAAAAAAGACATGCAAAATGAATTCTTTTCAACAACAGGTGTTTCAACAAACATTCATTATCAGAATGATTTTGAGAAACACGATTCTAATTAGCACCTGCAGTTCAACAGAGAATCCACTGGAGTAATATTGTTCCCAAAATGGCCAAGTCAGAGAAAATCTTTTAATTATTTCCAAAAGAGAAATAGTATAAACAATATTAATGAATTAACAAAACACACACACACACACACACACACACACGAAGGTGACTCAATTTATCTATAGCACAAGATATTGTTGTAAACTAAATTTTTCATCTAAAATTTTCACAATGATTAATATTCCTCACTGAATTTGCTACCTTTCTTGACAAGAAAAGAGATTATGTCAAAAATAAATATTTATTGTGTAAAATAGGTGCTTTTTCTTTTCTTACTAACCCACAGACACTGACATACCTTCATATGTATTTATACAATTTGATGTACTTATGTATACATTAGGCATAATTGTCCATCAAGCCAGGCGTTGTTCAAACGAGACAACATACACAGGTAGACTGCATAAGTATATCCTGTCTACAAGCAAATATTAGAGGTAAAAATGCCAGGTGCGTGTTTAATGTGCAGCAGGTTAGCTGAAGGCAGGTAATTATGATTACAACCTTAAATAGTGTGACCAATCTAAGTTTCTACAATTGGCAGAACATATAAAGAAAAGAATCATGGGGGAGGGGCAAAACAATATCTCAAGGGATGTTTAGTCATCTTGTTTACTGTTATTTACTGTTGTATCAACATAAATTCTCCAGTGAAAAAGAACCTGCTCTTATGAGGCGATTTATTTGAACTAGCATCTTTATTTTTATTGTTTTGATCACCATAATTTGTCCAGTTGAATCACTGATCTTCCTCACGTGTGCAGACATCATATCGAGCAATTTTCAATGTTTTTGGGGTTTTTTTTTTAATTTTATCAAAGTCACTTGATAAGTGAAGAGAAGAAAGAGAGAGAAAAAAAAGAATTTGGAGTGAACAAAAGTAATGTCCAGCAAAAGTAATGTCAGAGGATTTGTTGGCCAAAATGTAACGATCAAAACAATAACAATGATGATCATACCAGTCAGACTAAAGCCAATACTTCCATATTAAAATTGTTTGCATTTGTGATAAAAAAAAAAAAAATACCTACAATGTTTGACAACCACTTTTGCTAAACAATTTGCATGATGAAAACGCAGAAAAAAAACATTAGGATGCAGCAGTTAAGTGCGTTCATGACAAGATGAATATTTTGACAACAATGACAAAATTAAAAACAATAAAGCAAAGTGTATTTTCTTAAAACTTGTTTAACAGGATTAGTGGGAAAGAAAAGAATCAGGACCCCATACACTAATATCAAGAAGATTTGGAGGAAAAGTATCTATTAAAGAAAAAATAAAAATATATTTCCAGCAAACATTTTTTTTTCTCTTTGTAAAAATATTTGTGTTCCAATTAATGGAATCCTATGAGTGATGTGAACAGTTGAAGTTGGGAAGTAAATGGGTAGACTTAAAGTTTGCCAAGACTTTATATCCCAACTTTGAGGAGATTCATTGGAATACAACAATTGAAACAATTTTCTATTTTTCTTAATTAACTTGAAGTTTCATACTTAAAAAAAAAAAAAAATCCCCAAATTATATATCTGCTTAGACTTAGAAGAGAAATAGTACATTGGGTTGGAAAGAGAGCAACAAGTGGGTGTTTAATGGGGGGTGAAGAG
This sequence comes from Acanthosepion esculentum, assembly GCA_964036315.1. NCBI lineage: Eukaryota > Metazoa > Mollusca > Cephalopoda > Sepiida > Sepiidae > Acanthosepion > Acanthosepion esculentum. Next base: position 10,725,381 of record OZ038511.1, read on the forward strand.
CTTATCTCACCTGACAAGTAAAAAGCCCACACCAACCATCTGGGAAGGAATTCTGTTGGCAGTACTTCCTTCAAGACAACAGTAAAAAATCCAGTTTGCAAAAATCTTGCAAAAGGTGGTTAGTAGCATGAGATCTAGCAGAGAGTTATCTACCACCGCCACCGCCATCCTTACTACTGAGGCCACTATTTAGTGTACTCATGATAGTTATAGTAGAGTTAGTAGCGGTCGGTGTCTATTGTGGCCCAGTTTAATAGTATGCACTGTCCCTGCCACAGTTACTGCTAAGGTAGAGAAAGGTGGTAACGTGTTGGCCAGCTAACATGGTTTTTCAATGCTGTTGCTACTGCTGCCAAAGGAGGAAGACGACGACGACGAATGCTTATGCATGGTTGACAGCAATCACAGTGACAGAGATAGAGGCTGTTGGAATAGCAGTAGTCAGTCGGTAATTTGAACAAACGCGCACGCATAGTGCAAAGTGTAAGCAAGGGAGAAAAAGAATAAGTGCACACATTCAAGTGTTATGGCTTCAAATTGACTGGTACAAGAGGTGTGCACTGATATAA
>OZ038511.1:10732895-10805395 GCA_964036315.1 Acanthosepion esculentum
GGTTCATGATCCAAATGAACAAACAAAAAGAACAACAACAACAACAAAAAGAACAACAACAACAACAACAAAAAGAACAACAACAACAACAACAAAAAGAACAACAACAACAACAACAAAAAGAACAACAACAACAACTGACAAATGATAACAATCAGTAAAACAACTTGATTCTTCAAAAGATTAACAAAAAACAAAATATCAAAAGATTAATACCAGAATTTTCCATTAAGCCAAAAAGATTATAGATGTTAGAATAAATATATAAGATTTTTTTTTTTAAATTCATAAGCTGGTGGGGATCACTGGATTAAAGATGATGCCGAGGAAAAAAGAAAAACAGAGGTGCTTGTCCAATATGAGTCAGAACTATGAAATAAATGCAGCAAAAGAAACAACTCTTTTGTGTTTATTGGCCAAAGGATTTGTCAGCAAAAACTCATGGTGAGTAAAAGTTGAAAGTCATCGAACAGGAGAAAAAAAAAAAAAAATTTTCCAAGATGTCTGACTTGTCAAAAAAGACTTAAGTTTTCAAGATTGAAATCAAAACACACCAAAGAATAATTAGTCATTTGTTAATTCAAATTACCATCTTCAGATTATTTGGTTGTTTTGTGTCAGACCATCCACAGTCTAAAATCATCATTGCAGATTTTGTTCTAAGAAGAGAATTATTCAAGTTGTTATTACTGACTGAATGGATCGATGTCTTCAAGGAGGAGAAGGTGTCTTCTCTCATGCATTTAGATGCAAGGAGAAAACTAAACATCCGCCTCCTTTTAAAACTGTACAAATTCAGTTTTGAAGTGCAGCAGAATTTCACTTTCACATACAAAGACAAGGAATAAATCACTGAAAAAAGAAGAAAAAAAAAATAAAGAAAATACCACATTTAATGCCCCCCTCCCATTACTCCCATGTATTTAAAAAAAAAAACAGACAAATCAATTATAGAAACAATTGTTTTATAAATTGTAACCATCAAAGGAATCATCCAAACAAGTCCCCAGTGGGCTTTTCTATCAACAATTTCCATTTGGCAACATCTGCTGATATTCAATCACACATTAAACAAGACATTAGCCTTTAGCAAGTAGTAAGCACTTTAAAAACACATAAAAAAACAGGTTCAGTTGAGATACCGTGTAGTCAAATAGTTACCAAGATTCTTTAAGTATGTAGCCTTAGTCGAGAATACTGTAAAATGTAAATGAAAGGTGAGGGGGGGTCCTTCTGTGGCATCAAATATGATAAACTGAAATGTGGTAATCAAACAAATACCTAAAAGTTACTATGACTCAGCTCAAGGGAAGACTAGAAAGAAAAAGAATATTATAGAAGGAAAGAAAGGAAAGCAACAAAACTTGAGAATTGTGTCTCAAGATAAAAGCCAGTCCAAGAAAATCTGCAATCATTTTTCATTAAGATCACTTAATGTACCTGTTTACAGTTCAAGTTGCTTTTTAGCAGAAAATGCCTGCAAAACAAAAAAGAAAAAAAGATGGAGATTGTGATCCACTATTGTGCTTAGCAAAACTGATTGATTTAGCAGACGATTTACTGTTAACATAAAAGAATGAAAAGTAAAGTGTTTGTGAATATTGAATCTGACAACTATTTGAAGAAAATAAATGCGCACACACACAGACAAACACATTTGTAGGCAAGTGACCAAGTCACACACAATGACTGATATTATTTACCATTTGACCTTTGACAGGAAAAAAAATTATTTTTTCCTTTCCAATGGAAGCCATAGAAAAATTATCTGCAAGCAATTTAGGGCCAAGCTCGGCAGTAAATCTGCCCTGATTGATAGAAAGCCTTCAAGGGGGGAAATATAATAGCTGTACAATAATCCTTTCTTTCAAAAAAGAAAAGAAAAAGAAAAGATGGAGAGGAGAACGAATAAAACAAAAAGAAAAGCCTGATTGGTCCAAACTGACCCCCGTCCAAATATAGGATACCAATATGAAGCAAGGATAACGATAGATATGATTGCTACTTGTTAGAACTGACCTCGGATACAGACACCTCCAGCAAGAAAGAGAAAACAGAAGTGAAAGACAGGAGAAGCTGTAATCTGACCAAAAGTACATCAGAAATAAATTGATGGACAGCCAATGGGGGGGAAAAAAAAAGAAAAAGAAAAAAAAAAAGAAAGAAAAAAAAAGAAAAAAAAGAAATAGAAAATTAGTTGCAGAAACAATCATTTCATAGATTGTAACCAGCAGAAGAATCATCCAAACAAGTTTTCACTTATGTTTTCCACCAACAATTTTCATTCAGCAATCTCTAACCGCCCCCACCCCTTCCGAATCAACGGAAAATCACAATGCATAGACCAGACAACATTAGCCTTTAGCAAGAAGGAAGCAAGTCAAAAACACAATATAAAGAAACAGGGTCAGAACAAAGAAAGGAAAGAGATGGAAACTTGCACAATTCTCAACAAGACCACGATGTGTCAGTCTGAGTCATATGGAAAGCAAGCCATTTTATCTTTTGGTCACATCTATTTAATATAAAGTTGATAAAAAGTAGAAATTTTCAAAAGGATATTTAACTCACGACATCAGCTTATAGATAAAGCAACAAACTTGAAAAACAAAATTCTTTTTTAAGTACTAAAAATATTCATAGAAATCATTTTACTAAGTGGGGGAAAGGTTCATGCCTGTGTAGAATAGAGAGAATAAAATACAGAAAAGTTCATTGTTTCAGAGAAATTGGCAAAGAAGCATGTGCAGTTGCTTTGGTTACAACATAAAGACACAAATGCACACACACACCATGTGATTAATTAGAAAGGAATTATTTGGGAGGAACAACTAAATGTATCGTAAATGATGATACAGAAAGATTAAGCAGTGTGATGTTTCATCAGGCGGGGTTCAAATTCCAGCCAAGGTAGTTACATTCACTTTGCATTCACACACTTTGGAAAGGCATGAAATCATCTTTTATTCACCAGTTAAGTTAAATAGCAAGGTGTACTGGACTCTTTAGCCTTAGTTGCAACTAGTTTTAAGACTGACTTCAAAAGCAAGGAAACAGAAACAGGAATGACTCCTTTCCTTTAATAGGGCTGAATTCCCAATATAACAAAAGACATTACCCCTAAAAAACAGGAATGAGTTCAGAGTCAGAGCCAATTGAAGCCACTGAGTGTGTGAATGCAAACAGAATAGAAGACCACTAAGAACTCTTTAATGAATCTATTAAGTACTGCGATATAATTACAAACACACTCTAATCCATAAAATATATTGGATACAAGAATCAAGATATATTCACTTGATTGGATACAAAGTAAAAGTTAAGCACACTCATCCATATTTTACACAAAAAACAAATATAAACACAAACAAATATTCCAGTTTTTATCTTGGATAAATTTTTTTTTTGGGGGGGGGGGGTTCGGTGGAGTAGAAATCACCAGAACCAATACACTTGGAGGCCATCATTTTAAAAACAGCATGACAACTAGCAGACAGGAATGAAGAATGATAGAAAACTTTCTTGTGGTTTAAACTTCTGCAGAATTCCACAAATTCTAACTCCATATTTTTTTGCTGATCAGCAGGAAACAAGATACAAATTTGCAAGAAATCCTATCAAAATGTGAAATCCATTATTCTTACTTTTCAATGTTGACCCAATTAATATCCGTGCAAAAATGACTTCATGCTCTTTAAGAAATGCGGGTCTAAAATGAAATCAGTGTTGGGAGTGGGGAACGTGTCTGTGAGTGAGAGAATTATTTACAGTTGCTTAAGGATATAATAAAGTCGAGATGTTGGCAAGAACTCCACCGGGATTAGAGGTAGGTGCATATGGGGATCAAATGTTCTTGACAGGCATTCTTGGAGCACATATTAAGCATTCTGAAATGTCCTCAGCATAAGAAAATCTGGCACACAAAAATAAAAAAAAAGTTCATTTTTATGACAACCCACCCCTTCCCAACACCTAACCAACCAAACCTTCATTTCAGATAGGAATATGCTCACAAATGCAATGTGGCTAAAGAGTTTTGTCCCTTTTCATACAAAGAAGCCCATCATCACAAGAGAGATTTCTCAACAAAGCCATTATTTAATAGATTTCACAGAGGGAGGAAGAGAGAGAGAGAGAAAAAAGAAAAGGATGACCCTCATTTTGAATTTTAGCAAAAAGAAAACTCACTCACAGATAATAAAAATCAAAACCAAACAAGAGAAGGAATCAGTTAAAAAGGAAATCATTTTCTGCTTAAGAGAATTTCTTTGAGGTTTTAGTTTAATCTTGTCATCTCACAATAGAAAAGGAAATAAATGAAGAGGAGGCTGACTAAAAACTCTTTCCAAGTACCTTCCTTTTCATGCCAAATTTAAAAGTATATCAAATAAAAAGCGTTTAATAAGGTAAATTTCAAATCAACAATTTGCACTGACTAAAACATCTGACACACAAAAGCTAGGATATTCATTTAATAAGGCTTTATAGTCATACCAATTTAGCAGTCTTATTTATCAAATTAGCACAGTACTTGTCAGAATTGATGGGTTTATTGACATATGGATTAGCACTTGTACCTAAGATCAGTCTAATATCCGCATTTTGCTGAGGACATCAATCCAGGCTACTTCTGCCTAAAATCAAATTTGAGTATCTGTGTGCTTTGTGGAAAGTCTTATGCAGAAAATATATCAAACAGAAAACACCATGTTGTATTATATAATTATCACACACGGCCTAACAAAACTTCTAAAAATGTGGCCAAATAGCCAAAAGTAATTTTTGTATCTTGGCCAGGCTGAGAACTTTTCAGCATCCATAAATGTTTTCTAAATATGAATAATTAACAGCAACTGATAAGACTAGAATCATGTATGTATATGTATATATGTATATATATATATATATATATATATATATATATATAACCATGTGGCTAAGTTGTTAGAATGTTCACATTCTGACCATGAGACTTGAATCTCACCATGGTCGAATTATCAGGAAGGAAAATTCCTGATGCTATCAAACTGGGCTGGAGTCGATCCCAGCATGTGGCATCTTTGGAAAGTGCCTGAAAATGCGTTGACCCAAACCATGTGAGTGAAATTGGGTAGATGGAACCCTCGGAGGCCATCGATAGCTGTGCTAGCACAAAGTCATAAGTCATCAGGGCTGAGGGCTTAAGCATGGTGGCCTTGTTCAAATTGTTGGTCACACTTGATAACACGCTCTTTCCCTGTAATTAAGGCTTACTCAGCATTAACCACAAGTGGGCTCTGTTGGTGTTGAATAAACACAAATTTGCCTGAGCAAATGCCTGCAATAGGGATCGGCTAGCCGCCAAATTAGACAGGTATCCTTGAATATGAATGGCCAGCTGTGTGTGTGTGTGTGTGTGTGTATATATAGATATATATATATATATATATATATATATATATATATATATATATATATTTTATATACACACACAAACTTCCAGCACCTCCTACAGCCAAGCTGGCCCCAAATGTAATGTCCTGATTTCCTTTGGATCTTGTTGGTGTAGCCATGAGGAGGGCCATGTGGTCTGGGCAGTGCACAAACTCCATATAAAAGGACTGCATTCTGTAGGGGTCACTCCAGTCTCTGACCAAACAGGATGCTCTACCATTATCTCATGAAATAAACTGATGTCTGCTACTAGATTCACACAGAGTCAAATGTAATGGGTATTGGCAACAAGAATTCTGTCTTTTGGTTAAAAAAATAAAAACTTTTCAATTGCCCTTGTTAAATTTAAAGTAACAAAGTATCTCCACACACACAATATAAGTTCTTTGAAATAATACTTGACAGCCATGCAGAACAAAGCTGTTAAGATGTGAACTTTATTCTTTCATGCAAAAATGCTTTTCAAGTGACTCTTTCTTTATTTCTTTTTTCCCCCGGGGGGGGGGATCAGATTTACAAAGCCGTTCAACACAAAAAAAAAAAAATCAATTTTATGAAAGTTTTAATAAATAATTTAAATAAAAAAAATAAAAAAATGAATTGAACAACAAGAAAAAAAACCAAGAGTCATTTAAAACAAAAAAAAAAAAAACGAAACAAAAAAAAAACCCCCAAAACATCTTCCACCAATAAATGTTAAATAAATTAAACATGAAAGTGGGGAAGAAGAATTCTGAACGCTGTACAAGTGTTGTTTGTCGACCAACTTGAGTCTGCATTAAGCAAGTGAATGGCCACTTAGGAGTCACTTGACTTGTAGAAAATAAACAAGGAATTAAGGTAACCATTGAAGAATGACAAGCTGGAAAAGGATAAAAAAAAACCCTTTGATTCTGACTGCCTCTTTACACAGAGATAAGAGACAATTTAAAGAATAAAAATCAACTATGAAGTTATACACACAGACTGACACATCATTCAGCTTTTACAAGATGGCTGCAACTGCTTTACTATTGGGCAAAAAGATTTTTGGGAGAGACAGCAACCAGATTAACAAACTAAACATATTTTATTAATTTTTTTTTCCAATTATCTAGTAATCCTAAAACCATAAATTCTTTTACTTGAAATAGTAAATGCCTCTCTACCAACAAAGTATATGCAACTAAGTGAAGATTTAAAAAGATCGAGAAAGAATAATAAAATATCATAGTAAATTCATTCAGAAATTAAATACGGTCATGATATGGGTGGGGAGAGAAGGTATAATAATTATATAGAAGTTCTATTTTGTCAGTAATACTGGCTTTAATTCCTGGTGACTGACGATCCATTTCTTCCTGATTTTTAATGTGCAACAAACAAATTGAATGCTGAAACTTGCACAAGCAGATTTCAGATAAAAATAAAAACTTTTGTTTTCCTTATTGCAAGAAATGATTGATTAATGCAGAAAATCACTAAATCTGATATTGAGAGTTATGGAGTATGGGTAAGGTCAGTGGGCAATGATAAATCCAAAACCCTGCATGTAGATATCAGATTCAAATGCAGTTGTTAGCAAAATAGAAGCCTGTTTCTTAATTTCCTACTCAGCATCATCAGAATTGTCTGTGGTCTTTATAAAAAAAAAATAAAAAAATGATTAAAGTGAATGAAAGATTTGATGAATTTGTTTCCTAAATCCTACCCATGATATCATGATAAGCAACTCGTATTAAAAAGAACCTTTTCATAATTTGAGTCCAAATTACAATAACAATGACGATGAATACAATGTACGGAATTGAATTATTGATTAATATTATTGATTGGAAATTGAACATAGAATCAATTTGAAAAACATGTTTTATGAGCAACTGACAAATAAGCAGACATTTCCCTCAAGCTGAAGCTCCAGTTACTCTTCAACAGGGGAAGGTAACAGAAAATGAAATACTGGACAAAAAAATTAATTTTAATGAGTTAAAAGTTAAATAACCAGTTAATTTTCAGCAAAACTAAATTAAGATGGAAAATACAACCTAACGAAAGAATTTCACCTTTTTGGGAAATTCAATTTTTAAAAAAATTTTTTTTTTTACATAAATGAATTTATTTTAAGCAAGACTTTATAATCAAATCAAATGGAAAAATTCAGAACAAAAAGATTTTACAAAGAAACAAATTTACACTATTTTCTTAACACTCAGTAAAAAAAATAAATTTTTAAAAAATGCAAATAAAAAATCAGATTAAAGTTAATCAACAAATATTGCATTGTTGACAGTAAAAATACTTTTTCAGCTTGTTATAAATCTAATACTAAATATGAACTTCATTAAAATATAACAACCCCCCACCCCCCAAAAAAATCTTTGGATTTCATACAAGAGAGAGAGAGAGAGTTGGGTTTAATTAAATATTGAGGCAAAATTTGAAGAATATTTTTAATTAAACTTTAGGAATTTTCAAATGTCTTCAGTTCTTCTCTCCCCAAAATAAGAATCTGTCAGTAACAATTTTTTTTAAAAGGAGGTGTAAGTAAAACTCACATTCAAATTTTTTGACAAAACTCAAAGCTTGTAAAGAAACACTTAAAATTAAAAAAAAAAAAAAAAAAAATTTCACAAGAAAGTAAACCAATAATAATAATAATGGTGGTGGTGGTGTTGTTGTTGCAATGAGCGATAAACTAAAATATCTCCAAGAAAAGGGTGAATCCTTACCTTAACGGTCAGTCAGATTGAGTAGCAAATTAACAAATGATTCACAAGAAAGGGGGCAGTCGAGATGCAATCGTCAGTTTATGGTTGATATTACCTTTTGTTTTTTTTATTATTCATATTATTTATGGTATCAATTGAATTAAAAGTGAAAGGGTATATGAAGGAGGCTGTGATCATGTGTCAGTCTGACAAAGGGTATATTTGGACAGGTGACCTCAGTTACTCTAAACAAAACATGCAGAATAGACGACGCACAAAATACCGATTGGGAATTTGCTGATTTACAGAACATTTCATCTGCAAATGTCAAAACAATAATATTTTGCATGATTGCACCAATCAGAAGTTAGTATTGGATTTGTTTTCAACTGACTTGCTAAGTTTTGTTTGACAGCTTGTTTTTGGCATTCTATCAACAATCGACTGTTTTGGTTTCAAAAATTGGGAGGGACAGCCACTGGCCGGCCATCAGGTTCAATCGGTTGGTGACTTATTCAATTACTCCCTAAGACCTACTGAAAACAGAATCACATTTTCTGTGGGTATTGAGGGGGGGGGGGTGTCTCTAAATCTGCTATGAAACTAAAAGGACAAAAATTTTAGAACAGAACAAAACTAGAATCTATATAATAAAAAAAAAAAAAAGAGTTGATCATCTGTCTGTCATGTACAATATGTGTGTCGCTTTACATGTTCATATGTAATGTATATGTTGTTCCTGAGTAACTTATTCTTATGCAGGCAAACACATATACACACAATTTAACAGAGTTTGAAATAAAACACTGCAATAATACATTCCTCTTTGATTCAATCTAGACAACCTCTACTCTGGGACGAGCAAAAAAAATATTCTAAGTTGGATATAAGAAAAAGAAAATGTTATTTTTTAAACTCAAAAACACCAGATCAGATTTTATTGTACTCTTTGGAAATTATTAAATAAAATAGAATAGAAAAGAATTATTTTTAAAGCTTTTTAAAAAATTTTGTAGAAACATTTTTTAGGTTATTTATTGAATTAAAATATGCATACACAATTGCAAATGAACATACGGGCAATCTGAATGAAATTGAAATGAACATCTGTGTCACAAGTGCTAATTTGTCTGACAAAAATCCCTGGATAACAGGAAAAGAGTTTAAACTGGCCCTTTGAAGGCATTTTCATCACTCCTCCTGTAGATAAATGGAATATACTTTCTAACAAATGGAATATTTTTAATGGACCAACAATGTCAATTTCAAATTGGATCATCTTACTATCAAGGAAGTGATGTGTATCAAGTAGATATATTATTTTTATTTAATGTGTGTTTTTCATTGCAGTAGAGTATCTGGTTGAATTTAATAAAAGACCCAATGACAGCAAGTCGCTTCAGAATTCTGCATGATTTTAATTTGGAGGCTTTTAATTATTCCAACATCTTCAGAAAGTTCTACAAAACTATTCCAAGTACTCCAATAATGTTGGGTAAAATTGTCACCCAAGATTTCCACTATTATTATTATTATTATTATTATTATTTTGCACTTTCTTTCAGTTTCATTCTTTGATCTGGGGCAACAAATTTCCAATATGACAGGTTACTCTTTTCTTTGTTCACAATGACAAGATTTAATTTTCTGACCTGGATCCAAGGCGGCGGCGGGGGGGGGGGGGGTTGATCCACTTGAATTTCAGAATGATTCTGATTTGTCATTAGTTCGCACAGCCAAATACCAGTTTTATGCATGATTTCTAGGTAATCAACTTTCCTACCAAGTGATGCCTATTTTTGTATATAGATTTTGCTTCAGACATGACTGACAGCCACTCCCCACCCATATCTCGATCTCTGTATATTTGACATTTACTATTCAAGTCTTATCCTGTCAAAAGATTATACATCTTTATATATGAATAACAGAAGAGACAAAATTAATATAAGAGAATGATAAGAAAAGAATAAGTTTATGATGGGGGGGGGGGGCGTGTCTCTCAACCAGTGCTTTCGGGTATACTGGGGGGGAGGGGGCTGAAAGCTCTGCAGGTGCACCCCAAGTTAATAGAAGAGTAATTTATGAAATTATTTTTATATTTAAAAAAAAAAAAAAAAAAATTGTTAAAAAACAGACACCAAGCACGTGTCTTTCAAGTCTAAGTCAAATCTTTGTTATTTGATATTTTAAACTGGATGCTAAATTCTTTAATCTTTAAGGAGAGGAAAATCCTTTCTCTTTTGCCTTCCTCAAGGGATTTAAATCAGTCATTATTGGCCTTTCTAAAAACAAAAAAAACAAAAAATTCTTCATAGATCTCTTTAAATACAAACTGTATTGCTAATCTTCTTTGGAAATGCTAAACCAAATGGAAAATATTTTCAAATCCCATGACTAATTCTTCTTTATTAAAATTTAAAGAGTACCCTGAAGTAAAAAAAGAAAAAAAAATGTTGAAAAACACTGTTTTATACATTAACAATAATTTGCTGATAGAGTCCTAAGCTCTAAACCTTGCAGGCACCGTGGGCCGCTCTCATCCCTGCAGGCACCGTGGGCCGCCCTCATCCCTGCAGGCACCGTGGGCCGCCCTCATCCCTGCAGGCACCGTGGGCCGCCCTCATCCCTGCAGGCACCGTGGGCCGCTCTCATCCCTGCAGGCACCGTGGGCCGCTCTCATCCCTACAGGCACCGTGGGCCGCTCTCATCCCTGCAGGCACCGTGGGCCGCTCTCATCCCTACAGGCACCATGGGCCGCTCTCATCCATGCAGGCACCATGGGCCGCTCTCATCCATGCAGGCATAGGAAGTAAACCAAACCAACTGATGACTATTTGTTGAATTAATTATTTTCTCTCATCGTCATTGATGTCAAATGAAGACAATTTCTTGAAAGTAAATAACTCTGTAACCAAACAGTTTATCATTAGAAAATGGAAAAAGTTTCATAAGACTCAAGTACAAAAATTGTCTTTGACTTGTGCAATTTCAGAGTTTTTTGATGCATTAAAAAATAATACCGTTAAAAATGGTTTTCTTTAAAAAAAATGAATCTAAGAATTTTAAAGTTTTATTTATTTCACATTTTGATAATCTCCAAAATAATTTTCTTTTTCTGATTTTGTATTTATTACAATTTAAAACTGAAACAATAAAACTGAACAGGATTTAATCCTTTTTAATCCTTTTCACATACAAAACGATTAGCATTCATCGGAACGGTGTTCTATTATGAAAAAGATTCATTTCTTATAGTCCACGAGCATTTAAAGCTTCAAATGTCGACGGTTATTACCAGAATTTGATTCTTTTAAGAGGCATTTGTAGACACAGCAAAATCGAAAGTAAATTTAGTTCCTTCAGTGTTCGTCTAATCACCAAACCACTTGTCTAACTGCAGCTCAGTTACATGTGGTCACTCAGCAAGGAGAGAACTTGCTAGTTTGTTAACAATAAGCTCCACGGTGAGAAACTTCCCTATTCTCTTTGCTTATATATTTCAATTTAAAAAATCGCTTGTTGTCCTCCTCTTTCTTCAACGTTGAAAATCCGTGGATATTCACAAAGAACAAAAGAGAACAATAAGTTAAACAAAGTGCTTGTTGGTAATATTGTCATATTTGGGCGTCGAACAGACTGACAATTACCTGAGGAAGAAAAATACATAGCAAACACTGGGTAAAATCCCTCCCCTCATTCACAAACGAGATTTCTACCTCAATTCGAAGCTTTTCTCCCCCCCCCACCTCTTTTTGTCTATCAAGAAAACACAACACCCTCTGACCTGCATTGTCTGACGTCCACTTTAGACAGTAGAGAGGAGGAATCTGACGCACGGATCTCTTTCATGGGCTATAGACAACAAAATACTCATCACCTGATCACATTTCACTCGAGTTTTCAAATAGTTTTCCAGTTTCGTTCCACAAGTAGTAATTAAGCAAGCACAAATTATAGCCTCGATTCGCCACCAGTAACAGAAGCTAACATAACGACGACGCGACGTGCGTTTCTTTCCCGCCTTCCTCAATTTTTTTTTTCTTTTAATATTTTGTTCGTGTTATTCACCAAGTGCTATAATTACGGGCATGAAGTGTAACGGCCACTTTGTGCCGCTAACAATGGAAGATAATTTTTTAAAGGAATCTAACTTTTATTTGCTTATAAACCAGTTTAACAGTAGTGTGTAGTCTTGTTTTACAAGACGGTGGGCCGTGAAGTCTGAAAAGGAAATAAACTCACACATGCGAATGTCTTTGTGTCGTCTATTGCAATTGTTTAAATAACGGGCGATGTTCGCGAAATTTTACGTATTATCTTTTTTAGAAAAATGTTTTACTATGAGATGTTCTTTTCTTTCTGTTTAATTCTAAGGTTTCAAAGGGTTCAGTGTTGCCCTTCTTAAGACAATGGACGATTTTAAAATACACAACTGGCTTCTAGTTTTAACCAGTTCAAAGCCAAAAGATTCAATCAGGTTTTACTTTTACTTTCATTTTCTAAACAGTTGAAAAGGAAAAAGAAGCACGCGTCTGCGAATATTATTGGTAGAGGAGTAAACCCCTCTTCCGGCCAGCACACGATACTTGTGTATACATAGTCTAAGCCTTAGCTATGCTAATTAGAAAATCATTTACATATCACTACAGTTATATTAAAAAGAAAATAACATAAAAAAAACGAATAAATTGATGACACTCGTGTGTGTGCGTGTGTGTGTGTGAGAGAGAGAGGAAAAGAAACCTATAAAGATAGATACTAGATATTAGTATGCCGAGAAAAGTAATGTCGATGCATGGGTAAGTCAGATAAGGAGGGGGGTGTCTAAGTCCAGATAATAAAGTCACCCCAGGCGACAGTTGCCAAGGATATATCTATGCAGACCAAATTGATTTTCAACAAGTAATAAATACATGTCAAAAGTTCGCGTTCGCCCATAAATCCCCAGTGATTGAATATTTACGACAACGATTTATCACTCGGCCTTTGCCACGAACATCGACGCGGCCGCGAGGACGATGACAAGACAACGAAATCCAATCTGCAAGGAATCAGAGTCGTTCATAATGGCCACGTGATTTTGTTGCCGTTTGGGTAGATTGAAAGAAAAAGGTAGCAGATCAAACTTTTAGACTAACTGGAATGAAAGAATAAAAATTATTCAGGTTTGGACGATTCCGTGTGACACGTAGCGATCCGAGCCCGAAATATTTTTGTTAGGCTAAGCCAGGTTTTGATACAAAGGCAGAAAGAAAAATGGAGCAACTAGTGAAGAATTAATTTCCGAACAAACAGTTTTTGAAACTAGCATCACTTGACCAAAAGGCCTTATCGCAGTGACGCGAACAGTTTCATCCCTGACTGGCTATGGATGGTGAGATTAAATAGATGAATCAGAAAAGCGATGCTTAACTTCATCACTAATATTTTAACGATAGGATTTAGTGATAACAATAAAGAAATACGGGCAGCTGTTAATATGATTGACATTGAAGATTTCAAGGGAAACAGATTGAATTAAGCAGGAGTCAATGAAACAAGAGAATTTAAAAGAGTTGAGATAACACTTTAGAGTGAGGGCTATGGATGGTGAGATTAAATAGATGAATCAGAAAAGCGATGCTTAACTTCATCACTAATATTTTAACGATAGGATTTAGTGATAACAATAAAGAAATACGGGCAGCTGTTAATATGATTGACATTGAAGATTTCAAGGGAAACAGATTGAATTAAGCAGGAGTCAATGAAACAAGAGATAATTTAAAAGAGTTGAGATAACACTTTAGAGTGAGGGGAGAGAGGAGGAACGAGGAAAGGAGAAGAGAGAAGGGGAACGAAGAAGAGAGAGAGAGAGACAGAAAGGAACGAAGAGAGAGAGAGAAAGAAAGAAAGGAACGAAGAAGAGAGAGAGAAAGAAAGGAACGAAGAAGAGAGAGAGAGAGAAAGAAAGGAACGAAGAAGAGAGAAAGAGAAAGAAAGGAACGAAGAAGAGAGAGAGAGAGAAAGAAAGGAACGAAGAAGAGAGAGAGAGAAAGAAAGGTACGAAGAAGAGAGAGAGAGAGAAAGAAAGGAACGAAGAAGAGAGAGAGAGAGAGAAAGAAAGGAACGAAGAAGAGAGAAAGAGAAAGAAAGGAACGAAGAAGAGAGAGAGAGAGAAAGAAAGGAACGAAGAAGAGAGAGAGAGAAAGAAAGGTACGAAGAGGAGAGAGAGAGAGAGAGAGAAACGAAGAACAAAGACGGTAAGGGGGAAATCACCGTTTCTCTGAATAATCTTTTGATGAAATCAGGGTGGCCGTGTCAGCACGTGAACAATATTCTAAATTAGAGACTCTTCGTCTCTTGTCACGCTTTCATCACTGACACTTGTTTGCTTTAAACAGAGAAAAAGAAGAAAAACGCACGAAACATTTTTTTTTTCTCTCTCTTTTAATTTTCGGTGAGAATTCAATCACTTTTACTCGCCATTCGTTTTACTTTTCTTTTCTTTGGCAGCTGGCAATTTTTGTGTCTCACACACAAAGTACATTTTTAAAAATAAATTTTAAACACCGAAATTTAATAAGACACAAAATGTAAATAATGACTTAGGAGTTCGATCACGTGCCAAAAATCAATTTTTGCTATAACACAGACACAGACACACACACATTATATATATATATATATATATATATATATGAAAGTATAAATTCGATGCAATTTAATAAATAGCAAATGGAAGAAGAAAGGGAACTTGATGGCCTGTTCTGTACATAAATAGCCATTTTCTGAATTCGTTCCAATTTTGAAAGGAAACAAAGAATGGCCAATCCAAAATCAAATGAAATAAAGTCAAAATAGAAAAAAATGCAGAATCCCCAAAATAGCAAACGAAAAGATTTTTCTTCATCTTTCATGAAAAAAAAAAGAAAAAAAAGAAAAGGAAAATGACGTCGCATTTTCATTCTTCGCTTTCAATTCATAATGGACTTATTTGGTTTTACTGTTGTTGTTTTTTTCTCTTTGTTTCAAGGCTTCCTTTTTTCCCCCCCTCCTGATTGGTTAGATCTGAAGCAAGTGATTTTTGCCAATGTCTTTTAAGAAAAGGAGCAAATATAGAAATGGTATTTTTTGCCCCCGTGTGTCTGCATCCGGCAAAGGAAAGAGACGTTTAAAGAACAATGAGTCAATAGAAGCAACGTCACAAATGGCACATACTGTATACAAATGTTTGCACTTTATATATATATATATATATATATATATATATATATATATATATATATATGTGTGTGTGTGTGTGTGTGTGTGTGTGCGCGTGCACGTGTGTGTGGAGACATACGTCTATATGAGTGCCTACGTATTCATCTAGCCACCCTTCTTTCCCCGCTGTCTCGTAGAATGGTCGCAATTCCTCTGATAGATACACTAAGTCACATCGGATATATTATTCCAAATCTGAAAGCAAGTGGGACAAGGGGAGGCTAGAGTGGTGGAATGGGGGAACAGAATCGATACAATTTTGCGTCGACCAATGTTAATAAAAATCAATCAGAAAAATGTTATATTGCACAATGAGTAAAACTGGGGAGGGGGTGCGGGGAAGAGGGAACTAAGCTACGGATGGCGGGGGGGAGAGGGGGGGGACGTTAAACAAAAAGCAATAAAAATGGAGCCATCATTGAAAAGGAATAGATTGATCAGAGCTAAAAATTACAGGGCAGATGAACTAACAAGAATGTTCTCTCCTTTTGCTTCCTCCTCCGTCTTCCCCCCCCTCCTCCTCCTTTTCTTCTTCACATTCTATGACTTTTTTCTGCTCACCCCTCCTCCACTCCCACACCTCAAACTCCGACCATCTCCTCAGATCTTTTATATTAACCTCAAGTGGCAGGAAGTAATTATATTTTGGCTTTGCGATCAAAGCAAATATCTACTGTAATGAACACCAGAGAAACACACACACACACACAACAGAGAGAATATTAAGAAACGTTCTTTTTCTGAAGTAACAACCACAAAGCTTTCATATTCTTAAAATAGTTTCAAAAAATCTTACGGGACTTGTGTTTAATGAGTAGAAATCATTCTAGTTAGGCTGACCAACTGACAATCGATTTCAGCAATCGTGCAAGAAGGTCCGATTCTCTGGGGTGGGCCTTAACACACAGGTAAGAAAGAACTCATTTATTGTACATTATTTACATTATTCCGACTATTGTCCTCATCTTTGTCGCCATATTTATCACAACGTTTCGACCGTTGTACGCTCCGGCCTTCTTCAGGTGGTTAGAATGTCGAACTGGACCCTTTATTTCGCTCACTGGGGTAGACTGTTCTAGTTCCACGTTTAATGGATGTCAGTTATCAGTTATCTCCTGTTAATTTCCCTCTGAAAGTTCTGCACTGCCTTAACCGGGTATTGAACTCACACTCTTTGGGTCATGTCACTGGACTTTATCCACTGTGCCATGTACCCTTGGCGACAAAGATGAGGACAACAGTTCGAATAATGTAAATAATGTACATAATACCTCATCTCAGAAATATAGACAGATCATTTATTGTAGTTTTTTGTTACCAGCCATTAAGCTTCGTATAAATGGCAAATTTGAATTTCAAGAGAAGCCTTGAAAACAAAAATACTTCATATCCGGAACGCAGATCGAAGTCACGATAAGAATACAAATGGCAAAGGTTTTAGAATTTCTCTCGTTGTTCTGTGGAAACAATCCAATGATCGAACCGAACATCTGGACGCAATTGATTAATAATTTTGATGCGATTATCTTTGTTAAAACAGCGAGAAATTAAAAAAATAAAAATAACAGAAGATAAAGTTTTATTAACCGCCAAGAAAATCAATGTTGCTCAGGGTTCACTAGCGCAGTACATTTATTAAACCTGAAATAAATGAGTGTTTTTTACCACAAAAAGTTGCTTTGTGTTTTCAGTACCTGAAATTCTGAAATTTTAGAGATGACAAATACGACATTGTTTAACTTTGGAGGTAAAATAAAAATTGTTCTATTTAAAAAAAAAAAAAAAAAAATGTTATCGCTGCAAACAGCAAATAAAAGCAAAATAATTTCTTCATTAAATGAAAAAAGAAAAAAGTACGACTTGAAGAAAAAAACAATTTTCTGTTGGCAACATCCCAGGTGAAGATAATGAAGATATGTTTTCAAAACAGATTATATAATTAACTGATTGTTATTTAATTGATGTTGGGGTTTTTCTTTATAATCTGCTTTTAATGAGGAAAATAAGGTGACCGCAAGAAAGGGATTAGCATGAAAACGTTTGGCAAGAAGTGTGGTGGGTGGGGTGTTAATTGCTTTGCTGTGTGTGCAAGTAAATTTCCACTTAATCAAAAGCGAAAGAAATTACAAATATTAATACCTAATTTCGTAATATTTGGGGGGGGGGGGACGAAAATTATAGAAAAGTGAACGAAAGAGAGGAGAAGTAGAAGAACGGGGGAGAAAATGAAGAAAAAAATACAAAATGAAATTTATGAGGAAATTTCACAGAGAACAAAAAGAGAAAAAATGTATATTTATTGTCGAGGGAAGGGCAGAGGGAGAGATTTAAAAAGTCGAGATTTATACAGTGTTACCATGGTAACATGGAAACATTTGAATTAAATAATCGAGATAAAGAGTTATTTTTAATTTCTTGGAGCGTCTTGAAAATTGGCCAAATCAATAGATTCAGCAAGTGAACCGAAAGAGAATATAAGGAATAAAAAGTGAATGAATGTAAAAGGATATTTGGAGGGTGAAGGGGGGGGTGACGATGATGACGACCCCCAAAGAATGGTAAAAGAAAAGGAGCGAAAAGTGATAGATGCGAAACACAGAATCTGTTCGTTTTGTTGTTGTTGTTCAAATGTCACTACGAGAAGAGTGAAAAGAAAACAAAGATGGGGATTTCTTCTTGAAATGAGACTTGCAATTTTCTTTGTGGCGTCATTGTTAACGAAGAAAATAATATAATCTACTCATCATAATCACCCGTCCTTTAGGGTAAAAACAAAGAAAGAAAGAAAGAAGAGAAATGGTCTTTCTTTGACTCGACGCTCTTGTCTCCTTTAATCGCAGACTTTTCTTTTTTTTTTTCTTTGCAGAGATTGTCGGTTGCTTCTTTTCTTATTTTGGCAAATTTTGATTGGTTTCAGCGGGCGTCCGGCAAAGTCTTTGTGTTCTGTTCACTGAAGAATAAGATCTATTTTTGTATTTGTTTTTTTTTTCTTCTTTTTTTTTTGGGGGGGGGGTAGAAAGGGTTCGGTTCGAAAAAAAGTTTCCTGGCTCTATAAGTGAAGATGAATCAATTATTCAAATAGATAACAAGAGAATGTAAATATAAAAACGATGGCTCTATAAAAAGACTATTTCCTACTGGAGTCGGTATTCGGTGTTCGAGCCTGGATAAAACAAAAGACGCGACATCATTAATTAGAAAACAGGCGTAAACCAATCGCTCTGTCCTCAATGTCGATCCATTTGGTCCTTTGTTTGATTAAATCGAAAATGGTTCAAATCTAGAATTCATTTTAAGTGGTCATTTTTCAATTCTTATACGTGTCATAAAAAACATTGGCAATCATTCCTTGTTCTAAGGACATTGTTTTTGCAGGGGGAGAGAGAGAAAGAGGGGGAGAGAGAGAAAAAGGAGGAGAGAGAGAAAGAGGCGGAGAGAGAGAAAGAGGGGGAGAGAGAAAGACTTGTGATTAAAACCATCATTTTTTAAATTATTTGTAAAACTAGACAAATATTTAGTGTAAACACAAGTTTAATTAACAAACAAGTATCAACAATTGTCGGTTTCGTCACTTCCGGTCATTTGGCTCGACTTGTGTTTGGCTTGTGATCTCGGAAGAAAGGTCACATTAAGTGAAATATTGTTCAGATAAAGAAATTAGAATGAAGAAAGAAAGAAAACAAAAAAACAACAGGAAATACTCGACGATAATTTCTCCTGGATCCCCAGATTTTAATAATTATATTTTCTCTTCAAACATGTAAATCTATAGCAACATGAATGCAAACTGCTTCATGGCGAAACGTAATCAGCCAAGTAACGTCTCAAAAACAAGCACCAACGTTGTTTTTATGTGCCGTGTCTCCTCAAGATGTAGGCGATCATGGCTCTTCACAACTTCCTGTCCTTTGTAACTCGTAATAAATTTTGTCTTTCTGCTATTTCTCCTAAACCTAGTTCTGCCATCCATTTAACTCAAGTTCACCAAGTATGTCATGCGTTGCTTTCCTGTCTCCCCTGCCCTCAATCTGTCCTGAGAGTATCAGATTTTCTAAGCCCTCCTTCCTAGAAACCTCAACTGCCCCTTCCTGGTGTTAAGTATGAGCTTCCTATCTGCTTCCATTTTCTCTAAAACTTCGTCGTTGCTCACATGTTCGGTTTATGGTGTCCTCAGCATTCTTCAGTAGAACCACATTTCTGTTGCTTCAAGTCTCTTCTTCATCTTTGAGGAGATTGTCCCGCACTCACTGCCATACAGGTGGGCAGATATCATGTAACAGTTTGGTACTCATTTCCTTGTTCCTAGTAAAGTTTTTCTATTTCTTAATACTTTGCTTAGCTTTTGAAATGCATCTTTGGCTCTCCCAATACGCCTTCGGATTTCAGTGTCACACTTTCCGACCTCCGTTAAAACACTTCCTAGATCTTTGTCGTCATATTTATCACAACGTTTCGGCCGTTGTACGCACCGGCCTTCTTCAGGTGGTTGGAATGTCGAACTGAACCCTTTATTTCGCTCGCTGGAGTAGACGTGCCATGTCTAACGGATATCAGTTATCTCCTGTTAATTCCCCTCTCCAAGTTCTCCACCGCCTTAACCAGGTATTGAACTCACACTCTTTGGGTCCTGTCACTGGATCTAACTAACGCTTTTATCCACTGTACCATGTGTTCTTGAGGACCCCAGCAAGCGAAATAAAGGGTTCAGTTTGACATTCCAACCACCTGAAGAAGGCCGGGACGTCCAACGGCCGAATCGGTCTAATAAATATGGCAACAAAGACGAGGTCGATAGTTTGAACAATGAAAATAGAGTACATAATACATCATCTCAGAGATATAGACAGATACTTCCTAGATATTTAAATTTCCGCACTTGTTTGATTTTGGTTTTCAATTCGCACTTTGGGTTCATCGTCGCATATTCAACACTGAAGCAGAGTAGAAAAATGGAACTAAAGACAATGAGGACAGTTTATGTGAAGGAAGATAAGGAAATATGTTTGGATTGGGATCATTTCCGGCTTTTTAATTGGAAAATAGCGCCATTAGTCAGGCGAGGAAGGAAATTGGGAAACACCTCGACGAAGCCATAGGTAATGAACTCGACACATTGTCTGTTGTAAGAGATTCGGAAGAAGCAGTAGAAATGCCGGCTTTTCTTAGACTTACTTTCAGTCGATCTTTGCGGCAACAGGAACTCTACTTGTTTGTAGATGCAGCACAAACAGGTGCGACTCTAGGTGTTGGTTATTTGATCTGCGCATGCCCACCAACCCAACTACCACTTTTCTAATGTAGAATCGATAAATTAGTCTCTATAAATCCATTTCGACCCAGTCAGAAAGAGAAACAGGAAGAAAATGAATTGCGTGAAACGTATGACTCGATAAAATCCATAGTAAAACTAACAAAAGGTGCTGCTTTTTTTTTCAGATCTCAGACAATAACAGGGAAGTTTTCGGATACTTCCTCAGAGCAAGAAAACACGCAAAGAAAACGTCGAAATAATTCAAAATTCGCGTGAAGAAATTAATGGGAAGTAGGAAAGGTAATTGTTAAACATTAGAATTTTTCTCTTCTTAGAAATTCAATGGCCGTCACATTGCATTACAAAGTGAGAATAAGTGAATTTCTTTTATTAAATATGAAAAAAATATTTCGTATAGACTCACTCTGTTGAGTTAGTGAAAACAGTTGTCTCTCTCTATAGAAATAAAAACCACGTGACAACGATCGGAGTTCAGGGGGATAGGGACCCCGGTATCTAGGACAGATGTGAGAACGACACTCTCTCACTAGGACCTGGGGGCATGCTCCAAGGTGAATGGACCAACTCCAGAAAAGTGAACCACAGTCCAGTTCTGAAGAAGTGGATACCAGTTATTTATGTGTTCAGTATGTTGTAAGTGACGCTACACATTCTATGTAGAAGAGGCCAATGTCTCTATTATATTTTGTAAGAAGATAAATATTGTCATTGTTCTAACTTCGTTTAAGTTTTTTCTTTAGTCGTTCGCACTAAAACTAACTATAATGTTAGTAAGTCACTAATTAGAGTAAGCTTGACATACACTCCAAGTCTATTGGCTCGTTTGTAAAAAAAATTCCTATCACAGAATAGGATTCGAATTTCTTATAAAGAGTGCAACAAAAATAACTTCCACATAATGGTAAGATATTAGCTAGATAAAGACACTAATGCCTTACCAGTATATGGGAGGGTATTTAAGTAGCACCTTGTATTAGCAATTAATATTAAGTTTAGACTATTATGTCTTTCTTCTTATCTCTTTTGCTTTGAAAGATATTTCTAGTTTTAACCTATCTGAATTTATGCTTAATAACGGGCGTAGAATATCGATGTGGGAGTTAAATAAACCACGCAAATAACATGAAAGGAACAAAATAAAATACTAAAAATTGATGGTACTTCATAAATTCAGATAACAAAGATTTTATGAGTACGGGGGGGGGGGGGGGGGTAAAATCAATAGCTATAAGAAAACAGGGGGGGGGGTAAAATCAATAGATATAAGAAAACAGGGGGGGTAAAATCAATAGATGTAAGAAACAGTCACCAAATTTAGTAAATTTACTCTACTGATCGCACTTCCAAAAGAAAGAGATACAAAGATAGAATTAAATGAGGGAAGACCGTGTTGCACACACTTTTCATATATGTATATCTCAACTCAAACACTGACGCGACGCAACTACCTCAACCATCAAGTAGGCTCAGAAGAATAGAAAATGATCATGCATACATGTGTGCGCGCGCGCGCGTGTTTGCTAATATAATAAAACTAGATGCCAAAGAGAATTCTTTAAGAGGTCGTATATTTTATCACCCTCGGTTATTTTTATTGGGTTGAGAGGGTGGGGTAGGGGTTAAGCGCAGATAAAAAGCCATGCTTTGTATTAAAAGATTAATATGAACCCAGATTTTACTTCAATGATCACAAGCAAACGAACGCAGCAAAGATATCAATCAGACAAAGTATCAATTTATCTATTTTAGGCTTTGCTTCTGTTTGCGTTTCTCTGGAGGGAGGGATGGAGAGGAAGGGGGAGAGAGGGAGGGAAGGGGGAGAGAGGGAGGGAGAGGGAGAGAGAGATAGATAGATAGATTCTCTATTAGTTAAAATTTTAGATATTGTTTCTTTGAAAGCGCCGGTCATCATACAACCACATATCGGTAGGAGGCAAGCAAATTGTCATGACATTGACTATAATTCTGTAGACTAAAAGATGCCAGAAGTATCAATTATTAATACCTACTTGTCTACGTGTGTTTCGATCCATCGTAGGTGCTGAAAAGTGTTCGTTTCCATCAAAAAGCTTTTATACAAAGAGAAAAAAAAAATGATTTTGTTTTTTTTACAATGATGTTCACCCTGTACAAAACCCAAGGGTCACTGTTTGGTTAAATTTGGTGGGGTAGGTATGTCCGAGAACTTTTTATTATCTTTTCATACATACTTTCATGCTTATAAATTATTGTTTTTTTTTTAATCTTCAATAATCTCTTAAATAGGGGAGACACTATACATGAATATTTGAAGATGCGACGATCTTCTCAAAGATTGAGAAATTGCGTTTTTAATAAATTAAACTACCATCTCGAAAATACTAAGTCGGAAAGACAGCCGGTGTAGTAAAAAAGGATTTTGGGTACATTTACATCCGTTTAGATTCTTGAAAGGAGAAAACATTGTTCTTTTGTTGCCTATCCTAAAACTACAAAGAAGTAAAAAGGAACTTACTCTCCCTTACATTTCTATAAAATCAAGAGAGAGATAGCGAGAGCCTCCCTCTACTGTGGCGCAATTCGTAGCCGAGCGGTAAGGAACACCGGATCAAACGATGGTTTCTCCTACAAAGAGGGACGCAGATACGATTCCTGCCAGAGAGCAGATTTTCTTCATTGACATTTCCCGAGTGTGCAGACGTAATACAGTTTCAAGTACAAAAAAAAAAAAGGGCGTCTATTTCAAATATTAGCATCCTCAAATAATAACCTTTCAGTAGAAATGTCACCTTAAAAATAAATCCATTAATTCTTATGTGTGTATCATATGTGTGTGTGTATATATATATATATATATATATATATGGGTGTGTGTGTATACGAGAGATAGCTAAGACGGCATAATAAAGTCGGAGAGAAAGAGGCAAGCAAGTAATAAAGAAAAAGGGAGAGATTAGAAAAAGACAATGAAATCGAGATGAAGCGAGATATACAAGCAAGTATTGGCAGTCGGGTAAGATAATAAAATCTGGCGTTAATGTTGCGCCTCGTACGAGGCTGGGTTTTCTTAATTTAGTGCTTTCTAATACGCAATCAACACGGACATTTGTCATGGTGGCAAGAGGCATCATTAATATTGTGTACGTACTCTGTCTCTTTCATTGGCACGGAGAGCAAGGCATACACTTTATGCTAGCTACTTCCTTTGAAGACAAACAGATCAAAAGGAAATGTAATAATCTTTTATGTCGGCACTGAAATAATCAGGAACAGCAGAGGTGGGGAATGTGTAGTGAAAAGCCAAATGTTTCTAAAAGAGTGAGAGCGCTATCAAAAGAGGCAGATGACTGCATTGACGATTTAAGGTTGGATTTATGGTCTGTCTCAAGATAATCCATCTCAAATTGTGATCAGGTGGAACGTGGGGAGAACGGGGGTGTAGCAAGAGCAGCCCTGTGTCGTGTCCCTCTTTACAAAAACAAAACAAGCAAGACAAAAGAAGAACCGACAGAATTAGCGAGAGGAGACATGGACAATTACGAGCAATTCATTTTCAAGGCATTAAACTTTATATGCAAATCAAAGAGTTAATGACGGGATGATAGATATTCTTCTCGGCTTTGGTCTCCCGAAACACAACTCTGCCGCGAGAATAAAGGTGGTTTCCTTCCTACAATGATTTAACAAAGGAAAATAACACAGGCAAAGATCGCAACTAATTCTTTTAAGAGTAGCTAACCAAAAGACACCCATAAACAACACTGGAAGGGTATAGCTCACTGGAAGAGGAGAAGAATACAAGCGCAACGCTATCCTGTTCTCACTACGCTTTAGGGCATTGGCAATCATGGTCCCCCACTCCCGTACCGATTCTTGTCTGCTATCGTCTTAGGCAATAAGTGGTCTTTATGACATCAGTTCAAACTTCACTTACTCTTTGTTTTCTTCCGATTATTTTTTTTTTATTTCCGATAAGTCCTGTGAGTGTTCAATTCTCCAAACTTGATGCCCTCAAAATTTCAGCTGCCTGTTTTTAGAGCAACCAATTTCTTTGTACTTCCTATTCTGGTTTGAGTTTCGTTTGTCACATGCCGTGTCCTTAATATTTCAACATCTCGTTTGCTTCAAGTCATGTTTTCATTAATGACGAAATCGTCCCGCTTTCACATCCATATAAAAAGGTAAACATCTAGCAATCCAGCACAATTTTGTTTGTTTCCAATGCTATTTTTCGATCCTTTAATATGGTTACTGAAAAAAAATGTCTTTTGCTGTTGTCTGCCCAGATAGTTGAACTTGTTTAAATTTTAACGTGGCCGAAATGTTAGCTCATATCACAGACTGTCCTTTTACCCAACCACAATACATTTCGTCTTCTTACCGTCCACACTTAGTCCTTTCTTCTTGCTTTCAATGACTACCTTATCTAATAATTCTTCCATTTTCTTTTGTTCTGAATTTGCCATCAACGCAATAGTTTAGAACACTGGTTCTCAATCATTTTTTTTTTTTTTTTTACGCATGGATCACTTTTCATTTGGGGGGGGGGGGCATAACAATCCGTCGAAAAAAAAGTTCATTTTATTTTTTACTAATAGATAAGTTCAGGAATTGCATTATAGAAATATCAACTGTATATGCTTTATTTTGAAGTAAAACTAATTTAATGAAATTAAACTTGTATTTAACAATTTTATGGAACATTTCTGTACACGAGCGAAATAACTGTTTTGTTTTTTTGGGTTTTTTTTCGTGAATCCCAGGAATGTGACATGGACTCGAGCTGAGAATCACTGGTTTAAAACCTGCAGCATCTGCAGTCCTTACTTGGTGAAAAGAATTTCTAATCGGTTCGTCATGTATTCTGAATTTTATTGGGAGTCTATTTCTTTCAATGCACAAGAATCATGTTTGTGAAAAAGTCGATTATTGTAAAATGATTAAACCTTGAATAGTTACAGACTCTTCAGTTGCAGAACGAAAGAAAACATTCAAAATTGAAGATTTCCGGACAGTTTCAGGAATTACAGACGAAAATAAAAGCAAAGTTTATTTTCATTCATAGTTTCGAAAAAGAAAATAAATGTGTATTTAATCAATGTATTGGTTTTAGTAAAACCGTACGTCAATATTCCATTTCCTTGAAAAGGAAGACATTTATCACAAGCATAAAACTAAGTGATATCATTTCCATGATGGCCGAATGAAAAACTGAAATCACCACCAGCATCCGAAGTCATCTAAATGAATGTATTTTGTTCTCCAAGGGCAGCTTTCACCAATATTTTGCTTGTGACCTGCAACCATTGTCCAAGCTACAATGCAACTTATAAATTTTAATCTAAACACACGCAAGTATACATTCACGATGGCAAGCAATATGCTAAAATGATCAAGACGATCCGAATTGATACAAACCATGAAAGTATTTCCAAATTGTCGGTCAGGTCATCGACAAGAGACTTTTACTGGCAAATAATTTTATCAAGAGAGGGTTTGGAGGTGTGTTGGTTAAGAGATTGCGTTCTGGAGTTACCCATGAGCCATGGTTTTTCGGCAGTGAAAGAGATGCACCGGAAGAGGATTGGATTGGTGGGGGGGGGGTATATTGTTTATTGTAAATGAGTAGAAGGGAGAATTGGCTGGAAAAGGAGAAAGAAATCATTATGGATCATTACGCTTGGAAGAGAATCAAATAAATTATTATTATTGTTGTTGTTGTTGTCGTTATCATCATCGCTGAATTAAGTTGAACAACAGAGAGGCTAGCAAATCCGAAGAGAAGATTGCATCTGAACAATGAACACTTAAAGCAATTAGCAACAATTACTCTATTGCTGGTTGAATACAAATGTAATGTTTAGTAAGCATTGTTTAAGATTTTGTCAAGTGAGCTGAGCAAATCCCCGAACATACAGATGCTAATAACACACAGGCACACTCACATTGAATAAATGAAATAAGGTTGGCTTTTGCGAAAGCTCACACACACACACATATATATATATATATGCAGAGCGTAAAAACCATATGGAACATCGACGTTTTAATGTAGACACTTTGTTTTGCAAAATACAATTTATTAATCTGCTTTTTCTGCACCCCCCAGCAGAAACCGAACCCCCCCCCCCAAAAAAAAACAATGTCCATTTGGAGGAGGCAAAACACAAAGTTGTTTATGAAAGGATTGCGTCGGATGGAATTTCAGTTGGCTTCCAAACAATTATCTAAAACAGTAAACAGAAAAGGAAGCCGGATAAGAACAATAATAAATTTATATGTTTCAAAACAAAATGTCTACATTTAAAACACGGAGCCTGTTACGTGTGATGTCTATAAACAACAGTTTGTGCGTGAGTGGCTATTGTATGAATCAAAGTGAAGGACAGCATTCTCATATAATACATTTATTTATTCAATCAAAAAAACCCTTGAATATCTTGTGTGTGTATATGACGCGCGTACACTGCGACCATCACTTTCCCGATATCTGATAATTCGACACATCCTTTAATCCGGAATACATCGTGCACGATTACTTAAATTGCTTACTAATCTTGCGTTTAACCAGTTAAGCCCGATTTAATCTTCTAAAAGACTTAATGCTTTCAAGATACGAGACGCTGATAATTAGTTGGTCAGAAGCGCATTAGCTTGATGCGAATTTGTTCCGTCCGAAAATATGGATAGCCCGGAAACAAAGAACGCCGTAAATTCTGCCTTGCGTCCGTAATAATCTCTATGTACTAGTTGTTCAAATAACTGAACAATATAAGTACTGCTTTGTTAAAAGAAAAAAAGAAAAACAAAGTTATGTTCACTTTGTACATGGTCCGAGAGCCGCTCGAGGTAGAGGCTTACTGAGGGAGTTTGCTGCGTGACAGTAAGAGGTGCAGTTTATAAGGAGAAGTGAGAAAGATAACGAAATATTAAATTTGTATTTAACCAAAAAGGGAATATTCTTAGATGTCTAATACGGGGGTGAGGTATTAATAATCGGGGGGGGGGGGGGATTTTTCTAAATATTTAATAAACGGGAAAACGGAAATTCATTTAAAAGACTCAAAAACGCGAAATTAATAAAGGGGGTGGTCTTAAAAAATTTGAGGCGGCAGTAGTAAAATTTCCTGCAAAAAATAAACGTCAATACTCGTCTATTGGACACTTAATTGTTACTGTTTTCACTGTTGAATGTTCAACTGCAATCTTCCCGATTTCTTTGTCTGTTATTGTTTACGGCTTATCAACCTTTTGCAGGTTATTTAAAGTCAGAAAATATTTTTAGATTATAAGATTTATTTTTTTAAGATAATAATCGTTTAATGATACAAGTCTTACTAATTAACCCATAGCTGGATGAAAAAAAAGAGGTTGATTTATACCTTTCCCAATGGCATTTACGCGTAAGTGAATATAACAAACCCAACATAAATTGGAACTCGGCTCTCAGATTAACAATTCCGAGCCATTATCCAGTACACCACCTACACATCCAAGCTTACAGCTTCCAAGTATTCACAAGCATTCATCCATCAAAGCCCGACGTTGCTTAACTTCGTTGATTGTAAGGGAACCGGTGTTTCAACGTGATGTGGCCGTAAGCCTTGTTCTCTGTTAGGGTAAAATGAATGTCAGATTTTAAAGGGACCCTGAAGATGAGAGGGTGTAAGGAATAGTTTTTTTGTTTGTTTTTTTTTCATAGGGAACTACTGCACTTAACTGTTGACACTAAAAGTGCAGCAAATGACTGACCACATGCTCTCTATCTGGTCGTGATGGGGCGTTGCAACAGAAATAGACAAAAACAAACCTTTTCAAGTTCAGTGCAGATCTGACATTTTAGACTGCCAAAAGAATGACCAGTTGATATGATCTCAATTGACAAAGTGGATTATGAAGAAATGGTGGATGTCATCTCCCGTCGAAATGTGTACCCCCCTCCACTCTTACTCTGCCAGTGACAGGCAGTTGCAAAGAGATGGATGCAGGGAAGAAAGAGGAAACAGTTTGCAAACAGCGGAAGAACGGTAAGAATCTTTTTTAAAAGACAGAAATGGGGGGGGGGAGATATAAGATGGCGAGTGAAGAGGCTGGAGAGGATATATTTACCCAATCATCAAAACGAAGACATCAGATTATCACCGACATATAGCTGTTCTGACTAACAGACAATCTATGCATTTGCAAGAGAAATGAAAGCCGATGCAATAACTTGTTTCTTCTTGCTGTTTTGATTTTATAAATTTTAACTCTCGATTTCATTAAACAAACATTTAATTCTTATTACAAAAATGGCAAACTAGCCATGGTAGTCAGTATTAAAGTAGTTGCAGTTATGACAATCTGCTGAACCATATCCCCGTCTTAATAGCTGCTAAGATTTTGTTTTTCTCAGATATATTCGTCACAGGGTCCCTCTTTACAATATTATTATCAGTATTTATTCCCTTATTGAATGTTCATTCCTCGGGTGTAAGATTAAGTGGCAGAAGCCAACCCAATGTTACAATACTTTATATTCTAAGTTTTCGCCCATGCTATCATCTACATAATTCTGACTCTTCTCCTGATTCTCACTTCTTGTAGCCTTTTAGGCTCTTTGGAACCGCTCCCAGCGTTCCGATACCGACTGGCATGACTGTCACCCCGATGTTCTGTATTTCCCTCAGCTTCCTAGCAAAGCCGAAACAACTACTATTACAAGGATTGTCATAGATTTTTCCCCCAATAATTCTCAATGTTCTCCTGGGAATCTTAATCAGAATTAAATTATCCCGATTAAAGATTCATATAATGTGATTGGAACCCACAAGTTAGCATCAAACCCCAAACACCTTTTTTTCTTTCTTTGGAACCTCTGGGTAAAGATCGAGTCTCGAGCTGATTCTAACAGTATCACTTTTAACCAGAAATCATACAGACCTCTAAACAAGTGTGTGTGTGTGTGGGGGGGGGGGCTGTTGCATCAGAAGGATTGCACATGGGAAAAGTTATCACTGACGATGAATGAAAGCAAATCACCTCTCCAACCCGCATTCCTAGCTTGAGATGAAAACAGAAATTAATTAAATCAGATTACAAGATAGGGAGTTGTGGCGGGTGCCTAAGCACTTCATAATCAGAATTGGAAATCTACTTGTGAAGCGAAGCAGTTCATATTAAATGGCTGTAGAAATATTTCGGATATCAGAAGAGATGAAAGTCGCGAATATTTATGTTAATTCAAAATCTATTAAATGCTTTGCCAAGTGTAACAAATAGATACTCCAATATAGTTTTTTTTTCTTCAAAAGTATCTGTTTTTTGCAATATTCTTTAAGAAAACCATATTGAGATTTGTACTCGAGAAAATTTAAAATCTTTCAAGTATGCAAAGACACCCAATCTTCCTTTGGTTTTGATAAAAAAAAAATCCCCAAATTTCCAATTGCAGTAAACATCTTTTGATGATAAAAAAAATATCTCAATTCCACGCTGTTGATAAGGTTTAAATTTTCCTAAATGGTGTAGCGCTGAAAGGTTCTCGGCCGAACTAAGCAACCCATCCAAAAAGATGTCTGTGGTTTGGTCATATTTTCCGAAGTGGGTCGAACCAAAGTTTTTTTTAGTCTTTTCCCAAATCATCAGTAGTTAATTTCTGGAAATAGTTGTTTTGTTACAAAGTACCATTGTTTCCTTGAGACAAAACTAGTACTTGAACCTTCAAACTTTTGTTCCCTACAAGTTTAGTAGACCAGAACAGATGAGCTGCCGCAGACCATAGCAAACTAGTCATGTGAAACGATCAATTAATATATGAAAAACGAAAAGAAAATTCGAAAGATTTTTACTTTCTTTTCATCTAAGCTTAAAGCCAGCTTAAAGCCTTTTCAGATATTGTAAAGAGAATTTCATCATGCAAATCTGTTGCAGTTTTGCACGCAGGCGATTAATTCTATTTGCCTTTGCTCATCAACAAAAGAGACAAGAGAAACTTCCGAAAGGAAATGGCAGATTCTGCCTAATCAGTTGCCACAAATTCTACAAATCCTTTCTTATTGAAATCTCCTGCTGTCAAATCACCAATGTAAGAACATTATTTTGCTTGAAAGTGAGCCAAACAACGGGCCTTAAGGGAAATTGTATCGAAACACAAAGAACGGCCCCAATAAAAAGAAAGATACAATAAAAAAATGGTATCAGTCCAGCTAATGGATAATAAAAGCTAAATATCCTCCTAACGGACAATTTTTTGATGGCATTTTTAAGGACATAAATAGTTATGGCTTTCTTTTTCTTTTTTAATATTTGTGAATTGCTATGAATGTTCTTTGGAAAGATAAGCATTCGTTTTCCTTTGCATTCTCCATGGTTTTGAATTCAGATTTGAGACAGGATGCTCTCTCAAAGCTAGATAACCCAGTCTGCCTTACTATTTACCTACAGATGCTAAGTGAGGATTAAATGGTCCAACCTTCTTCTAAAAGCATTAATGTAAAGTAAATGCAACGAACTTGGTTGAAATTTGAACTATGTCCTCTGATTCCATTTCCTAAGTCGATAACCGTTACGCCAACCGCACTGATGGCATTAAGTGTATTAAAGCATTATAGGCTGATAACTAATATACTTTTGATGATCAAATTGAAAAAACAAACAAAAAACAACAAAAAGCTATAACATACAAATAAAATTCACAGTGGGGAGCTGAAAAGTTTTCGATTCGACCAAAAACCATAAAAAAATGTTAAGTCAGATTTTGGAAAGAGGGTAAAGTTGAGAACCTTTCAGTAACTCTTTGGAGGATGAGATTTGTGTAATATTTTTTTTAATCAATTCGTCGCAAGCAAGGCGATAATGCCACTAAGACGTAAAGAACTACTAGGAGTGAAAGAGAATAAGAACATTTTAGAAGGAAGTGGAAACCGAATCGTAAACAAAGGATACATCTCTACTCCTTTTCTAGAGGAGGTTTATCATTGTTAGTAATTATCAATGCACACAAAACTGGTAGAAATATTCAGAACCTGTGTCAGTGATGAACGAAAACGTACTGCCCTTTCATCACCTTTTACAAAACTGAAGAAAAGAACTGAAGGATGTTTAGATGGAAAAAAAATGACAATGACAGATTTTAATTTATTTTCAGGTTCTATTTTCATAAGAAAATTGACAAGTTTTCTATAATTAATAAGATCCTTTTTTATTTTGACAAGCTCAAGTTTGTATCCACAACCTTCAAGGGAAAATTGTAATTTATATATAAAACACAATGTAACGTTCACGAAATCTGATCTCTCTGTTGGAGTAATGAGATATTCCATTATTATGGCAACAAGAGGCATTATCCAATGCTATCAACAAACACACTTTGCTTTACCATAACAGCGGAAAGTCTGAGCAAGTAGGTGCTACCATGCTGCTAATACATTGGTTTCATTTCTTTTGTTTCGCGTTAGCTTTCAATGAATATTTTTACATTTCTTTCTTACATGCGATAAAAATCTGGGATCACTTACTTGGGAAATCTAACCAATGAAATTGCGAAATTAAAGATTGCTGTCACTTTTTGGCAGTACGAATACGTTGTTGCTATTATTATTATTATTATAGAGAAAGAAAAAAAAACTATTTCTCTTTATTTTACCACGGAGTAAAAAAAAAATAATCAAAATACAAATAAATTCTTGTATTTGAAGAAGCAATCTTTTCACGTTATTCTCTGGCCAAACCTGCAAAATGTCCCCGGGTAAGAGAAAGTGAGCAAGAACAAATTATTCATTCTTTCTTCAGCAGAGATTCAACTTTTTTTTTCTCTTTTTACTCTTAAGCATTGTGTTATTTCTAAAAAAGATAAATATTGCTGACGTTCTTAGGTCAGTGCTAAATTTCAGCAAAAGTTTCTATGCAGCAAAGCTAACAATGCCCGATCATTTTTCATTGTACTGATTACAGTGACTGGGAGGGGGGAGGTAGAACACCAGCAAGAAGACGAATAAAGTGCTTTAACATTGTAACACCAGGTGAAACTGTAAAGAAATGCAGGTGCAAAAAAGTCCACCTGAGAAACTGAAACCCCAACCCCTCTGCACCTCTTGTCACCATCAGTACAGGTGGGGAGACATGACCATTAACAACAGGTGGTTGGTGGTAGCCCTGTTTTCAATACGTAATTGTAGGGAAACACAGCCAGGTAGAGCCATAACTCGTAAGTTTAGGAATATATATATATATATATATATATATATATATATATATGTGTGTGTGTGTGTGTAGATACATAGATAAAGTATTAACATGTTGCTAGGTAAATAATTACAGTGTATGAAAGACTTGCCTAAGGTTTTCATTATCACATCAGCCTTCAGGCACAAATATATTAATTTACCCCTAGGGGTGATGGCAACAGGGAGGCGAGTGCGTCACCAAATCACACCAGATGCCCTGTTAAGTTTTATGTCCAAAAGCAGTGGAACTTTTAAAAACACATTCATGCCTTGATGCCTGCAGTCAAAGATCTTCACAAGTTGTTCGCCTGTTTGTGCTTCTTGTATTATTCTACCCCCCCCCCAATAGTGAAACCGTCAACGAATACATAAAAAAACAAAATTCTTTTAAAAGAATCAGATAAAAATTAAACAGATATTTTCTGCGACTGATAGCTTCGTCTTTGTCATTATCTCAAAATGTTTCGGTCGTTGTGCTAATCCGAGATAAATTAATTAATGGGTTCTGTTCGAAAATCCTTAAAGGTTAACCGGATTGATAGATTTACCTGAAGAAGGTCCCGAAGGCACTACGACGGAAAAGTCGTGATAACATCAACAAATACACGTAGGGACATTAGTTTGAAATTATGTAAGATAAATAATGAGAACCTTGTCACAGAAATTCACACAAGAATTTTCCATTGTAGATTTTTGACTAAAAAATTCCAAAACAAAAAAATTCTTGATTATTTTAGAGCTGTTGACCTTATAAAGTTCTAAGCAATTCAAACTTTCATCGTTTTTATCACGATATTAAAGCTAATAATCTAGTATTTATCTTACTTTAAAATCTCAAGTGCATTTTTTAATCATTTTATCCCAAGCAAGTCGGCAAAGCTTCTAAGACGCAAGAGGTTAGTGAGAGTTAAAGAGAGAGAAGACCCAGTTACCCACTGATTAGAGATCCTTTTCAAGGGCAGTTGCCAGTTTTACTTTGTCGGATCTGATGGACTTGATACTAAGGCATTAGTAAATAATTGTCATCAGCATAAATGCCTAGTTGGGAACTGATACACTATATTATATCAGGAATTTATTCTGATAATGCTGATGATGATGTCTGGGTAGCTCGTGTTGCTGAGAATGAATTATAAATACATATTATAAATAATTTTATAATATCTTACATATTTGCGAAGGAAAGACATATATTTACGTTGCTAGAAAAGAAAATAATTTAAAAGCTAAAAACATATTTTTATTTTTGTTTATTTACAGATCACGACATCTATCAAAGAGATGAAATTTAGTTTTTTTATTATTGCATTATTCCAAAATTTTAACACATCAGCAGATAGCTATTAATGTCAACAACTGAGCACAAATAGTTATTAATTAAAAAAAATAGTAATTAATGTATAATATTATCCATAACTACATGTACAAGAATGTTGTTTTTGATAAAAGTTAAAAAAATAACCATAAATACGTAAAAAATGCGTATATGGTTGAAAATTCCTTTTTCCACAATATAGCAATTTGTGCTGTTATAATGCTTATTACCTAAACAATAACAATACTGAATATTTTTTTTTAATATTAAAGTATATTTAATCAGATCTCCCCAATAATACCTGCCAAGATCTCTTGACGTAGGATGGAAATGGAAAAAATGTAACATTTTCCAGAGAATGTGTTTATCCGTTTCCATTTCAAGAAAATGGATGACCTTTTATAACAACAACTTCTTCATTGTGGCCACGATTTTTTAAAGAGTTTATTTTAAAGAAAGTTTGTCTTTTCAAACCTTACTTTAATGAAAATTTCAATCATATCTTTTTTTTTTACTTTAAATTGTTTTTCTTCAATATTGTCTTGAAAAGAAAAAAAGAGAAAAAGTAGCAATTCCTTTTATGACAATTAATTTGTATTTTAATTGGTAATAATAATTGATCATCCATTTGCTGGAACAAAATGAAAGGAAAAATTGGAGCCTTCTGCACGAAGCCATGATGCACAAGATGGAATATTAAATCAATTGGTGTCCCCCTCAAAAAAGAAAGCTCTTATCAATTCTACATGAAGTAGCACTGGTAATATAAGGACAACAAGTAAATGCCACCCATTAAAAAAATTGGCTGATACCAGGTAGGTGAGACTTGTTAGAATTCACTAAGAATTAATGTCATGCAGTAATTGACTTAGGAGAAAAATCTTTATAAAATTCATTGCATCGTTTTATTGTAACATGAATGAAAACTTTTTTGATGATTTCATAAACAAACAACAATGATTGGCATAATTAAGAAATTGTTTGCATGTGGACTGAACGTTCAAATATATAGCATCAAGTTCATTATTAAGTAGCTGTTTATGTAACCTACGATATCACACACTATCATTATTAAACAAATACATTCAAAACGTTTTACTCTGTTCAACTAACCCAACAAATTCAGATATTAAGCGATAATAATACTTTCAGTTGTATTTTAGGACCAACTGCATTCAAAGTTAGTAAACACGAGAGTGCTGAAAAGTCCTCCGCCCAGTAAAGAAACACTTCCTCCATAAAAAAAGCATTTAATACTTTGTCTGATTTTGGGGAACTAGATAAAGCCGAGAACTTTTTAGCACCCCCTCTATACATGAGAAAGTTTTCAATTTTTATCATTACTGCCCACTGTCTTTACCACTACTCCACCCATCAATTGGCTTTTTTTCTGCACTAAGTAAACACTTGTGGTATTAGGAGAAAAAAATGTTAGTAATTTTTTACCTACTGGATTAAATGATATTGAAAATCAGGAAGGAATGGATTGTCAGGGGTCATGAACCGATAGAATGAGGGTATTTGTGATTCTTATTTGAATTCTTGCTGAAAAGAAACATCTTTCTAAACAGTTTTTATTCTTGTAAAATCTACAATGATGGAGGAAGACAAAATGGTTAATGTAAATGAGAAACAGTCATAAAACTCCAGTCTACAATTCAGAGGCGGTGAGGAGGAAGATTGGGTTGATGCCAGCTTAAGCAGCTCTCCTGCCAGGAACTGAGCTTTTTTTTTCTTTCGTTTTTTTTTTTTTTTAGGAAAAAAAAAAAACCTAGAAAGATAGTCCTTATTTCTGAACACAGTAATTTTTGAAATGTAAACCTGCATATTGCTGTCTGCAATAACTTCATTGATTGATGGTGATTTTATTAAGGTTAAAAAAAAGAAAGAAAAAAAAAAAAAAGAAATTAAATTACATTTATAGTGTACTTCGGACAAACTGGTTATTACTTGGCAATAGAAGTCGCATTCAATACTTCTTGCAATAATGATAGACATTCATATGATGGAAGGCTGGCTTGTTCTCTGGCTTTGTTACTGGCAAGGCTACAATTTCACCCATCTTCAACTGGGCCTTTCGATGTCATCATTAAACCAAGACAGAAGACTGGGGAGGGGGGGGGCTTGCAAATTACAGACATATAAAGTGCATGCTATCCGAAGAGTAATTGACGGAAAACTCCATTTAATTAGGGAGTTGGTATCTATGAAATGCCAGCTGAACAGACAGAATTTGCTATCCCAGGGAGGCGGAAAGGGGTGGCTAAGTAGAGGAGGGGGAGGGCTATTGGAAATCAAGATTAATCACAACACACGAAGAATGATGCTCTTAATCAGTGAAACAATCGTACAAGTTTAAGCGGCTGAAGCAGAGATTCATCAAAAGTGAACTGCTTTTTATTTTCAAGATACTACAGAACCTGCAATGCGCTTTTTGAATTTACCTACTAAATTTGAATAAACGCAGATATAGATTAACATAGAATGACCGATTTGAAAGAAAACAAGAGACCAATTTAGATGAAGCTGCTGAGTTCTTCAGGAAAATAATGTTTCTTCTTGAAGTGGATTTAAAATGTAAAGGGAAATTTAAACTAGAAATTCTACAGCGAGCAAAAGAAAAAAGTATTATTTACAAACTTACCTTAGCAACATCTTTTGCCAGAAAAAACAACAAAGATAAAGATTCTAGTCAGAACAATGCGAAAAAAGCATTTGATAAGTTGAAGAACTGCTGTTGAGATGATTAAGGCCCTGCCATTGTAACATTGTGCCTAATTAGGCGAAGAGTGTATGTGTTGTTCTTGTTGTTGTTGTTGTCAACTCGGCGTACAACAAATAGGACAATAGGACAGAGAACGAAGGGGCCCAAAAGGTAAGAAGAGTTGAATTCATAACAGAAAAACTGCCAGGTGAGAGATGGGGACAGTGGTTGTGCGGGTGGTGACTGAATCTGTTTTTAGCTTTACTTTCTGAATGTCATTTGATTCAAATTGAGTTGAATATTTGTTTCCTGACGTTAGAAAGTTGTTTTTCAAGGACTTTCAAAGAAATGGCAACAGATGAAAATATAAAACAACAACATCTACAAAGAGGAACTTTCAAAATCCACTTCAAGAAGAAACATCATTTTCCTGAAGAACTGATAAGCTTCATCTAAATTGATGATAAAAATAAGAGAAATGGAAAAAACCAGAGGCAGAGAGGGGAGAGAGAGAGACAAAAAAAAAAAAGAAGAGGGACAGAGATGAAGAAGAAGAACAAAAACAAACGAATAAAGACCAGAAAGAGGAGGCAAATACCTGAGACCAGTTGGAATGGTAAGGAACAGTGCAAGGGATGCAAGTAATGGTGAAATAAACAAATTTTCACCTTCAACCCACAAAAAAAAAAAAAAAAAAAAAAAAACTTCTCCAAATTTAATATTTTGGCATCATAGATAACTTCATATCTTGAGATATGATATGCCTGTGCACACACAAATATTAAATATAATACATAATATTTTGACAGCAACTTTTCATTTAAACATGTTTTATTAAATACATTGGACAAGAAAATATCTGGTAAGCCTTTTCCGGAGTTTTTTCTCTTGTCAAAAAAAATATTTAATGTCAAGTGGAAATGTGTAAAGAAGCTTTTACCCAAATTGTGTAATACCCCGAGGATTTTCGATCATCGTTCATTTTATACACACACAGATTGTTAATTGGTTCCAGAGATCACGACTAAGGTTTAAAAATGACTTAAGTTGAAATAACCACATTATAAACAGTAAATAAGCACTCCCCATTGCCTATTACAGTATTTATATGTATGTACAGTATTCTGAATATAATAATTAAGAATAATTAAATAAAAACCAATCTTAAATTTACCTGATGCGTGACATTAATGTTGCTTGTTGGGGCTGATGTAAGAGGATGTTACATCATAGCTGAGGAACATCAGAAAAACAAATTATGTTGTGTATGAACTCATTTTAAGAATTTATCAGGAGTGCCTTGAATCCTTTTGCTCTTCTTATCTTCAAGGATAAAGTTATAAAGGAGCAAAAGATTTGTGACAAACCCCCATAACCTTTGAAAAGCGTTGAGCATTTCTATTCATCTCTTTGAACAAAGGAAGACATTTATCCAAATGTGCAAATTCTTCTTGTATATTCTTGATATAGCATTATGCTCAGCATTAGCACTTAAATTAGAATTTTTCTTCGGAGCCATGGGCAAAAATGTATTCTAAATCACAATTGAAATGTAACTGAAAGAACGTCAATGGCAGAGCACAGATGTAAACAAGTCTGAATTCAAAATCAGTGTTAGAGTGTAAAACCACACACGAGTGCCACCAGTCGACAGAAATTTGAAGAACATCTGCCGAACATACTTTATTATGCTAATTTTTTTGTTTTTGATGATTAAAATATTGATTTTAAATTTATTTAAATGATTATTATTATATGTGTTTATTGATTAGTGTTTTGACATTTTTAATATTTTTAGTGGCTGACGTAAACTCAAGTTAAATGACCTATGTTGAGTTTTATTTTTCCATAAAATATTTTAAAAAAAAAAACAATGTATCTTTGAAAATGACTTAACTTGAAATGACTTAAGCTGAGATATCAATGCGTGTGTGAAATGGTTAGTTACTTGTTCGTAAGCATATACCCATTTGCTAGGATGATTAACAAATACTTGTTGCAGATGTGCCTGTGTTTTACACTGCAACTATGCTGAGTGGACTTTAGTTACAGTTTGTTAGTGCGTGTGTGTGTGCGAGAGAGAGAGAGCACATAATCTGTCATGATCAACAGAATTTGGCCAGTGTACTTTAACCTTTCAGTCATGATAACTCATGGCATTCTGCTGTCACAATCAACAATGGCTTCTAACCAGTTTTATCTCCCCAATTGCACTCACAAGGCTTTGGGTTAACCTGGGATTAACCTTTCGGGTATTTCTCAATAAATCTATAACATTGGGATCCATGTCCACCCCACCAGATCAGTAATATCTGGAAGTCACTAAATTTTCACTTCCAAAACACTATTTTTTCCTTCATTTACACCCACTATGAAAAAGATTTCTTTAATTAATGAGTTGACAACTGTGTAGAGGTTTTTTTTTTAAATGTAGCTTTTCATGCACATTTTCTATCACTGTTGAAGCATTACCCACATTACCTGTGCTCATATCCACTGTTTGGTTAGCTTTAACATTCAACAAGCTTTGATCGATGTTAATAGGTGCAATTTTTTCTGCATTAAGGTATTCAATGATACACCTCTGCTTCATGGCACTTTCATATCAGAAGCAATTTTGCCAAACCGCCACAGAGCTGCTATCTTTAACAAAGCACCCCCCCCCCCAAATGAGGTGGGTAGGTAAATTCAACCTCTACCCACTTACCACTGACACTGACAGCTACCTTGAAGATTATGGGACAACATAAGGAAATAGGAGTTGTTACTTTCAAAGTGACAATGTGTGTGTGTGTGTGTATATATATAT
Organism: Acanthosepion esculentum; assembly: GCA_964036315.1. Taxonomy (NCBI): domain Eukaryota; kingdom Metazoa; phylum Mollusca; class Cephalopoda; order Sepiida; family Sepiidae; genus Acanthosepion; species Acanthosepion esculentum. Next base: position 10,772,549 of record OZ038511.1, read on the forward strand.
ATATATATATATATATATATATATATATATATATATATATATATATATATATACACACACGTTATGAGGTTTCTATTAAAAGTCATATATTTAGAAAACAAGCTTACAGGACCCTAACTAATGAGTGTGATCCTCCCTAATTTCTCAGTGACCCATTCCTATGGTCTCATCTCAAACTAAGCTGGTCTTTGTATGTGTGTCACTTATAAATAAGTGACAATACGGAAACATACAAAAGTAATTGCAAAAACTTGATCCTAATTGTATTTTAATGTCTACACCTTTTTTTTGTGTGCTGTTTACCATATTCATTATCCTCGCATACAGCCAGAAATCTGCAATCTATATACACCTCAAGAAAGTAAAAAAAAAAGTTATGCCAAAACCTTTTGGTAATCACAGAAGTAACAAAATAAGTTCAGTTTATTGTCTGATTTTTGGAACATATTTTTGAATTTCCAATATTTTACTTTCTCATGCATATAAATTAAATTAAAATAAATATATTTTAAATGATAATTAAAAAATGATTTTTGTTTGGTACAAAAGATGTCCAGTCTATTAGCAAAAATACAAATGCGTTGTCAGAAGTTAGAAAAGGTTAAATCCAAAAAGAGAGAATGATTAGCATTTCATAAAACTCTCCACGAGACAAGATTGGTTTAGTCATTTTGAGATCTTCGGATCAAATTGAAAGTTTATCTCATGAAAAATTCATAAGTGTAAAGTGGCGATGACTGTAAAATGTTACCCTCCTGCACATCTCTCCCCAATTTGCTGCCAATAAGTATTCAATGTTTGGCTCACACCCAATTCCCAGCAATACTCAGGTTGAACTGTTGAGTAAAGACAAGATAATCTGGATATATCTAACCAATGACATTTCGAGAACAAGACGTTTAAGGAAAAACTGACAAATACTGAGTGGATATCTTAAGATTCAATGGAAACATTTTCTTGTTTGGAAATAGGAAAAGCAGAATAATCATAGAATTCTTAAGCAAAGCTTTACTTGGAAGAAAAAATAAAAACATTAACAGAAGCAAATAATTAGAAAATTTCCTCATTGAGAAAGCATTTCAACAAAAAAAAAGAAATGGTTCAAATTGTATCATTTAGTAATATTTTAATTTTTTATGGTTATTTATTTCTTTTTTCTCTCCATTCTCCCCCTAACACCACACCAAGATCAGAACAAGACATGCTGCAAGATGAAACCATCTTCTGGCAACATCTTGTAATCAGATTTTAAAAATGAATCAATTTTATGCAAATTCAATCTCACTCTCTCACTTCCTTCTCCCAGCCATTGCAGTTTCAAAGCTCTGAGGGGGAAACAAGTGTAAACATGAAAAGAATATCTACAAGACAATTATTCCTTGCAGGATTCCATCTGCTTCAGTTGGGCATTGATTTTTCTCGTCTTCTCTTTCTCTTAAGCTTCTTGTTGATTAGAAATAGAACAATCTTAGAATCTTCAACCATGTCTTTGTTGTTATTGTTGTTGTTTAAACCTCCTGTACAAATTTGAAGCACAATTCATTTCTAACAATTAACCCTGATTATAATTATTGCTTTTTATTATTAATTAAATTTCAATTTGTTTTGCGCTATTTTCTAGGATAACATCTGTCGACCGTTCCTGTTGAATGCAACAGCATGGAAGTCAATAGAATTTTGAAAAGCAAAGAGACAAGCAAATCGCAGTGGAAAGCAACATCACAGCGTACAAGAAATTCCAGTACAAAAATAAACTCCATTATAGATCGAACTGGAAATGCAACATTGGAAATAGTTTTGAAGGAACAGAGACCAGATTCTAAAACTAAAGTTTCTAAATGTGTCATCTTAAATTCAGAGCTGCATCATATTCTTTATTCTACAAGTTGTTTTTTAACTGAGTATCTGTATTCTTCTTGTTTTTTATCACAAAGTTGTAGCCAATGTGTTTGTTGGCTTTCATTGCCGACATTTCTCATGACCGATGAAATTGTCAGCTTACCCTACAGATTCTTGGCTTTCCTCAAGGCAACAGGGGGTTAACTTGAGAATGCAGCTATCACCATTGGTTAAAAGATACTGGTGTATAAATTTTTGCCAATGGCAATGCACACTTCATTCAGATGCAACTTTTCCATCATTCTGCTTCAGTCAAGGAGAGAAATAAAAAGATGCAACTTTTACAAGTGAACTAAAAGGTATATGAAGTGGGTGCAAATATTCCCCCTTCTTACTAATACAGGACTCTCCTGTAGAGTATTGGCTCACAGCCTCATCCCACAAGATATCGCTGCTGCTGTTTCAGTAGAAAGTAGTGGAGTTGCCAGCCCCACCATAAACTACAGGTTTTGAATTCACAGTTATCATTCTCCTACACTGGTTGCCAACCAAGGCTAAACAGCTCAATTTGCTCTTCTATTTAACCTGTAGCTGAGTGGGGGGGGGGGAGATGAATTCATACCTTTCCCAAGTGTATTTGTGCAAAGCAATAAATTTGGTATGCCCACTCCACTTTCCACACATCCACTAATGTTGTTATACAAGTGCTATAAGTGTCATTGGAGCAGACCCCATACTTCATCAGGAAAGATAACATTTTTTGCTTTATTTATAGAAGCATCATCTCCTATCTTTTGACAATTATCATGCTAAGTGAGACAAATTGTATTTACAGCTCCTTCTTAACATGGCAATAATATCATTTTTCCACCACCGCCCCCCCTTTTTTTTTAGGGAAATGAACCCCATGAGCTCAAGTGTTTTTTATTACACTTCATTCTACACTTATTTCTTTCCTCTCAAGCTAGCAGAGTTTGAATTATAACCGAGTAAATTGGTTCTGAAAGCATTGGCATCCCCTCCCTCCTGCCTTCCTTTTCAAATCCAAACTCTCTTGAACGCATGAAGAAGAGTAGGTCAAGCACCATTGCTCCACACCATGACATCAGCTACCTTCATTTTTTCTTATGACTGCATTTGCACATCTTGGTTGCTTTAAATCAAACCATTTTCTCCCGCCTGCTTTCTGAAAATTCCCCCCCCCCCTTGAACATATTTTCATTTTTAAAAGATTAAAAAAAAAAACGAAAGAAAAAAAAAAAACGAAAAAAGAAGTGGCTTTTTATCAGTTAACACTTTTTTCTTCTTATGGAGAAAAAGTGCCAAAAGCAAATTCTGGAAACTTTTTTTACAAAATGATAGACCAAAACTAGAACAGATGCATGTGTGTTCATAAAGAGTGCGGGGTTTGGGGGTTGGGGTTCTAGGAGGAGGAGGAGAGAAGTATGGCTAAAAAGAGAGATGAAAACTGCCTACAAGGGTGAGACAAAGAGCAAAACCATAAACCCTTTGGTCATAGAAAGCAGCAAGTACTACAAGGAATTGACTACAGTTTATTATTATTAAGACTGAAATTGTTAGGGTCAACATTGTTCACTAACAATTTTAGATTTTCGTTAGACAAAGACAATGTGTGTGTGTGTGTGTGTGTGTGTGTGTGTGTGTGTGTGTGTACACACAAAAGTTATATGCAGTGGTACAGACATACAAATATCAGATATCTTCTTTTATGCACTTTTTCCTTTCAGGATGTAGGCAATCATGGCTCTCTACTACTTCCTGTCCTTTGTAGCCCTTAGTAAATTTTATCTTTTTGCTATCCCTCCTGCCAACCATTTACATAAGCTCATTAAGTATGCTAAGTGCTGCTTTCCTCTCTCCCGCTTACTTTCAATGTCCTATATGTGTCAAATTTTCCAAGCCTTCTTTCCTCATTATGTACCCCAGAAATTTCAACTGTCTCTTTCTGATGCTATATATAAGCAGCTTTTTTCTATTTTCTCTAAAATTCCAAATTTTTCATGCATATATCTTCCTTTATATATATATATATATATATATATATATATATATATATAGGTGTGTGTGTGTGTGTGTGTGTGTGTGTGTGTGTGTGTGTGTGCATGCATATATAGCTAGTGCTGGAAAGTCCTCAGCCCTTCTAAAACAATGTCTGATGTTCAGTCATTTGGTCCGATGTTGAGAAGTCTGTTTGAGAACATTTTTGTATATATAATGTGTGCTACAGTTATGTGCCATGCATGATACACGCTTATGTGATCATGTATCTTTTGATACATGGCTGACGAGGCAGATTTTTTTCCTGCAGTAGGTTGCCATTTCTTTCTGCGGTATACCAGTTGCCATCCAAGGCTATAGAACCAAGTCTGTCCTGCTATTTACCCATAGCTGGGGGGAGAAGAAGAGGATTAATACCTTTCCCAATGCTATTAGCACATTAAGTGAAAGTAATGGATTCAACAGGAATTCAAACTCGGCTCTCCAATTCCTCAGGCTGAGCTGCTATCCAATACAAAGAAATATACAGAATTGTATGTATGTAAAATTTTGAAATAACATTGTAAATGATAAAAGACAAAATTCCTAGACCAAAAGCAAAAGAACCTGGTGATCAATCCAATGAACAAATTATTGATTGATTAAAAGACTTATCAATTCTTTCGAGGTTATTTAAAGCCAAAACACATTTGGGATTTTAGCACTATTTTTTGGCAAATGAATATTGCATTAATAAATTTTGAAAATAGCAATATCTTGCAGATACAAGTCCTAATATTTAACTCATAGCTGGGGGACCAGAAATGAATTCAAACCTTTCTGCAAAGGTATTTACACATAAGTTAGTGTAGCAAACCTGACTGGACTGGAATTTGAACTCGGCTCTCCGATTTCTCATCCTGTGTTGCACTGAGCAAAGATGTTAATAGCAGAGTGGAAACTTATAACTGCAAAGTCATGATTTGATTTCAACTGAGTGTTGTCTGCGGCAAAAAGATATTAACATGGCAAAGCTTTTAATGATCAAATTTCGTCATCTTTTCCTCATCTTCTTTTAGACCATCAGTCAATTTTGTATGGAGAGAGAGAGAGGGGAAAAACCAAGATTTTGTCAAAGTGGGATTATTACTTTTACTTTTTTTTGAGTTGCTTTTTCTAACAAGAGACGGAAGGATTTAGTTTTCAAATAAAAACTGACAAGAAAGCCATAAGGAACCATTATCTTAAAATAGATTCATGTTAAATTTTTTTTCAGAAAAAAATAAATAAAAAGATGAAGTGAAAGAAAATGAAGATAAAGAATTTTGGATAGGATTTTTACCATAAAGAGGTAAAAATCAAAAATTCTTCACTGCCATGTTTTGGGAATAAATAAATAGTTGCATTTTTACAAAATACTTTTTAGAAAATATTCACTCGATATTTTCAAACATTTGAAATCAGTTTTTAATGAACTGTGTAAAGAGAAGGCATTTTCAAACTTAAAAATATATTTGTAAACAAAAATACTAAAAACACATTTTAGGACAAAGTACAAAAATATAACATTTAATCATTAACTGCCATTGATAATGCTACTCTGGTGATTAGCTCTCACTTCTTGTTCAGTGAGAAACATCAACCATTTTGGATCCAAGGCACCAAAAACAATCAGCAAGTGGTGATTAGCTCTCACTTCTTGTTCAGTGAGAAACATCAACCATTTTGGATCCAAGGCACCAAAAACAATCAGCAAGTGGTGATTAGCTCTCACTTCTTGTTCAGTGAGAAACATCAACCATTTTGGATCCAAGGCACCAAAAACAATCAGCAAGTGGTGATTAGCTCTCACTTCTTGTTCAGTGAGAAACATCAACCATTTTGGATCCAAGGCACCAAAAACAATCAGCAAGTGGTGATTAGCTCTCACTTCTTGTTCAGTGAGAAACATCAACCATTTTGGATCCAAGGCACCAAAAACAATCAGCAAGAAGCAGAATGGCAAAATGTACATTTTCTATCTTTTTGACATGGCTTTTTGCAGACATCTTCAAGATAACTATCCAGTTTTTGAATTCATATCCTCACAAAATTTTGACCATTGTTGATTTCTTACACTTTTAAGGATTTGTTGTGCTACTATTTTTGTAATGATTAAAATGTGAATGCATTGGTTTCATATATCAAGCTTTCAAGATGTTTTTTTTTGACTTCATCATCATCAGAAAAAAAAGATAGATTGCTTGAAATAACTTGGTGAGACAAGTGGAGAGGAAAAGAGCTGAGACACCATTATGGTTTTGGAGACACACAGGAAATATGATTTGTTCCTAAAAAGAAAGAAAAACCTTTTGTACTTTATACAACAAGGAAGACTAGGCATTTGGGTGGGGGGTAGAAGCCACAACTGTAACAACAGGCAGTAATGGCATTATGTATGGGAATGACCTGGCAAAAAGTCAGCTGGACACTGGTTATTTGAACAAGAAATCAAGAGGTGGAGAATTAAAGTGTACAATGTTTCTGGCATTTCAGCAAGATGTTAACAGTATGCATGCAATTGATACAGTGTTTGACCCTTGCCAAGACTGGCACCCAATCAATATTTTAACAAAACCCTCAGCTAATAAGGGCCAGCCTTATAAACTCTCAATTCCACTCAAGTGTGGATATTGTTTTCATGTCGAGCGTCACAAAGTGATTTACAGGCAGGCAAATATCAGGTGATCACACTGCATTCATCTGGTGGATGTATTTTGAAACAAAGCCTCTGCTCTGTCATATATCGTGGATTTATGGACTTGTTCCAACAACAAGTGCATCATCGATTTTACATTCCTCCTACTCTCCATTGCAGGACAGGTTTATATATATTAAGAAATATTTATCTATTTATTATTGTTAATTTGGTGTTAGCACTGAAACATTTATTTCACTTGACAGTGATAATGATTCCAAACTGGGCTGGAAATATTTGCTCAGCATTTTGATTAGGTCTGATAGTTTTACCATCTCAGTCACAGTGACTTGCTACAGAAATTCATGACATTTGTTTCAGAAGTTCTTCTTGACAATATTTATACTAGAGCGACTTTTGCTATTAAATAGATCTACTGTACAAGCAGCATAAAGACTGAAGAGGGGGTCAATAAATATTTTGAGATTATCTATATGAACAACAAAGAATATGAAATCGGTATAATGAATTTATACCCATTTCACTGTTGTTATTGGTCAACACACAAAAACAACAAAATTAACCTGTGATCTTAGGTGGTTAAGGAATGTTTACCTTGCTACATTATTGTAATGGAGGTGGAGGAAAAATGTTATTAATTCCCTACACAAGGGCATAAAACAACAAATACAACAAAGACGACATAGCGTGGAAATAAGGGAGATAACTGTGCCTATTCCCAAAACCAATCAATACAGTGTCCATGGAGGAGATCTAACGAGAGGAGAAAAATCAAGCCAATGAAATGTTCAAAATCAGTAATAACAAACAACCATAGAACAAATAACAGCATTTCTGGAGATAATTTTTTTAATTTTATTTATTTCAGCAATTTTAATTTTCTCCCATTTAGTGTTTTGAATATTTAAGCATTTAGCTGTCAGTCTTTCTAGTCTTGGATCAATATGAAACTTCACAGGTGCTGGTAGTTATTTAAGTTTAGAAAGGATAACAGGTGGAGTCAAAGGTTGGTTGACTGCTGCTCAATTGAGAGCAAAATGTCGGAAAAAAAATCAGACAGAAGATGGCGAGATAAAACATTTTGTTGGTAAAATATGATAGCAAATAGCACAATCAAGCATCTTAGGAAGAAGTGGTGAACGGCCTTCATCCATCAGTGAATTCATAATTGTTGCTGCAGATGAATGTAGTCTGGCACAAGGCTAATACAATTTGACATAATAGACATTAAAGATGCTAAGCTTAGTCTAGCACAAGGCAACAACTTAAGGAGTTTCAAGTGAATGGCCTGAAAATGCATGTACAGCAATCCCCCTGTACACTTTGGCTAATGTTGCCCAAACTGTAGTTCACCATACTAATAAATGTCTGGAAGCTAAAGGCCAGCATTTTGAGCATCTCTTGTGATTATAGAGTCCAAAGGTAACTTGTATTAATCTTGTGATGTTTTTATGAATTGTGTATACATTGTTTTGGTGAAATAAGTGAACATTGAAGTCAACACTTAGAGGCGACAGGCTGTTTCATGCTAGATGCAATTGTCAGGCCAACGATTGCGTCTAGCATGAAACAGACTGTCGCCTCTAAGTGTTGACTTCAATGTTCACTTATATATTTACATACGATCTATCTCTAATATTGAGCACTTTATCCCATAAACATAACACATCTTAAGAGTATATTTCTTCATATATATATAAATAAATATATATATATATTTTATTATATATATATATATATATATATATATATATATATAGTGTGAGAGAGAGAGAGAGAGAGTTATCAATATTTCCTAAGCTTAGTTGGGTGGTGAGATAGCTGTTGAAGATAGAACATTCTAAATAAGTAGAGAGAGATTAAAATGTGTTAATCATTAAACTACATTAAGTGCATTGCATGAATATTCAGGTATTTTTGTTTTTAAGAGTTCAATGATTCATGAATTCTTCAACTTGATACCGATTGAAAGAATCTGTTCACTTGAGAAAGAAAGACATTTTTGGTGGTGCCTTTTATAAAAGAAATGTCATTTTTGGTTTTCTTTTCTGTCACTTCTCTTTTGTAATTCCATTCTTCATCCATTCAGCATTAACTTTTTTCTTTTCTTTTCTTCTTTTGTTACCAACATTAATAATATGTTTCTAGGTTTCAACAAGTAACCTTTAATAAAAGAGGGTGTGGCACTACATTTTTGCTTTTGGTTTGTTTTTGTTTTGTTTTTTTCAAATCGATTGTCTATTCATTATTTCACGAAATTAGAGATTATAAATTTAATGAATACAATGAAGAGCCAAAGAAGCAAATAAATTGACAAAATCTATTTTTATTGAAATGAAACCCACATTTTGTCTTCTTTCTTGGAGAGAACAAACAAAAAAATCAATTTGAATAAAAATCTGTTTGGTCTCAAAGAAACAATTAATGAGTTCACTTCTATATGAAGAGCAGTTTTTGGTGCAAAATGCTTTTCGGAAGTGAAAGTAACAAGCAAAGCTGATTGCCGCTAATAACACAAACTGCATTGGGAAAATAGAATAAATCAACAAGCCACTTATAAAATCTGCACAAACATTTCAGCTTTTCTTTGAAAAGACAAATAATGCATTGAAAAGCTAAGAAAACAAAAAGAGTCTCATTACAAATCCATGCTTGAAGTGGAAATGGTGACAACACACACACACATATACATCCTCCTATATATATATATATATATATATATATATATATATATATATATATATATATATATAGGAGGATGTTCAGGGACTGCAGTGGTTAGCAGTTCAGAACTAGAAATTAGTGAGCTTAGTTCAAATGCTAGCATATATTGGTATATTAGTATATGCAGTAGTGAATACTGGTATATTTATTCAAATTGATTTTTATGTAGTGTAGAAATGATGACAAAGAATGTGTGTGTGTGTTTGTATATATATATATATATATATATATATATATATATATATATATATATGAAGTTGTTCAGGTAGTGCAGTGGTTAGCAGCTCAGAATTAGAAATTAGAGAGCTTAGTTCAAATAGTGGCCAGGTTCATTACATTTACTTCTGCATTAATAGTTTTTGAGAAAGGTATGAATCTATCCTTTCTCTATAGGTTAAATAGCCATAGTTGTCAACCAGTGTAGGAGTAATTCTGAATTCAAAACTAGTATGCAGCCCTGACAATGCACATATTATACAGAGTCATTGTAAAGATTATTGAGTTGACAATTGTGGTGCTAGGTTGTGGACACTATGATCTCAACTGCAATCAACGAGGTAAGTAGGGTGTCTCTGTATCTGAGTAATAATAGCAAAGATTGTTTCTACTTAACAAACCCATCAAGCAAAGAATTTTTGGAAGATAAAGCATTTGAGGTGAGAACAAATATTCTAGATGAAAGAACAATGAATAAATAAATAAAAATTTTAATCTTGTAACACAGAAGTTGTGGATTCATTAACAGATTTTAATCTAATAGATACTACAATATCACTCAATAAATTCTGTAGATTTATTATTGTACTTGTGACCCGCAGGCGTCGGTCTGAAAGTGACGCCTACTTAATGGCAAAGGAAGTTAGATGTTCTACACCTGAAATTACATTGAGTGTTCAAGCCCCAAAATATGCCAGTTTTGAATGCAGATTTTCAAGGTAGGCAGATTCTCCCTATTAGGATAAATTGGCACAAAAATCTTTTCAGTATATTCATGAAAGTGTAAAATATGCATTAGCTGCAGATGGTGTACGCATGTTTATACAATACTGACGACATGAATGTACAGCTTTCAGCTGACGATTCTGTGATAAATGTATGAAAGTGAAACTGCTTGGAAAAGAACCAAAACAGTACATGTACTAAAATCAATTAGGTACCCAAATACTGGAATAGTCACTTTATTTATTCCCAAAGAGAATTCAGTTTCTTCTCCACCTAACTTTTTAATTCTATGTGTGCATGCATACACATGTATGTACATGACAGGGTTAGCCAGGTGTTTGAGAACACCCCTTTAACGAACATATAACTGGAAAACGGGCCCCAACATAATGTTAGATGGCATGTGTGCCAAATGCTAACATTCTCATTTTATTTCCAGACTTATCAAGAGGTTTAAAATGGCAGCTTCCAGTCTGACACAGATAACAAAAACACTTATGGCACAAGTAATCAACCATAACAACTTGGAGACAGTGTCGTTCTTGGAAGTTGCCAGGTGAACAGGAGGAATGACAGGTGGCTGTGTGTGGATTTCAATACAGGAGACCTCCAGTGATGAGTGTCATTTTCAGGTCATTTTTGATAGTGTTGGGGTTTGGAATCAATGAGAAATTATGTTTCTCCACTTTTGCCCCCATAGAACCACAAGATAAATACCATCACCTGAACTGAGATGCTAGACGTGCTGGCCAGGCACTAGACTGCGGGGGATAGATGTGGTGGCCAGGCACTAGACTGCGGGGGATAGATGTGGTGGCCAGGCACTAGACTGCGGGGGATAGACGTGGTGGCCAGGCACTAGACTGCGGGGGATGGACGTGGTGGCCAGGCACTAGACTGGAGGGATAGACGTGGTGGCCAGGCACTAGACTGGGGGGATAGACGTGGTGGCCAGGCACTAGACTGGGGGGGATAGACATTGTGGCCAAGCTGACTTTATAACTCTTTTAATTCTTATGTATATTTGATCATAAAAATGTTCAAAGTGATCAAAGGCTGGCAAATATTGTGCATTTTCTGTCATATTCAAATGTTTATCTGCTAAATGTATTTTTATGAATGAACTAAAAAATACTCTTTCCATAATGGATCTCCTAACATATTTGCATTGGATTATTGGGGGGGGGGTGACAGACAAAACGTGATGAAAGGGCCGATTTGTATTCTTTGCATAAGAAGAGTTTGCTTTGTGTCACTTGTCATGTACCCGACAGAAGTAGAAGTCACTGTCCAAAATGGCACATAGTGAAGCAGTTAATTACAATTAAAAGGGTTTGGGAGCATTGCCAAAATCCAGAAAATAGCCTTCTTTCATATCTGCCTGCCTTGATGTCAGTTCAAAGTTCATTGTCTGCTACAGCTGATGTGAAAAGCTTGAAATACAACTGTGTATATTTGACTGCTTAATCCTGTGAATTTTTCTCTAAAAATACTTACCCCCCCACACACACACACACACAAAAAAAAAACTTTCCTAAATTGACCTGGCCTTTAAGAATTAAACTGATACTTTTTTTTTTTTGCAATCATTGAAATCATTTTTTATGGGGTGGGGGTGAGGGGTTAGAAACACTCAAAAATCCTTCCCATGGAAATCAATAGTATTTGCTTCCTTGCTTTGTACTCTTTTGGCTTTTTTCTAAAAGATTTCTTTGGAATGCTCTGCTTTTGGGGAAACGTTAGTGGAGGAACAAGAGAAAAGTATACCAGATCAAAAATGACCGACATAGGCGCGTTACTTTCTATGAAATGTGTTCATATCGAAATAGAAAGTTTGCTCATCCATTACCAAAGGGCAGTGGTGTTCTTTGAAGACCACATGCCTCGTTAGATTTGATGTTATCTCCTTGTTTTCCTACCTGGATTGAAAGTTTCTGTCAAAAACAGATGCAATCTTATGAACACACAAGGTTATATTAATCCTGTTATCTTCCACAGAGAAACTTGACACCAGCAATAATGGTCACATAAGCAAAGGATAAAAAAAAGATCTCAATAGCAAATGGGTTAATCAAGATAAACAGGCAACATTTAACTCTGCATCCATCTTGAAAATAAATCAACAAAAATGAAGGAACAAATTATCAAGTTCTTATCAAAGAAAATCTTTGAACTTCTTCCTTAAAAAAACAAAAAAACTATTTAATATACAAAATGCGTTTGACATGAACTTGTAAGAAATGTTACTACTTCTTTTAGGTAGCATATTCTTTCAGAATGTGAGTTATACTAGCTCTCTACAATTTCCTGTTCTTTGTAGCACTTAGTAATAAATGAAAAAAAAAGCAAGTCATAAAATCATTTTGGCGAAATTGTGGCTACAGTCAAAAATAAAAGCTTGAAAACTGACAAAGGAAAAAAGATAATATCAGGAAAATGCTATTCAATTTTGAAAGACTATCTGAACAATAGAGAAGTGTAACAACTGAATCAAATCCTTTAAGGTCAATGGATCATTGAGGTCATTTGGTTGACCTTTTTAGAATTTCAATGACAACATATTTCAGGGATTTTGATTTGCCAACATTTTTAGCATGTTTTATCTTGCTAATCTAACAGGTGTTGCTTGCCACATAAAGTCCTACGTGTTACTTAACTGTATCAGAGAGGAAATCAAATATTCTCCCAACCTAGCCTGAAAGGTTACAGTGACTAAATTGAATGCATTTTGTTTAGAAGTGGGAGAGAGAGAGAAAGCATAAGAATGTAATCCAGAGTCAGAAACTTACCTGTAAATTATTCTTTTCTCTAAATGAATATAACAGGACCGAGTTTAAGCAAACCAATTCAAACATCGTTCAACCGCCCCCACCCCAGCTTTCTTCATGAATTCAGTATGATGATGTTTGTCCAGAACACATTCAAATCATTTTGAATAGCTGCAATTTTGCCACTTGATAACAAATGAATGTGGATCTTACCATACCTGCGAACAGACACTCTCCTGAGAGGTTACTCAGTCGGTACTGAGACATCATTAAGTGATCTTGTGCAGTGTATGTCTATTACATTGCCAATGACAGAGCAAGTGGTATGGCTTCTGCAGAGTTTTTCTCCTTTTATGTTTCAGCATGACAATGCCCACCCCTGGACTCCCAGGGTTTTCAGCTCCAGATTTGGCCCCTTTCAACACTTAGCTTATCCCAAAGCTCAAATGTCTGTGGAAACATCGTAGACAAGATCAAAGAGAATGTGAGAAAGCAACTGATGATGATGATTTTGAAAGAGGACAGTTTTAAAAAGTGGAAGAGGATAATATATCTGCTTTGAAGAAGACTAAGGTACCAATATTTGGCATGAACTAATAATGCCTTTTGCTAATAGCAAACAGGTGGATAGGTTCCCAGTCAGAGCTTTGTTATTATATACGGACTTGCATACAGACATACAGCTACACAAATTTTCATACATTTGAAAAAGTACATTCCAAATGGGTGTATATAAAAATTAAAAAAAAAAAATGATACAAATTTTCTCCAAGACAATTGATTAATTAAATGTAGATAAAAAAAAAGAATCTTTGATCTTTGCCACTCCCCACCCCAACATATAATAGTAAATAAAAACATGCCTGGGATCAGGAAACAATTCTGGACTTCATCCTGACTCTCTGCCACAGCATGCACTACATCCTTTTGCCTATCGGTAACAAACAAGAAAAACTCTAGTCGTAACATCGGCATGTGATCTTTAATAACAATAAAAACAAGCCTGTTTCACTAATTGGTCCATGTTCGTCTGAGATCAGATCCAATGCAAAAAGCAACAAGCTAAAGTCAACAATGCGAAGAGACATCTGCCAAGCTAACATCACCATTAAAGACCAGGGCGATGATGAAGAAGAAGGTGATGATAAAAAGCACAAACATTGACTAGAATTTCTACATTGAAAAGATCTAAGTGATGAGGTTGTCATGTGAGAACAGCAGGAATTATAATGAAGTCTAAATACACAACTCTAACTGACAAGACAAAAACTTTGGGTAAAAGAAATAAAACATAAATGATGCAATAATTAGGAAAGGAGAGAGAAATAAAGTTCATCTTTCATGTCCTGACAATCAATGATCCAAGCACAACCTTTAGTCTGGACAAATTTAGAAGATCTATTTCAATGCCAGAGAAGTTTACAAAAAAGATCACAAATATCTCTCTGAATGTAGTTAAATGCAAGTAGAGTTATTTATATTTAAATATATTATTAGAAATTTCTTATCAGGTGACAGATGTGTCAGTTGTCATGTTGACACTGATCAGAGAGAAGGTTGGCTGGTCATGACATTGTATGTCTCAGTTGAGAGACAAGCATAGAAGAGGAGAGTCGAGGATCATTTGCAATTGGATATTGATCAATTCACTAATCTTACAAGCTATTGACAATGATTCCAATCATCGCTGGTTATGCAAGAAAGAGTCTTTACCCAAAATAACCTAGTCAAAAAATACCCAAGATGAAACCAAATGGTCTGAGTTTTTTTTAACAGAAGTATAAAGTATTAAATCCTGCAAATTATGTTATGTAGACAATGTTTTGATGAACCAAATCAGTATTAGAAATAAATATGGTAGAATTCAATAATTTTTAGAAACTTTAAGGCAGTGGTTCCCAAATCGTGTGGCAGAAGAGGATAGCAGGTGAGGTGGAATGATTGAAAGACAATCAATGATTTAGAAACAGTTTTTAAAAAATTCATGTGCCAAAAATAAATATGATTTCAAAACTTAAAATATTATGGGTTACTTGTAATTGCATACCAGTAGAAATAATTATTGAGTGATTTTATCATTGTGATATTTTTTTTTGTTGCATTGTATCAAGTATTAAGAATATAGTAACTAGGGTCTGCAAATTGGAGGAGAGAGTTATCAATGATAATGTTCTGAGTTCTTTCAAGAGCTGAGGGATCATAGCTCTTCACAACTAGCCCAAAACTATTATTTTTATTATTATAAGTAGCATTAACGATAGAATACCCGTTATTGAAATAACATTACTTTTTGTGTATCTTCTTGAATCCTGTTCTTTTATTGTCTTCTCTATTTCTTTCTCTCTCTGTAACCTTTTAGTGGCTTTATTGTCTTGTGTGGGGTGAGATGATTAAAAAAACAAATGTTACCAAGAAAGTCAGGACGTCGAATGCTGATTTTCTGGGCATGTACGATTGGCCTAACAATGCTACGACCTCTACCTGGCATTGGGTCGTACATCAGCTAAAAAAGTGTGTATATAAAATAATACAAAAGAAGCGTTTAAGATAAGTAACAGTTGTCGTCGTCGTCGTCGTCATCGAAATAACAGCAGCAATAGTAGTGAGTAACTAGGACATTAAAGGGTTGCAAATACTACAAAGAAAAGCAAAGAGTCTGACGGCTTGGTGGTAGTTGGTGGGGTGGGTGAAGAAACCGGGAGGAGGAGGAGGAATGGAGCAGTCGTCGTCGTCGTGGTAATGGTTGTCTTAACAGGAGGACACAGAGAAGTAACAGAGAAACAGTTTGTTTTTTTTTACTTGGTATTTTGTTTTTTTTATTTTTCTCTTTTTGCTACTCGTTTTTTTTTAAATATTTTTGTTCGCTCTTAGATAAGGCGGGTTTAGGTTAAAGGGGTGGTGGTGGTGAGGAAGCTTAAATAAAAGAAAAAAAAGGCGATATATTCGATACTAACCACGTTATCTCTACTGAATAACAACAACACTTATTCATTTTAATTAAGATCGTATACCTCTTATGAGAAAGAAACGTTGACAAGCAGCAAAGATCCAACCCATCCGACACACAAACGCTTTCTCTTATATATATATATATATATATATATATATATATATATATATATATATATATGCATGCACACACACGTGTTTCTCTTGATAATAAAATCAAATATTTTTTTAAATCTACACAATTTGTTCTCCCTCCCCCAATATAACTCCAATAATATCTGCTCAACTTTGGTCTTTCACACTTTGCAAAACCGATTTCCCCGATTTCTGATCATCACAAGCTATGGGTTAAATAGCGGAGTAGATTGAGCTCTCTTTTTTCCCCCTTGGTTAGCAGCCAGTCTAGACGGAAAACTCTGAATTCAAAGCTGAAGACAGCTTTTACGCGACTTGGTGGCATTCTGTGGACTCTTTTACCAGATCTTTCGAAAAATGTGTCTGGTTCGACATAAGCTTCACTTACAGTAAACTTTGTAAAGTCATATAAAGTTAAGGGTAGTCAATTGTAAAGTCATATACAGTGTAACCCGGATATAAGATAAACCCGGATATAAGAGAGATTGTCTCTGGTCCCAAATTAGAGCCTGTGTTAATGTATATATAATAGACCAAACCCGGATATAAGAGAAACCCGGATATAAGAAAGATTTTATCTGGTCCCAAATTAGAGCCACACTTACCTAAACAAAATAGACCAAACCCGGATATAAGAGAAACCCGGATATAAGATACTTCTCCGGTCCCGACAACTCTCTTATATCCGGGTTACACTGTATATAAGGGTAGTCAATTGGTTAATTTTAAAACTTGTACCATAAGGATTTGGTGCATCGAAAGATCGACAAGATAGAGTCATATGATGCGCACGCCTGTATGATTTATTTGGTACCAAAGAAAATATAATAATAATTTAATTCCCATAATGCCCCTCTACTTACTGAAGGCAGAGTCGAATAAATAGTAGAAGGCTTTTCGTCCTATTTCTAAAATAAAATAAACAGTAATTAAATTATTGAGTAATAAGATTGAAAAACAAAACATGTAAAAGTGGGGTATGCAATGTCATTTTGCTGGCAATGGATTCTCTCCCGAGAAGCAGAAAACAGAAGGGAAAAAAAATGATTACGTGATTTACTGGAGAGGTTTGAGACAAAAAAAAAAGATAAGTCAAATCACAATAAGGATACTTTCCCCGTTTGACGTCGCAATTCGTATATTTATGTATCTGTGCCGACATACACCAGATTGTTGTTAATAATCTATTTACGACAATTTTAAGAACTGATTTTGGTTTACTTCACTCAAAATTTAATTGACGGATGAAGGGAAGGTTTGGCCACGATTTTCTAGAGAGAAAAGAATTTGTTTTTTGTTTTTTATTATTATTTTATTAAGATGTGAAAAGTATAAAGATTCTTTTAAACAAAACTTATTTTAAGTGTGAGGGAGAATGGGTAAAGGAAGAAGGAATAAATCGTGAAACTCCGAAGAATCCATTTTTGGACCTAAGATTCGCAAGTTTTATTTTATATTAAGTACAATTTAATTAAGAAAAAAAAAAGAGAGAGAGATTCCAAACATGTCTGGCAATAAAAGAAACCTCATAAAACGGCAAAGTCAAAAAAAGAAGTAAAATTCACTGGAAGGATCTGATTTATGAGCGATAAAAGCAAAAAAAAAATCCTTTCCAAAGAATCCAGGAATAGGCAGGGTTAGACAATATTTCTGCTTTATTTACGTGTAAGTGGACAAAGGCGCAAGTTCATTTGATTTGTTGTGTATGAATTCATCAGTTTTTGTTGTAGGGGGTCTGTAATAAAAATTGCAGCCTGAATGTCTTGCTTCTAACTTGTTACTTTTTTTATGCTTTTTTTTTTTAGCAATATTTAAAAAAAAAAAAAAAAATGATTAGAGGGAGGAAGTATTTTTTTTTTTTGTCTGAATCTTTGGATCTTTTCTGTTAATTTACCCCAAATAATGTAGGTTACTTATCGTAAATAGTAATTCACCCCAAGATATTATCAATTTTAAATCAAAGTTTGTTTGCTTTTTTATTAAATTTTTGGCACTCTTTTGAAATTATAAATTTTAGATCAAAATTTGTTTAGCTTGCCTCGCAACAACTCCAACCCTCAGAATGAAAAATTGCCAAAAATCAGGGAATTCTTCATCTTGCAGAAGTGCGGATGATATTCGAGGTACTTCCAAGGAATATTTTACAATTTAAGAAAGAAAAAAAAAATGTGTTTTTGGTTTGTTTATATTGGAGTGAGCTCAAATGGAGACACCACACTTAGGAATAGCGTATGTATCCGAGTCGTTCAAATTTGGGGCAAACACAAAGGTCAACCCAACTGGAGTGCAATGGAAGGACCTCGCTCTGGGAGAATTTGGTGTAAATTTTAGTAAATATAAATAAATTCTTTTTATTTGGGGGGTGAATTAACACTAACAGAAAAGATCTGAAATCCTCTGTAAAGGATTCAGATCTTTTCTGTTAATAATTCATCGCCCAACCCAAATATTAATTCACCCCCAAAATAAAAAAGAATTTAAGACAACAAAGGGTTTTTGAATGTTATCCTGAATTCAAATATACAATTCATTCCAACCATGCCGCAAATGTATGTCTTTGACATGGGAGAAAAAGTGATTTTTCGTTTTTTTCATAAAAGCTACATTTCCAGACACTCCAGAGAAGCATTTAAAAGATTCATTTCTCACAGATTAAACTCATCCTATTTTTTTAATTTTCTTAAATATTTCATAAAAAAGTAGAAAGTTAAAAACACACACACACGAAAAAATAAACAAATGGAAAGGAATCTGAAAGCTGACAATAAATTTTTTTTAAAAATGGCAACGGTAGATAACTCTTCAGACAAGTGAAACAAGGGCAAATAAATCAACTTTTGTGATTTATCAGATATCAAAATAAAAACCGTGGGACTAGTGTTCTTAAAAGTTACTGCAATAAACAATTTAGCGAGAAACCTTACTTGATAAAATATTTCCAACTTAAACCATACAACAGCTGTGTAAAAAGAAAAAAAAATTCGATAGTCTTTGAAGATGACAGGCTTATTAATGAGTTGAGCAGCCTGGGGAGAAAAAGAATATTATTAATATAGAGAATTTAAAGAGATGGCTAGTCCACCAATGTCTCTACATTAATCACTAATGACAACGAGGAAAAAATAAACAAATTATATATTTGATAACTTGGAGTAAGTTATTGGCATTTTCTTACAGGCAAATGATTCATTATTAGTTACTCTATTTTAAAATATCTATACCATTTTATTTTTAGTTAGAGTTAAAACTTCAGCTTTCAAAGTTAATCATGTCACTAATTAATATCTATTTTCAATTCAAACTAACTAAACAAATGAAAATCCATTAAAAAAAACAACTCATATGAAAGAAAAATAACCTAATACTTAAAACCGTACCTAACTATTATACAGAGTGGAAGAATCATATGGCAGGTCCTGATGTCTGGCACAGGAGTTTTTTTTTTTTCTCATTTGATACAAGAACTGGCCTGTTACAGGGATTCCTATTCTGCGACAGCACCTTCCTCATTGTGGTGTAATATTGATGCCAGCATGAAAGTAGTCACAGAGAATGGGCAAAAATATTTGTAAAAAATGTGGTTGATAAATAAAGTCACAGAAAAAAAGTCACCACTTGGTTTTGCAAGTGACACGTTTGGTATACATGAACCCATTGTAGCAAATTTGGGAACCATGCTTATTAATGTCAATAATACCCATTGCAGGAGGTGTAAAAATTATTTTTCACCAAGTATTGTTGATTCACAACAACACTGAGATCTGAAATTTCCACCATTCCCTGTCTTCAGGGTTAGGGTTTGGGATATGATTAAAATAAGCCTATTAAAAAAAGATGTATAAACAGAGCTAATATAGTTTTGTTTGTTTCACCTGGATTTGAAATAAAAAAAAAATCTTCAGATACTAATTTTCATTTTCTAAGAACAAGCATAATTCCACACACACATCAGCAAGTTTAAAATTAACTTTGCAGATGACAAAAACTTCAAATAAGAGGTCATCTTTAAATTAACACTTAAAGATCATTTAGATAAATTGAGAATTATTCCTAATAAGAATTACTCAAGGGAGAAGATTATTTTTTTTTAGAGAATTAATGACGGCTTTAAATTTACTAATATGACTAATATCAAGTACATCAAATTCTAAGTTGGTAGGTAAGTGATTCCTTGTCTCTTCTGGCATTTGCCAATTATTCATAAACAATTTGACAGTGAAAACATTTGCAAATAATATTAAATATCTTCTGCAAAGATTTGTTCTTTTTATAAGAAAGCTGATTATGTGGAGTTTATTAATAATAATAATAAAAATAGGCATTTTAAAAAAATAAAACAGCAATAAACAAGATAAAAAGTTTTGCTTGGAGGGTTTAAACTTTTGCTTAAGGATAGATTTTGCATTTAATGAGTAAATCTCAGCAAAGAAAATATAAAATTGGGCAATGTTTGTGAAAAAGAGACAATTTTCTGACAAGATGGAAAGAAAATTGCAATTATCACCGTCACCCCCATGTGTGTGTGTGTGTGTGTGTGCACGCACGATTTGGTCAGATTTTCAGAATCAGACTGAGAACTTTTCAGCACCCCCTTGTTTACATGCCCGTGTGCGTGTGTGTATTCCTGGCTTGATATCAGTACTTTGTGCAGCAAAGATAGTAATTGACGGACCCACAAACAGCCTACGAAATATAATGATGTTTTAAACTGTCAATTCTTGGAAATAATCAAGTCAAAACAGAACGAGCGTATCACATTGAATAAGCAGAGAACCTCCCATAACAATTGCCAGTGCCAACAGAATGGCAAATTCTAACTGAACAGAAATTATGGGATATTAAAGCAAACAGTACATGCAAATTATCTAGAGTACATAATTCAGATAAACACAAGAAAATCTCAGGTGATTTATTTGTTCAGGAAGTGACAAGTGAAAAGAGAGAAATGATTTGAAAGATTTCTATCTCGGTATCTCTCCTTGTGTCACATTAAAAGTAATTACATGAAACGAGGGGCAATAGTCTCCCCACCCCCACACCATTACTTTTCACCAAACAATCAGAACCGTATTTAATTTACAGATATATATTCTGGTAAAATGGCCTTTTCTATTTTCTAACAATGAAATTTTAATTCAACAATTGGAAGCACACATGGAAATGGGGGAGGACAATGGCGACGACGATGCCAGATAGACAAACATATTAATTTGGTTGCTAAAACATCAAGTAATGATTGGCAACTTGTTTGGAATTTTTGTTTCATGCTGACATATTCAACTTTTTAAATTAGTTTAACTGCACACGTTAGATTTTTTTCCAATAAGTGAAAGCAAACAATTTTTTCCCCTCCTCAGTCAAGATTTTTTCAACTCCAAGATGTTCGGTAAAAAGAGAACAAACATATTCTGAAAAAAAAAGTTTAAATTTTTAGCTCTTTTGTTTTGAAAGAAAGCAAGAATCTAGACAAAGACTTCAATTGCGAGTGACTTGCAAGAATTTTCTTTAAGGATTCAAAAACAAAATATGTCCATAACAGAAAAGGGGAACGAGAAAACCAAACGTTGGTGGGGGCTGCTGAAGGCATTGAAACTTAGCTAGTGATTCTTCCACCAGAAATTGTTCAGATGGTGAAATGATGACAGAGAAGGAAAAGCTATTTTTCGTTTCAACTAAAAAGGTTATAATACATATTTACACATTTGGATTGTTGCTTTAAGAAATGGAACCAAGATGGCTGCTTGTTTTTTTATTTGTTATTACAAACCCATAATGAGAATTCTTGCAAGAAATTCAAAGACAGCCTTTGAAACTCTTGAAATCTCTTGAGTATTTTAAAAATCTTACAAACAAAACAGTGAATGAAGAAAAGAAAGAAAGAAAGAATGAGATTTTAAAAAGTCATCACTTAGGGAAGTCCTTTCGTCTGTATAATAAATGATCACAAAATTACTTTTTTATGTCTCTTCAAATAAAAAAAAATTTCAAGTTCCGACAAATTTGCATTTTAAATATTATTTTCCCAATTGGAGATTTTCAATTATTTACATTTGGACTAATGTTCTCACCTTTGTTGTTACTGTCACAACGTTTCTGCTGTTGTACCCTCTGGCCTTAATCAGGAGTCTATCAAACAGAATAACTTTCAAGGAATATTGAGCAAAACCCTTTTTTAATCTATAAGGGTAGATTGTTCTTGTTTCTCTCTCCATGTCTAAGGATATCTCATCTTGGTCTCTTTTAGAACTGCGCAGTTATTTACACAATTTCTATTCAAACTGTTGGCCTTGTCTTTATCACAACATTTTGGTCATTGCACTCTCCAGCCTTCCTCAGTTGTACATCAATCTAGATAACCTACAGGGAATTCTGAACTGAACCCTTCATTTAATCTTGAATATGTATTCAGTTCAGAATTACCTGTAAGTTACCCAGATCGATATTCACCCGGGAAGGCTGTAGAGTACAACAGCCAAAATGTTGCGATAACAACAACAAAGATTAGGACAATAGTCCGAATATAAATAATGTTAATTTTTCATTCCAGAAATTCAGACAGAAATGCTCAGTTATTGCTGGCCTTGTTTCTACTCAGTCTGTACTACCTAGCCCAGGGATTGAACTTAGAATTCCAATGGCAATACTCCAGGCTATTGATTTGTAGGAAAATCCTGAATCTAGAATTGAAAGCCTTTAACTTTATTACTTGTCTGCCTGCTGCTGCTGCCGCCAATATCATTTGATAATGCAGTACAAATTTAACAACAAAACCAATTCCTTGAGTTGTCAGTTTCAAAGAATTTAAACAGAGAATATCAACAAGCATGAAGTAGAAGACATTAATTTCCTGCACAAAGCATGGGCACTGGCAGAATCTCCAACGGCAAAACAGAAAAATGATATCAACACCAAAATAAAACAGAGTAGAAAATGTTTCAAGTGATGAGTATTTTCTGTGCCCAAAATGATTTCTTTGTAAATTGTACAAAATATGCCATTATGTACAATTTCCCAGGAGAAGACTGTAAAATCAGAGACATTAAAAGAAGTAATCTGATTCAAATGTGTATGCAAGTATATTTTTTTTTCCCCAGATTGCTGGGAATGAGAAATACGTTTTCATAAAGGCAGATGTAAGGAACCTGTTCACCTAACACGTGTAGTAATAATTGTACACACTGACACAAATGCGTAGAGTATTAAATAGAACTACTTTGATGGTAAAATTGAAAAGAACTCAACAGTAATTTCTAATACCATTTTGAATGGTCCCATTTATTTCATCTGTCTATGTAAGCTAACATCAAAAGAAGAAATCTTTAGAAGGAAAATAAAAAAATAAACCTAATTTTGAAAATGGTAAGTGAATTTCACACACATACAAAAATAGATTAAAAAAAAAGAAAAAAAAAAAGAAAAGAAAGGGTGCTGGTTAGAGCAAACAGAATTGGCAGAAGTGAACGAAATTGATTTCTTTGAAACATGTCAGAAAGAAACTTTAAGATTATTATATTTGTCTATCAAATTCAAACTGGTCATACTCTATAAGTAGTTATTTCTATTAATTATTCTATCAATCAGTCTCTCTAATTATTGACTAAATAAAAGACATAGAACTTCCAGTCTTTAAGGATAGCACTGACAAAGATCTGAAATCATTAAGAAGCACATCCAGCATTTTGTCCTTTACACATTTAAGATGCCAGCAACATGTGATCCATGAAGAACTACAAAGGATCAAAAAATGATCCATGAAAGGAAATTACCAAAAGAACGTTTCAATAAAATGATCATCTCAATTTGAACACGTTAGACCATTTTTTTTTTATTTATGCCATAATATAAAAGAGAAAACAAAGAATAAAATGAAGAAATAATATTTGAAATAGGAATGGTGAGCCCAAAATCTAGTGTAGTAATTTTCTAATTGTGATAGACAACATGATGAGGGTACTTATTTAAAAAGAATCAATCTATAATAGAATATATATATATATATATATATATATATATATATATATATATATATATATATATAAGTGAACATTGTAGTTAACACTTAGAGGCGACAGGCTGTTTTATGCTAGATGCAATCGTCAGGCCTGACAATTGCGTCTTGCATGAAACAGCCTGTCACCTCCAAGTGTTGACTTCAATGTTCACTTTTATATTTACACATGTTCTATCTCTGATATTGAGCACTTTATCCCATAAATATACCACACCTTAAGACTATATATATATATATATATATATATATATATATATATATATATATATGAGATGATGTGTTTAGGTCAATTTATTTTTGTTTGGTTAACCACTATTAAAAAGAGTGATGGGCAGACAATGAACAATCAGTTAAATGGGGTGTTTAACTATACAATAAAGTAATAATCAAATAATTACAAGATCACAAATAAACTAAACAGAGGCTTGGGACTTAATCCAAGGAAGCAAAGGCTCAATATGACAACATCTGTTAGGGATTTATTGATTATCTATCAATTGTATTGATCACATTCTACTTCAATGATCCCATTCTCTTCTAAGAAAGGTAGAGCAAGAGAAAAGATGTCAACAAAAACAACAACACAGGGTTCATAATCTTTGTTCCAGATATGGAACATTCAGATAATGACCAAAAGTGAATAGTTCACCAGAAAAGGCTGACCAGTGTTTGATGCAACTTTTATAGGAGAGTTGTCTCCCTTGAGAAACAAATCTTTCTCCTTCAATGGTGGTACCAGGACCTGTTTCGATAAGGTGGCCATCATAATGTGCCTAGCCCAATAAGGAAACAAATAATCTGCTTACAAGTCTTTCACATGAAATTACATTGCCCTCAAAAAAAAAAAAAAAAAAAAAAAAAAAGAAGAAGAAAGAAAAAAAGACGGGGTGATGGAGAAACCATCTGACACATGGTAAAGATTAGGGCCCTATTTAGAAATAAATTTTAGATTAAGAAATTATTCTCTCTTCAGTCTTCTCCCTCCTCTCATTTTCTTCTTCCTTTTAAATGTATACATTGATGAAACACACATACATATCAAGTGCTAAGGGGGAGGAAATAAAACTAATTTCCACCTAACATCCTTATCAATAAACAAACAAGAGGAAAGATATTCTATCTCCCCACCCACACTTGATTTGGATGTAAAAAAAATTAAAATAAATAAAAGATCAACATATTATCATTGGAAATGAGAAGAGAA
The DNA here is from genome assembly GCA_964036315.1 of Acanthosepion esculentum. Classification (NCBI taxonomy): domain Eukaryota; kingdom Metazoa; phylum Mollusca; class Cephalopoda; order Sepiida; family Sepiidae; genus Acanthosepion; species Acanthosepion esculentum. The sequence goes on from OZ038511.1 coordinate 10,797,817, forward strand.
GATTTTTGCATTTCCTTTACAGTTTACAAAGCCAAAAATATAAAATATAGAATAAAAAAAGGTAAATTTATTTTTCCATTCGATATTATTATTGATGATGTTGACAAAGAAAACTGTAAGCCACACTGAAAGTTGTTGGCTAAGTTATCAATTGGCAAAGATTTACATTTGGGAAAAACCATTCCCTTGGCACCAAGGGGAAAAAAAAAACAAAAAAAAAAAAAACGGATGCATTTTGCAGATTCTGTTATCATTGCAAGTGTTACGACACATTTCGGTGTCAATAGAAAAAAAAATTTCTTTTTTTCTTTATGGAAAAATGAACAAAAATGTGAAAAAAAAAGAAAAATGTAGAAAATATTTTTTGTTGCAACAAAGATTCCAGAAAGTTTCATTGTGCAAAGACTTTTACATTTAATAAAAAGACCTCTCTTTCCATATATGTATGTATGTATGTATGTATGTATGTATATATATATATATATATATATATATATATATATATATATATATATATATATGTGTGTGTGTGTGTGTGTGTGTGAAAGAGAAAGAGAGAGTGAAAGACATGTATCAGTACACAAAAGTATGTGAATATATAGTCATATGAACAATAACTATGCATAAAAGATATGTGTGTTTGTGTGTGTATATTTTATAAACGCAAAAAAAAAATGAACTTATACAAGAGCAAAGTTTTCTTAGAGGGACTGAAGTAAATGCCTTCACAATAGAATGAATGCAAAAATTTACAACTAGGCATGTGCACGAAATAAGACCTGACACGTGTGCATAATGCTCCATTTCAAGTACCTGTGTATATAAGCTTATTTTGTCAATGTGTAAATGCTTTTATACATATATTTAATAATATTTACAAAAGAAACTTTCAAATATTTGGTCCTGCTATACATCAATACCTATCTATGTGTCTATGTAGAAGCAAAGATAAATATATCTCCATGAAGATTAAGCATTGAATACTAAAAGATTTTTGGAGTGTCTTCAAATATACAAAAAAAAACAAAAAAAACATGCATGATTCTTGGACACATATATTCTGACAGGCGGAAAGAAAAAAAATACACGTCATGCGACAGAGAGAGAGAGTGAAAGAGAGAGAGCACGTATTTATATGATAGCAAAGTTGGATTATTTCCCACTTGAGAGGAGCAGAGACCATATATATATATATATATATATATATATATATATATATATCTCAAGATAAGCAAGCATGTTAAATGAGTGAAGGTGACAGAATTTTATGACACAACTCAAGGTGGGAGAAGTTGGGAGAGGGAAGAAGTTGTTGTAAATCCAACCTGGAAAAGGAAAGAAAAACCAGCCTTTACACCAATTTAGGAAGACGAAAGGAGAAAGCAAAAATCTATACAACTCCTTGAGTAAAAGGAAACAATTTTAACATATTTTGTCCTTTTGTTTAGAAAGCAAACACACACAGGAGAAGGAAATGGGAAAAGACAGAAATTGAAAGGATTTGCATCAATTCAAATACAATGTGCATCGCTATGAGGAGAGAGAGAGAGAGAGAGATAGGAGAAACAAGTTTATATACATTTCTGTATATACATATCAATAAAACATTCACAATATGTATATATGTGTGTGTATATGTACATACACACAGTGTGTACATATATACAGAAATGTATATAAAATTGTTTCCTAATCGGAATGTCTTATCTTTTATATATATATATATATATATATATATATATATATATATATGAAATCTATAAACAAGAACGTGGATATTTCTATGAGAGGGTGCTGAAAATTTATCAGCACAAACAAGACAGCCATAAAATAAAGTTTGCTCATTTGTCCAGATTTTGGAAAAAGAATCATGTCAAGAACTTTTCAGCACCTCCTCCGTTTGATGTGTTCACATGAGGCAAAACAAAATTGAAGAGACTGACTCTGCCAATTGATAAGTTGATGTTAAACATGTAGACATTTGTGTAAAGTGAAAATACATTCGGAAAAGCGCTTCTCATCTTTAATGGGAAAATATTGGAAAAAATGTGCATATATTTTGTCTAATTCAGATATTGAAAAAGCAAAAAGTATCTATGCCATATAATGTGTTTATTTGAATATTTTACAAAAGAAGAGGAAGTGATCATTGTATTCAGTAAATTATTGAAATTCTGTCGATTGGAGGAAAATACCAAGAACACAAGATATCTTGATGCCTGAGCAGTTTTCTCATGGACAGCTTTCCTATATGAGCCAGAAAGAAAAAAAAAGAAAAGTTATCACCCACTCCTAAATATTTGGGAGGCAGACATGCAATGTCTTTGTTTATATATATCATATATACTCGTGTAGCATGTGATCTTGTGTATTGTGCAACCCTCCCCAGCCATATTTTCACTTATAAAAAATGATTTTATCATGTATCTCGTGTATCATGAGAGTTCCTTTTTTGAGAGACCAAATTACAGTAGATTAACCTCTTTTCCTCTATCTCTTTATCCCATCTTCTAGTTAAATAAGTTAAAAAAGTAAAAGAGAATGATTTAGTGTATAAGGGCAGCCGATCATTATTCAGACATATAAATTTCCAAATGTTGGACAGTTCTTGTTTTTATTTTCTCTTGAAACTGAAGCCATTATACGATACTTGGAAAGGCTCATGATAAAACATAACAAACATTCGACAGACAGACAGACAGATATATATATATATATATATATATATGTAGATAGACAGAGAGAGAGAGGGAGGGAGGGAGAGACACACACACACACATTCAAGCCAATATTATATACAATGGCCATTTTCATTATTTTTAATGTCTATTTTAGAATTCAGTTACAGCCAGAAAGTATTGCAGAAAACTAATATTTTGAACAAGTATTGAAAAAAAAATTGAAAATTTAAAATAAATGTTAAAAATGAAAAAACAAAACAAAAAAACAAACTGTCATTCCTGTAATTCTTAGAATACAGTATCTTCAGTACAAGACCTTCCATATTCCATAGCAAAACCATTTTTGTCTCTTTCAATGCCCACCATTTCAACACAGCTTTATCAGAAAACTATTTTCATTCCAGATTTCCAATTCTTGCCAGAAGGTAGGGGGTGTTGGGAGGGAATCATATCCCCCAAAGCAAAGACACACGTCTCCACCTACAATGCAGTGAATTCATTTTAGCACACTTATAGCCAAAAAAGGTCTTTCATATTATTACTCTCCCACCTTACAAATGTTTGCATAGTGCCTCAGCAGATTGTTAACCAATGATAGAACTGCTATCAGCAATAATAGAAATTCACATGCTGAGCTGGGAAGTGCATTGTCTTTGAGAATATTGCTCAAAATAGAATTGGTACAACCGGAAAGAATCTAAAATAAGAACTGAATGAATTATAGCAGCATTCAACAAAATGTTTACAAAGTTGGTGAGGCAAATAATGGGAAAGAATTCAAAAAAATATTTTGCCTTGTGTTTATCCAAGTGAACTCATGAATTAGTTTCGTTTCGTTTCATTTCATCTCTCTCTCTCTCTCTCTCTCTCTCTCTCTCTCTCTCTCTCTCTCTCTCTCTCGTCGGTCAATTTGGATGGCCAGAAAGTATCTTGGATTCTCATCGTCATTAATCTTTTTTGGTGCATTTCTAGTGATTATCAAGTTTTATCAAAACTCCAACACCTTCCTCAGTATCTTTACAAATTCAAGTAACACGCCATGGTTTGGATAATATTTCCACAATTTCTAATGTACCCAATAACCTAAGCTTTTTATCCGAACAATTACCATGAAAGTATTGAAAGAAAAGACACAAGGAACCTACATTACGGCAGTGAGAAAGTGAGTGAAGCTGAGACACTGGGTCAGGACCAATAATATTGCTGATTTGTCTTTGGATTTTATCAAGAATTAAATATATTACAGAAAACAAAATGTACATGCACACACACACATATATATATATATATATATATATATATATATATATATATATATATATATATATATTACTTTAAACATTATTGTAGTGGATACTGGTATTTGAAATAGATGTTTCATTTTTGTTTTAAACAGTGCATATTATGTCTATCGGGCTGCTGGTGCATTCAAGAATTATAAAATTATCTACTCAGTTTTGTATTTGATGTTGGATTAAAAAAAATAAATCTACTAATTCTTTAGAAATTGCTTTGTTTACATTTTGGATACAAAACTCAGCAGATATGGGCTTCCGAGAAAATAACATGAATAAGGAAATGTGTTTTCCTTAAAAAGGGAAACTGGAACCTTACTAAACTGTAAAGCAAATTTTGGAATAACTTATTTTTAAATTTACTGAGTTTTAAACACACATACAATTCATCATTTTTTGTTTCCAAAAAAAAATAAAAATAAAAAAAAATAATGAATTGTATGTGTGTTAAAAATTCAGTAAATTTAAAAATAAGTTATTCCCAAATTTGCTTGAAGATGAAACAGAACTAATGCTTTTAATTTAATTATATAATTAAATTTCAAGTTTTTAACTTCGGTATTTGAAACATGGTAATTTCTGTGTAGCGAAGAAAACATTTTAAATCAGTTAATTTATAACATTTATGCTCTGTAAATTTACATTGAGCATTGTTTAGTAAAAATAAAAATATCAATTAGAAACACTGGATTATATATCTTACTGTTCTTTTTACTATAATATATATATATATATATGGCTATAACTAAAATGCCAAAAACATTAGAGACAGCTATTTCATAACGTATTGCTTCTTGCTTCACCTGAATAATGGAAAGTGAATGTTCTAACAACTTGATCATGTGTATATAATAGCTGGCGACTTGTTTCTGAGCACATCTGGCAACTAGGATGGCTAGCAAGTCCCTATTACAGATGCCTGTTCAGACCTTACATAGAGTTTCTGGGAGAGAACACATAAGCTAGCATGATCAATTTTTTTTTTTAACAAGTCTAACACACCCAAGTTCTTGGCCACAATGACTTGTAACTTTGTGATTATATATATATATATATATATATATATATATATTCCATACGATGACCTAGCGCTTTCGAACATCATTAACATCATCGCGTCTTTTGAATTTAAAAGGAATTTAACGTTTTTAGTTTGTAAAAAAGTAGCAACATGATTACGTTACAAGATAATTGGCAAATGTTTGTTTAAAAAAAAAAAATAAAAAAAAATAAAAAAAAAATAAAAAAATAAAAAAATTTTGACTAAAATATTGACCCTGAAGATGAACAATGATGTTCGAAAGCGCTAGAAAAATAGAAAGCGCTATGGAAAATACATATTTCGGAACTATTTTCAAATAAAAAGTCTCATTAGAGAATATGAGAAAATTCAAAAGAAAATATGTAAGACTATGTTGTCTTTAACATTCAACACTACATGTTTGAAAGAAAAGTTGCTGCCAAATTACACATATATATATATATATATATATATATATATATATATATATATATATATACATACACACACACACACACACACACAAATAGTAAAATATAAGCTTAACATAGAAAATAAACTGAGAGCTCAATGCCAACTTTGGCATAATTTATTATAATAATATTATTAATACAATAATATTAAAATGCTAATCAAAATCCACTACCCTGAGTTTCATGCTGTAACCCAATCACCAGGTCGGATAAAACTCAATAGTAATAAAGTATATAATTAAAAATTATCCAACCAATGAAGACAGAAAATAGTTATCTATTGAAAAAAAAAAAACATTCTCATTATTTCTGACATCTGAGTTATGACCCCCCACTCCCCCCATTTGAGTGAGAAAATCAATGTTTGATCAGATTTTATAATTGTTCAATTTTTTTATTTTTTTTTATTAGAGAATCAAAAGTGAACAGATGTTGAAACTTGGATCCAATGACGACAGATACTTTCCCAATATGAGCAGCAGAGAAACAAATCATTTTGTTGTCATGTTATTGATTATCTACATTTCTTTTTTAATCAGAGAAGAAAAATACCCACCTTCTCATATAGATATTTTATTTTGGGTTTTATTTACAATAGCAGTATTAAATTTACAAGCTCCAGTAGTATAAAAGAATATGGTTTCTTGTTTGTTTTTTTAAAACAAGGAATAAAAAATAAAAAAATAAATACTTCTCTCCCCTTACCAAAGAATTTTTTTTTCTTGGAAGAATTATGTTAGGAAAGTTGCCAATGGGTGAGAGGACATAAATAAACCTTGAATAATAATAATAATAATAATTTACTACAGACTTTAGAAAACATAAGGAAATAATCTCTCGGGGTAAGAGAAAGAAAAAGTTGACAGAACAAAAAAATAAGAACTTGTAGCTTCGTTTATGGTAACCACATCCTAGTGGTGGGAGGGGAGCAAAGCAGGAAATAGAAAATTTATTTCTTTTCAACTCTTGTAGATAGAAATGCCTGAAACATCTTCACACATAATCCTGTCCACTTGAGACTTTATATGGCAATAAATCTCAAGAAAATTCAATCGAAAAAAACTAAGTGCCAGCAGTTCTGAATTTTTACCAATATTCTTTCTATAGACAAAGGAAACTTTCGTTATGTAAAAAGGTATTGCTGTCTTTGATAAATATCTTGGTTAAATATTTTCAAACAATGTCTTCAATTTAGTCTTTCAAGATGCCATTAACACTTTGGAGTTCTCAAAGCTCTACAAACAAAAGGTATAAAGTTTTGTCATTGGCCATCTAGTATTTATATAAGGAACAAATGTTTCAATTGGGGCTAAATGTTCAGCCCTTTAACTTCATCTTCTCATCAAATTTATGTCATGAGATATGCAAGATATTCATTGAACCTTCATCCGAGAGAAAAGATCATTTTAATAAAACAAAAGGTTTAAGAATAACAAAAATTTCATATGACTCATCACATCTATAAGGCATTTTTAAAATATTAAAACTAAACAAAAGAAAAAGAAATTTGTATAATCTTGATAATTAAAGATCTGAAATCTCATTGGATGGAAGGGCTTGCTTTTCTAAATGTAGACATCAACTCCTCTCTCCACTGATTAGGTTATCAACATAATAAATACTTAAAAATAACAAAACAATAAATGAATTGAAATCAAAAACTAAAGTAATCTGAGGAAAAAAAAAAAAAAAAAAAAAAAAACTACAGCCAAAGGGTTTAGCTAGTAAATTGTAAAAATACTTGTAAAACCTAATTTTCTTTTTTTCTTTTTTTCTTTCTTTGACACTTTTAAAAGACAGTGATGTAAGCATTCATAAGAGCGATTTGAAGCCATTTTTATATTCCCGTTTCGGACAGGTTAAGGCAAAATGATTAATGTGCAACAAACAATATTCGCCTGTAACAATAAAAAGATTTGATGATAAGCAAAAAAAGGAATGGGCACCAACATAGTAAGCCGGTCTTAACATTTTTGTCATTTTCTCATGTAAATCCTGATGACAGCTGATGAAGGTATAAAACCCGTGCTGAAAGGTGGTAAATGCTTTGTGGAGCTTTGCCTGATAGACAGCTGGGATATTCACTTGCAGAACAGCAGAGCACCATTT
>OZ038511.1:10807895-10835395 GCA_964036315.1 Acanthosepion esculentum
ACGAAAATGGTTTAATATTTACAATATGTAAAGATTTTATGTGTTTTTCAGTTACATAATGACAAAGCAAATAGAGGAAAGTGAAAAGAAAGGAAAAAATATATACCTAACGTTTTTTTTAATTTCTTATATGAAATATCAATTTTTCTTGAGAATTATTTCATAGAATTTTGTCTGAATTTTTTCAGATGATGAAATGTCATCATTAATTTTCTATTAGGATTTCAACCTTGTTGTTTCTCTTGCTTTTTGTCAAAACTTGCAAGTAAATATTTCGTCATCATTAGGTATGTCTTCTTATGCCAGTATTTCATTAATTATGTTATAAAAGTTAAAACCAGTTGGAGTCATTGAAGATTAACCATATGACTAGACTGCTTTCTTTTTTCAGAGCACCATTAAGGCACTGTTGCAAAAAGACATTTTGATAATTTACTGTCGCTGAAAGGTACCGTTATGAAAAGATAGGCTTCCAAGAGCATGAAATGTAAGTTCAATCCTTACCAAAAGATGATTCATTATTTATGATCCATACGGTTTGCATAATGGATCAGAGCTCGGAAGTGCAATAAAAAAGTAGTTAGAAGATCAAAGACAGATTAATAATAATAATAATAACAACAGCAGCATGCAAAAGGACATTTATTAATTCAAGTTAGAGTCACTTATGTAAGCGGTAAATAAACAACAGAAATATCAATAAAGGAGACACGAGAAGACTCGGACATTTTAGACAAATATCTTGTTTATTACTATCCATCATGATATTCTATGAATTCAGAAGAAAGTATTCTTCAGACAAGATCCCAACGTACCATGGGAACATGCTATATCATGTAGCAACAGCTATACAATCTCATCAGAGGAGCAACCAAGAGTCAAGTGGAAATTTAATCTCCAGAATCCTGTAGCAACTCATTTCTATTTTGTTTTTTCTCCACATGCCATAATAATGAGATTTTTGCCTGACTCTTGATAAAAGTTATTTGTTTAAAGAAATTCCCATCTCATACGCTCAGATAATTACATCACAGTGTCTGTACAGGAAAAAGAAAGAGAGTAAACAGTGTCTGTGCATATGAGAGGAAGGAGGAGAAGAAGAAGAAAACTTCCTTCAGAATTAGAAAATGAGAAGAAGAAAAGAGGCTGCAAAGAAAAGAAACAAGTTTGGCAAAATGAATTGTCTTTTAGGAATGAAAAAATAAAAGACACAAACAATATTGTATGCAGAGAAATGAAGCAGCTATTGGGGTTATTTACTCTTTAAAAGATAATTCATTGAAAAAAGTTGGTAAAGAACTGATTGAAAGACTCATTGGCAGATGCAAAGCTCTGTGAAAAGTAATCATTAGTTACCAGACTGGGGATAGAAAGGTGTAGAAATTAACTCCTTCACTAGGTGTATACATATATACACACACACACACGTGTAAGAAAGAGGTGTATTGGATGACCAAATATCAGATGAGAACAAAAAAGGGAAGTGTACAAAGAGAGAGGAACAGTAAGGCACAAAGAGAGAGAATGAGAGTGTGGCAAAAGAAAGAGAGAGGGAAGGAGAGTGTGGCAAAAGAAAGAGAGAGGGAAGGAGGGTGTGGCAAAAGAAAGAGAGAGGGAAGGAGAGTATGGCAAAAAGAAAGAGAGAGGGAAGGAGAGTATGGCAAAAAGAGGAAAAGAAAGGAAAGTGTGGCAAATAGAGGAAAAGAAAGGAGAGTGTGGCAAATAGAGGAAAAGAAAGGAGAGTGTGGCAAATAGAGGAAAAGAAAGGAGAGTGTGGCAAATAGAGGAAAAGAAAGGAGAGTGTGGCAAATAGAGGAAAAGAAAGGAGAGTGTGGCAAATAGAGGAAAAGAAAGGAGAGTGTGGCAAATAGAGGAAAAGAAAGGAGAGTGTGGCAAATAGAGGAAAGGAAAGGAGAGTGTGACAAATAGAGGAAAGGAAAGGAGAGTGTGGCACAGAGAGGAAAGGAAAGGAGAGCGTGGCACAGAGAGAGAGAGAGAAGGAGAGCGTGGCAGAGAGAGAGAGAGAGAGAAGGAGAGCGTGGCACAGAGAGAGAGAAGGAGAGTGTGGCATAAAGAGAGAAGAGGCAGAGAGTGTGGCACAAAAAGAGAAAAGGGAGAGTGTGTGGCATAAAGAGAAAAGAGGGAGAGAGTGTGGCACAAAGAGAGAAGAGGCAGAGAGTGTGACACAAAGAGAGAAGAGGCAGAGAGTGTGACACAAAGAGAGAAGAGGCAGAGAGTGTGGCACAAAGAGAGAAGAGGCAGAGAGTGTGGCACAAAGAGAGAAGAGGGAGAGAGTGTGGCACAAAGAGAGAAGAGGGAGAGAGTGTGGCACAAAGAGAGAAGAGGGAGAGAGTGTGGCACAAAGAGAGAAGAGGCAGAGAGTGTGGCACAAAGAGAGAAGAGGGAGAGAGTGTGGCACAAAGAGAGAAGAGGGAGAGAGTGTGGCACAAAGAGAGAAGAGGGAGAGAGTGTGACACAAAGAGAGAAGAGGCAGAGAGTGTGGCACAAAGAGAGAAGAGGCAGAGAGTGTGGCACAAAGAGAGAAGAGGGAGAGAGTGTGACACAAAGGGAGAAGAGGGAGAAAGTGTGGCACAAAGAGAGAGAGGGAGAGAGGGAGGCAGAAAGAGAAAGGCTAAAGGATTGCAGTATCAAAATAGAGAAAGTGGAAGAAAGAAGAAGAAAAAAAACTTCCAAAAGAGAGAAGAAAAAAAAAAAAAAAAGGAAAGATTGGGAAGGTGCTACAATAGAAGAGATCAAAAAGGTCAGTTGGGGGTGATGGTGGTGGGGAGGTAAAGGTTAGAAATAAGATGAGAAGAAGGAAGAAAAGAGAGAGAAGAAGAGAGTAAAATAAAGAGAAATCGAAGAAAAAAAAAAGGAAGGAAGGTGGGAAAATCAAATTTGTTGGCAATTCTATTCCACCATCCACTCAAGAGATGTGAACATTGATCGTCAAGCGTGTAGATGAAGCCAGACAATCAGATATAGATGTCTCAGTGGGTCGGAGAATTCCCTGACCAGTTGCCACCTTATTGAGGTAAACCCGCTTACGGCTAATATTATCAGAGCAAGCAATTTCCCCTAGGGCAGAATATTGTTATTAATACCAGCCACAACACTGCACCTCCCTTGGGCCTCACTATAACCCATTTAGCGCCACTGTGCATCACTGACAAGAAACTGGTTTTCTACTGCTTCAATTGTCTGCTCAATTGAAGATAGCATCATTTGGAGTTTTTCTTTGTCTTCATCTTAGTGCCACAAATGTCAAGAATTAGTTTCACCAAAGAGACAACAGATAAATATTGTGTGTGTGTGTGTGTGTGTGTCTGTGTCAGTACTTCTGCTTTGTTGTAAGGTCTAACTGCATACATCTACTTTTGATAATTGAGAAGGAGACAGAAAATACTTTGAAAGGTTCATGGTTATGGACAAAAGACTTGTAAAATACAGAATCTGGGAGAAGATGAATTAGACTAAAACTGAGGCACTTTTGTAATAGTTTCAGTTTGTATAAATTTTAGCAGATGTTTTTTTTTTTAATTTTAATTCTCCAAGCATAAGTGTCTGTTGTCAGTTTTTCAGTTGGTCAGGCAAAAAAAGGATCTATCCAGAATATATCTTAATGTCAAACCCTGTTACATAAGCATCAGTAGATAATTTTAGTTCATATGAAGGTAAATTCTGGGCAATAGAAAAACAATTATACTGCTACATTATTATTTCTTACATAGTCCACAAAATGGAAATTTTGTCATGAGAAAAAACAGCTCATTTTTCTTAAATAGCTAAATTATTCTTTTGTTTATGGCATCTAAAATTTCTATATTATTTGAGCATAAATATATTTAATTTTGATGATTTTATGAAAATCGAGAAGGTCTACCATTTGTTTGTGCATTGAATACTGCTACCATATCTGGTCTGGTACCCCTGCTATTCATCTCAAGGTTCTTGACAAAATCCAAAGAAGGATCTGTAATGTAATCAATCCTGACCTGGCATCTCGACTTCAGTCACTTTCTCACCGACATGGTGTGGCTTCCTTCTGTCTTTTCTACAAATGTTTTCATGGCAACTGCTCTGACAAGCTCCCCACCCCTGACCCAGTGCCCAACTACATGGATTTAAGTGTGATACTAGATTGTGAGGATGCACGTGGGGTAATGGATAGCGGTTTGGATTGAGGAATCAGAGAGCCAAGTTTGAATTCCAGTCAAATCCATTACATTCACTTAGGTGCTAATACCCTTGGGAAAAGGTATGAATCCTCTTCTTCTCCCTCCAGCTATGGATAAATAGCAGGACAGACTAGGTTCTATAGTCTTGGATGGCAACTGGTCTACCGCAGAAAGAAATGGCAACCTACAGTAGGAAAAAGAAAATCTGCCTCGTCAGTCATGTATCGAAAGATACATGATTGCTTAAGCATGTATCACTCATGGCACATAAGTGACTAACAAGATTAGCATCTAGGCCCCACCCATTTACTAGTGAAATAGTTAAATGTAACTGTCTCTTCTATTCCAAGTTTCCTTTCGCACATTTTCCACCTGTGGAACTCTTTTTTACTTACTTGCTTCAGTGATAGCTACAACCTTCAAAAATTTAAATTCCAGGTTAATCACCATCTTCTGTCTTCTTGAATCCCGTTCATCTTTTGTCCTTTTCTCAATCCTCCTTATATTCAGTCTTTTCTTTCGCTTTCACTTCCTGTGTACTAGTGGCATTCCCGCCTTGCTTAGGGTGAAATGATTTTTTAAAAAAAAGCAAGAAAAGTGGCTACAAGTCTCGAAGCATCCATCAAGGACAAAAAGTCAGAACAAATAACCAGTAAGAGCAACGTGATAAAAAAATGCAACTATAAATTTGGATGAAAATGGTTAACAAATCATTTTTCATTTCACTCTCAATATGTTTTATGAAGTGTATGCCAAATATTAGTCCTGTTCCTCCTACAGATGGAAAAGCTATTATGACACAAATGTCTGGATGCAAATCAATATTTGTGCAGCTCAATGAACTTAATATTCAAATCTTTTTATTGCTGTATATCAAAATATAAAACAAACATTAATTTCTGATTGGTGACAGACAATCGTCAATCAAGTGTTTAAGGCAAAACAACTAATCTGATTTATTTCAGTCAAAACACAGAAACATATCAAAATTCAAAATTGGAGAAAACCTTTTTTGGGAGGTAGGAGAGTAAAGAATTATTCAAATACAACAAAACCATTGTGTGTTAAATAAAATAAAATAAAAAAAATTGATAATGTTAAATAAGTTTAGTAATTTAAGAATTCTCTGATTTACATGGAAACATTAAAAAAAAGAGAACTTGAATAAATGAAATATTTTTAAGTTTTTAAAACAAAAACTGATTTCTTTTCATTCAAAGTAACTTGAAAACAAAAAAAGAAGCAATTTCTCATTCTGTGTTCAAGTTTTTTGTCTAAGTAATTATGAATAACAACAAATTAAAATGATTCAGCAAAATAAATGGGGGGGAGAAATCAACCAGTAAATGGTGGGGAATCAGGAGAGAGAGAGAGGTCAGCTAAATAGTGTGTCAGGGTGTGAAGAGATTTTTCACTAGCAAAGTGAGGGGGAAGAAAAGTCAGTCAGCAAAGTGAATGTGGGGGGAAAAGAAAAATCAGCCAGCAGACTTTGGGGGGGAAGGCAATCAGCAGAGTTTGGGGGAAGAGAAGACTGTCAGAAGAAGGGGGGAGAAGTTGGTCAGCAAGGTGGGGGGGTGAAGAGAAAATAATAAACAAAATAAAGAAGAAAGAGAAATCAGTCAACAGAATTGGTGGGGATGAGAAGTCAGTCAACAGAATTGGGGGGAGAAGTCAGTCAACAGAATTGGGGGGGAAGAAGTCAGTCAATAGAGTGTGGGGAAGAAATCAGCAAAAAAAAAAAAAAAAAAAAAAAAGATAAAAGGTGAGAAAAACCAAACAGTTAATAAAAGAAGGAAAATTGCTTTGAATTCCCAGAAGCTAAGAAGTGAAAAACAATTTTATTTGCTTGGCTAATTTCAATTTTTGTTCAACACAGGAACATTTCACTGAACATTTATGAAACTAATTAGAAAATTAAAATAAAGGAAAAAATAATTAAGAAACTAATTTTCTTCTCCTTTTGTTGTAAATCTTGCTTTCTTTGTAAAAGAAATGAAAAGGAAAGAATTGTTGATAAAGAGTTGAGTGTGAAAAGAAGCAAAAATGGTTGAAATCAGTTTTACAGTTTTCATGGGATTCATTTCTCACATAGTAATCTGTCAGACAACAACAAGTTAACGTAAGTAGTGAGATGTTAATAGAGCAATTTATGACATGATGGCTTATCAAAAGCATCCAGAAGGAAAGAGGGGCTGAGAGAGATGTCAAAAAATTAGTCTTGGCGTTAATGGCAGCAAACAGATTGAATGCAGTTTGAGGATGGGACACAAAATTATGCCCATGGCAGAAGGCCAAAAAGAAAGAGATGATACCCCCTACCCTTTACTTGAGAAAGAAAGTATCAAGCTGAGAGTGTGTGTGTGTGTGTGTGGGGGGGGTTGAGATGGAGAAGAACAAGAAATGGAAGGGAACATCAGGAAGTAACGGTAAAATGGACAAACAGAATATTACTGATGCAGAGAGAGAGAGAGAGAGTAAAAAGTATTAAAGAGAAAGAGCTGAGAGTGAGAAAATAGAAGTTAAAGAGGAAAGTATTACGATAAAGAGGGAGGTATTAAGAAAAAAGAGCTGAGAGGGAGAATTAGTATAGAGTTTGTACAGAAACATTTGTTGCAGGAATTATGTTTTTTTTTACAAAATGATTCTGCTGATAAAACAGAACTTTTGGTAATCCAATTCTTCAAATATGATTTATAACCAACCACCCGACTCCAACTGAGAACAATATTAACCCTATGGAATATTTTGGGATAATTACAAAATCAGGCCAACCCTAACCTAACAAACCAATCATACAACTGCAAAAGTCAATTTCTCTTGGTGTAAAGAAAATTCAACCCTTGGAGGAGATTATTTGTCAAAAGGTAATTTTCTTTGCAACTTAAACAGAAGAACTTTATTCAAGAAGCTCTAATATGGAAACCATCTCCCCCCCACCTCCAGTGTTCAATGAGATACGTTTATTTTATACTTTAAAATCACTAGATAGAAATTTGCTTACTTGGCTTTTATTTCCCAATTAACCTCTATTGTAATCTTTTATTTACTCTTTATCTGATAATTATGTGCATTAAAAATGCAAGTACAAAATTAAAGCCTTAAAAAATAAAATAGCCCAAGTTAAAGGAGTGTAATTTATTTTAACTTTTCATAAAAAGCTTCTATAGTGATTTTACAGAAAGACTGAAGATTACCTGGATTGACAAGTACCTGAAGAAGGTAAGAGAGCACATTGGCTGAAATATTAAGGTAATAGCAACAAAGCTACAATTCAGAGAGAAAAGTGTTGTATGTAAAATAAGAGAAAGAAAAGGCAAAGGTCAGAGGGGGAGGCATTAAGTGAGAAGATAGTGGAAGAAAGACAAAAGCTATTTTGATCATTCAAAATAAGCAAAGGGGACGTGGAAACAAATAATTAAAAGTGAAATTAATTTATTTATGGGTTCTTTTATGTTTTCTTAGTTTTTTTTCACCAAAGGATAAAAAAAAGAAAATATTTGCATCAAAATTCCATTGAATTTTGTATGACATTAACATCCATTTGTGAAAAGTCTGTGTGGTAGAAAGAAAAAAACAAACATATGGTTCAGAATAAAACGATGAGTGACATGTATAAGGACTTCAAAGCGGTTATACTTTTGATGTTACTGCAATCAGTTTTAAATTTATAGTTTAAACTGTTTTTCTTCATTGCCTGAACTTTTGAGATGATGAATTATTATTATATCCCAATTTCTTTGGACTAATTTTCATGTTGGGTGTTATAATAAAAATATTTCAACTGTCAGTTACAGAGTTGGTAAATTTCCAATAATTTTGAACAAAGTACTTTATTCACTTTATACAGATAGACCAGGGGTGGGCAAACTTTTTAGTACAAGGGCCGCATTCTAAAAATTTATAGTTTTACTGGGCCGCATAGTATATATAAACCAAAATAATTGATATTTAAAATTGGCAAAATAAAGGGCTTTTAAAGGAAAAATATAGTTTTAATAAATAACATTTTAAAGCGGGCCGCACGAAATCGTTTGGCGGGCCAAATGTGGCCCGCGGGCCGTAGTTTGCCCACCCCTGAGATAGACTGTTCTTGTTCCCATGTCCATGCTATACAATGGACCATTTCAGTTAATTTGTCCTTATGTCATCTGTCACATACTCATAATCAGTGGAAAAGACAAACATGAGACAACCAGATTTCTCAACTTTCTATATAAAACACTTCCGATTATTTACATTCAATATTACGGAGTCAGGCTGCTAAGAACAAGTATTAATAGTCTATGGTGTTTGGGTAAACATTAGCCTACCGAAAACCTTAACTTTGCAGATGAAACATGGGTGAATTTTCGTAGCCATTTTTTTCTAGTATGATCTTACGCATCATAAAATACAGTATTTTTTATCTAGGATTTCTTTCTCATACACAAATAAATGGAGAGAATGGCTTATTAAAAAAATTACATTTTCAGAACCTGTTCTCTTCAGTCAAAATGTTGAAAGAAATATACATTGTCAAAGAGAGAGAGAGAAAAGAAAAGCTATTTTGGGGAGAAAAAAGAAAACTAAAGATGGAAGTTGAGAGAAAGAAGTTGAAAGACTACATTAAAAAGATAAAAAAAAGGGGGCTTCTTTCATGGTTTTGCATGCATATGCACGCCAGATGGTTCAGATTTAACTTGGAATGCATGAACGTGCAAGAAGAAACGTTTGGAGGAAACTCCCGTAACCGTATGAAAACATTTTCTTGTGTGGGTTAGATCTTCAGGTATGCAAGCAAGCTAACAAAAATATTCTCTTTTTTTCATTAAAGGAATACAAGAAAGTTGTGAGACATAAGAATTAGTCCTGCTTCTTAATTTTGCAACATCAAGACAGTAACTATATGTAGACAAGAGTACAACAAAAGATCTATATAACAACACAACGTCATAATAATATTAGAAAATAATAAATTGATTGTATCTTGCCACAATGGAGCCAGTGAGGAACATAGTGTAAGATGAAATGTGAAAACAGATCTATTAAAGGCAAAATAAGCACAATTTAAAAAAATATATCTCTAAGTTGAATAATTCAAAGGGCAAGGAACTACGGAGTCAATATTAAAAATGCGGCCAACTCAAAAAAAAAAAAAAGAAAAAAAAATGCATATAAACACTTCAGGTCAAAAAGAAGAAAAGATATTAATATTTCAATATGTTTTACCAATAAATTACCATAAATAAACTCCAGGAACATTTTAAGGGTCTAGTTTCTTCCTTTGCCTTGACAAATTCATTTTCAGAAAAAATGATACCATCCAATTTGTTTTGCAAAGACCATTTGTTTTTTTTAAATTTTTTTTTTTATTAATCATTGGGGAGCAAGATCTATACGAATGTCCTTGTGCCAATGAAAGGCCATAGTTACCTTTGCCTGTCCTCCCCAAATCTTTGTATCTCTGTTTTTCGTATTTGTTCTGGTTAATTATTGTGGTTGTTCCGTCTCTAGCTGAGTGATGGAGGAAATAGCAAGAAACTGACAACAATTACAGTGATGTCATTGTAATCAGTTCCTCCCACCCTTATAGAATTACAAATGGTGGTTGGGGATGCAGGAAAAAAATCTGACTTTATACTGCCTCTCACCCAACATCCCAACTTCTTGACTTCTTTCATCAAGTGCTACTGAACAAGGGACAGGTGGGGAGAGGGAAAGTAATAGCAAATGACATAACACCCAGTGTCCTGCTCCCCACTCACCATCAATTTCATTGTCACAGAGGGACTTGTTATCCAAGACATGAGCTGTCACAGACACACTCTTGGGTCATCCTGGCTGCAGGCCACTAACCACTGCCTCTGGTTGGTTGACCAGCTTTGTGGAAATTTACCCGAACCTCCTGGGCTGCTCTTATTCACAAGTTCGTGACATCTGTAGGGAATCACAACATGACCCTTTCGCAAAACAAGAAGTAACTTTTATTTCTTCTTCTTCTTTCGTTGTCCCCCCGAGGAGTTTTCTTATTCAAAGCCTTGCTTACTGAATTTTTAGCAAGAAGCAACGAATAAAAAAAAAATGCCTCAAAAGAAAATCAACACAACTTTTGAGTTTTCCTTCTCTTGCTGAGATTAATATAATTTTCAAACATACTCATGTATAAAATGGCCAACATTAAGAATTCCATATTGAGGTTTACATTTTACAAATATGTATTAGAATCAAATAGAAAGACATGCAATTTTCATGATAAGAAAATCTAAAATAAGTCATATTATATATATATATATATATATATATATATATATATATATATATATATAGTTTGAACTTGCTATATTTATAGAGGAAGAGCAGTCAATATTATAAATACTGTGTTTAGAGATATAGTCAGTGTGGACATATGTATTAATATTAATAGGTGATTGTCTGTTTCAAACCTCATTGCAAACTTTAGATCAAGTGTTACTACCTGTTTAGCAGGCTGTACAGGGTGTGATGAATAAATTATCATCGAAATTATGCAAAATTGAAAATAACACTGACATGTCATTTTAACAAATATATTTATCAAAATCACACAAAAATATCTTAAAATACTAAAGAGTAAATTTATTCAATAAAATTGTCATCGCCATTTCCAAAGCCTCAAGATGACTTGAGAATCTCTCGCATCTCTTCCAGATGGTCTCCTTGTTTAAGTTGGTGAATGCTGCCATAATCCTTGCCTTCAGCTCATCTTTGGTGTTACAAGGAGTTATATTGGCCTCTAACTCAACTGCGCTCACACATAATAATTAAGGGGGTTGTAGTCTGGGGAGTTAGGTGACCAAATGTAAGGCTGATGTGGTTGCAGAAATTGTCTGACAGCCATCACTGAGATCGCTTGCTTGTGTGGCAGGGTGCAGAGTCCTGTTGCCAGGCATAGAGTCTTAAAGCACTACCTCCTCAAAGCACCACTTGATGTAAGCTTCTGTGTTGTCAGAGACCCTCACCAACAAATTCTAGATTTCTTTTCATATCACAATGACTAGAGTGAGTTTTCCAAGCTGCTGTACCTTCATAATCACCATTAGACTTATCTAACTCTTTCCGAATCCTCTGCAGTGTTCACACATTGATACCAAAACACACAGAAATGCTAAACAGTACAGCATGCGGTTTCCAAATTTCTGATGCAGTGAAGTGCACCATGGTGCTCTTTTTCTCCCAGATGGTGCCCAACTGACCCTACTCTAGTGTGCTAGAATAAAAAACAAACGATGTGTATGTGTGAAATTAAAAATATAAAATGGCAACAATATTGCACCCTGTACATAAAGTTTGCTGAGCAATTAAGGAGGGAACTGCTGAAGGAGTAGTGCTAATTTATCAGGAAATAGCACGATGACTTGAAACTGATGGTCATCAATCACTGTTGATTCCTATGCCCACACTGTGTGTGTGTGTGTGTGTGTGTGTGTGTATATATATATATATATATATATATATATATATATATAAATAAAAAGTCATCATATAAATAATGTCTGAAATCTTATAGTGTAAGATTGAATATTTTCACATACCAAGAATGCCTTGAATGATAACAATACATGCTCACATGTGCTTGCCCAGCTTTAAGCAATGTGCTATTTACACAGGCATGAGTAAACTTAGTTATTAACTTGACCCCCCACCTCTACCCTTAAAGACAGGCATATCTCCACCAGAACACACACACACACATATATATATATATATATATATATATATATATATATATATATATATATAGTTTACGAAAAACTAGGTAATCCGTATGGGTAAACCCAAGGAGGATAAAATCCAGAGAGCTCAATGTAAATCAGAGCTAATAATTTAAATAAAAACAGATTGCTTTAAGGTTCCATATAATAAATTATTTCACCACAGCCCTTTTAAAGGACAGCGGATCATCAGATTTTATTTCCAAAGGTTGAAACGAAAAATGAAAAGAAATTTTTATATATATATATATATACACATACATACATATCTCCACCAGAACACACACACACACACATATATATATATATATATATATATATATCTCGGCCTAACAATTGCGTCTAGCATGAAACAGCCTGTCACCTCTGAGTGTTGACTTCAATGTTAACTTTTATATTTATATTTACATACGCTCTATCTCTGATATTGAGCACTTTATCCCATAAATATATCACAACTTAAAACTATATTTCTTCATACTCTGACTCTAAATTTAGAGATTATTTATAAGATAAATGTACATTTGTGTGTGCATTTATATATTTGAATGTTGCCTCAATAAAACTGAAAAGGAAATCAGATTTCATATTAAAACCAATGAGAAAACAAATTACTGGCTTTTAAGTTCACAGACAAAAGAAATTTTAAAATGATCCATCAGAACGGGAGATGAAAAATATATGGAGCAAGGAGGATGCTTACTCTCCATTGGAGGATAATCTCCAGTATGGAGAGCAATGATCAAACCATCACTTCAATGTCTACATTTCAAACAATGAAAGTATTGATAAACTCAGGAATTATGAGAATTGCTCATAAATTGCCAGAGAATCTCCTGCTCTTTTACCATTCTCAAATCCTGAAGACAGTGTCTCAATAAGAGGAAGGAATTTATAACATAAAAGCTTGAAAATTTCAATAATAATCTGAAACTTACCTGGTCACCACTTTCACTATCACTCTGTAAAAAAGAAAAAAAAAACTGATTAAAACCAAAAGCAACATTTGTGAATGAGCAGAAAACATGCTAAGAAAAGAGACAAAGTTAAAATGGCACTCGTGAGGATATCTGGTTAGAAATTAAATTTGGTTTGTGAATTTCAGAAAATTTAATATAAGAGACAAAAGATTAACCATCAAAGTGGATCATCAACCGAAAGAAAATCAATTGCAAAAGAAATGTGAGAAGAAATGAAATGATTGCTCAAAAGCACTGCCCACTGTTTTGCCTACACTATACCTGCAACAAGGGCTCTAGAATACTGGTTTGCATAAAGCTGAGCATATACATGATCCCAATAGAAGACAGTTTTACAAAGGATGATTTTTTTTTTTTTTCTTTATTTCACGGATTATCAACCCTTAGTGAGTTATTTAATCAATCAAGGTCAGTTAAGATCATGGAGTCATTGTAAACTTTACAATGCTTTCATTAGCTGTAGAGTATTCGCTTCACCAAATCTATATACAGTTTTGAATTCAGAGTTGTCTTTCTAGTCTGCCCTACTATTTAACTCACAACTGGGAAGATTCACACCTTTCCTAAGCGTATTTCTGCATAACTGAATGCAACGAAACTTGACAGGAATTCAAACCTGGCGTTTTGATGTGAATATTGTATTAAAAATTTTAGGAGAATAACAAAGTTTTTGCTTTTTGGATACAAGACCTACTATTTGACCAATAGGTAGAGGGAGGAGAGGTGGATTTGTACCTTTCCCAAGCACAAGTAAATGCAACAAAGCTGGCTGGAATTTGAACTTTGCTCTTCAATTTCTCATTCTGAGCCACAATCCATTATGCCACACCCACACACACACACACACCTACTTATACAAGATGAAGCCAAACACATTTGTGTAGAGATGAGCAAAGAAAAATTGTTTGGGTTAAGAATTACCAATCAGTTTCCATGAAGAATCAAAAAATAATATTTTTCATTTGGCACTCAACAAATAAAGAACGAAAAAAGGAAAACGAAATAAACACAATAATATGACACCAGTTATTATCCATTGCATAGATTTCGTACAAGTGAAACTGTTTATTAAATAAGAAAAAGTAATTTTCAGAAAAAAAAAAGAAAATGTTACAGAACAAATGTTATAAAAGTTGCAGTTAAACATTTTCATTTTCTCAGGTGAAGACAAACATAAAATAGCAGAGAAGGTTATATTATTTGTTGAAGATTCAAATTTCATCTGCTGCTGCATTGAGCTGACAAGAGCCACCTTGTTCCTCCAGCTCACATGGTCTTGGCAGAGCCTCAGAACATCTTCCAGTGCCATATTAATCTGCTGGAGGTCATGGCTGATGATGCCCTTCCAGCAGCATCGTAGTCTGCTGTCGAAGACTAAGCAGATTCACAGGGGAGACAGCCCCGATCCACCACCCATCATCATTGGCAATGGCGCATCAAGTTCACAACATCTTTTGTATAGTTAGGATCAGAAGATGCCAACAACATTGAACTCCTTACAGAGATCAACAAAAGATGTGAACTGGATGCAGGTGTCATGAATGATGATATCCGGAGGTCACCATGGCAGTGTCACAACATATTCCAAGTTTTACAATGCCACCATCCTCTACTGTGCTACTATATATGGTGCCAACACCCTTGTCTCCTACATCTATATCTTTGTGTTCCATGCCCACAGAATGATTAAGAGGTAGCTCTGGTCCAATCTTGTGTCCAATGAAGAGCTCTGCCGAAGGACCAGGCAACCAATCACTCAGTATGGTGACTGCTAGCTTGGTCATGTCCTGCAACAACCCAATGAATTTCCCTCCGAGGTTGACATCATGAGAAAGGAAAGAAGAGAACATAGTACTTCATCACAAGAGAAACTTTCAGATAAAGTCATGTGACATTTTTTGATTAAAGATTGTACTCTATAAAGTTGATTAAACTATATACCCCCAACATCAGTTTCAACTGATGCCTATATTCTGATGATTTCTCCAGGCTCCAGTAATGGATTCGATTGGAATTCGAACTCGGCTCTCCAAGTCCTCAATTTGAGCTGCTATCCATTACTCCACTGTTCCTCCCAAGTGATAGTTTAGATATAGAGAGAAAAAAAAAGATGTTAATTTAAACTAACATCAAAAGGTTTTAATATATATCTTCACATATATATATATATATATATATATATATATATATATATATATATATATATATATATCTCTTCATATTGTCATTTTAAAACAACGCCTCCTTTTTAGATATATTTTGATCATTTTTGTTTAAAGGTCTTTTCTTTTTTTTTTTTTCATTTTGGATGAAAACTTAGAAATTATCCAATATATTCCAGTGAAATTCTTTCTTTTAAAATTTATATTTTGTAATTATGGTTTAAATGTAAAGAAAAAGAAAATGTCAGTTTAAACTGATACTGCCTTTTTTTCCCCATATATTTTTCATATTTTCTTGATTTCAGATGTAAAATTGGATATTTTCCAATGTATTCGAGTAAAGATTTTACTTTACAAAATTGTAGTTTATTATTATAATTTATCTACATATAAAAAAAAAAAAGGGACCTGTTTAAATTGACACAAGAAGTATATTGGTTAATTGTTCAAGTCAAAATATTTGACTTTGAGGTTTTTTTTTCTTCTTTTCTTCCTGTTTACAACAGAATCTGAAAACTCTACAAGTGAAAAATTTACCAATTACTATCAACTAAAACCTGATCAGATTCCAAGACTCAACTTTGAAATGCAAATCTTATTAATTCACAAATTGGAAAATAATAATAATAATAAAAATAAAATAAAATACAACCACAGACAAATAGAAATAAATTAATCATTTTAGGATGATTTTTTGATAGCTATTAATTTTATTTTCAGAAATTTAATTGTTATTAACCAACTAATTTATTTGTAACCATCGAGCAAAAGAAAAATGGCTTCCAAACATTCTGATTTCTGCTTTTAAAAGTAAAAAAAACAACTAAGCAAAATATTAAAGTCTGCAAATAGGCTTTGAGCATTCATGGTCCCTTACCAAGTTTTGAAACCCACTTTTCAGGGAATTTAGACAATTAGACAATTAGACAATTAGGTAATTAGGTAATTAGATTAAACAACAATCAACCAGGTAAAGAACAAGCAAAACAGGGAAAAATTAAAAACTAAAAAGGAGAAATTTCTTTTATTCTTAATGAAATTTAAATTAGACATTTCTCAATGTTTGGTCAGGTTGAAGAGAAATTTAGGGCTGATCGGGAGACTCAATTACAGGAAGGGATTTTCTTGGCCCCCTACCTCTTTTAAAATAGCAAAATTAATTTGAAAAGTCAATAGTTTAAAAAAAAAAAAAAAAAATTTTATGTAATGCTTCAAATAATGTTTGATTAAATACTCGAATCAAAGGAAGTTTGTTCAAAAAATTCCATAGCCAAATACGAAAATAAAATGGAGAATTATCCTTTGCACGTTCCAATCCAGACAATCATTAATTTATTGATTTTTTAGTTAATAAAAATCAATCAGCAAATAAAAGATAGAAAAAAAAATCAAACAGTCTATTGACAAATTACAGGCAACACACATGTTCTTGCAGGTTTCATTTTAATTAATAGAGCAAACCCCTAAAATAATACAACTGTTTACAAATCTAATAATTTTCTTAATTATTTCATAGTTTATTTTTTGAATAAAATTTATAAAACAGGGAAAAATTTTAATCAGCTCATAAAAAACAAACAAAAAAAATTAATATTTTTTTTACACTTTTTAGTGACTTTTAAAGCACACTGTCATAACAATGATAATATTAAAAATAAACAAGAGCACCACCATTACTACTATGACTATATACTCTCTGACCTTTCTTCTCTTTCACAAGAATAGTGTTATTCAAACAACTTTTACTCTTGACAAAAGGAAAACTTGTCTTTACCAACAACACTTTTTGTCCACCTGAGGGAATTTATCAAGGTAAATGTAGAAATTTTTATTTTGTAATTTGTATTTATACACAGAAGTGTGTGTACACACACGCACGCACACATACTTTTATTCAATGTAATTTTTTTTTGAGTAAACTTGACATCAAAGTAAACAAAAGAAAAGCAAAAAGTAGATTCTTGGAAACTTTGCAAATCACTTCACCTAATTTGTTTTCCTCTAACATTAATCACTAACCCCTTCCCCGACCCACGCTCTTATGAAAATCTATGCTTGGTGTAAAGATCAAAAAGCCAAAGAAAATATGATAAATTTGCTATTTATCAAAAGATTCTAGGATTATTTGTGTCAAGAAAATTGCTATACAAAGTCTGTTTGGGAATTTCACTGAATGGATATGAATGGATATTTCTGTGAAAGAGATCAGATTATTTTTCTTGGCAACTTTTTTATATAAATTATAGGATTTCTCCTTAACCATACAGTAATTGCTTTTCTGATGCCCAGTTCTTTAATAAAAGAATTGAAAATCCAAAGAGGATGGGGAAACATCCAAACAATGATTTTATTAAAATCATTGTTTGGAGAATAATGAGATTTTTTTTTTTTTATCAAATCAAAAGTGAAAGTCAAAGGACACAAAGTAAATACAAAAATATCTGGACATCTGTTTAGATCTGAAAAAAGTTTAAAAGATAAGGTTTGGGGTAGTGCCTATAATAAATAGAGCACTGGGAATTGTTCCCACAAACACTAGAATTAAAACTGGGAAGAGTGAAGTTAGTAGGAAGGAGTCAAATTGCCCAAGCTGCACCAGTGTCAGAATTAATGATTGGTTCCGTCCCCCACCACCCCCACCAGCTTATCGACCCTTCATGGGTTATTTAAAGTTGAAATATATTTGGGATTATGAGATTTCTTTTTTTTTATGACTGAATGTTGAATTAACAATGATTTTTTTTTTTTTTTTACAGATGAAAGTCCTACTATTTCACTGATAATTGTGGGGAGGAGATCGATTCACGTCTTTCCCAAGGGCATTTGAACCTAAGAATCTGACTGGAATTTGAACTTGACTCTCTGATTCCTCATTCTAAGTCACCATCCATTGCACCACCCCCACATTGACATGAGATTGACAAAAGTACTGATAAAAGTACAGGAGACATTAAGAGATATGTAAGCATGCAAGTAAAGATGAGAGGTGTGCGCTTGATTGTATTGTGAAGCAAAGAACTTTTCAGCTCTTTCTGCGCTTGCACAATTCTGCATCAAGTGCTGAAAGTAGTCAACCAATATTTTACTCCCTTCAGCCGCCACTTTCCAAAACTAAGCTATCATCATCATCATTATCACTCCCCATCCAGTAATTCACTTGATTAATCAATCAATTATTTGAAACAAATGATTAGAAATTCAATCAATCTCTCTAATTAATCAATTAACTTTTTAAACCTCTTTCCATATGTAAGTTATAATCCACAAATCACAAAGGATGTAATGGCAGAAACTTGGAATTATCAGGCAAACAACAACAACAACAACAACAATAATGGAAGTTGGTTGCTGATGCACCCCCTCTCACAAAGGTGCACAAAGGGGATAGCTGATTTAGGAGTTACTTTGTTAGACAGTATAATTTATTTATTTTTTTTTAACACTTTAGTTGTTGATGCAAGTTTAGGGTGCCAGCCAAACGTTACCTCCCATCCTCGCTCATTTCAATCTCCTTTCCTTTAATTCCACTTTCATTCCTTTGCCTTCTCTTTCAGTCAATCCCATTTGTTTTCCATTTTCTCTCAATTTCCATTTCATACCTTAACATCTTCAATTTCTCTTTTTCTCAAGTCTTTCTTTTTCTTCTTTCCTTCCTTCCAGCAATCACTCTCCCTCCTCTTTTGGCTCATTTCTTTTTCCTCTGTCTCTCTCTCTCTAATTAGACTGAAATATCTAATGCAAATGACGATGCAATTATAAAGGCCCTGACTGAATTTTAACCATCCAACATTATTGATTATTTTTCATAAAAATCTTCTATTTATAACCAATTTTAACTGACAATTCTCAACATTGGTTTTTATTCATTCTATTTCATTTTGATTTTGAGAAATTTAACAGTGATCATGTTTACATGTATAACTGCTTATACATACAATCATTCATATATATATATATATATATATATATATATATATATATATATATATATATATATATATATATATATATAGAGAGAGAGAGAGAGAGAGAGAGATGATGAACAGGCTGGGATGGATAGATAGTTCATCAACAGGATAGATAGATAGATAATCAACAGGATAGATAGATAGATAATCAACAGTATAGATAGATAGATAGATAATCAACAGTATAGATAGATAGATAGATAATCAACAGTATAGATAGAGAGATAGATAAATAATCAACAGGCTAGATAGATAGATAGATAATCAACAGTATAGATAGATAATGAACAGTATAGATAGATAATGAACAGTATAGATAGATAGATAATGAACAGTATAGATAGATAGATAATGAACAGTATAGATAGATAGATAATGAACAGTATAGATAGATAGATAGATAATGAACAGTATAGATAGATAGATAGATAATGAACAGTATAGATAGATAGATATATAATGAACAGTATAGATAGATAGATAGATAATGAACAGTATAGATAGATAGATAGATAATGAACAGTATAGATAGATAGATAATGAACAGTATAGATAGATAGATAATGAACAGTATAGAAAGATAGATAGATAATGAACAGTACAGATAGATAGATAATGAACAGTATAGATAGATAGATAGATAGATAATGAACAGTATAGATAGATAGATAGATAATGAACAGTACAGATAGATAGATAGATAATGAACAGTATAGATAGATAGATAGATAATGAACAGTATAGATAGATAGATAGATAGATAATGAACAGTATAGATAGATAGATAATGAACAGTATAGATAGATAGATAATGAACAGTATAGAAAGATAGATAGATAATGAACAGTACAGATAGATAGATAGATAGATAATGAACAGTATAGATAGATAGATAATGAACAGTATAGATAGATAGATAGATAGATAGATAGATAATGAACAGTATAGATAGATAGATAGATAATGAACAGTATAGATAGATAGATAATGAACAGTATAGATAGATAGATACTGTGTATGTGTGCATACATGTATTGATGTATGTTAATTTGCCTGGAAAGTTTGTTTTTTTTTGTTTTTCTTTAAGCTTTTGATGTAAGTCAAGAACTAATACAAAAAGATTAAGTTTATTTGTCCAATATTCTTAATCAATGTTCTTTCTGATGTTATAGAAGATATTTTTAAATCATAACAAAATAATAAAAATGTATTCATCGCTTTTGAATTAAAAAAAATAAAGTTAAAATCAAAAAACTTAAACTCAATTTCCATTGACAAAAATGAGTTTGGAGCCAAAATCTATCAATTATTTATGCATGTAACAAACTTCATGTTTTGGAATAAGAAATTTCTTCAAAGACATAATTTCCAAGATTTCATTATTCATTCTTTTTCACAAGTGACTCACTTTGAAGAAGTAAGGACCAAATTGAAGAATATTTGCTTCAAGTGCCCACGTCCTTCAAGAATAAATTTCTGATGATTTCATTTGCTACAAGACATGTTCATGACTTTTGCGATCATCTCCAAAATATTCACCTCAAGTGAAATTCAATGTTCCACAAATATAAGGTTAGTGGTACAGGAGGATAAAAAGAAAAAAAACCTCAAATACTTCCATCAGCATGGTTTAGGGTTAACGTTAGTTTGTGTGAACATTTAAGAAAAGAGAAGCATAAGGATATCTTGAATCAGAAAGCACTTCCACCTGCAACTGGGATGGATGAGGGTGTCTTGAATCCATCAGCATAAGATGATGGGGAGGTGTGATGAAGAGTTTTGAACCTATTTAAATTCTCCTCTGCTTTTTAAAATGTAACAATGATGAATGAAAAAAAAAAAAAAGGAATTCCTACAGTGTGACATCTATTGTCAGGTCACTAATAAAAATCATCAGTTCTAAGTTAAACAACAACAACAAAAAAAAACCCAAGGAGGATGGCAGAAGGAATGGTGGGGGAGTGTAGGTGGTGGTTCGGTGAGGGTTAATTTTTGATGAGAACGAAGAAGGAAAAGAACAAGCAAAGCCTCCTGCTGCAATTAAAACAACGCTTTCCCCCACATTAGCATGAAGGGGAAAAAAGAAAAGAGGCAGAGAGGGTACAATCTTAAAAGTAACGACCAGTTTCAACTCTAATTTATTATCTACAGATATAAACTATAATATCTACCAACATAACTTATCGTGCTCAATGTGAGTGAGCAAGAGGAAAGAAGAAAAAAAAAAAAAATTTGTCAACAATTTTTTAAAGGAACAAAACTCAAAATGACAACCCTGCTTATGTGATTTTCTAAGCATGGCTTGTATATGGCACAAAGCCAAAAATATGGGGCACCCAGTGAGGAACAAACTCACTATTCAGTCATAAATGATCTACTGAGATAAGCTTGCTAACCATTACACCATGTGTCTCTCTCTCTCTCTCTCTATGTTTGTTTTATTCTCCAGTCCTTTCATACACCTTTTTTTTTTTTTTTTTTTTTTCTTTTACATCTTTATACATAGCATCTAACTATTCTTAGGGTCAGACATGGTTTCAGAACTGAAACATTATTACCACTAACCAAGGACACTCCAGCAGTGCCTCACAATATCACCAGATTATATTTTCTATCACAATGTAAGAGTTGCAGATCCATACAGATGCAGCGTCTACTTGATCTTGGAGTCTTAATATATTACACACACACACACACATATATATATATATATATATATATATATATATATATATATATATATATATATACCACATACATGCATATATATATATATACACATTTAATCTTACAATGGTCAGTTTTTGATCCACACCTGATGACTAAATTGTCCTGAAACTCAGAATTGTGGTACTGGTGAGGAATATGTCATGCACTATTTTATTAACACCAGCATTCACAGTATCGTAAAAAGAAAGAACAGTGAGATATATAATCTGGTGTTCTTATTAATATTTTTACAAAACAGTGCTCAATGTAAATTTACAAAGCATAAATATTGAAACATGGTAATTCCTGTGTAGCGAAGGAAAATGTTTTAAAATCAATTTATAATAAAGACGTAATATATTCTTTATTTATTAATCCAACAGATTTTCATGACTTTAAATGTTATTTTTAATGGATACTCATATTTGAGTAGATGCTCCATTTATTTATTAAACAGAATATTCATTTATTTATTAAACAGAATATTCATTTATTTTCATCTCTTGGTCAAAATAATCAAGAAATCCTATTAAAGAAAAATATGTGCTCTCTGGCAGGATTTGAATCTGCATCCCGCCGGGCAGAGGGAGGCCATTGTTAGATCCAACATGCCTTAACCAACTCAGCCACAAAGAAGCTTTGCCAATCAAGCAATATATATATATATATATATATATATATATACATACACACACATACATACATACCAACACTTTCCACAGATGTTAAACTTCAACTGCTGATCCATATGTAATAAGCCTGTTATTTTTTTTATGGGTATTATGCAAGTGATCTCATCTGTTATCTCAAGAAGATCTTATTTTAATTTAACATTTAGCACTCTGCATCATTTATAAATATTACTTTCTGTATATGGAATCCCATCAAAATATAGTGTTTCATATCAGTCAGTCACGTGCCATAAGTAATACATGCTAAGGCGATTATGTATATTTCGATACATGACTGACGAGGCAGATTTTTTTCCCCACAGTAGGTTGCCATTTCTTTCTGCAGTAGACCAGTTGCCATCCAAGGCTATAGAACCCAGTCTGTCCTGCTATTTACCCATAGCTGGGGGGAGAAGAGGATTCATACCTTTTCCCAAGGATATTAATAAGTGGATATAATGAATTTGAATAGAATTCGAACTCAGCTCTCCAATTCCGCAATCCAAGCCGCTATCCATTACTCCACCTTGTTTCATATATTAATTTGATATATTTGAAATTGCAGTAGCCTAGCTCTCAATTTCAGTCAAGATTATTTTAGGTGTTGCCATAGAAGGATATGACTACACAACCAAGAAATTCAAATTTAACATTGGCAAAAATAGTCACCTACAGTGTGCTAAGGTTAACCATCAGGTGTGGATTATTACTAATGAAAATGGAGCCTGTCATTTTCTCAATTCTCTCCCTCAATAAAACCTTTTGTAGAATCCTGCTTATTCTATGTAATTTTCTGAAGCATCTCGATTTGATTCACAATGCCAATTTTCATCTGCCATTTTTGGATTTTGTCTGACACCGTTCCAAGGGCAACAAGAAGAACTTTTACTCTTTTAGGCACTGGTTCATTATTATGAAATATTTGAATGAAGAGAGCAGAGAGTTTATTGCAGATGAAAACTTAGTATTCGTTGATATTTACTTTGATGAGAGAACATTGTTAAGATAGAAGGAAATTACAGTACGATGCGGAAAGCTTGTATCAAGTTTTAAGGTTGATATTATTAAAAAAAAGATAATATTAAACTTGCAAATTATCATAATCCCAATTATTCAATATTATTATGCTATTATTCTTATACTGTTCCTTATTGTCACCATTATGAGAATTGATATATATTAAGACACAAGCCCATTCTCCACCTACTACCCACCAAGATTTCTTTTTTTTCTAAATTGCACATATTGGCATACATCATTCAAACATCAACACTCCTAGAAAGCATTTTATTTCATTCTTAGAAGATTGTCGTCTACATCCACACGCCTTCATTGCTCTTAACTGTCCCAATTATCCAATAAATAAATAACGATCTGAATGGACTTTATTCAGCTACAGATATAATAATCTATCAGTATCAACGACTAATTCACTTTTTATAGCGTTGCTAGGGAAATGCATGGAGAAGAAGGATGGAGAGGTTCAAGCAGTAATAAAACTCATAAAGAGAAGGAGGATAGAGAGGTTCAAGCGGCTATAAAGAAACAAAAAATAATAAGGAACTGTCTGGTCAATAAATGTTGATGGAAGCATGTTTCGAAAAAAAGAAAAAAAATCAGCTTAAAATCTTCCTTTAACTAAAGATTTCTCCTCTTCCTCTCTATTTTCTTAAGCAAGGAGCCAATTCAAATGTTAACTTGAAAAGATAAGTTTAAACAAGATGTATGCCCTTACGTCTGACCTTGTGAAATCAAGATGAAGAATATTATTTACAAGGAAGAAACATTTTCCATAAAAGGGTTTGAATCAGAACAAATTTCTAATCAAACTGAACAAACCTATGAATTTGAAATATAAAAGGTTACAAAAAGAATGGAAGAAAGAAATAATTTTTTTTTCGTGTTCAGGGAAATTAGTCAATGATTGATTTTGTTTATTCTGTGGGGGAAAAATGTCTTTTATGAGAACAAAAAGGTTATCTGCAGTTTGTCTTCCTTGAATTTGATTGGAAAGGAAGTGACTGAGAAGCAATTGAAAAACAAACACAAAAAAAAGGTCAATAAATAAAAAACGTTGAAATTAAACTCAAAATCTATTTTAATGTGTTCAATTTACTCAATCTCAATAAAATAAAACTGTTTTTTATATTTATATGTAATAACAGATGGAATAAATTGAATTGTTAAATAAAAATTTTTAAACAAATTTTTTTTCAAATTATTTGAACACAACAGATTTAGCCAATCTCAGCAAAAGAAAAAAATTTTGAAGAAGCAAAAATTAAATTAAAAAATAAATTGTCAAAAAGAGAAACATTTAAAAAATATCACACTAAAAGATAAAAAAACTAAAGAGAAAATGTAAAATGAAAAGAGAAAAAAAATTTGCCTATTTTTACTTTCAGTAAACAAGAGGAAATGATTTAAATAGAAAATTGAAAAGAAAGAAAAAAATTCAACCAGAAAAGTGAAAGAAAAAATGTTTCAATTTACAAATTCCCAATTAACAAGAAAAAAAAAGGAAACCCACAAAAAAGGCAATGAGAAAGCAAAAGTGAATTTCTGAATCGAGAAAGCCTGAGGCTGATGTAGGCACTTATTATTTCTGACCTGTCTATTAAACAAATGAACGAACATCAAGTTAAAAACTGCTGAATTATTCAACGAGGTGTCACACAGAGACACATGAGTAGAATCAAGCAGAGTCTATAAAATGCAAAAATGGACACGACCAGTGACGATGCCATGTAGAATACAAAATTACTTGGAGAGAGAGAGAGAGAGAGTGACTAGATGAAAAGAAAGAGACATATTAGTGAGAGTGAAAAATGAGAGTGATAGGAATGAGAGAAAGAAGACAAGTGGAGAGAGAGAGAGAAAGAAGACAAGTGGAGAGAGAGAGAGAGAAAGAAGACAAGTGGAGAGAGAGAGAGAAAGAAGACAAGTGGAGAGAGAGAGAGAAAGAAGACAAGTGGAGAGAGAGAGAGAAAGAAGACAAGTGGAGAGAGAGAGAAAGAAGACAAGTGGAGAGAGAGAGAGAGAAAGAAGACAAGTGGAGAGAGAGAGAGAGAAAGAAGACAAGTGGAGAGAGAGAGAGAGAAAGAAGACAAGTGGAGAGAGAGAGAGAGAAAGAAGACAAGTGGAGAGAGAGAGAGAGAAAGAAGACAAGTGGAGAGAGAGAGAGAGAAAGAAGACAAGTGGAGAGAGAGAGAGAGAGAAAGAAGACAAGTGGAGAGAGAGAGAGAGAGAAAGAAGACAAGTGGAGAGAGAGAGAGAGAGAAAGAAGACAAGTGGAGAGAGAGAAAGAAGACAAGTGGAGAGAGAGAGAGAGAAAGAAGACAAGTGGAGAGAGAGAGAGAGAAAGAAGACAAGTGGAGAGAGAGAGAGAGAAAGAAGACAAGTGGAGAGAGAGAGAAAGAAGACAAGTGGAGAGAGAGAGAAAGAAGACAAGTGGAGAGAGAGAGAAAGAAGACAAGTAGAGAGAGAGAGAGAAAGAAGACAAGTGGAGAGAGAGAGAAAGAAGACAAGTGGAGAGAGAGAGAAAGAAGACAAGTGGAGAGAGAGAGAAAGAAGACAAGTAGAGAGAGAGAGAGAAAGAAGACAAGTGGAGAGAGAGAGAAAGAAGACAAGTGGAGAGAGAGAGAAAGAAGACAAGTGGAGAGAGAGAGAGAAAGAAGACAAGTGGAGAGAGAGAGAGAAAGAAGACAAGTGGAGAGAGAGAGAAAGAAGACAAGTGGAGAGAGAGAGAAAGAAGACAAGTGGAGAGAGAGAGAAAGAAGACAAGTGGAGAGAGAGAGAGAAAGAAGACAAGTGGAGAGAGAGAGAAAGAAGACAAGTGGAGAGAGAGAGAAAGAAGACAAGTGGAGAGAGAGAGAAAGAAGACAAGTGGAGAGAGAGAGAAAGAAGACAAGTGGAGAGAGAGAGAAAGAAGACAAGTGGAGAGAGAGAGAGAAAGAAGACAAGTGGAGAGAGAGAGAAAGAAGACAAGTGGAGAGAGAGAGAAAGAAGACAAGTGGAGAGAGAGAGAGAAAGAAGACAAGTGGAGAGAGAGAGAGAAAGAAGACAAGTGGAGAGAGAGAGAGAAAGAAGACAAGTGGAGAGAGAGAGAAAGAAGACAAGTGGAGAGAGAGAGAAAGAAGACAAGTGGAGAGAGAGAGAAAGAAGACAAGTGGAGAGAGAGAGAAAGAAGACAAGTGGAGAGAGAGAGAAAGAAGACAAGTGGAGAGAGAGAGAAAGAAGACAAGTGGAGAGAGAGAGAAAGAAGACAAGTGGAGAGAGAGAGAAAGAAGACAAGTGGAGAGAGAGAGAAAGAAGACAAGTGGAGAGAGAGAGAAAGAAGACAAGTGGAGAGAGAGAGAAAGAAGACAAGTGGAGAGAGAGAGAAAGAAGACAAGTGGAGAGAGAGAGAAAGAAGACAAGTGGAGAGAGAAAGAAAAATGAGGATGATAGGAGCAAAGAAAAAGGAGAAATGAGGGTGATAAGAACAGAGGAGAGAGAGAGAGAGATAGAAAGGAGAAATGAAAGAGAAGAATAGTGAAGAAATGAGAGTGGAAAGACAGTGAAAAGGGGAAGAGAGAGAGAGAGAGAAACACAACAATCCAAGAGAAATGCCTTTCCTCCATCTCTGTCTCTAAAGACAGCAACACCCATATTACCACTGTCTCCTTTATATATCTAGTTGGGGGGGGGATGAGTTATTTTTCTAGGAAGCCACCAGGCCTTCTTGTAAAAAGGACCAACATGTGATTGTCTGCAGGAATAATAACGACAATAACAATAGAGGTAAATATAAAAAGGTTAAAGAGTTTTCGGGGCATAAGGAATTCGAAGAAGGGGTTTTGAGGGGAGAGGAGACACAATAAACCCCAGCTTTCATTTGCACCAACATCCCTCTGGCACAACAGCTTACATAAAACATGACCGATCAGAGTAAAAACAAATTGGCGGGGGGTCTAAGTGAGCAGGATATGATACATTTGCTTCAGCCCAGGTTTGCCATATTGATTTTTCTTTATTTCGTTTGCCTTGATTTCAGCCGAGTAAGACACGTTAGCAGTGGCACGTTGCATGCATCCTTCCACTGTGCTGGACAGAGAGAAACA
>OZ038511.1:10837228-10847228 GCA_964036315.1 Acanthosepion esculentum
GAAACAGACATCATTAGTATGTAAAGAGAGAAAAAGGAGAGAAGAATGAGACAACAAACAAAAGAGAGAGAGAAATTGAGACGAAAAAGAGATTTTGAAAGAGAGAAAAGAAAAAGAAAAAATTCTTAAAGTACAAAGAAAAGCTATAATGATACAAAGACCAATCATTTGATGTGGAAATATTGCAAAATAAGAAGGCGGCAAATTGATATTTTGTTGTCCGCTTACCTGATAGCCTCCATTGCCAGTGCTTGAGGAAGAACTTGCCTGTAAAGAATAAAGAAAAAATTATAGAAAAAACAAAAATAAAAACATACACATTTACTAAATACAATCAAAACGGCATAGCAAGTGTTGCTATTCATAGAAAGCAAACATTCAAAGTAATTCTTATATTTCTTCATGTTAATGGTTTACAAATACCATCAGGACGCTTTAAAGATCATCTTCTCTTGGAGATAAGCATTAATGAAACTCACCAGTCCAACAGTCGTACCCATCATTTTTTTCTTTTTTGTCTCAAACGTCCAAGAGCTTACTATGTGTTAAAGATGGATTGTTTTCAAAGACAGACTCTTAATTTAGCTGATGAAGTGTTGGCAAATAAATTATCAAAGAACCTTTTATAATGAGGAATCTGAGCAATGTCTAACCTCAAAGATACCGAGCAAAGGTTTCAAGGGAGGAAACAAATAGCATCTTTGACATTGGCAAATATGTTGCAATTGTAATCTCAAGGGACTGCCAATTCTTCAAAGTGGCAAGATTTTCAGCATTAAAAAGCTAAACCTTTTTAAGTGATTCTGATGAACAAACACTTCATTCATAATACAAACACTTCATTCATAATGTGTTTCCTTGAAAATCACACCCAGCCATAAAAAATAAAAATAAATTGACAACCAAAATTCCAATAATTAAAAATTAAAAAAAGAAAAAAAAAAAGATGAAATAAGCTAATCAAAGTAAACAATCTTAGATTCAAAAAGACTAGAAAAGAAAAAAATCTACGCCCCCCCCCAATCAATGATTAGCTTTCTTTTCTTTTTCTCTGTCCACCATCCCATGATTTTTCTATCCCTTTCGACCCATACACGGCAGGAACAACTCAGTGGAAATTTCCCTCCAAACTCATAGCTTATCTCATTAATTAAGCATAATTAAACATTCTTAGAAGAAATAATGATAGTGCTTCATGATAATGATAATAATGATGACAAATGATCGTCTTTTCCTAAGTAGAGACTCATTGTAAGACAGACTAAAACCAATCCTTTAGGGGGAGGAGGAGATGGGCGTTGCTTGGCTCATGGTTTTTCTCTTCCTACCATACACAGCTGTGAGATCTAAAACAGAGGCTGGCAGATACTAATTTGGCTCCATTTAAAACAAACCTAATATTATTTGTGTGCGGCTGAAACAAGGTTTTGCCTTATAAAAAAAAAAAAAAAAAAAAAAAAACACAGTTAACATTAAGTGAATAGTTGATGATGTTGAAATAGTTGGAAAGTGACCAGCCAAAAAGAGAAAACCATTTACAAGTAGAAAAGAATGGTTTTATTCTATGATTAGAAGAATAATTTGTCATTAATTTTTAGTGTAAATTCAGGGTTTCTTTCTATGGAGAAAAGCAAAAAGTCTGTGGAAGCAATAAAAAGGAAGATGAAAGACAATAAAGATTGTAAAGAAAGGGAAGGGAAAAGATGATGAGAGAGAGAGATAAAGAAGGGATGACAGGAGAGAGAGAGAGAGAGATAAAGAAGGGATGACAGGAGAGAGAGAGAGAGAGAGAGATAAAGAAGGGATGACAGGAGAGAGAGAGAGAGAGAGAGATAAAGAAGGGATGACAGGAGAGAGAGAGAGAGAGAGAGATAAAGAAGGGATGACAGGAGAGAGAGAGATAAAGAAGGGATGACAGGAGAGAGAGAGATAAAGAAGGGATGACAGGAGAGAGAGAGATAAAGAAGGGATGACAGGAGAGAGAGAGATAAAGAAGGGATGACAGGAGAGAGAGAGAGGAAAAAAGGGAGTTGGGAGAATAGGCAGAAGAAGAAGCAGAGTGAAAGAATATTTTTTGTTGGTTTTTTTTTCTGCTTAGGTCATTGGGTGCCCTTTTAAATGAATTGATCAATGAAGAAACTCTTAGTTGACTAACAGCATTATGTCTGTGTGTTAATGTTAGATATAAGAGTGGCAAATATGTACTCAACTGCAATGGTTGGGTAAATATTGCTGCTTCATTTGACCAGGATAAATTAAATCAAGTATTTCAATAACTGACCAAACATGATGATCAAAGATAGAGAGAGTTAATGGTAAGAAGAAGAAGAAGAAGAAGAACAACAGCTGTTGTTGTTGTATTGATCAGAAAACAATCAGGAATCTCATTGCATTGACAGTCAAACGATGGCAGCCAAATGTGGTGCCTATTAATTATACAAATACAACAAAACAGACATGGGATAAATCTTTTATCTTTCAGGATGAAACTGGTTTCCTTCACGAATTGTTTCAGGAGTTATAAGGAGAGAGCTTCTCTTTTTCTTATATCCAACATATATTAATATAGAGTCTGTATGCATAATTAAACAACTAATTAAATATTAATAGAGAGTCTGTATTAGAGCTGATTCACATATTCTCAGCTGATATCAATGGTGGTGGTTGTTTAAAGCCAGCATTTCAAATTCTTATTTTCCAAAGCAAGCAAGCCCTACCCACTTGAAAGAATCTAATCCAATTTGGATAGATGTAATCTTATGGTTAGATGGAACTGTACTGTAAGTTCTATGCTAACTGTTTCTTCCAGTCGAGTTTGATCTCCAATAATTTAAATGCAATGTCAATCATTATCTTTTGTCTTCTTAATTCCTGTTCTTTTATTGTTCTCGCTCCTTAATAATGTTATTCTTTTTCTTATATTCTTTCACTCAGTGAACCCCTGCATCTTAGTGGCTTTGTTGCCTTGCTTGGAGTGAAAAAAATCAAGAAAAAAAAAACAAGTAGCATCAGACCTTTGTCCAATACTGTAGGTAGTCATCATTGTGTATGTGATTATATATATATATATATATATATATATATATATATATATATATATATACACATATACACACACACACACACACACACACACACACACACACACAGAATAGGTGCTTTCTTATATAAAATGATATGGTTCTTCATGATTTTTATTCATATTGAATTAACTGCTTGATTCCATTTGTGTAAAAGCATGAACATCAAATGTTGCCCCCCCCCCTGCCGTCCTGAGAGAGACCAATTTTCCACCTGAATGACTGAGACAGATCACCGAGAGATGGGACATCATTAAGTAATTAATAAATAAGGTAAATGATACATAGAAGAAGGAAGAATAATAGAAACTCAATCAGACCATGCTTATAAAGTAGGGCACATTAACATTGGCAAGCAGCTGCCAGAGAAGATCCCTCCAAAATGAATGTTTATTTAACCAGAAACTATGTCACCTGCAGTTAGAATGGAATCAAGAGATTTTTTCGTGAAGTGTGTGTGTGTTTTGGTTGAGAGAGCAACATTTCATATTTGAGTGAACAATTTTCTAAGTTGCTATAGACAAAGGACACTAGAGTTGCCAGTTGACAATTATCTAAGTTGCTATAGACAAAGGACACTAGAGTTACCAATTGACAATTTTCTAAGTTGCTATAGACAAAGGACACTAGAGTTGCCAGTTGACAATTATCTAAGTTGCTATAGACAAAGGACACTAGAGTTACCAATTGACAATTATCTAAGTTGCTATAGACAAAGGACACTAGAGTTGCCAGTTGACAATTATCTAAGTTGCTATAGACAAAGGACACTAGAGTTACCAATTGACAATTTTCTAAGTTGCTATAGACAAAGGACACTAGAGTTGCCAGTTGACAATTTAGATGAAAAATGGTCAACATTCCATTGTAGTAGACCATATGAACTAAAAGCAAAAATAGCAAACTTTCTTTTAGAAAACCATCAACCTTAAGCATCTCTATGGTGGGATTAACGTACAAACATATTCAGGTTTGGAAACTTCAGTCTTTGTCAACATTGGAGGCGTCATCATTTCTCCAAAAACTTCATATCAAGTTAAAAATTGCTAAACCGAAGTAGCCTCATGTCGAAGTTGAAAATGAAAATTGTTAATTCTATTCCAACAAGAATTGAAATTGTATGAGAAATTAAAGACTGAAAAAAAAAAAAAAAACATATATATATATATATATATATATATATATATATATATATATATATATATATATATACAAAAATACCAGAATATGAAAAAAGTAAAACTAACTTCCATAAGTGGAAAAGACAAACAGCTGATGCTGGAGAACATAATCTTACAAAGACAAACAGATACACATCAATGAAAACATTTTTAGGTCTACTGTATCTCCATCCATAAATATAAATACATAAAAGCTAATAAAAAAATGTCCTGTGTACATATATATCAATCTCTATCTTTCTCTCTCACATACACATACCATTAAGCACAGGTAGATTGAAACATGTCCAAAACACATGTTTACATTGACAAGTAATGCTCCGGTCTTTTGAAGAGAAGTAGAGGTTTATCCCTTATTCACTGCTTAGGATTGGGTTTCCAACTCCTCCTAAAGTTTTCTCATTCTATTTCACTCCCAGTAACCCCACCACTTTGTATCTTAGTGACATTATTGTCTTGCTTGGGATGAATTGATTAAAAAAAAAAATTGTTGTCTGTCTAATGAAGTAAAACATGAACAGAAAAATGTGTATAAAATCCAAAGTCTTCAGTCATGTTAAGCAAAAGAAGGAATTGCCAACAAGTGCTGCATCAAGAAATTTTACTCTCCAAGTGGATTGGTCAATAAATTGGATCAGTAACTACTTAACCCGTTCAACATCAAAGTTTTTTTTCTTCCTGCCATGTGTAGGCAGAGATTTTCTTAAATGAAGTCACTGTAAAGGAAGTATTAATCATCAGTGTGGAGAAAAAAAGAAGAAGACAGGGCGGACATTTTAAAGGGGGGGATGTTATATAATTAATGTTATTTGGCACTGAATATATTAAATGTCAACCCAATTTTTGCAAATGAAGATAAAAAAGTTATCAGTTTCAAACTAAATGCGGATAAAGATGATTG
The DNA here is from genome assembly GCA_964036315.1 of Acanthosepion esculentum. Lineage (NCBI taxonomy): Eukaryota > Metazoa > Mollusca > Cephalopoda > Sepiida > Sepiidae > Acanthosepion > Acanthosepion esculentum. The sequence goes on from OZ038511.1 coordinate 10,842,391, forward strand.
GGCAACTTGGTCATCTGAAAGGAAGCAATGGGGATAATAAGAATGTTGGTTGACAAAAAGTTTCCATTTAGGAAAGATGTCTGCCATTGAACAGCACAGGAACTGCAGCAATGAAAAAAGAAATGCCTGGTTAAGAATCGGTTGGGGTATGGGGAAAGGAGCCAGATTCATAAAGGCTGGATGCAGTTTTCAGAGATAACCATTGTTAGGTGCGCTAAAATGGTGTGATTGCATTAAGGACAATTGTTGGTTGATAAAGACATGCGAGAGGAGAAGGGTGTTGGTCACATAATTGGAGATGGAATGGTGCTTATTTCAGAAGAAGGAGTGTGTGTGTGAGAGAGAGAGAAAAAAAAGACATTGAAAGTGTAGACATGAAAAACAGGAAGAGAAAATCACAGACAGGCTGGGTAAAAATGGTGGTGGGGACATTGCGAAGATGAGCAGGAATAAGAAGGGAAACCTTAAATGTAGGGAGGAAACAAAGAGGGAGAAAAGAAAAGAGAAAAATAAATATGGTAAAGGAGAAAAAGAAGAGAATGAGGAGATACAGAGAAAAAGAAAGAAAAAGAAAAAAAGAAGAAGTTATTGGCTCAAACAAGAATCTTATCCAAAAAGTTTTCTGATGTTTTGGCATTGTTAGAATTTGGGATATTGGTTAGAATGAAAACTTTTCAGCACCTCCTTTGAAATATATATATATATATATATATATATATATATGTGTGTGTGTGTGTGTGTGTGTGTGTGAGAGAGAGAATATGGTAACTTTAAAAAAGGCAGCTCTCAATCTTCAAGACCCACAAGCAAATCAAAAATCATTTGTTTTAGGTCTTGAAGATTAAGAGCTGTTTTTTAGAGCTCTCACAAAATAAAAAATATCAACTATGGGATTTCAAGTGTTTGATATTCTTTAATTAATTATATATATATATATATATATATATATATATATGATTAAATAAATTACAAACATTATGTCTACTTATTTTTAGCATAATCCATTCATATACATGGATATTTTTCAGTGTATTAGAATCAAATGATGCAAGAAATGAACTGTAACATCATTTGACTGTAATACACAGAAAAATATGCATGAATATGAATGGATTATGCTAAAAGTAAGCAGTCAAAATGTTTGTAATTTATTTAATCAGACATGCATAAAACAGAATTTGCTGCTTAAATACCCAAATATATATATATATATCCAAGTATAGGATTGGTGTATATGGAATAAATTCAACTGAATGTCGAATCAGATTCGACACATTACTTTGTAAGACATAAGTGTTAAAACAAAATGGCTATTTTTGTAGTGATTTTATAACATGTTTAAGTTATAATTTTTGAATATATATATATATATATATATACACACACACACACAGTTTTCAGTACCTCCTTTGATATATATATATATATATATATATATATATATATATATATGAAGAATGGAAAAGTTAAAATTATTATTTTAACTGTTTTAAAAGGCCGATTTTATTGGCAGCTGAAGAGAAACACCGAAGAGAAACAAAATCTGCCTTCATGAATCATGGCCATAACCACCAGCACCAAGCAATGCCGTTAAGAGCCCCTGTGCGCCGGCAAACCGGAAAGCAGACACGTGTTTAATTGATGAATGTATTCATTAATATCTGAAGCATCAATTAGCAGCAGAACTGGCAATTTCAAAAGCAAAGAGATAAACTGAGATTGGATTTGTGCTTTGCCCCGTATGTTTATCCACAAGATTGCCATCGTTTGCGTAAATAAAAGTCAATTTTGCTTCATCAAGTAGCTCAATGGTTACAATGTCGATTGACCTAGATTAAGGGCAACAAATAAATAATCGATGCGCTTGCAATCAAAATACACAATGCAGTAACCATGGAAGATTGCAATCTATAAACCATCTTAACGGCATTAGAGACATGTCCATTTTACCTGCAATATATGCAACTTAATGGTGTGGGCAATGGAAATGGCCAGTTCAAATTCTAGCATTTGTTTTTGCACTAATACTCTTGAAAAAGGCATGAATCCACCACTCACCAATCAGCTATGAAAAGTACAATAAACTCATATTCCTATGATGATATCCAGTTTAGAAAGACAACACCGAATTCAGAATCATCATAAAAGTGACAGGAACCACTTCCCTCCCAAGCAATTCATGGAAGCTGTAGAGAGTCACGATCACCAATATCCTGATGTGACAACATAGTATTCTGACACAATCTCTGATGAGCAGATTTGTGATACTATATTGTAATACTTTATAAAAGTGTATTTGTATAAGTATTTACTTGGGTGACCTTAATCTGGCACCAGGTTGAAAGAGTGGAGTACCCAATGAGGATCGAACTCACAGGATAATTGTCTAAAAAGAGACAAGTGAGACAGAGGAGTAAAAAAAAAAATTGAACAGATAGATTACAGCAACTTGGGCAATGTAACTGAACGTTCCATATACTAGTCTATTTGAATATTACTGCTGTAGTGAGGTCAAAACTCATTTGGTAACACCCATTTAAGTTGTGCTAGAATCACTACTGAGCAATGGTTTATGAGAGAGAAGTGCCCAATCTAAACCCATTTCCTGAAAAGATATGAAAAGGCCAAGGAAGAGAGACTATGAGTCAGGGTTAAATAAACAATGAAACACATGAAAATGTATAAGTTTGAATTGATGTATAAGCTATATATATTGATGGATGGCACACAAGTCAAAACCCGATGAGTATCAACTGGTTCACCGTGGATAGGAGGTATGATGTTGAAAGACACCAAATTCCTAATCATCCTTGGCTAAAAACATCACTGATGATGTGTGCCACAGTATCAAACGAAAGTATTTCATGAAATGAAAATGTATGTGTGTATATATGTATATCCAGAGTCTGCCAAAAAAAAAAAAAAAATAATGTACAGACACTTCAGGATAGGAAAAAACTTTCGTAGTTTTACCAAACTGTGATAACACTATTTACTGTAGTACAATATTTTCTTGACAACCGGCATTACATTGGCAGTCCTTAGACAAATTAAAAAAGCATGTGCAGCAATCCTCCCACTGGACACTTTGACCAAAATTGCCCAAGTGATAGTTTGTTGTACTAATAAATGTCTGGAAGACAAAGGTCACCATTTTGAGCATCTCTTAGGATTGTAGAGTCCAAAGACAACTTGTATTAATCTCGTGATATCTGAATAAATTTAGTATTACAATATCTATACAAGTTTTTGCTTTCCTGAAGTGTGTAGACATTTTTTTTAGTTGGACTCTGTATATGTATGCATGATGGCTGCAAATTGATTTTGAGTAATGCCATTGCTTTAGTTATCTTCAAATATGGGCATTGCCAATGTGTCTTTTTTTTGTTCTGCTAGGAAGTTCTCTTGAGTACACACACACACACTATTTATTAACAAGTTCTTTGCATGACCAAGAAGCCCTTTTCTACCCAAATTTAGTCAGGTTTGAGAAATTGACTACAGTGATAACATTTCTATATACACACATTTTTCAATATTTTCTTGTTTGCACACAGACACTCACTCATGAACAATATCTTGAAGAAAGTAAGAATTCTTTAGTAAATATCTCATTCAAAAGACACAAGGCCAAAGACCCATGCCTAACATAATGCCATCGTTGTTGCCTTGGAGACAAATGCTGCATATTCATCCTAATTGCTGATGCACTAAAACAGGCAGCTGCAAGTGGATATGTCTGACTGCTTACGTTTAGAGATTTAATAACATGCGTCCACAAACCATAACTTTGACCATGGACTAAAGTAAATGGACACAAAGAAGTTTTCTTTTTATTCTTTTCGTTTTAATTATTTGTCTAAATAGAATACAGTTTTTTTTGTTGCTGTCATTTTAAAAATGATTAGAACGAAGTGGAAACAAACGATAACAGAAGGAAGAATAAAATTTCAAGAATGACATTGAAAAAAAAAAAAAATCAGATTTTTTTAGATAAAGGAATTATCATCAATGACATACTTTCTTATTTAAAACAGCATACTCATCTTGGTTGTTATACTCACAGAGTTTCAGGTTTTATACACTGTTCTCCTTCAGGTACTTGGTAAACTGGTAATTTCAAACAAAACCCTTTATTTAATTCATAGGGATAGATTGTTTTCATTCTGCTTTCCATGCTTAGGGGAGATAACTCTTATCAGTTAATACTCACCAATCTTATTCATCTTTGTGTTGCATGCCTGTTTTTTTCCACTGAACCAGAAAATATGACATTTTAGCACTACCAGAACCCACAACAGCTAGCAAGCGCAGTGCTTTAAAACACTACACAATGCGTTTCACGGAATGTAGAAGGAGAACAACAGAATCCTATGGATTTGTTTCCAAATTACAAGAAGGCTACAGAGTAAAACAACAGACACATAAAGAAGGCCTGAGAGTTCAACTACCAAAACATTATGAGAATAACAATCAAGACGAGCATGATGGTCTGAAGAGCAAAGTATATAATAAGATTTTCTTTTTTCTTTGGTCTACAAGAAATTATTACTTTAAATTTGTTTTGGTGAAGAAACACACTGAGGTTTTCTGCTAATCATATTATTAATAAACTTCTGTAGACATTTCACTCGGCAATTCATAAGCTTTTATCTTCTTCTGAATGACAAACATCTGGCATATAAGTCACAAGAGACACTTTCTTTTTTTCAATATAGGCACAGCTAGATTCACACATTTAAATTCATATTGCCTAACACACAAAAGCCATATACACAAAATAACAGGCTCTTTTGCTCATACAAACTCATACACTGTGTAAGGTAATTTTGTGTATG
>OZ038511.1:10852228-10979993 GCA_964036315.1 Acanthosepion esculentum
GGTGTTTCACTGTGATATGGCCGTAAGCCACTTGTTATTGCTGGAGTCGGGGGTGGGGGGAGAAAAAAAGGGTGCCGGTGATTTGAGGATCATTGTCACTCAATCTCTCGCAATAACCAACAAGCATCTCATGCAAACATTTTAATGCATCGCAATTCAAATACTGCCACAATAGAAAGTGACCATAAATATGTCAAATATTTACATACATACATACATACATATCAGTTTCTAAAGAATGGGATGGATCTTTTTATTTTATTTTTATTTATTTATTTATCTATTAATTATTTATTAATATTAATTATCTTTATTAAGATATTAATTAATTAATATCTTATTACTTAAGCATTTTTATTGGATACTCGTATCTGAGTAGATTCTTCATTTATTTATTAAATAGTATATTTATTTATTTTCGTCTACAAGCCTGAATATTTGAGAAATCTTATTAGAGAAAAATATGCAGTCTCTGGTAGGATTTGAACCTGCGTTCTCCTAGGGGAAACCACCATTAGATCGGATAAGATTTCGACTTCTCATGAATCATGCTGGAGAGAATATATTTTTCTCTAATAAAATTTCTCAAATGTTCAGGCTGGTAGGTGATAATAAATATTCTGTTTAATAAAGAAGTGAAGAATCTACTCAAATATGAGTATCCACTAAAAATAATGTTTAAGTAATAAAATACATATATGTATGTATATACTATTCTCACTTTGGCATGGCACAAGAAAAAAATGTGAGCCTGCCAGGGAGAATTGAATTCATTACAGCAGTTATTGAATATTTTGAAGATAATGATTCTTTTTTTCTGATATAACTTCTACTAATTAATCCATAGTAGGGGGTAAAAAAAAGGTGGATGCATACCTTTCCCAAGGTTATTTCTGTGTAAATGAATATAATGAAAATTGACTGAAATTGGAACTTTGCTTTCTGATGTCCAAAACAAGTCAATGAAAATGTTTGTGTGCTCATAAAGTTTGTTTTTTTATGACCCTAGCTAGCTGGTTGAATTAACATTTTTATAAGCTTTCCACATTCAAACCAGTTAATTTTTGAATTTGTAAAATTTACAAGATTACACTAAAAAAAAAAAAAAGAAAATCAAAAGAAAAAAAGAATCCTCATGATTCAAACATTTCAACAAAAGCCACCAATGTGAAGGTGAATAACTTGCTTAAGCTCCTATAAAAATAACCTTGCAAAGAGCCATTTTTAATCGATGAGTCACTCAATCATTAACCCATATTTTTTTATTTTTTAAAATAATATCAGCAGATTTAATAAGTAATATTTTTATCTTTACTTCAGATTTTTTTTATTTATTTTTTTTTATTTATTACTATTTTATTTTTTATTTATTTTTTTTATCTTTACTTTGGATTTTTTAAGTAATATCAGCAAATTTAATAATAATTTTCCATCTGCAATTTTGCGAGTTGAATCTAGTGATTGTATGTAATCTATCCTTCCATGTTTTATGAAAATAATGGAAGAAAAAGAAGAGGAGGGGGGAAGGAAAAGACCAAAAGTTGAAAGACGGGAAAAGCATCTTTACTTCGTTTGAAGATTTGATCATCAGTGAAGTTTCAATGAAAAATGACATTTTAGTTTTAGATTATCTGATCCACTTGAAACGGATTCAGATCATTATTTTCTTTTTCTCTTCTTAAAAGTTTGTTGTTGTCGTCGTTGCAGTAACACAATTCATGATTGTCATGCTTATAACACATGCATCGTTATGTAAGACGAACAGGCAAGCAGATGGCAATAATAGCTGCGTTGCAAAGACTGAAAATGGTAAGGCCTGATTTTAGTTAGAAATTTTAGCAAGCCCCCGACCCACCATCCACATTGTTGTCAGTCTTTTGCCAGTGTTCATTCTATCTACCTAGAGTTAAACACTAACATTATTTCATTTGGATTTATTTATGACATCTCTAATGTAGCTTAATGGCATTGAGACATTTGACGAAAGAGATTTGTAATTTGATGAAATGCGAAAAAGGTAATAAGGTAGAGAGAGAAGGAAAGAATAAAGATGGGTGATAACAAAAAGGGATGAAGAAGATAAAAAGAAAGAGGTAAGAGAGAGAGAGAGGGCAAGAGAGAGAGAGAGAGAGAGGAGTGGGACGAACAAGTCAAATGCAGAATGAGAGGGGGACAGAAAAGAGTCATGTGGAGAGAAAACAAGAGTGGAATGCAGAGAGAGGATGGGAGTGGGTTGAACACAGTGACAGAAAAGGGAGGTGCCCAGAACAAAGGGAGGTAACCAGAATAAAGTAAGAGAGTTGGCTAAAAAATAGTGAGAGAGGTGGCCAGAATGCCACGAGAAAGAAAGGGATATGGCCAGAACGCCGCGAGAGAGGTCGCCAGGACACAGTGAGAGAAGTGTCCAAAATGCTGTGAGAGAGGTCGCCAGGACACAGTGAGAGAAGTGTCCAAAATGCTGTGAGAGAGGTCGCCAGGACACAGTGAGAGAAGTGTCCAAAATGCTGTGAGAGAGGTCGCCAGGACACAGTGAGAGAAGTGTCCAAAATGCTGTGAGAGAGAAGAGAGGTGGCCAGAGAACTGAACGAAAGAAAGACATTGTTAGTAGAATCAAGAGAGTGAGCAGAAACTAAATAGGAAAATTGAGAAGAACACATGCGAGATGAATTTATGGATTGATGACACAACAAAAGATGAAGAATCAAAGAAGAAAAGGAATTTTGAAATTTTTTTCAAACTGTTTATGATTGAAGTCAGAGCTTATCTGGCTTGAAAAGTTTCATTTTAAATTTAATCAAATGAAAAGTGGCCAACCCTGGCATTTTGTATGAATAACACAGCCAGAACACCACAGGCACAGCAAACCAGTCATGTTGAAAACAAAATAGTTCTGTCAGAAAGAAAGAAAGAAAGAAATCAGTAAAAGAGTCATGGATTGCTAAGATATTTGCAGAATATTGGTCTCAGGAAATTGCAATTATCATCTTTTTGGAATTCTCGGTTGGTTGCAATATTCTGATATTGTTATTTTCAAAGAGGAGTTGCTTCTTTTTGCTTTTTTTTTTCTAAATTTATTTACAAAGTTTAGATTATTCTGGTAAAAGGCCACAAGGACATGGCACCTATAGCAACTGAACTATATTTCTGAATTAGTATCTGAAATGAATTTTTTATTCAATGATTGATGGAAGATGCCTTCTGAGAAAAGTTACGGTTGACGTCTACCTAAGAAACATTGGCCACTATCTTTTCAATGCAAACACATTGAAAGATAGTTTTTTTAATTGAATTTCAAATCTGTCATAAGAACTGCTTTTTCATATCTTATAAAACTGTAAGATATTAGAATTGTTTATTTAATTTTTTAAAATTGTCATGAATTTGTAACTGGTTTCAATAGTCCAGCAAAAGGTATTGAACCGCAGAAATGTGCCTTAGAAGACAGACGTGCTAACCATTTAATATGTTACAATTGAGAGTCATAAAGATTCACACAAAACTAAGACAATTATAAAGTGCAAAAAAGAAAAGTTGTCTGCCTTACCAGTGAAAAAAGTCAGAGTATATGAAAAGAAAAAGCAAATATATAAACAAAATAGAAATATAGACAACGACATTTGCTTCTTGTTCGTTCAGATATTTTTATTGTCTTTTTTGTTTCTTATTAATTTTTATGTTCATTTTCTGACATGTGTAAAGGAATTAATTTTATACACAGAAGAATTTGAAAGAGTATGTGGTTGAGTATTTTTCTAAAAGCATTAGTAATTTTGTATATTTTTTTCCCTCTCTCAGATTTTAAGTAGAGTAATTGAAATCATTGAAAATATTTCCATCAGTGGAAGGAGATGGGAGATGGAGAGAGAATTTTTAATGAAAAATATACAAATATATCCATGCCACCGAGTCTAAACATTAAATTTAAAATGAAATCAATAAATCTCAAGCAGCCGAGAGGAAGGAAGTTAAAGACAAGAGCCGTACTGACGTGTAAAGAGAAGAGCTTCACAAATTACACAAAGACATACCTATATATCAATGTATATACACAGATGTGTACTACATGTGTATGTATGTGTGAATACAGAGTTAATTGTGTCTGCTTACACATATTTAAGAATCTATCTCTGAAATAGGCGATTTTAAGTAGACATTTATATAAGCATTGCCAATAGAGAATAGCTTGGACACTGAAATGTGTTGATATCTACATTGCATATGCGTTTTAAGAGTCTATTTGAAGCATAAAATACAGAATGAAGATACAAATGTATTATGAGTAACTTTATACAAAAGGGGGCTTGACAGAGCCTAATGGATAAGACAACTACCAATGAAAGGATTCCAATTGCTAATATGTCTTGGCTTTTGACTGCTTTCCTGATGTTCTGGCTCTCTGAGACAATGGAATAAGAAGAGAGAATCTCCTGAGGATTGGCTTGGGAAGTTCCAAGAGTGAGATTTCAACTGGAACTAACAATTCTCAGCAAGAGTTTGGAATGGAAAATCAAGTAACAAAAAAAATCAAAAAAAAAATCAAGAATAGATTTTTCCAGGTTTGGGTGCGGCCACATATGAGAAAATAATATATGTAGAATTACCGATATTATCAATAATAGTAGAGGTGATTTAGTGAATGAAATGGTTGTTTATTTCACATCAGCATAATTGGTTTCTGTTCAAACCCATAGTGAGAAGTGAGGGGGGGGACAGCATTTCAAATAGTGATTTTTCAAGCAGGCAACCATTTATATCCTGGAAGACCTATGCTATATAATCTGGTCTTGTGATATATATATATATATATATATATATAAAAGGTTTATAAGATCTTCATTTATACTTATGCCTGCTGGTTTTGTGTGCAGGAGATGCAGCATGTTGGAATGGAAAGAATTGATGCATTATTATTTGTGAATACTTGCAGTCATCTGAGAGGAAGCTTCCAACCTTGCCTGTTAGTCATCAGGAGGAACAAAAAGAAAAGCAAGCAAGCAAAAGGCTGCACTTAAGAATTGGATTAAAATCTTTAAATGCAGATCACAAAAGCAACTGAAGTAAAATGCGGTTTCCCTTTTGCAGGAAATAATCAAAAGCCTCGTTTACCAACTGATTCATCGCTTACTTTGTAAAAAGTAATCATATTTCTTTTTGGAGCCTTTTTAAAACAGACTCAGTATCAAATACTATAACAGTGTGAGTAAACAAAAACAGACGCACAGAGAAGCAACAAGATAGTGAGACACACACAATTAGAGCAGCTTTAATAGAAACTACCTAAATTATCCAAATTAAAATATGAATGAATCTGTAGACCAACAAAAACTATCAGGAAAATTTAACAAATCGGACCAAGAACTGAATGGCAACAAACAGGTGTGTGTGTGTGTGTGCACGTGCACTTACAAATACACACCCAGATTAAAAAAGAAAAAAGAAATCAAATTAAATAAATTGCGATAAACATATCAATTTAAAACCATAACCAAACAGAAGGCGAAATAGAAAGATTTATGACAGATTCTTTTTTCTTACCAAAATCCAATGCTAAATTCCAACCAAATATTCTTGTCTCATAAATATGAAGAGAAATTTATTTTCCAAACCAAAACACAATTACAAGGAATTAATTATTAATTAGCATGGAATTTGATATTCAGTATTTGCATTCTGAGTCCTTTAAGTTTTAGTCCAATTGAACAAGGACTTTTATCTCTTAGATACACAACATTTTGCACAAAATGATATAATTAGTCATTTATCTGTCGCAGGTTTTCTGCTTGATTTGAGAACATTTTGCATTTGATACTTAACAAGTGTAGAGCACTCAATGCGGATTCAACTCAATCCAGTTGTAAACACTTTAATCTGGCACAAAGCCAGAAAAGTTGTGCACTCAGTGAGAATGGAACTCTCTGTTGGACAAGAGTATGTGAGATAAGCTAGTACCACATGGAGGTGCCCAAAGCACTTTGCAGGTGAAGTACTACAACTTGTGGCAGAACTACCTCCCACATAATGGTAAGATGTTCTCTAGATGAAGATATCATTGCCGCTAATGTCTTACCATTAGGCGGGAAGTATTTTTGACATACCCTGTACTTTGAACTTTCAAAACAGCTCTGTTATATCTACAATGAAGACGCAAACAGTCCATTTATCTAAGTCAATGACAGAATTGGTAGACATTATAACTGTGAGTAATAATTTAAAAAAACAAAAAACATAATATCTATTAAAACTGATTGTAGAAAAACCAGGTTCAAAGAAAATTCATTAAGTGCATGCACACACACACACACACACACACACAAAGGGCAGCAAAATCACCAAGCACTTTCTATTTTATTTTTTCTATTTTTAAATACCATATCTTTCAATCATGTTTCTCCACAGCTTCCTTTTTCATTAATATCTTAAATGACTGTTCTTGGGAAAATTAGAAGAGAGATTTTCTATAGTCTTCTCCACATTTTGGTGTTCAGAGTTCTCCAAGGTTAGTTGCTCTATCAATGCTATAGATTAAAACCTACACTACTATTTCACTTATAGGAGGAAAAAGAAGAATTGATTTCATAATTAAAAGTAAAAGTTTTGGTCAGAATTACAACTCGGCCTGTTGATCCCAATTGCCGCTTCAGTACCTTGTATGCCACCAACCCTACACCCCAACCTGGTATTACCGTCAAGAGAAGAAAGAAAGGAAAAAAAAAAAAATGATATATAAATATTTTTCAGCTTTTCTTGGCGTATTTTATTAAAAATGAGAAAGTCAGCCCTGAATGTCAAAAAAAAAGAAAAAAAAGATGCTAGGCCAACTGTTTTAAGTGTTTCTAAAATCCTCTTGTTTTCAGCCTTTTAAATGTCTTCGGAGAATGAGAAGAACAATTGAAAAGAGAGAAACACAGATGTGAAGCCAAGTAGCTATTTATCTTATTTCAGAGAAAACACAGACAACGTTTTGAAAACTTCAATTCAGCTAGAGAATATTAAGTTTTAAAATTACTCCATCTTCAATAAAATACTTCCATTAGTGCATGTGTTAAATTTAATGAAGAGCAGCAAAGTGATTTCAAAGCTTTTAGTGTCCCAACTCCAAGTCACTTACAAAACGAAACATGACAAAAAAAAAAAATACATACTGATCATTTATGTGTGCGTTTGTGTGTAAAATTTTAGAGAGAATATAAGCGTAAAAGGACAATTTGAATCAAGACAAAAGGAAAACTTATCTTAACCAATATGTTTTGTCCTTTGAAGGACTTTAGCAAAGCAAATGCATTGTCTTGTATTTATGCATGGTATGCAGATGTAGTATTGAACAAATTAAATAAAAAAACTTAACTGCAGTACTTTGTCAGTTATTTTTAATGAAACTTGTGTGTGTGTATGTGTGTGTGTTGTGAGTATATATATATCATATGAAAAGATTACTTAACTTTTTAAATATCGATTTTTATCCAGACATCGATGTTTCTTAGTAAAATTTCCAGTCATCAGGGGTAGGGGTTTTGAATGGTATTTTCAATTTGTTTAAAAATTTCTAAAAAATTGTTAAAAAAATTGGCAAGAAAAAAAAAAAAATTATATATACCATTCAAAACCCCTACCCCTGATGACTGGAAATTTTACTAAGAAACATCGATGTCTGGATAAAAATCGATATTTAAAAAGTTAAGTAATCTTTTCATATGATATCATTAATCCTCTATTTTGAATATTATTTTAATATTTCTAATATTGCGCTCTATATACACAAATATCTGCTGTTTCTTAAATCTTATATGTATATATTTAGAGTATTGCAGCAGCAGTCATTATTCAAACATATATTGTTAAATATAACAGACAGTGCATGTCTATTATGCTTGATCAGGAGCCGTTCTAAGCTTCATAAAGTGGCTTTAGTTTCAGGAGAAAATAAAGACAAAAACTGTCCAGCATTTGGATATTTTTTTTTATTATGCTGTTCCTCGATCTTAGCTTTCGGCTCACATGAGCCATCATCAGATTGGTTATATGGACATTACAGCAGAGATGTTCACCATCAAAGAAGACCTCCTGTTATGTTTACATAGAAGTTTGCTATGCAATGATAATAGTCACGGGATAGCAGATGCAGGATACAAATGCAGTTGTATGATGTCATACATGACTATGTGAGAGAAAGAAATCCAAATATCGAATGAAGGGTAAAGCCACTATATGAAGCTTAGAACGGCTCATGATAAAACATAATAGACGTTCGCTGTCTTATTTTTAACAATATGTTTGAATATATATATATATATATATGAAGAAATATAGTCTTAAAGTGTGCTATATTTATGGGATAAAGTGCTCAATATCAGAGATAGAGCGTGTGTAAATATAAAAGTGGACATTGAAGTCAACACTTAGAGGCGACAGTCTGTTTCATGCTAGATGCAATCATCGTGGCCCGATGATTGCATCTAGCATGAAACAGACTGTTGCCTCTAAGTGTTGACATCTATGTTCACATATATATATATATATATATATATATATATATATATATATATATATATATATATATATATTTATTTAAGAGCCCAAGGAAAAGTTCTTAGCTTAACCAAATAGGCTTTTTTCTTTCTTTTTAAATTTTGGTAATTGGCCAGATCGTGGGAAATGAGGTAAGAACAGTTTTTGAGCCACTTCCCAAATTCTGGCCAAATGACCATTTACCAAAATTTATTTTTGGCCAGCATCTACACCCAACCTAACTGATCCAAGGGCTTACCATCTTGATGAATGCTGTGTTACAAACCCTAAGCCTTTGTGGAGAGAAGTAGTCATCATTGTTTATAGCCTTCATTACCATCACAGGAAATATAAATTTGATGTGCATCATGAAAGATACTTCCTACAGATCTGTACAAAAAAAAATCCATCATTCCACATCTTCCAGGCTCAAAGTTCTTAATGAAGAATAACCATATCCTGACAGGCTCTTTGGAATGCTTAAGCTTATTTCACTGAAATTAGATCCCACAGTAGTCTTGAATCTTGTTAGACACAAGCTCCTCTCTCCTCATCATGGAAGACTTGTACTTAATATCATCCCAATGGCCCTTAATCAATTTGTTGTAACTGTAGTAGATGCTTTGGACCTATTGTATGACCTCAGCCACTGTTATGACATCTAACCAATTAGAATACTCCTTTCATTAGAAAGATGACGTCTCTGGTAAAAGCCTTTTATGCTCTCAAACAAAAAACTCCTAGCCAATTTCAAGAAGCTATCTTCAAGTTGAGGTTGGAAACTTACACCATGAGCACAGTATGCCTTTTTCTTTTTTGTGTTAGATAAGAAGTATCTATGTTAATGCACTTAATACGTCTGAAAAAGAAATGAGAATGTTAGAATTTGGCTCATGCCAGATAATATCACGATAGATTGTTTTTCAGTTACAGCTTGCTAAATGCATGTCCCCCCAAATACCCGACTGTGTGTGTATGTAAAAACAATTACATGACAGTGTTTGCGACACTAGAAAACACATATTTAAGGACCTTTCTGATGTTTAAGTAGCGCTCAGAGTTTGGAACAATAGTTGCATGACAGAAAGAAATTACTGCTCCACACAGAAATGGCTTCTTCTTTAATGCTGTGTGACAAATTCATAAATACTCAGGGAAAAAAAACAACAATTAATGCCAAGAAAAATGTATGTGCTTACAAATATGTTTACGTGTGAATAGGAAAGTAAAAAAAAGAAAATGTTTTGAATTGAATGAGAAAAAAGTATTTGCAAAATAAACACTGATGCTTGCAAAAAAAGATATTTATCATTTCAATAATGTCAACAAACTAAAACATGACAGGAAAGAAAGAGAAAAAGAAAAAACATCATTGAAAAAAAAGAAAAAGAAACTGATTTGGGAAGAAGGTTAGGGAAGAGGAGAGAGAAAGAAAGAGAGTGAAATGCCGGACTGGGGAATAAGATAAGATAAGAATGAATGAATGGAAGAAAGAAAATGAAAAGCTGACTGGAGAAGAAAATCAGTGAGAAAGAAAGAAAGAGTGAAAAGCCAACTTGGAAAGATTAGAAAGTAAGAGAGAAAGGATAAAAAGGTGACTTAGGGAGAGAAAGCGAGTGAGACTGACTTAGGAAGAAAATTAGAGAAAGAGAAAGTCAATGAAAAATGACAATGATTGAAAGAGAAACAGCGAAAAGGTCAATGAAAGATAAAATTAAAAAAAAAAAATCTAAATGAAACAGTACTCAACACTGACTGCCACAAGGTCACAACATTTGAGCACTTAGTTTGAATCAAACAAATGAGTTACAATTTAACAAAATATCAGTCTACCATCAATCAGATATGTGCCATCTGTGATACACGTTTATGCGATCATGTATCTTTTGATACGTGACTGACGAGGTAGATTTTTTTCCTGCAGTAAATTGCCATTTCTTTCTGAGGTAGACCAATTGCCACCTAAGGCTATGGAACCCAGTCTGTCCTGCTATTTTACCCATAGCTGGGGGGGGGAGAAGAAACGGAATCTTATCTTCCCCAAGGGTAAGTGAATGTAGTGGATTCGACTGGAATTCAAACATGGCTCCCTGATTCCTTAATCAAAGCCGCCACCCATTACTCCACCATGCCTGGCATGTGAAGCGGGGAAAGGCAAACTGAGTTGAGGAGAAAGGAATTAAAAAAAAAAAAAAAGAAAGAAAAGAAAGAAAGAAAAAGGGACACTGAAACAAGGGCAGGTAACTCATTCTGTCTTTTCTTATCAGCCTGTATCTATCATTAAAGATATTTAAATGAAAATCAATTTCACTGAGTAAACCAAATGATCTTATTTAATGACAACTACTTGAAAACTCAAACTTTTCCTTGTGGATTTTTCTGAACCATTCATCAAGCAATTGTGACAAGATTTTTAAAATGGAAATTCTCAAGAATAAATGATGCAAAAAAAAAAATAAATAAATAAATAAATAAAGATACACTTACATCACTTAAGTGGTCTGTTGATGGGCCATTTGTTTGAGGTTCATCTGATGAGGGACACACGGAATTATCCATAAGCTGGATAGAGCCGCGACAACTGCTGGTTACCTGAAATGATTAAAAGAAAATGCAATGGGCAATTAAAAGATGAAAGCAAAAATGAACAGAATAGTGTTAATTTAATTAAAGGAATTTTAAATAAAATAGGCTATGAAACGGTTTGAAAAAGAAGAATAAAAACCCCCCAAAAAACTTAAAAGCTGATTGGTTAAAATAAACACACTTCTTCATTTCTTGCTTTTGACAAAGAAAGAAATATATTTGAAGGTGACAAAATGTCATGACCAATAAAATTATCTATTACACTTGTTTTTACACACACACACACACACACACACACACACACACACACACACACACACAAAGACAAAATAAAACATTAAATCTCCTTTTTATTATCATTACAACAGGTCTGGTTTTCCTTTTCCGGAGTGTGTGCGGTTTCTTTATTCAATAGACAATGTTGCTTTTTTGTTAAGGTAGGTGCCGGTTTCTTTTTTGGCAAGCTTTGTATTAGTAGGGTTTGTTTTTGTACTTTCCCTTCACTTGTTACTTTGTTTATTCCCACTCTCATATATATATATATATATATATATATATATATATATATATATATATATATATATATATATATATACCTATGTCAAATCTTAATCATCTGATTTCACAGTTGGCACAAAACACAGGGTAACGGTTGGTATCACTAGTCAGATTCCTGGTTGATGTTATGATAGCATTATTTTATTTAGGTCCTTGCCCCTTTTCTTTATTCTATAGACATTAAGCATGGTTAGTTTTTGTTAAAGTAGGTGCTTCTTTTTTTTAATCTTGTTTTGTATAGATAGGCTTTGTTTTTGTACTTTCTCTTCACCTCTTACTTGGTTTATTCTCTTTCTGTCACACACACACTACTACATATATCTGAAATTATTGATACTATCTCTAATCTTTGTAAAGTTATCAACTATACATTAGGAAGTCTACTTCAAAGAGATATAGTATAGGATGTTATTCTTGTATTTGTTCAAAATAACTGATGAAAAAAATGAAAAAAAATTATCACTCAATAAGTGCAGAAATATTTGTTGTCACAGAATCCTGTTATCCCAAAACCATTCAAACTTTAAATTTTAACAACTGCAATTACTACAACATATAAATATGTAGCACTCTCCTCGCCCCCCAAAAAAGGCAAAAAAGAAGTTCTCCCCTCCCCCCCAAAAAACACCCCAGCCTCTAACAGAACAAAAAAAATGTGCCCACTCCACAACTTTGGAAAGGAAAGAAAAGGGAAAAGAAAGGAAAGAAAAGGGAAGAGAAAGGAAAGAAAAGAAGTCATTAATGTGAATGAATATTCATCCAAGAAAGAGATTCAATTAATTATTGTGGGATTATTTTCATGTTGTCTTATTTCTCTTTTGTATTTTCAGTTTGACTGCTGCTGCTTTTTGACATGCAAGATCAAAAGGCAGTGTTGCTGTTTGAACAAGCAGAAAAGGCCATTGTCTTTGAGCGAAGATAGATCCGATGGAAGCTGTCAGGAAAACTCAGTACTATTGAAGGCACCGTAGTTGTCGTTGCAGTCGGCGGTGCCAAAAGATTGAGAAGAATGTCTTTTGCAATGCAGAGTGACAGCCCATTGTGTTTGTCTGGTGTTCTACGATCATAATCGGGGGAAAATAAAGGCGAACAACAGAAATCAAATTAACAACTGGAAATGCTGCAGTTTATTACGTCAAATAAATCATGAAGACACTCAAACTTTACAAAAAAAAAGAGAAGGAAAAAAGAAAAAAGAGAAAAAAAAGAAAAAAGAGAAAAAAGAAAAAAGAAGAAAAAAAAGAAAAAAGAAAAAAGAAGAAAAAAAGAAAAAAGAAAAAAGAAGAAAAAGAAAAAAGAGAAAAAAAAGAAAGAAAAGAAAAAAGAGAAAAAAGAAAAAAGAAGAAAAAAAGAAAAAAGAAGAAAAAAAGAAAAAAGAAGAAAAAAGAAAAAAGAAAAAAAAAGAAAAAAAGAAAAAAGAAGAAAAAAAGAAAAAAGAAGAAAAAAGAAAAAAAAAAGACTGGTTTTGCTATTGAGATTCTAACTTGTGAATTAAATATGTTACTTTAATTTATCCTTGTGTATGAAATGAATTTTGCTACTTGGTATTATACCATATTGCCATTCAGTTTTGTTTTTGTTTTTTTACTTGACAGTTTAATTGACTGAGCAAGTCTTCTAATTTAGCACTTAATGAGTGAATTACTTAATTATGTTTTCTGTTTTTTTTTTTTTTAATCAGTTATTTGGCTTTCTGATTGACAAGGAAAAGAAAAAAAAGTCCTAGAGAGTAACTCCAAGACTGAACAGAAAGGAGGTTATTAACAATCGCTCAAAAATGTCTTTTTGTGCAGAGTTAAAACGACCGATCCATTCAAAAGATCTAAATAACAGATCTTTCTTTTTCCTCGTTCTTTTTTACATTTAAGTCATGGAACAAGCACAAAGTAAGGGAAGAGCTTTTCAGAAAAAAGAAGCCAAAAGAAAAAAACAAACTTGCAATATGAAGAAAAGAAAAACAATCGAAATGTTTAAAAAAACAAAAAAAAAAAAAACGAACATATTCCAAATTACATAGTGATGGAAATATCAAAGTCATAAATAAAATCCACCCCGAAAGATTAATCAATTACTAATTTCATTAACCAAGACAATTATAATTATCTTCTACTTTGGTAGAAAATCGGCTAAATTTTATTTATCTTTTTGGGATTGGGAAGAGGTGGTCGGCCCAAAATGGCAAGAACAACCAAAAACATAATAATCTTTAAGCAGCAGGACAATGGCCAACAAAGATTTCAGTTTATATCTGTATTTTCAAGATGAGATGATTTCATACATTCTAGTTTGTTTAGACTAGGATCCGCATCTTGATTATTTTTATCTTAACATTTCAGCCACAACGCACTCCTCTGTCTGTCACATTTACTTGTTTTCTAGGAGTTTGAAACAAAATTATTTCCATTTATGGTCAATGCAGGGTTAGGAAACTTCAGTTCCATTGATAAAGTCAAAGGATTCAAAGATCCTGAAGATGGTTGCCATAGGATACAAATACTAAAATTAGTCATTTTCTTAAAAAGAAACAGCATTCATTAACAAGTGTTATTGCCGGTTAGAACTGATAAAACTTTTTTTTAATAAAACAGTTTTTCCTTAAATTACATTTCTCAAGTTTACTAAATGTCATATTTCTTTCCAGTATTGATGGGAATTTCTTATCAAGCTTTTTGTTTTTGGTTGTGTGGAAAGTTAACAGCTTGATTATATCATTATTTTCTTTTGGAGTTAAGCAAGAAAAAAAATATGAAAGAAAACAGAAAATAAACAAAGATCAACCATTGTTCGACAGTCAGGATGTATTCAGTTATTTCAGGAGGGGAGCGTGGAAGAGGTGGTTATTTACACTGAATTTCATGACAAGTGCAAAAATATTCAATTAATCAAGTCATGAAAATAGATTCCGGTTTATTTTGAGGAATTAAATTTGATAGAAAAATGCAATCAGGAAAGAAATAAATTATTACATCAAAGGTGAGTTATCCCAGATTAATAAACCTATAAAACAGAGGTGATATGTCACATGACACAAAAAGAGGGTCATAGATTGATTGATTGATTGATTATTTAACCAGCATATCGACCTTCGTTGGGCCATTCAATGCTGAAAAAGTTTTTTTCCAAAAAGTATAGTTGGTAATATTATTTTTCAAAAACGTATATCTGGTAATAATATTTTTCCAAAAACGTAGAGCTGGTAATAATATTTTTTCAAAAACGTAGAGCTGGTAATAATATTTTTTCAAAAACGTAGAGCTGGTAGTAATATTTTTTCAAAAACGTAGAGCTGGTAATAATATTTTTCCAAAAACGTAGAGCTGGTAATAATGTTTTTTACAAAAACGTAGAGCTGGTAATGTTTTTTTCAAAAACGTATAGCTGGTAATAATATTTTTCAAAAATGTATAGCTGGTAATAATATTTTTCAAAAACGTAGAGCTGGTAATAATACTTTTCAAAAACATAGAGCTGGTAATAATATTTTTTCATTTTCATTCTGGTTTTTCAAAAATGTATAGCTGGTAATAACACTTTTCCAAAATCGTAGAGCTGGTAATAATATTTTTCAAAAACGTAGAGCTAGTAATAATATTTTTCAAAAACGTAGAACTGGTAATAATATTTTTCCAAAAACGTAGAGCTGGTAATAATATTTTTCAAAAACGTAGAGCTGGTAATAATATTTTTCAAAAACGTAGAGCTGGTAATAATATTTTTCAAAAACGTAGAGCTGGCAATAATATTTTTCAAAAACGTAGAGCTGGCAATAATATTTTTCAAAAACGTAGAGCTGGCAATAATATTTTTCAAAAACGTAGGGCTGGCAATAATATTTTTCAAAAACGTAGGGCTGGCAATAATATTTTTCAAAAACGTAGAGCTGGTAATAATATTTTTCAAAAATGTAGAGCTGGTAATAATATTTTTTTTTTCATTTTCATTCTGGTTTTCCAAAAACGTATAGCTGGTAATAACACCTTTCCAAAAACGTAGAGCTGGTAATAATATTTTTTCAAAAACGTAGAGCTGGTAATAATATTTTTCCACAAACGTAGAGCTGGTAATAATATTTTTTCAAAACCGTAGAGCTGGTAATAATATTTTTCAAAAACGTAGAGCTGGTAATAATATTTTTTCAAAAACGTAGAGCTGGTAATAATGTTTTTTCAAAAATGTAGAGCTGGTAAAAATGTTTTTTTCAAAAACGTATAGCTGGTAATAATATTTTTCAAAAACGTAGAGCTGGTAATAATATTTTTTCATTTTCATTCTGGTCTTTTGTGATCTTTATAAAAAAGCAATTATTTTGTTGATAAAATTTAATTTAATTGCTTAGCTACTCAAATAAAGTTCAAATATGCGGATGTAGTTTGTCGTCATACCCCGGACGCGGATGTAGTTTGTCGTCATACCCAGGACGCGGATGTAGTTTGTCGTCATACCCAGGACGCGGATGTAGTTTGTCGTCATACCCAGGACGCGGATGTAGTTTGTCGTCATATCCAGGACGCGGATGTAGTTTGTCGTCATACCCAGGACGCGGATGTAGTTTGTCGTCATACCCAGGACGCGGATGTAGTTTGTCGTCATACCCAGGACGCGGATGTAGTTTGTCGTCATACCCAGGACATGGTACAAACATGGAAGTTCACTATTTGCCCATAGCTGGGACCCCAACAGGTGCTACCACCGCGGGTCTGGGTGGACCTGGGAACACCAGCAATTAAGAGGTGGTTCCACGCTTCCTCAAAACCTCTTGATCAGAGGCCTTGCTGTTGGATGCAGTTTAACGTCGTACCCAGGACGGAGAGGGTCATAGAAATGTGTGTGCACATAACACACACACACATATATATATCTCTTAGGTGGCCTGACGATTGTGCCTAGCATGAAACAGACTGTCACCTCTAAGTGTTGACTTCAATGTTCACTTTTATATTTACACATGCTCTATCTGTGATATTGAGCACTTTATCCAATAAATATAGCACATCTTAAGACTATATTTCTTTATAATATATATATATATATATATATATATATACATATATATATATACATACATACACACACGCACGCACACACACACGCACGCACACACTTGTATACTTTAAGAAGGAAGTTAGTGAAATTTTTTAGCCATTATATTCATAAACATATTCACTGCACCATTTTTAAATTTGAGCTGATGCCTCGGTGCCAATAAAAGAAAGTCAATCTTTATGAGATGAGGAATGGAATTGAATTTTTAATGCCATAAAGAGTTTGTGGGAACAATGGAACAACTTCCAGCAAACGTTTTCTCCTGTCACTAAAATTGGTTCCTAGTAATTTTGGTATCAAGGTCTAAAAGAAAAGATTTCTTCCTCCCTCCCTCCCGATTCAAGTGAAAATCTCTCATCAAAACACTGAGTCTTTTTCTTTCTAATGTTAATCTGCATTTACTCATAAAAAACAAGAATTCTTACTACAGATAAAAAATTAAAATAAAAAACACAACATTCTACTTGCCATTCAAATTATAAGAGAATAAAAAAATATCCTCCTCCTTGGTCTATTTTTCTTATATATATATATATATATATATATATATATATATATATAAGAGAGAGAGAGATAAAGCTTTTATAAGCTTATATATCTGCTTTTTGTAGAAAGCAAAAAAAAAAAAAAAAAAAAGCATTACAAATCCAAAAGGCATTAAAAATGCTTATCTTTTTTCATAAGGGTGGGGAAGCAACTACCTCCATACTTTATGCACCCCAACCAAACTATTTGATAATCCTGTACAGTCCTTCCCTTTTTGTACAAGTTCACATGCTAAGGAGGTAATCGTTAGACAGTGGATTATAAGAAATGACATTTGCATAACACTGTTTTCATTTTTACCATAAGCAAATAACAGTCAAATTTATGCTCTCATGATTGGCAATGGGACAAGAAAAGATTAATATTCACCTTAGAAAATCTGAAGCCATTCAGTTTTGTTCATTTTCTCATGTCTTATTCCGTAATCCATAGCAATGTGTTCAGTTTTTATTAATACTTAAAACAAATGTATTCGCACAGTCTGACGCAATTTCTCTGAAATATGCCTAACAAAGACCACCTCCCGAAATAGAGAAACTTGTACCAAATTATGAGAGCTTAGATTTCTAGTATAAAGTCTTTAAAATTGCTGAACCATTTTCATTTTGGGGCTGAAAAATCTCTTTCTACTTTGAAGTTTTATTTTTGTTCCTCATTTGATATTAAAATGGATTTTTCTCTGTTGTTTGGCTTTTCCTGGTATTTGCAGGAATTTCTTTTAATTCATTGTCAAAAATAAACAATGAAATAAATTTAGATAAGAATTAAAGAAAAGGAGAAAGATCTGGGGTTGGGAGAGAAATAAAGAATTCTAAAAATAAATGATTATGGAAAAAACAAAAAGAAAGAAAAAAAAAAACACTGTTAAAAATTGGGCGTGTTTAAGTAAAGAAGGAACCGGAAAAAGAAAGAGACAAAAGATGAAAGAAACAAAGATAAAAAAAAAAAAAAAGAGATAAGAGAAAGATGATGAGAAAGATGATGAGAAAGAGAAGGAAAGAATACAGATGTGGTGTTAAAAAGAAAAGAAAACTCAAATTGAAAGGAGGAGGAGGAGGAGAGTGGAGGAATTTGTTTTCGATATTTAAAAGCAAATTATAAAAAATTAAAAAAAGAATAGAAAAGAAAAATGCTAGCAAGAAGCAGAAAGAATAAGAAGATGTCAAAGCCATACATGTCTCCTCCAATTCTGAAGGAAAGAAAAAAAAGTAGGGTAAAGAGATAAAGAATTTCAAAATGTTCTCAAACTATTTTTATTACCATATGAGGTGGCGGAGGCGTGTGTGTGTGAAAGAGAGAGAGAGTGAGCGCTACTTGCATTGTTTTTTTGGGGATTATTGTTAGGGATTTCCACTGTTCATACAGAACCCAAACATTTTCAGGAAGAGGGGAGAAAGAGGGAGGCAGTAATTCAATTCCATTGAATTTGCCCTTAAGCAAAGACAAGAAAAATGCTATTAGGGCTTTAATCTTTTGGAATGGACTTTTTAAAACAATAATTTCACTTACTCCAAATATAAATGCTGAATATTTTTCTTTAGCAACATTTAGGGGGAGTAGGTGGGGAGAATAAGATCATCAGCCTGGAAGCAAGAAAGAGGTGTGTGTGTGTGTGTAAAGGGTGTGGGTAAGGAGAGAAGACACAGACCAGAAGAATGAATCAAGCCATGAAAAGAGAAAATAGATAACAAAAAAAAAAAAAAAATAAAATAAAATAAAATTCTTTGTGTTGAAAAATAAGAAGTCAGTAAACATTACCCCGCCCACTCGCCACTGCCGGCTGGATGCTCACAGAGCGGGCAAATCAGGTGAAATGAACTTGAATTCACCTGTCCATTACTTATCAGAAAGTCTGAGTAAAGTTGACACTTTACAAATGTGCCTTGAGTGAAAAAAAGAACCTCATTTACTGGATGGCTGGACAATTTGGATTTGAATAATTGAAACAACAGTAATGAAGCCATTAATAGTGTACGAAGGTGGGGGGGGCTGAAGGGTTTAAGAATACCTGTCCTCATTAATTTGTTTTTTAAATGCTGTTAATATATATATATATATATATATATATATATATATATATATATATATATTTCTTTTTTTGACAGCAACAAATGGCTTTGTTCTTCTGCTGATGTTTCTTTTGAATTTCAAGCTGAAGTATTGGAGCAATTCATTTCAGGTCAACAATATTGGCCAAAAGAAGAGACAATATATTAAGGGAAGACATGAAAAGTTTCACTTCAGAAAGATTTTGGTGTATTTGCTGAGATAGAATTCTCATCAAGCATTTGTTCAGCTAAATGGGTTCAATAAGCAGTGGAGAGATATTTGTATCAACTTTAAAAGCTTTATATTAAAAAAAAATAAAAAACAAATAAAAATTACAAATTAAAAAGAAGAAAAAAAAAATCAAAGACCGGAGCTAACAAAAATGCAGATACTTTGAGTTGAGAAAGAGCGAGAGATGCAAAGAAAAGCAACAAGAGGTGTAAAGAAAATCTGGAAGATGGAAATAAAAGCAGAGGTGGAGGGGGGAGAGGGTTGGAGAAAAAAAAATTGGTGTAGAAAAGATTATGGAAAAGGAACTGGACACAAAAGAAAATGTGTGAAGAAGGAAGATGAAAAAAAAAGAGGAGAGGACAAGGAAGAGAGAGAAGAAGGAAGAGAGAGGACAAGGAAGAGAGAGAAGAAGGAAGAGAGAGGACAAGGAAGAGAGAGAAGAAGGAAGAGAGAGAAGAAGGAAGAGAGAGGACAAGGAAGAGAGAGAAGAAGGAAGAGAGAGAAGAAGGAAGAGAGAGAAGAAGGAAGAGAGAGGACAAGGAAGAGAGAGGACAAGGAAGAGAGAGGACAAGGAAGAGAGAGGACAAGGAAGAGAGAGGACAAGGAAGAGAGAGGACAAGGAAGAGAGAGGACAAGGAAGAGAGAGAAGAAGGAAGAGAGAGAGGACAAGGAAGAGAGAGAGGACAAGGAAGAGAGAGAGGACAAGGAAGAGAGAGAGGACAAGGAAGAGAGAGAGGACAAGGAAGAGAGAGAGGACAAGGAAGAGAGAGAGGACAAGGAAGAGAGAGAGGACAAGGAAGAGAGAGGACAAGGAAGAGAGAGGACAAGGAAGAGAGAGGACAAGGAAGAGAGAGAAGAAGGAAGAGAGAGAAGAAGGAAGAGAGAGAAGAAGGAAGAGAGAGGAGAAGGAAGAGAGAGGAGAAGGAAGAGAGAGGAGAAGGAAGAGAGAGGAGAAGGAAGAGAGAGGAGAAGGAAGAGAGAGGAGAAGGAAAAGAGAGGAGAAGGAAGAGAGAGGACAAGGAAGAGAGAGGACAAGGAAGAGAGAGGACAAGGAAGAGAGAGGACAAGGAAGAGAGAGAGAACAAGGAAGAGAGAGAAGAAGGAAGAGAGAGAAGAAGGAAGAGAGAGAAGAAGGAAGAGAGAGAAGAAGGAAGAGAGAGAAGAAGGAAGAGAGAGAAGAAGGAAGAGAGAGAAGAAGGAAGAGAGAGAACAAGGAAGAGAGAGAAGAAGGAAGAGAGAGAACAAGGAAGAGAGAGAAGAAGGAAGAGAGAGAACAAGGAAGAGAGAGAAGAAGGAAGAGAGAGAAGAAGGAAGAGAGAGAAGAAGGAAAGAAGCAAAGAAGAAAAATAAATATAATAGAGATTGAAAGAGGGTGAGAAAAAAAGAGAGTAAACGAGAGAATAATAAAAACAACAAAAACGTAAAACGCGGAAAAAGAAAGAAAGAGACAAAGAAATGGAAAGGTGTTATCAGTGATCGTAGAATTCTTCCTAGTTTTATTTGATCCCCTTCAGACCTTAATTGCAATCCAATCCGAAGGACACACAAATTACCGACTGATGGACAATCACTATTTCTCCAATTTAATAATCCGTAGTCATTAGCTTGCCATTCCCCGATGAAAACTTATTCATAGTTTACAGATTATTCATAAACTGGTGCCAATATTGCGACATTAGGTGTCATTTTGGTCAATTATTTGGTCAACACTTGCCAGCCAGTGTCTGGAGAAGCAAGCTTGTTGCCCAGCTAAATCCTGGCCATTTTCTTTGATCTAGACAAATTCGGGTGAACCAATAAGACTCCCCACAATTCGTCGTCGTCATCACAATGGATTAATTGTTGTAGCAACCATTGAAATCTGTTGAGACAAAGATTTCAAGCTATTGAGGAGACATGGTGACAACAAAATACGTAGAAACAAGAGAAACACACGGAGACAGGATTTTTCTTCTTTTTTATTTTTAAGCGAGAGAAAATGGGGTTAAAATACAAAGAGCAATGGTCATCCAGCTGTTCAGTTTAAAAATATGTATTGCTTGGGTATTTTAAATTTTAGGAATTAAAATTTTATTTTTACTTTCTGGAAGCTAGTATAAAGTGGCAGTAACAATGCTAGAAACAGTAGTTAGTTATTATTATTATTATTATTATTAGTAGTAGTAGTAGTATTATATTTGGCAAAAGGTGTCATCACTGAGGTTGGTTGACTTGATAAGGAACATGTATAATACAAGATCTAAAGTTGAAAATGAAAAAACTGTGCAAAAGGAGAGAGTATAATAATAATAATAATAATAATAATAATAATAATAATAATGATGATGATGATGATTATGATAATAATAATGATGATGATTATAATAATAATAATAATGATGATTATAATAATAATAATAATGATGATTATAATAATAATAATGATGATTATAATAATAATAATGATGATTATAATAATAATAATGATGATGATGATTATAATAATAATAATAGTAATAATAATAATAATAACCACCACCACCACCACCACATGGGAAATGATTCTAAAGATCCTTTTGAGAAAATTGGAAAAACTGGAGTTCCAAGAAAGAAAGAAAAAAGATTTAAGGCCAATAGGATAAATAGAAAGCTAGAGATTCTATGAGACTTGCTGTCACTTATTCTTGAATGATGACCATGAGATTACATTTGATATGGACAATGATATAATAAAGACAATAACAGGAGAAAGATCAAAGTAATGAAAGTAACGAAAAGAAAAGAAAAAGAAAAAAGAAGCTGATTGAAAAAAGAGGTGATGGTGTAGCTTATCACAACAGGAAAGATTTGTGAAATACAGAAAGAGTAAAGAAAGAAAGACAAATCTAATCTGCACTTTTGATGCGGACAGTACCTGTGACGTGATCAACTTTGGTTAAATTAACTGAAGCAAGATGCTGATTAAATTTTCATGTTGGCAATGTTTGCGTTTGAGATGATTCCATTAATGTTGAAGGAGAAGGGCAGTTGTATCACACGAAGCATTTTGTTATTTTGCATCAAATTGAGAAAGCCTAAGGAAACATTGATAATTTCTCGCTGGAAGTGATAGACGAGGATAGGGCATCAAATGGAATTCAAGAGTTAAGACAGAAGGAATCCGGTGGAAAAATATCGGGATATATCAACCTGCTCTATTATGTCCGAAGCGGAGAGATGGAGGACTAACAAAAAAAGGGGGAAGGGATCCCATTTTTGTGTGAGACAGTTGAGTCAGGTGGAAAAGTATAGGGTTAGAATGAGAGAAAATTTATAGTAGGGAAAGGAAGGGCATGCTAGAAGCAGAGGAGGGATGAGAGCATGTGTGAGAGACAGTGAAAGAAAGAGAGCATAAGTGGAAATAGAGAGTGAGGAGAGGATAGGAAGATACATGTTGAAAAAGTAAACGGCATGAATCAAAGAAATTTTGAAAACCCCTTTTTTAAAATGCAGAGATAAACACAATATAAATATGCAATCATTTATTACAAGTTGACTGGATACAGTCAAGGTTGACAATGGAGGTAACAGCCTTTTTTGCTGCAAAAGAGAGAGTATGACTGAAATACTCAACTGAACACTTTTCTATTTATATATTTATCGATATATAGCAGTGGGAAGGGACACTGGTAGAAATGAATTTGTGCCTTTCCCAGAAGAAACATTAGGGTGTATAAAATGAAGAGCTGCCCTCAGCTGTAATTTGGGAGATTTCTTAATCACTTTCCATCATGCTGATCAGCATTATGCTACAAATATGATGATTATGAAGATGCTAAGAGAAAAAGAAGGAATTACCAAATCTTTGGAGCTCTTTCTTTGAATAAGTTACTTTTGGAAATATTGCCAAAGGAATAACTCCACAAAATTCAAAGACACATGCATAAAGCAGTTAATGTATAGAAGTGCCAACTGTATTGCAACACTTAGCAGGTTGGTTCTGCGGGCCAAATTCAATAGTGGATTCTCACTGGGTGCCCCCATTACTGCAACGATGTTTCAGACAAAGTTGAGTAAATATATTCCATATCACTGTATTTCTTTGAAGACACAAAAATATTTTCATTCTATTCACTTCTGAAGGAAAACTGTTTTTTTTTTTAAATGCCTTCAAGAATCAAAAAGTAAAGAGAAAATATCACCAAAAAGCATTTGTGATTTGCTACAACTATTTACATTTTTGACTTAGACAAAATATTAATTCCTTTTGCTATTTGGAATTAAAATTTCAATCTGTATGCATTGCAAAGTTCCCCGTCATTAAATCTCAAATCAAGTTAAGATTTTTAAATATTTTGGGGAAAAAAAACCCCAAAAAAAAACAAATTAATTTAAAAAAAATTTTTTTTTAAAATGAGATACATAAATGTGAATGGAATACAATTTTAAAATTAGGCTATTATATATCATTTTTTTTCCATTAAAGACAGCAGACATGGAAAAAACAATACGCTAGATTTAGTTATGTAACTCTACCAAGTGAAGATAGCTCTGGCTGACACCAAATTAGTTGTGTTTCAATCCTGGCTTGAGGCATTCGGATGTCTAGTCGCGCTGAGGAGCTGTGATACAGCGAAACAGTACTGTCTGTGAATGACATACATATATATATATATATATATATATATATATATATAT
Source organism: Acanthosepion esculentum (assembly GCA_964036315.1). NCBI lineage: Eukaryota > Metazoa > Mollusca > Cephalopoda > Sepiida > Sepiidae > Acanthosepion > Acanthosepion esculentum. Next base: position 10,876,403 of record OZ038511.1, read on the forward strand.
ATATAAAATGAACATTCATTGTGGAAAGTCTGTAAATTATTGAATATTACTGAAGTTCAATTATTCACAATTATGCCAAAACCTGCAACTCCATTTCAGCAAATTCACAAATAATTTTTCTTTTCTTCTACATTAGGTATCAGTAGGAATTAAAAAAGAAAAAAAAGACATCTTTAATGCAAGATATAAGTGTTCTGATGTATGTATGTATGTATGTATGTATCTTTATGTATTTACACAAATAAATGTAATATCTACATATATATGCCAAACTTATTTTAAAATTGGAGTTTAGATTTTAACAATGGTAAAGAAGTCAACAGAATGGGGAGACTTTCTTTTCCTTCTTGAGTGTGTGTGTGTGTGTGTGTTTTTAACAAGTAACTTTTTACTTCAACCAGGGGAAAACAGCATTTTTATCTTCATTTTTGTATTCGAAAATCCAAAGAAAAAAAAAGTTTTCAGAAAGTCTCTATTATTTGTTACCAATAGATCTGGAGAAACATTCAGAGAAAATGAACGAAATCAGTTCCCAAGTTTCTCCCAATGCAAACCTGTAATACATCTCTAGAGAAAGAAAAAGGTTGCAAATTGAAATGCAGTCGTCGTCGTGTCCTCCAATATGACTTCCAGTTATCAACCTAAAAGCATTTTGCTCATAAAAATGGATCACATTATATTGTTTGTTTTCTATTTTTATTTATCAGGTTTGTTCCGAAGGAAAACCGTTTTCATTTTCCCTGATCTTTAAATTGCAAAATTCTTGTTTAAAATTTAAAAAAAAAAAAAAAAAAAAACAGTAGAAAATCAGGAAGAAAGAAACACAAAAAGGAAAGCCAATTTTATTTCCCTTGGCAGTTAAAAAGGAAACATTTGTTTGTTTGATACACTTGTTATTTAACAAAATGAAAGACAAAACATTAAGAATTATTTTTACAAGTCTGGATTTGTTGCTATCATCCATTCCAAAAATTCTTGGTTTTCATTTTCAAAGCAATGGTAATTATCTTTATAAAATTAGTTTAAGAAATGATTCTCAATTTGGAGCCTTATTTCCTTGCAAAAGAATTTATATATATATATATATATATATATATATATATATAATATTTTATTGTTATATGTTATCTGTATAGACATAAATATTTAAGTAAATGCTTTGTTTATAATAAACAGAATTAACAACATTAACCGGCCTGAATGTTTATATACATATAAATAACAATATATTAAAATAATTGTCGGACTGAGTCCATTTCATTATATTTTATTTTACCGATTGAGATCCTCTGTGGCTCAATTGGTAAAAGCACATCAGGCTATATGACGGCTCCGTATAGGATGCAGGTTCGATTCCTGTTGGAGGACGCATATTTTCTATGAAAATTTCTGGGACATTCAGGCCGGTAAATGTTGTTAATACTGTTTATTATGAACAGAGCATTTACTTAAATATTTGTATCTATAAAAAGAACGTATAAACATAAAAAAAATGTCTCTATATATATATATATATTAGGTTGGTGCAAAAATAATGTCGTTTTCTCACATGAAGTTGAACGTCAAAAAACGATATTATTTTTGCACCAACCTAATACACATATATATATATATATATATATATATATCTCAGATGACATTATTTTCTGAATTTACAAATATTTCAAACAAGAAATAAATTTAATGATTATGCAAAAAAGTTAGTTTTTTTTATCTAAATTTTGAGCAAATTTCAACGCTCACTGCTGTACATGAAAAAAGCCAGGAAGGAATGATTTGAAAGCCGTCAGTAAATGCAGCAAGAGTCATTGACAGCATTGGATTATTATGTGCATAATATCATTAGATTGTTAACGATATTATAGAAATACGTAAAAAAAAATAAATCAGTAAGCAGGTGATTGTGAATGGTCAGGAATAAAGGCAATCCTTACTGACAGAATAGTTGTTGTATGTATAACATAAATGAACTGCTAATAATTTTATTATAAAATTCTATTCAGAAAGAAACGTATGGTCAATGATGAGGAATTAATGCCAGGTATTCTGACAGAACAGTGCTATTATAATTATAATAAAGTTATAGCTTTCTTCCTTTACTCTTTCAATCAAGTAACCAGTTTATGTAGCAATTATGACTCTTGAGTATTTCCATCAAAAAATATTCAACAGAATAAATTTGCAATGAAGCAGCCATAAAATGTATTCTACTATTGTTCTTTCTTGGTTCCAAAATAACCTGATGCTTGATCCCCAGAAACAAACATTGAATTCTTCAAAGTTTGCAACAGCATTATGTAACATTTAATCAATAAACTTTCTTTTTCTTTCAGGATTTCAATCTGTTCTCATTTCACATTATAATTGATGTTATCTTTAGGAAAGGCAAAGGGTTAAGCTGTTTAGTTTTTTGCATAACTGAAGGTTGCCACAAATGAGGCTGAACAAAACCAAGTGAGCCAAGCTTGCTTATAGTGATGGGTAATTAAGGAGGAATTCTGTACAACAGCGAAAGGTAAGCATCAATCAACAAACAAACGTAAGTAAAATGGTTTAGGCAGATATATAGTTGTTTCCTACTTTGTATGAAATTGTAATAAAAACACTGAAAGGAAAATATAATTTGAATTTTCAATGGCATGCTAACTTTCTAGTTATATATGCCTCAAGTTAGTTTTGAGTGGAAAACCTTTTGGTTAAATATTGTACTTCTACAAGTGCCTATCTGCATATTCAAACATCAGCATTTGAGAGTTAGGGTTAAGTGATTCTTTGAATGTGCCGAACATTTATCTAAGTGTGTGGGTGTGGTTACCAATGCGCATTGGTTAACAGAGGAGTCGACAGAAAGTTAAAGCATTGGATGGATAGTCTCTACAAAAGCACATTCGAATATATATACTGCTTCAAATGCTATACATACACATGTTGTATAGTAGGGCTACATCTTGAGATTCGTTTATACAACATAGCTTTCTCCAAGTCAGTACCTTGATACAGAGATTTGAGGTACTTGCAGATTTACTTCTTCAAGCTATGTAAAGAACGAGAGGAGGTTAAATTGAAAATTAACAACGGAGGAGTTAAAATTTTATCAATAACTAATAAAATTGTTCTAATTACCCTCTCAACCTTTGATGAAAAGAATGTTTTTTTTTTTAAAGCAGTGCCAACATACAGTCCTTTTCGAATGGTTATTGCAGCCATTAAATAGATTTTATTCAAATCACAAATTCAAATCTGCTTGGACCTGGTAAAAACTGAATTGTTATTCATTTTTGGCCAATTCCAGATTTTGGCATTATCCGTGAAGATAAACGGTTCCTGATGACAAGCAGGGAGAATTATGGACTGATTGATTTTTTTTTTTTTTTAAAATGGTTTATCAAACTTTACCAGGTTATTTAAATAACCAGGAAAAAAAAAAAATTACAATCTAATACTATAGTTTTAGATTGTGTGTGTGTGTGTGTGTATATATATATATATATATATATGTATTTGTATGATTTTTACTGATACATGTTCTACTAATTAACCCATAGCTGGAGGGAGAAGAAATGGATTCATACCTTTTCCAAGAGTATTTTGGACATAAGTGAATATAACTAACCCAACTGGAATTGGAACTCAGTTCTCTGGTTTCCAATTTCAAGCCATTATCCATTACACCACTGGCATATCCAAGCTTATGGCACCTTGTATTCCAAAGCAATCACCCATCTAGGGATTGCCCAAACTATGTTTAATTTTGGTGACTGTAAGAGAATTGGTGCTTTAACGTGATATGGCTTTAAGTGAAGAGAATTAGAAAAGATTTAATGAGAAAAAAATGAATAAAAAACAGAGCACAAATAAAAATTAGGGATATTGAATTTGTTATTGAATTATTTGTGAAGACTTCCGAACACCAAATGTTTAAGCCAAAATGTTGGACGGCTTTAGAGAGACATTTCGTTATAACAAAAGTGATCAAACAAAATGAGATTACATAATGAAGACAAAAGTTAAAATTTGTTTTCAAACATTCATCCTGAGATAAAATAAGTTTTGCATTCTTATTTCTTTTATTCCTGAAAAAAATTTAAATGGTTTTTATAGAACTAGAAAGATTAAAAAAAGATGTCATTGCTCAAAATCACAAAAATCATTGTATTTTTAATATTAAATGGTTCTGTAGAGAATAAAACAGAAAATACTATGTATTCTGTAAGCATAGATATATACATATATATATATATGTGGGCACCTTGGTGTGGTGTAACGGTTAGAAAGCTTGTCTTGCTAGATCAATTACGACTGAGTGCCCCATACTTTCGGCCACATCTAAGCCGGGCTTAGAAAATCATTATATATATATATATATATATATATATATATATATATATATATATATGTACAAAATTCTGTGACATGTCACAGAATATATAATTATAAATATAATTCTGTGATATATATATATATATATATAATTCTGTGACTTGTTAATCTGTCCATCACACCCTCTAAATTAGCCATACATTGATCAATTGAAACCACATTTTGGGGAAAAGTGCAAACAAGTAAGTGGGGACAAAGTACAGTTGGTTATACTAGTGTGCGGAGTTTAGTCCAATAAATTTTCATTAATTCTTGGGAAAATTAAGTTTTATTATTTAACATACAAAATGCTCACACTATTTTAAAAACAATTTAATGATTAAAATAACAAATACTCATTTAATGAAAATGCAATATTGATTTTGCCTATCTTTTTTTAAAGTTTTTATATTTCATTGATTGGTTTGTTAAACTAAATGAAACAGTTGAGAATTTCAACATGCATCTGCGGGTTTCAAAAAAATTCTAGTATAAAAAAAATGATAAAAATATAGTTTTAAGATGTATGCTATATTTATGGGATAAAGTGCTCAATATCAGGGATACAGCATGTGTAAATATAAAAAGTAGACACTGAGGTCGACACCAAATGGCAACAGTCTGTTTCATGCTTAAATGTTCAAACATGAAACAGGCTGTCGCCACTCGGTGTTGACCTCAATGTCCACTTTTTTTTCCAGAAGTATGGGCATAAGCCTTATCTATTCTTTCATTCACTCCTTAATAACCAAAATCTTTTGTTTCTCCATATTATGTTTGGCCTGTCAATGGCTGAAAGAAAATTATCTAATCTTTTAAGTGGAGAGAGGACATGCCTGGAAAATCAGCATTCAAAGCACTGTTTATTTTTTTTATTTTTTTTTACTTTAGCTTAAATATCTAAATGGCAATTTTGGTAAATACATATCTCTTATGAGAAAAGGCAAGAGAAGGGAGATTTTTATTTTTTTGGCAGTCAAAATGCTGCCTCTCTTCCCGGTCCAATTCCAGCTAATACTCTTGCTGTCTCAGACGATTAAGTGACATGACAGGACTTTTCCTAAATGAACAACAAAAAGAAGTAATCAAAAAGAATGACAGTCATCATCCCCCCACTACCACCTGCCAATTAGAGATGTAACAACAGAGGCTAAAATACCTACATAAAAGCAAAGATGATCTTGAAATAAAAAGTGACAGAAATTGCCTCCCGATAATTCCTTAACTTTTACCCACCACAAATAACTTTTTATTTTCAATTATTACCTGCACTAACTTTTTTAAGATAAAAAAAAATTAATTCTAGGAAAGTAACCACCATTAATTTTCTTCTCCCTCCCCCTTAAATGACCGTCATTTCTTCTCTAATCCCATAATTTTAAAGGCTTTTCCCTCCTCCCTAAAGAAAAGAAAATTGCCTTCCCTACTCACAGGGTCACCCTAATTACAGACATCAATAGAAAAGGAGCAACTCAATATGTCCTAGGGTGATTGACAGTGATTTTGAAAAGGATTTAAGACAAGATGATGGGAACAGACAGCTGAGAGTGTTTTCCCTCTCTTCAAATAATTTTATTTCTTCTGATCACTGAATTGACACCACCACTAGCATCATCATCATCAACAAGCAGCACCTCCCCAATGAGTCTCATCATCACTGGCAGAATTCCCAGCGACCAATATAGGAAAGCATCAGAAATGTTCACTGATGGGCCTCATTATATCTGGCACATTTTGAAATCTGAATCAAAGAAATCACCTCCACTTCAAAATGGCAACTGCAATCAGAGAACAAAGACTAATAACATTAAAAATAACCTATAAGAAAAAAAATATACATGCAGTACAAAAATCATAACTGCTAAAGTAATGTGTGTGTCTGGGTAGCAGAGAGAGAAGTGTGTGTGTGTGTGTGTGTGTCTGGGTAGCAAAGAAAGATTGTGCGTATGTCTGGGTAGCAAAGAGAGATTGTGCGTGTGTCTGGATAGCAAAGAGAGATTGTGCGTGTGTCTGGATAGCAAAGAGAGATTGTGCGTGTGTCTGGATAGCAAAGAGAGATTGTGCGTGTGTCTGGATAGCAAAGAGAGATTGTGCGTGTGTCTGGATAGCAAAGAGAGATTGTGCGTGTGTCTGGATAGCAAAGAGAGATTGTGCGTGTGTCTGGATAGCAAAGAGAGATTGTGCATGTGTCTGGATAGCAAAGAGAGATTGTGCATGTGTGTCTGGATAGCAAAGAGAGATTGTGCGTGTGTAGCTGGATAGCAAAGAGAGATTGTGCGTGCGTCTGGATAGCAAAGAGAGATTGTGTGTGCGTCTGGATAGCAAAGAGAGATTGTATGTGCATGTGTGGCGGGATAGCAAAGAGAGATTGTGTGTGCGTGTGTGGCTGGATAGCAAAGAGAGATTGTGTGTGCGTGTGTGGCTGGATAGCAAAGAGAGATTGTGTGTGCGTGTTTGTTTGGATAGTAATGAGAGATGTGTGTCCTTAAGCTAAAGATCCAAGCACTATTGTTAATGAAGTATTTTTCATTTGTCATTTTGTAGATCAATAAATTTAACTATTTTTAAGTTAATTGCTCCTTCTGATTATATATATATATATATATATATATATATATATATATAGTGTGGACACAGTTACCATTCAGTTTTAATAACAGTTTGTTTCATGCTAAGAAGTAAATCTTTAGGACAAACTGAATGGTATAAAATGGACTGTCACCAATTGGCATGGCCTGCGGATTGCAGTCAAGCATGAGATGAACTGTCACCGCTTAGTGGTGACATCAGTGTCCATAGATATGTTTTTAGGATGTATGATAGTATCCGAAACAAAAGGGATGAGAGAAAGTGGAAAATTTATTAACAATGCAAATATATATATATATATATATATATATATATATTTATCCAGGTAAGATGAGAACAAATAGAGTACAATTCCAGCATTCATAACATTTAATTTAAAAGAGCACTCAATACAGAGTAGAGCAAAATAATTTGCCTCAGGAGGCGCATTTATGTGTTGAAACAATCACAATTGTGTAATGATTTTCAATTTATTTTGTTTTATATTTTAAACAATCCCGGCTTTAAAATCCAATAATACCAAATGGCTCTAATACTAATATAGATAAAACAAACGCATGGACAGGAACTCTTTTAACTTGAGATATTGGGAAATAAGGTAAGATAATTTAATTTATGCTTTGCACTGTCAGAGATGGCAAGGCATTTTCCTTATATAAAGTTTTGTATCTTTCATTCTAACCTGAGGAACCCAAAAAGAACATACATTCTCTGGTGAAACAGGTCACTAATAAATTTCCCACTGTCTCATCATCTCTACTTTACATATATATATATATATAAAATTCTGGACAAAGATTTTACACACTTTATATCCCAAAAAGAAAGCACCTATACAAACACAAGAAAATTAAATAAAAACCTTAACCACAGTACCTTGTCAGTTGTCTTTAATGAAACTTGTGTGTGTGTGTGTCTCTCTCTCTCTGTGTGTGTGTATATATATATATATATATATATATATATATATATATATATATATATATAAGCTATTCTCATAAAAATAGTTTAATGGCTGTATATAATTATCTATATTATTGGAAATTCCAAATGGAAACAGTCTGTTTCATTTCAGTTTTAACATCAGTGGTCACACACTATCCCAAATATTGAACACTTTTATCTTACAAATATAACATATCATAAAACTATATTTTATATATATATATATATATATATATATATATATATACACACACAATCATCTGTGTATGTCTATGAATAGACAAATCTGTTTGTATGTAGCAACTCATATACACACAGAAATGAATAAATGTCATTGACTGAGTTGCTTAATTATGATCACATGGTGGCTAACGAGTCACTTGTGTAAGAAACTCCAATATGTGTGACATGATTAAGTAAACCCAAGATTGTATGGGGAATGGGGCAATGGTGAAAGAATCATCATCATCATCATTACCAATGTTTCGGGATCTACATGTGGCGCACATACTTTCAACATTCCTGTACAAACAATTAAGGTCATTGTGACATTATCTTCACCCCAAAATTTGATTGTTTAATTACAAATGAAAAAAAAAATCTGGATGTTTCTCTGAAGAATTTGACAAAGTACATGACTGGCAATGGATATGGAAAAGACTTTCTGTGGAATATAAAAAAATGAGGAAGACTGTTGCTTCAAACAGACTTTTGGATTCAGTCAGATGGAATAAATTAAAAAAAAAAAAAAAGGGCTGGAGATTTAGCAGGAATATCCATCCATCCATTTATCTTCTTTAGACTTAATGCATTCTGGGTAATCACTCTTCAGTGGGATCAACCACAATTATTGAAGTCCATCCTGTTTTTGTTATACTTTTGTATCCAAAGTTGTGTTTCTCCTAAACTGGTTACTAACCACAGCTAGAGAACCTAGACTACTCTGCTATTTAACAGAAGAAGGTAAAAGACATTGATTCTTGTAAATGTAAGTATAATAAACTCGACCAGAATCTGAACTCGATGATTTCTCATTGCAAGCTGCTTACCGTTACACTACAGACCCATACCAATGAAACAGATTCCTTAGCAAAGTTGTTTTTTACACCCCCCCCTTAAAGATGGTCCCTATTGATGAGAGGGGCGAGTGAATACTAAAAGAAAAGAACGGTACACAGCAGTTGAGAATGTCATATATTGGTCTGGGTTTGTTTCATATACCCCACCAGAGTACAGACCGGTGACACCAATGATAAGGTAGATTGCTTAACAAAATAACTGGCGTGATAATAAATGTAGTAGCTTTGTTTGAGGTTTTACTGTTTGAAAAAGTAATTTAATTATAAGAGAGTGATTTTATCAAATGTTCACTAATTCTTGTTAATCATTATGACATGTCAGTGACAAAACCATTGAGGAGTATAAATCCCCATGCCTTAATCAAGAGTATCAAGGTGCAAAGTGAATAAAAATAATCTCAGATGAAATTCTAATTTCTTGCTAATTGCTATCCAAGTGATAAGCTTAGCTGTAAAAAAATTATATCACGACATGACATTTCAAGCAAGAGCATATTTATTCATTAAAAGAAGAAAAACAAAATTCAAAATGATTTAAAAAAAAATCAAAAAACATAAAAAAATCATTAAAGTAAATATCTATTATCAACTGGAGCAAAAATTTAAAAAAAAAAAACAAATAAAAAAAATCAAACAACAGTCTGAAGTTTGACAATAAAATGAATAAAAAGAGAAAGGAAATTCCAAGGGAAAAACCACCAAAGCAAGGTTACCATTTTAAATCTAATTAGCCCTATAAATGAGAAAGAAAGCCCGTACAAAATTTTACAATATTAATGTCATTCTCTGGTGAAACAGGTCACTAATAAATTTCCCACTGTCTCATCATCTCTACTTTACATATATATATATATATATATATATATATATATATATATATATATATATATATATAAGTTGTTCTCATAAAAATAGTTTAATGGCTATATATTTAAATCTATATTATTGGAAATACCAAGTGGAAACAGTCTGTTTCATTTCAGTTTTAACATCAGTGGTCGCACACTACCCCACTATTCATTTGGACACCATCTATAATGTGTCTGCAAAGGCAAAATTAAATGCTTACCCTTTGCCAAGCAATGCAAGAATGTTCTTCTTAAACCCAGAAGACTGCAACCTACACTGATTCCAACCAATTACTAGCCTACAGCCAGGGCCAGCCTGTATTGGAGAGTAATCGACCTATGAAACCTGAGTTTACACTTTGTCAGAGTGAACAGTTCAAATAAGATGCAAAATGGAAATATAGTCTAATAATGGTGCTCAAGAGGACCAAGCTAATCATTATGGAGATGGGCCAGCATGCAGAGAGGATAATTGCAAGCAATATCAGGAGAGTAGATATAACAAGCAACAGGACATTGAGAGCTAAGACAAACATTAAACCACAATTCCAAAGGTGACATGGAAAAAATTCTACTTTCAAGAGAGTCTTCTTATTCAGCGGAATTGACTGCAGCTTTTATTAGAAAAGAAATGATCAGAGCAAATGTGAGAGAGAGAGAAAGAGAATCAAAATCTCCTTTGTAAATAAGAAAAGCAACTTTGTTTCTTTTTATGGTGTTTTGAGGAATAAGTGAGACAAAAATGCGTCGTACTCAAATAGAAAGACACAAATACTGTTCATCAACTCAAAATTGGGTTAAATATAAGGAAATGCCAAAAAGTTCTCAAGCCAACAGACTTCTCAAAATCTGACCAAATATTAGAATTTCTTTTGAAAAAACATTTCTTAATTGGGCCAAGAACTCTATAATTGCTGAAACCTCCTGATGAATGGACCAAACAATTACAAAAACGTTTGTCTACAAAACTTTGGAGTTGAGGTGCTGAATATAACATCAATCAGCTTTTATATTTTATATTTGTATTAATTTCATATATATATATATATATATATATATATATATATATATATATATATACATACATATTGAACAATAAAAATTATTAAAAAAATTAAAATCTTCAGACACACTGGGTTGTAGATTAATATTCTTTTGTTTTTATCATTATTATTTCATTTAGATTCCACGACTAGTTTTGGCCAACATGGCCATCATCAGGAGAAAAAATATTTCTGCTCGCTGGTAGCAGTGAACTACAGAAATAAATGTCTTGATGGAGAAAATGAACTTTTGTCTGTAGTTTTCATTTGTTTTTTTATTTTTTTATCTTTTTAACATGAATTTTTTAACATTCCTTGTGTTGGTCAAACAGTCTTTTTTAAGTTGTTATTTGAGATAAGAGCTGGATGGATCCATGCTGCTCTGAATTCCCTTGGTCAGTTTGACAGTTTTATTGGTTCCTGGAGAAGGGATGTGTCTCTGTTAAGTGTGTGTGTTATTTGGTTCTTAGGGATGTGTGTGTGTGTGTGTGTGTGTGTGTGTGTGTGTGTGTGTGTGTGTGTGTGCGCATCTAAAATTGTGTATTTGGGCAGCAATCCTTCTTTTATACAAGTTTCATTGTATTATATATATATATATATATATAGTGTGTGTAAAAATGTAATACTTATATTCCCTTATATACAAGATTGTTTAAAATATGACAAAAGATAAAATTTTATGTTATTTAATGACATTTGAAAATTCAAAATGTAAAAATTTAACAAAGCTTGCTGTATAGTGAGCAAAAAAAAATCAATTTATTTTTTGAATTTTTAATATAGTAACAGCAAAATTTTATAGATTAAAAAATTAATCTATTTACAATGTTATTAATATTTTGTAAAATAAAAACAAGAAAAAGAAAATATGAATAGTAGTTTTATTTAAAATTGCAAGAAAAAAAAGATTGACTAAAAAATTCTTGCAATATGAGATGGAAAAAAATAAATCAGCAATGTAAAGAAAAAGAAGATGCAAAAATGCCATTACAAATTTATCTTGGCTTTCAAGAGGTTCTATGCCATGAAGAATATAGTGAGGAACTCTATTTACAGGCATGGAAGTATGGCCAAATTTGATTAAAATGCCAAGAGCATTAGCAGGCTGTTTAGGAACGACAAGAAGACATTGAAAAGCGAGGTGAAAATAATGTAATGTTGGTGAAAGGAAGAGGAGGAGGAGGGAGGGAGGGAGGGAGGGAGGCAAGCCAATATTCAAAGTGAATGAGTCAAATTGAATGGGGAAATAATTAAAACGATGGGATCACTTGAAAGATTTCATCAATTATACCTCTCAACCCTTTCACAGATAACCCCCACCAAACCTTACAATGGTTGCATACACATGGAGGGATGCGAAAAATTATATAAAAAAAGTCAGAACAATTTAATGCACACATAAAAGACTTGAATATGACAACACGCAATATATATATATATATATATATATATATATATATATATATATATATATATGATGTAAAATAAAAGATGATGGTAAATGTACTAAGAGAAAATTAAATTGCAACAAGATAAAGATGATTTTGATCTGGGTAGAGAATGTGCATGCTGGGGAGCAGTTAATATTCTGTGAATTCTGTCAAAGTCTTTGACCCTTTTATGATAAAGTTACACCCAGACCACTGCACCATCTGCCTGTGCTTTGGACAGTGAGGCATTCTACTGTGAGATTTAGCATGATGAAAGAGTCCTGTGGAAATACATTTCCTGACATAAGCATGTGTTCCTCAAGATAATTATAGACATTTTTTGAGAGAGGACCTCCAAGATGTCATTTTGGGGAGAGTTACTACATACTGGACATTACACATGCTGGCAATATTTTAATGGTCAGCAACAGTTTTCAAACAAACATTTTGTATATCAGTAGACCAGGATCTGAACAGCTACAGATACTCGTTAAGATTGACAACACACTGTCAAGGCAGCAGATGTAACAGACAACATTGGTGTGTCTACAACAAAGAGCAAAGCAAATCACTAACCATTGGGAATTGTTTGCTTGCAGGATTGCAGCTATGTGTACCTGCCATTAGTCTTTCACTTGGGCCACAGTCATGCAGCAATAGGGTAGGTCAATTTTCGAACTGTCATATTGCACTCAATTTGAAAGGTAGGGTTTCACATGATAAATAATGACAAAATATCATTTCCAAACCATTACCTTTTTTGAGGAAACAAGTTTAAAGATTGTTTAGGTTCAAAATCATAGCGTTAGAATTTAATTCCAGTGATCAGTGAAAGCCTTAGAGCACAACCATATAAAATTTATATTCTACTGATGCTTTACAAATTGTATATGGACAAGATGCAAGGCACAAGCACATTATTACTAAATCATTTTGCCATCAAATAAGAGCTTCATTTACTTCAAAGGGAAGTTATACTGAACAATTTAGCTATATTATGATGTCATATGTTATACAGTACAGTAGTTTTGGTGCGATTTTCAATAAACAATGCAAATTTAAAACATTTTGTCTTATAATCTATGCCCAACAGTATTATGGTGTTATATATATATATATATATATATATATATATATATATATATATATAGATAGATAGATAGATAGATAGATACTTTTATCTATTTTTTGTTTTTATTAATTTTGATCTAACAAAGTGTGCCTTTTTTGTTATTTTTTTTTTTTTTTTTTTAAACAGTTTTACTTATTGAATACAGTAAAAAGTTTGAATATTTAGCTTGGTGATTAGAAGAATTCTGGTTTGAATATATTTTCCATTCAATTTATCTAATACAAAAGATATTAACTTTATTTGGATTTATTCCTGAAACTGTAAAATTTTGAAGTCCGTTTGTAAGCAAAAACCTGTAGAAATTAGGTATTTTGGTACATTTTTCAGACAAACTTTAAACTAAATGCTCAAAAAGAGTTATGAATCTAATTTTTGGTGTCAGTACTTATCACATCAGACTCCTGCTTTTACAGTGAGTGAAATGTTGATTTTCTAAAAAAAAGTGAAAATCCAACCTGCCCTAGTGCAACAAGAGACTCACCAACAAGACCGAATGATACTTTATAGTGTTTAGTGAGAAATTATATACTAACACTGGGGGTTGCTCAGTTGGTTTGGTTTGTTTTATGGCATATCAACCTCAATAAGTTATTTAATGCCAGCAAGATTTTTACTGCTGGTAATATTTTTTAAAAAAAAATGTATTGCTGGTAATATTTTTTTCCCTCAAAAATGTATTGTTGGCAATATTTATTTTCTTCAAAAAATTTATTGTTGATATTAAAACCTATTTTTACATTTTTGTAGTGTTTTGACCCCAGATTGGGAGTTAACTATTTGCCCATAGTTGGGACCCAAACTGGTGTTACCACTCCAGGTCAGAGTGGGCCTGGGAACACCAGCAATTAAAGGTGGTTGTCCCAAAATAAGAATGCAGTTATATAATTTATGAGGTCTTTTCTAAAATTTAATTCAAAAATTTTATCCTTTATTGAAAATATTCCACAAATTTATTACCTTTCTCATTTTGGGCTATATAGCATGAGGCCATTTTTTGTACATCCTCACAGTGGATTAATGGATAGCAGCTTGGATTGAGAAATTGGAGAGCTGAATTCGAATTCCAATCGAATCCATTACATTCATTTATATGCTAATACTCTCGGGAAAGGTATGAAACCTCCTCTTCTCCCCCCAGCTATGGGTAAATAGCAGGACAGACTGGGTTCTATAGCCTTGAATGGCAACTGGTCTACCACAGAAAGAAATGGCAACCTAATGCAGGAAAAATCTGCCTTGTCAGTCATGTATCTTTCAATACATGACCACCTAAGTGTGTATCACACATGGCAGATAACTGACAGTCAGATTACCATACATCAGTATAATTTCAATGCCTTTAGAGTGGAGGGGGAGAAATGCAAACCCTATCAGGGGAAGACAGCTTTTGCCTGACCCGCTTCCAAAAATCTGACCAAACATCAGATTTGTGAAGAACTTTGGTTGGGATGTGATATTTTCAGCACTTCATATAATTATTGTATAATCGATTTGAACTGCAAGTCCCCACTTGGGCGATAATGCACTTGAAGTAAATTTGCCAAACAACAAGGCCATCGATCCGACTTGATTTTGACTACAAACTAATAAATGATAATTAGCCGGGGTTCCTGACCTGAAAACCATTCCTCCCAAATCGATATTTGCAATTTGCACAATTGAACATTTTTTGTCTGCCTCCCCCCACCCCGACTCATGTTAGTTTTTGATCACCACCCCAAAGAAAAAAAAAAAAATGAAGGTTTTTTTGAAAATATGTAATGTTGCAGAATGACTGTCACAGCCATTGTAAAAATAGTTTTTGTGAATAATCTGATTCCAGAAAAAAAAAGAAAAAAAAGAAGGGACCTGGAAGGAAAAAAAAAATGTTTGGAAGTGAATACAAAATCCACTTGAGTCTTTGGATCAAATGTATGAGACAATCAAAAGATCTTTGAAATTATTTCCAAGAGCAATAAGGTTAAATATTCAAGAGTAAAATTATTTACGTAGAACATTTTTACAAATCTCCTTTTTTTTCTTCTTTTTAATCCATTTACAAAGTGAGAAATAAAAGGGGGGGGGTGAAAAGCCCCAAATCATGATAACATGACAAAGAAGATAAAAATGAAATTAAAAAGAAAGGAAAAGAAAATCAATGAAAGAGAAACTGAAAAAAAAAAAAAAGACATTGGTGAAGGAAGAGAAAAAAAAAAAGAAGAAAGTCTAGACAAACAAATAATAATGTACTAAAACGTTTTAACGGTTTTGAACATAGTTGTAGTATAACAATATTATTGTCTTCAGGAATAGGGGGGTAGAAATTTTACAGATTCTTACTATTTAACTCTATTGACTGAAGGCCTTTGCTGCTGCTGCTGCTGCTGCTATAAAAATAATATTAATCATGATGCTGCTAGTGCAGATGATGATAATATCTATAGGACCGTGAAATTCATATGGATCACACTTTCTGGGAGAGGGCATGTTTAGTCATTGTAAATACAAAGCAAATTATGAAGGTGGCAGTAAAACTTGGATCACTTGTGATTGTCCTGAAAGAGCTTTGCAAGAATACTGTAAGAATTGGTGGATTAAGAGTTACAACGATTTACACAGTAGCAGGTGGAGGTTGAAATAAAGAATACTGAACAGACTTGCTGTTACTTGCTCATCAGAGGGATTTTGCACAATTGGTTTACAAAATTAATACAATAAAGGATCACGAGGAGAGTAAAGAAACTTGCTGTCACTTGATTCCTAAAAAAAACCCCACTATTTGTATGGAAAGAAAAAGGTTTTGTATCTCTTTGAGAACCTACAGAACTCGAAAAACTGTAAAACCAATAAACTATGTAATTCTTTATTTCCCATTAAACTAAAATAAATTTTGTTTGAAGTTATCAAAAAGTAAATAAAACTAAATTGTCAATGATGGCTGGCATCCAGACCAAAGGTAAATCACAAACCAACTCACTTACATAAGTAAAATGAAACCAAGCAGAAATTTAGCTAAACCTGGCCACATTTTATTCCTTACTTTCTTGTGAGTTTAGAAGTAAAATCTTGAAAGCATTCAATACAATACACCTTTCGCTGAAAAAATCTAGTCAAAAATCTCTGGTCACTTAGCAACTGGTCTGGGAGGTGGAAAACACTTAACATTGTAAATTGACACCCAAGTGTAGCATCAAATCTTGTAGTAATGCTGCCCTAATTCTGCTAAGCAAAGAGAGCCAGCCCGACTCCCCACTCCTGAGTGAGAGAAGCATTGAAATAATGCTGGCAAACTTTCCACTGGAATAAACAGAATATGAAACCCATGAGAAATGCAAGTCTGTAAGATGGTGATAAGACCGATTTCTGATCCAAATGTAATGGAATCTTTCTCTGCCTTATGCAATTGTTTCCTTTTTGCTTTCTTTTAGTCTTTAGCGGCTAATTTGTTTCTTTGTTGGTTAGGCAGAGCAGTGGGCAGGAAAGAGAGAGGGCTGCAGAGACAGCCATTAAGAGACAGTCTCAAACACACAAATAGACCTGGGGGGCTGCCTTCTCTAATAATAATAAAAATAGTAATATTTACATTCTGATCAACAAAGATATAAAACATTATTTACACCACGAGACAGTTGCATATCTCACAGCATTGTATAAATTCTCCTATTTTAACACTTATTTATAGGCAAACTAATAATAAACTATTTGCACCTGTGGAAATTCCATGAGTGGTGACAACTAAGAGTATCTTCTGTTCTTCTCTATGGCTTTGTCTGTATCATCTTATTCTCTCCCTTATCCATTCCAATCTTTTTTGCCCAGCCATGTTGTCACCTAAATGTTATAAATCATGTATAAAAGGAATGCACAAGAATTTTTATACTTTTTTTTTTCTTCTTTTAATCGATCTCTTTCTAGAAATAATTTTCTTGGATTATTATTTTTAAGTCTTTACAATCTTTTACTCATTCTCATTTGACAATAAACAGGCAAACCTTTATTTACTTCATCTTGTTCACATTCTCTCTCTCTCTTTCTGTGTGTGTGTGTGTGTATATATATATATATATATATATATATATATATATAAAAAATGAAAAACAAAACTGTTGGTAAAACCAATGGACAATTTGCCAAAAGATCTAAATATCCTTAAACAAGATAAAAACTTGAACAAAGACAGCAATTAGGACATCTACCATAAAGTGCTCAATGCCTAGATCACCTAGACAGAACAAAAACTATATATATATATATATATATATATATATATATATATATATATATATATATATATATACACTAATATTTGGAAAAGGAAAGGTAGCAGGTAAGAAAATGAGAAAAATTGAAAAGAAATGCTAAGACATTTTATGTTTAACGTTCTTTTTATAGATACAAATATTGAAAAGCACTGTTTATAATAAACAGTATTAAACAACATTTACCGTCCTGAATGTCCGAGAAATTTTCATAGAAAATATTCGTCCTCCGATGAATTTTCCATGAAATATATGATTTCTCAGATGTGTAGATGATTTTATTAACCAACCACTATGGAAAATATGGGTCTGAAATTTCCAATAAATAAATACTTGAAACAGATAATGAATTTGTGGATGAATTTTGAACACTTGCAGGCCTCCATGGAAATGTTGTCTTGCTGACCAAAAAAAAAAAAAAAAAAAAAAAAAAAATTGGTGGAAAGTTTTGATAAGATTCTCCACCAGAACAATGGAACTAAAAAGAAATGAAGCAAATGGTCAAAGATGAGGTAAAATCAGGAAGAACTTCAGATTGGAAAAGACATTTGTTCCAAGATGTTCTCTCTAGAGAGAGACAGAGAGATTCACAGATGGAAACATTCAGGAAATATGCTATGAAATTGCTTCAGTTCAATCTGAAGAAATTTATCCCCCCCCCACAAAAAAAAAACAAAAAAAATTATTATAATGTTAATAAAAGTCTATGACAATAAAAACATTCAATTGTTAAGAGGGGAGAGTGTTAAAGGGGGGGGGGGCGTACAAATACTAAATTTTGAGTAGGTTTTTTTTTTTTTTACAATAATCAGAATTAATAGAATTAGGATGAGACAATCAAAAAGAAAAGGAGGAGCCTTTGGCTAAAGACTAAACAGATTTCTTTCTTCAGAGACAGAAAATTTTTTTTAAAAGAATGTTTAAATCAAAGAAAGAAATTTTTATGGTGTATTATACAATATGTGGCATTTCCTCCCAACCTTGGTTTTGCTTGAGATGTCTGCAGCCCACACGACGCATTGAGGTATGATTTTCTTATGCAGCAATTATCTGATTTCCGAGAGGGAATTATAAGCACATCAAATGGAAGTTCTGAATGATTATTTCCAAGGCACAAGGAAATTGGTATTTACTCAATACTGTAATCAACAGATTGAGATCAATAAAGTTGGGAGGTGGGAGAGTCTGGGAGAATGGAAAGTGTACTCATTTACCAAGGCTTGACGAGAGGGAGAGAGAGAATGGAGAGAGAGATGTCCACAGCAAGTAGAGGATCTGGGTAGGGATGTTTGGGCTGTTCATAACATTTATTGAATATGGGTAACAAAGTTAAATGCAGATTATATATATTTGCTAGCATAATACCCATAAAAAATCCAAGATTATTTATGGATCAACACTTCTGCCTAGGATCAGAGTACCTGTGTACTTGCTCCAGTGTCAAAGTATACTATATGTGCACTTAGAAAAGCATCACACACACAGAACTGAGTTGACTTTATGGGTCATTTGAAAGCTAAAACATATTTTGGATTATAATAATAATAATTCTTTTTGGTGAGTGAATATTGCATTAACAATTTCTTGGAGATGTATTTTCTAGAAACCAATCCTACTATTTAATCCATAGCTGGAGGAGAAGAGGCTGATTCATAACTTCTCAAAGGATATTTGTGTGTAAGTGAATATAATGAACTGGATTGGAATTCAAACTTAGTTTTCATTCTGAGCCACTACTTATGATACCAACCACACATCCAGAGATGCGCACACACACACACATTATTATATATATATATATATATATATATATATATATATATATATAGCCAACTACTCATTTTTTTGAGCATACCTGTCAGCTAGAGTGACTAGCCAATCCCTGTCACAGATGCTTCCTCAGGCACATTTATGTTTGTTCAACACCCACAGATCCCACTTGTGGTTTATACTGCAACTATGCCATGCTGAGCAAACCCCTTTCTGAGTGAAAGAATGCATAATCATGGCATACGATCAGCAGTTTGTGCTATGCCATACTCATGAACAGTGTGATTTGACCGGAGCACAATCATTGATAGCGTATGAACAATCCAGTTTACCCAATTTCACTCACTGAGTGACCTGTGACATAGTTTTCAGACTCTTTTCAAAGGTGCCAGATGCTAAGATCACCTCCCCAGATGAATAACATCTGGAAGATTCTTTCCAGATAAATTGACCATAGTGACATTTGAACTTGCCTCTATGAAACCCAGTTTCAAATCTCACCATGTTCGAACCACTTTTGGTCACACACACTTATGTATGTAAATATATAAAAAAAACCTTGAAATACACACACATTTGGACATTCATTCCAATGCAAGAATATATATATATATATTATACATACACACACACACACACGGTACGATGGATAAATTGTCGCCCTTAATATAAAATACAAAAATAACAATGACATCTCATTTTAACAAATATATTTACCAAAATTAAACAAAAATATTTTGAAATACTAAAGAGTAAATTTATTCAATAAAATTGCCATTGTCTTCAACCATGGCCTACAGACAACTCCGGAATCTCTTACAACTCTTTTGGACAGTCACTTTGTTTAAGTTGGTGAATACTGCCATAATCCTTGCCATCAGTTCATTTTTGTTGTTACAAGGAGTTTTGTTGATCTCTCACTCAAATATGCCCCACACATAATAATCAAGGGGGCTACAATCTGGAGAGTTAGGTGGCTAGAGATGTAAGGAGAAACATGGTCGCAGAAATTGTCTGATAGCCATGACTAGGTTCTTCTGCTTGTGTAGTACGGTGCAGAGTCCTGTTGCCAGACATAGGGTCTTCCAGCAGCCAGTCTCTTGACTACCTCCTCAAGGCCTCTGTGCTGAATCTGTGGCCCTGTGAGAAGATGAATGGAGGCATAACTTCACCATCCCTAATGAACACTCCAAACATTATGATGTTAACTCGATATTTGGGTGTCATGACTCAGCACATCTTTTGGCAACACAGCAAGCCAATAGTTGTTCTGTGTGTTCACCAACTTATCCTGGCAGAATTTTTTCTTATCTGAGAAAAACTAAAGCATCTTCAGTTGGAGGGGATGGCTTGAGTTTCTTCAAAAGCTTTGTTGTTTGGTTTTTCCTCTTGTCCTTCATGACTTAGGATAAAAAAACGGTATTTCTTATTCAAGATGAGAACATCTTGTATAAAAAATACCAAATGTCTTCATGCACTACCTGCCCAATAAGAAATTCAGACACTTGTGTGTCCCTGGCTATGGAACTGATCGACTTGGAAGGATCAGTGTTAATTATGCCCTGAATCACACCCCAAAATTCAGGAGTTCTTTTCTTATTAGAATGATTAGAGTGAATTTTGCCATACCTTCATAATCACCATTAGAATCATCCAACTCTTTCCAAATCCTCTGCACTGACCTTTGGCAGAGTGAAGTGTGTCAGGGTAGTTTTTTTTTTCTCAGATAGTGTCCAACTGACCCTACTATACTGTGCAGTCAACAAAATCAAAAACAATGTAAATGCGCAAAATTATGAATATAAAATGGCTACAATTTACTCATCGCACCATATATATATATATATATATATATATATATATATCTATATATATATAAATTACACACACATGCAAACATTCAGGTATTTCTCTCCATTTAAGTTATTAACAAGTAAATAAAAAAAGAAAAACTTTTGAGAAATAAAAAACAAGGAACGAAAAGGTAGAAATAAAATGTAAAAGTGTGCAAAATTAAAGAGAGAAAAGAAATATGGATAAAGGAAGGAAGGAAGGAAGGAAGGAAGGAAGGAAGGAAGAGTACAGAGGAGAAGTAAGAAAAAAAAAGAAGAAAAAAAAAGAAAAGATGGCTGACCAATTCATAATGAAGCAGCTGATCAACTGACCATCTTGCTCGGAGCTTATTGTCCAAATCAATTATTTTGTTGTAGATTTGCTGACAGATCGAATCTATCCAAGAAATATTGCAGGTTCAGTGGATGGTGGCTTGCAGCTTCACTCTCCCCACTCACCAATCCATGACCCCATGACCCCCTGATGCATCAACAAAGGCACTAATTTGATTGCTTCAACAGAACACACTGGAATCTGGAGGAAAGTAACAACTATTAGAGCTGGCAGTAAAAGTGTTCTCAGCCACACAAGACAGGTGGCCCTCAGTAAACAAAGGGCAAATCAACACAAGCTCTTTGAATGTTTACAGCCATCAAGACGAAGGTCAGCAAAGAGTATTAAATTTCAAGGATATTTGGAAAAGCAACAAATTAAAAAGCAATGCCAGGTTGGGTTTTGATTTCAGATGTAAAGTCAACAGTTAACAAGAATTGACAATCTTCTGTGAGATTGTTTTCCGTTTACATATAGTTTAAAATTAGATTTTACAATACATTCACATTAATTAATATAGAATTATTTATAGACGGTTTTAATTTTTCTTTATTTCATGTATGAATAATGAGCATAACATTTAAACATAATCAATTTCGAATGATCAGCCCAGTTCAAATAATTTGTCTCAAAATAGTTGAGAATATGCAATGCAGATAATTACAAAGTGAATGAAATGATCGTGTTTAAACTTCCAACAACTAAAATGGTAGAAATCAATTAAAGTGAACAAGGCACAAATCAATGAACTTTTTTTTAATTTTTAATTTTTTCACCCCCCAAGTAAAGTGATAAAGCTGCAAAGGGTTATGGAGTGTGGGGAAAAAAAAAACTGAGAAAATGCCAAGGAGAGAGAGAACATTAAAAGACAAGGCTGCAAGGAGAGACAATGATAATTAACACTGCATATAAACTTTTGAAAATGATAGTCGAGAGGAAACAAAGAAGTTGGAAGAGAGTTCCAAGAAGTGCAAGAGAAGAAAAGAGTAAAACATTGAAGTTATGCTTACACTTAGCAATTTCACCAATAAAATGGTGAGACTTTAGCTGTCAATCTAGTCAGTCAGCCAAGTGGCATATGTGATACATGCTTAGGTAATCAGTTCTCTTTAAATTCATGACTGACTTGGCAGAAGATTATGCTGCAATAGGTTATCGTCATGAATTCACGGTAGAAAAGAGACATGATTCTCAGAACAATTACTGTGAAAATATTTATAGAAAAGACATATCTATGTTACAGTGATGGAAAAGTGACTGAAGCCGAGATGCCAGGTTGGGACAGATGATATTACTGATTCTTCTTTGGATTCTGCCAAGAAGTTAGACAGAGAATTTCCAAAGGTGGCAGTGGAGAGAAAGCATGGGGGTCCCTTTCAAATTTTTGTTTATGAGAAAAGAATAAATGCAACAAGAAAATTAGATTTCTTGAATGAATATCTACCCAAATGATTAGAACCCAGCTGGATATTTTAAGGACAGCAGAGTGTGCCAGCCGGAGAGGGGGGGGGGTCAGGAGTCAACGGTTAAGAGGAAGAATTGCTGGAAAAGATGTTCAACTCAAGTCAAAATACTTGTTCACACAATTACTGATCTATTCAAAGAAAAAACACAGTTTCAGTCTGAGTGTTGGGTTGAGATGAGAGAGAGGCAGGGAGAAAGGAAATATAAGAGACAGTGAGAGAGAGGGGGGAATGTTTGGTGGTGGGAGGGGAGAGGAGGAGTGCAATTTTCCAGCAGCAGCAGCCGACAGGAAGACAAACAATTTGAGTATTGTTTACTTTTGAGTCAAAAGCATTCTTTGCCTCAATTGAAACTGACTTAAGCAACCAATCACATTACAATGATACACATTGTATTAAGACAACAGGAACAATGTGATCAGTAATTCTTCCCAAAGGTGTCAAGCTTTTTATCGTTCTCTTATTTGATTAAATCATCTTTTTTTTTTTTATCTCTCACAAGTATTATCCACATTTGTACTAATAACACATTCCCATTTATTTTTAATACTATGCATTCAATTCTTGCATCTTTCTTTCTTCTCTCTCTTTTGCATCTGTTTCTCACTTTCTCTACTCCACCTTTCTTTCTTATAATTTTTGTCTTTATTTTTTCCAGTTTTTCTATCTTCAGCCTTATCTTTTTATCTCTTCCTTTCCCTCTTCCTCCATCCATCTAATACCCTTTTCTTCTCTGTACTTCTACTCTTCCTTTCTCTCTTCAGCCTTATCTTTTTATCTCTTCCTTTCCCTCTTCCTCCATCCATCTAATACCCTTTTCTTCTCTGTACTTCTACTCTTCCTTTCTCTCTTCAGCCTTATCTTTTTATCTCTTCCTTTCCCTCTTCCTCCATCCATCTAATACTCTTTTCTTCTCTGTACTTCTACTCTTCCTTTCTCTCTTCAGCCTTATCTTTTTATCTCTTCCTTTCCCTCTTCCTCCATCCATCTAATACTCTTTTCTTCTCTGTACTTCTACTCTTCCTTTCTCTCTTCAGCCTTATCTTTTTATCTCTTCCTTTCCCTCTTCCTCCATCCATCTAATACCCTTTTCTTCTCTGTACTTCTACTCTTCCTTTCTCTCTTCAGCCTTATCTTTTTATCTCTTCCTTTCCCTCTTCCTCCATCCATCTAATACTCTTTTCTTCTCTGTACTTCTACTCTTCCTTTCTCTCTTCAGCCTTATCTTTTTATCTCTTCCTTTCCCTCTTCCTCCATCCATCTAATACTCTTTTCTTCTCTGTACTTCTACTCTTCCTTTCTCTCTTCAGCCTTATCTTTTTATCTCTTCCTTTCCCTCTTCCTCCAGCCATCTAATACCCTTTTCTTCTCTGTACTTCTACTCTTCCTTTCTCTCTTCAGCCTTATCTTTTTATCTCTTCCTTTCCCTCTTCCTCCATCCATCTAATACCCTTTTCTTCTCTGTACTTCTACTCTTCCTTTCTCTCTTCAGCCTTATCTTTTTATCTCTTCCTTTCCCTCTTCCTCCATCCATCTAATACTCTTTTCTTCTCTGTACTTCTACTCTTCCTTTCTCTCTTCAGCCTTATCTTTTTATCTCTTCCTTTCCCTCTTCCTCCATCCATCTAATACTCTTTTCTTCTCTGTACTTCTACTCTCATCTTTCTCTCTTCAGCCTTATCTTTTTATCTCTTTGTTTCTCTCTTTCTCCATCCATCTCTCTAATACTCCCCTCTTCTCTATACTTATTTCTCTTTACCATATTTTTCTCTCTTCAGCCTTATCTGTTTGTCTCTCTTCCTTTTTTCTGAATCCTCATCATACTTTGTTGTTCTCCACTTTCTTTCCCTTCTTTCTTTCATCTTTTATTTCAACAGCTCTCTCTCTCTGTTTCTCTCTTCTCCACCATGCTCCACCCCAATTGTTATTACTTACATCTGTTCTTTCACTCTCTCCTCTGTGATTAAAGGTTTCAAATAGCTACTTGCAGAACAAAACAGTTAATTAAGACAAATTCAGTTCCTTCTTGTTCTTCCACGGAATACACTTCTTTCCAATAAGGCAAGAAAGAGAATGACAACATGGGTGGGGTGGGCATCTAAAATAAGCAATAATTTTTATATCCTTGCACCTGCAATTTCAACTTTTCTTTTAGCAGAAAAGATAGTTTGTGAAAAATGACTACTTGTATGGAAAAGAGTTGATTTCTCTCCCCCACTCATGTGATAGTTCATTACCCGTGTTTCTCAGACTATTTGGAAACTTGCAAAATACCTAATATATTTCCACTCCTCACATTTACTTTAAACATACACAGGTGATGTATTCTGATAGAAAATTATACAAACATACATACACACACACACGTGTGTGTGTGTGTGTGTGTGTTGAATTGTATACTTCAGTATGTAAAATGTAAACAAAAGTAACAATGACAAAAAAATTATTTGGACATTTTTAAAAATGTATAAATATGTTATTTAAGAAGGAATGCAGGTCCCGATCTTTTTGCACCTGCAATGAAACTTTTGGAATGTTCTTCCCAATTTACTAGGATATGATGCTATCACACGGATATCATTCACTACGATACGTTCTTGCAAAGAATTAAAGTAGCTCTCAATCAAATTTAGGAACAAAGCAATTAATCCTCAAAGGCATGAAATGGCTCCCCAAGGACCCATTATTCAATTTACTGTATTTCTAAGAGATTTAGATAATTTCAGAAACAAAAAGAGAAAGAAAAAGAAACATTATTTTTAGTCAATTAGTTTCTCATCAACAGATTTCGTCCGATTAAATATTTAATGAAAACTGAATGTGTTTCGTTAATGAAACCATCTTGAACTGAGTAACTTTATCATATTCATTATGAAATTCTTGGTTTCTGAAATAAACGTAATTCAAGACAAGGAACCGAACAAAGATGAAGATACCCAATCAAATGTTTCTGATTCCAGTGATAACAAAGATAATGGTAAATAAAGAAATTGTAGGAAATGGTGACAGTAATTCATGTGATTCAGATATGCACAAAGATGAAGAAGTAATTGCCTCTTCGTTTGGATGGGGAAATAGTCTTCCAAATATCTTCTGTGTAAATTTATCTTGGTAAATCTACACGATGATGGGTGGCTACTCTCCCTAACGTATCAAGAAAGACGTTCAATATGAAGTGTAGGGCAAAAATACAAAGTGAAAGGATGGGGCTTGGATTTATTTTTTCCAGAATAAATATCATCCAGGATTTTGGATTTTACAAACATTCAACTGCTAATTGCAGAAAGCAAAACGTAGAATTTAATTTTTGTTGTTTTGTTTTTTGTACTAGTTTCGTATTTATAGTAGGAATCATGAAAACATCAAGAATTTATCTTGCAATGATCCTCTTGCATGACCTTTGCTTTAAGCTATGATATCTGTAAACAGATTTCAAGTGATTCATTGTCATTTAATATTTGACAAATGTGTCACTTACACAGAAAGAAGGGCTAAGGACAAGTGTTCCTATTTAAGAGTTGTTTGGGATCTTTACATTTCAAAATGCAAAGAAAAATATGTACCATCAGTTAAAGAATTCATTGACAAACAACATATCTCATTGGAAAGATGGAAAAGGAAACTCTGAAATGACTAGCTTCAAAAATCCTTTGATGAAATCCTGTATAAATCGACAAATAACCGATTTTGCTCTGAGGTCTTCAATACTGTTTGAAAGAATTACAAATATTTGTACTTTATTCAAAAATAAATCTGATATCTCTTTAAAGCATTGGTTCTCAACCTTTTTCACTCAATGCACCCTTTGCACCATATGTCATCACCCCCCACACACTTTCAAAGATTGTCTGGCTCAAAAGGTACATTCTAAATAATATAGATATATTATTGAAGATCTTCATTCTTTTCCATATGACCAAATATACATGGATTATTTTTATGGAGGATATTTTTATTTTTTTTTACTCATGGTCTTCAAATTCTGTAAATAAAAAAAAACAAGATCTCCCCACCCCACTTCTGAATTTTTCCCTTGGTTGAGAACCTCTTCTCTAGGGTGTCTAAAATCAATAAACCACATTCAGTGGGATCAGCATTTTTGTTTGGTTTTGATTTCCTTTGTCATTTTGGTAGAACTGTTAATTTTAATTTTGATCTAAAGGTGATCCAGAAAGTGATAAACACAACTTTGTATTAAAACCAGACAAAAGGAATCCTTGTTGATACTGTTGACCAGTGCATAGCTTCACAACAAATGGCGAAAGACAAGAAGGTGGTGTTTAGCATATTTTATCAACCTGTTGAAATTAGACTGTATCAATATTCCTTGGTAATATATATTCACCAGTTCCCTCATTAGAATGCTAAAGTTTCTTGTAAGAAAAGGCTATTTTTGGAAGATTAAATTTGATGTAGCCATTGACTAAGAAATGGTTTCCTTTAATGCCGTTACTTGTCTAAGACAACATGCAATGGCTACCTGTGACATCATGCTAGCACGTGAAGAGAACAAGAACAAGACAAACATCAGGAAAGAAGAGATGCATTTCTGACCAAACGGCATATCACACCTGTACAGAACATGCCAGAAGACTGTCTAGTGCTGAACATTCAACAAAGACTGAAACCATTGTGTATCAACCTAAATATTCTTAAGAATTCAGAGTTCCATTTCTTATCTTGATAGACATTATGAAATAGAGAATTTAGGATTGAAATCATTAAAAAAATATTATTTCTTTATAAGAATTAATTTACATAAAATGGGTCCTCTGGAATTTACATAAAATGGGGTCGTCTGGAATGCAATTATTTTTGTATTAATAGTTCTTCTAATTCAGTTTCTTTTTATAAAATAAAAGCGGAGCTCTCAAAAACTTTAGAAAACAATTTGCTTAGAAGACTACCTGGATTTACAATGAATTGTGGTTATTGTATCTGACATTTCTGAATCCCAGGGGAACCATTTTATGCATCTGAGGATTAAGGAGCATAATGAGAGTTTTAGATCCAGGCTCATTGACAAGATGTTAAATATCTGTTAATCTTCATCAATCCGGATATGACTTCGTTTACTGTGCAAACAGCTTATCTTGTCACTGAAGGTGACTCTGATCTCTGAATTTTAATTTCTCAATTGTGTTGTCATATCCTGCTATGGCAACAGAAAACACCTCTGAGTGAAATTAACAAGGTTACTGCAATTGAGAGGCCTTGAAAAACAATGGGAAGGGAAGTAATATTAGTAACGCAGTGTGCTAAAGGTTAATACCATTATGCTGAATATTCTGAAGTGGAAGTAAATTTGGAGTTAATGTAAGCATTGGTTGTATATTAAATATTTTGCAAGTATCCAAAATACTTCTGTGTGTGTGTGTGTATAAAAAGAAAAGGATATTTTTTCCTTATAATTATCCCCACCCTGTCTCATTACCAAAGTGCCCCCCCCACACACACACACACTTTTCTTTATGTCTTGACTGACAAACAATAACAGAAAGTCTGCAATATTTCAATGGAAAACTCAAGAAAGAGACGTGTGATCCGATTGGTCTTTCTGCTCATTTAAGCTGTCTTCGGGGTTTGTACACAGCAAATCATTACAACTGATTCTTTTATCACAAAAATAATAACGATGATGATGATGCAATAAAAAGGGAAACATAGGTTATGATATTGATGATGATCAAAGAAAGAAAAACACACACACACACACACGGCTATATGGGAGAGATGAAACGAAAGACAGAGAGGGAGAGAAGTAATCAGACCCGAGTGAGGCTGAATTAGCCAGAGGCATAATTTCGCTAATGAAGATGAATGTCAGAGATGGCAGGAAGAGAAAAGAACAGAAGGTATTTATGGCAGCCAAAAGCCTTTGAAATAGCAAAGCTGCTATTGATTAGTGCAACAACAAATTGCTCGATTCTTGTGCAGTCATCTATCTCTTCAATTCCGAATTCCCTTCATCAGTATATCTATCAGTATATCTATCAAGCTATTTAACTGCCACTGTAGCTACCTAGCTATCTAATTATTAGCACAACTACAGAATAAATGACTTAACTCTACAGCCACCAACATCTAATTTTGAGTACAAATTGCATCTTTGTATCAATTGATTTGGATGCATATCTCACTGCACTGATTTCCAAGCTTGGGGTGAATTATCCAACCTTTTTCGCACCTAACCACCTTATTGTATGGTTACATGCAGGGAAATTTGTCTTAATCTTTCAGCAAAACCATTTATTATAAGAACTAGGATCCTTATCATCAGTGATTTTATCAAAAGGTTTTCAATAAGTTCTTTCATCTTTGGCTGTATAAATTCATGCTGTTTTATCTCTTGGAAATTCTTGTTGGTCTGGGCTTCAAGGTTTTCAGTCGATAGGTGAGGAACTCACAAAATAGCAACAGTCATTGACCAATACTTTTACCACCCATGACCAGACATTCATATACTGTATTTAAAAAATATTTAATACCACAATTTGCACACGTTTTCCACCCTACAACCCCTTCCCCACAGACGAAATGTTGCCAGCTTCTCTACTGCTCTATTGCTACTTCCAGGGAAAGTGTTCAGACGAACTACATTCCGTAGTTCCACCATTCATAACCGCATAAACTGTACCTATTACTCTATAACCCTCTACCTAGAGTGGATCTTGGGCCTTGTAAAAGTAAAATAACATTGTACATATTTTGTTTATTTTCGTCTCATACATCAGCTGCTATCAAGGTAATCTAAAAGTGAAAATGATAGAGAGAACAGACTCGATCTCAAAGTGCTTCACATATTATTCACATAAAATATTTGTTCTACCTAATCATGAAAATAGGTATCTATTTTAATCATTTATATTAATTTAATAACTTATAATTTAGTATAAGCATTTACAGCTTTCAAGTATAAAATGTTTTCTACATTCAGTGTGTGTGTGTGTGTGTGTGTGAGAGAGAGAGTGAGAGTGTGTGTGTGTGTGTGTGTCATTACAATTGTGTAATGTATTACTGATTACGATGATAATCTTGGGATTGTCTAGCAAGCCAGTGAATACAATCTGTTCAGTCCAAATAAATGAGGATTCCAAAGCTTCTACAATATATAACAGGGAATGAAGTTAATTTTTTTCTAAATCATTTCATCCTAAGCAAGTCAATAAAGTCACTCAGAAGCAAGGGGTTACTGATTGTAAAAGAATACGAGAAAAGAAGAAAGAAGAAAAGCCTTATTTAGGAGTGAGAACAATGAACAAACAGGAATTAAGACAGAAGATAACAAGTGGCATTGCATTTAAATTTTTTGAAGATCAAAGTTGATGTGAAAGCATGTTCCACAAGTGAGAAGTACGAGAAAAGAAACTGTTAGCATAGAACTTACGGTTACATCTAGCCATTTCAAATATAAAATGAGGAGACTTTACCGCCAATCCAGTACAACACTTAGAGTCATGAAGTCTAGGTACCATAGATGAAAGTTTATCAGAATAATTACCATGAAAGTATTTAGAGAAAAGGCACAGAGAAGCTGTGTTATGGTGATGAGAAAATGACTAAAGCCGAGATACCAGGTCAGGACCAATAAGATTACAGATTCCTCGGATTTTATTTTACAGCTTTGAGCATAGAAATCTTCCCTCAATTAGGAAATTCATAAATTAATTCAAAAGCCACTGTGACTGGCCATTAATGATCATATGATAGTTAACAAAGAAATAAATCTAAGGGAGATAATTATGTAATTAACAGATTTTAATTCTATAAAACAAAATTTTTTTCTTAAAAAAAGGATATCAATATTTTATGCAGCAATTAGTAATTTTTATTTTTTTCTCTTTTATTATCGATTTGATTTCTTTTCATAACACAAAACAATTTATTATTTTCAGAGTGATTGTAAGCACAAAACCCACACTATTAAATTAGATTATAATTTGCTTTATTCATCAAGTTAAAGCATTTTAATAATATTGCCCTAAGAGAAATCTTGCTGCAATGTACCATTTTTTGCTGTGTTATGGCAACTATCACAGCCATAAACAAAGTATAGATAGTCAAGTGTGCAGTACAACAATTTGTAGAAGTAGATAAGCAACTGCAATAAACACTATGCAGTAGTCATGAGAAAATGTGTTTATAGAAAAACAAAGATGTGTGTTGTGTATGTAATGGGAAACAATATATTAGAATATGTGTGCAAATATGTGTGCAAATATGTGTATGTAAACAGACCGACAACCATGTAGAGGAGGTGGGGGGGGATTTCTTTTCAGAAAACATCAACCACTGCTTATGAACAAATATGAGCAATAAATGTCATCTTTATGCACACACAACCCTGTTCACCTGTCAGTGATGTGTGCATGTTCAAACGTCTTCCGCTCCAAGTTTAATCACGCTTAATGAAATTATATTAAGCAAACAAATGCAAAAGGGGAGAGCACTCTTTAACAATCATTCACAACAACAGAAAAGTCTGTGGATTAAAATATAAAAAATTTTTTTAAAAAATCAACAAAGAAAAATAGGACATAAAAATAGGCAAACATTAATATCAGACATCTTAAAATTCACATCCCAGAAAACAATGTTCAATCTGGGTTGCATAGACAATTTTGCGCTCTGACATCCGACATTATTATTTTATTCTAATCAGTTCTGTCAAAGCATTCAAATCGAACAGAGATTGAATAAATGATGCCTAACAAGCAAAAGAATGGTAAAGGCAGGCACCAATGAAATGTAGAAGAAAAAAAGAAAAGAAAAGAAAAAAGAAAAGAAAAAAGAAAAGAAAAGAAAAAAGAAAAGAAAAAAGAAAAGAAAAAAGAAAAGAAAAGAGAAAAGAAAAGAAAAGAAAAAAGAAAAGAAAAAAGAAAAGAAAAGAAAGAAAAAAAAGAAAAGAAAAAAAAGAAAAGAAAAAAGAAAAGAAAAGAAAAAAGAAAAGAAAAGAAAAAAGAAAAGAAAAAAGAAAAGAAAAAAGAAAAGAAAAGAAAAAAGAAAAGAAAAAAGAAAAAAGAAAAGAAAAGAAAAAAGAAAAGAAAAAAGAAAAGAAAAAAGAAAAGAAAAAAGAAAAGAAAAAAGAAAAGAAAAAAGAAAAGAAAAGAAAAAAGAAAAGAAAAAAGAAAAGAAAAAAGAAAAGAAAAAAGAAAAGAAAAAAGAAAAGAAAAAAGAAAAGAAAAAAGAAAAGAAAAAAGAAAAGAAAAAAGAAAAGAAAAGAAAAGAAAAAAGAAAAGAAAAGAAAAAAAAAGAAAAAAGAAAAGAAAAAAGAAAAGAAAAAAGAAAAAAGAAAAGAAAAGAAAAAAGAAAAGAAAAGAAAAAAGAAAAGAAAAGAAAAAAAGAAAAAAGAAAAGAAAAGAAAAAAGAAAAAAGAAAAAAAGAAAAAGAAAAAGGTGTATATTTTACATTCAGACAAACAACTAAATAATGATTGGAATATCAGAATATCATAAAGTTTATGGACTAAAAGAAATAATTTTTTTAAAATACTTTTTTATGAGGGAGATTGACATCTATATGGGTCATGTCTCTTTTCTTGTATGAAACCTTCTAAGTTATATAACTGTTTGAAAAGGTTTAATTTCCAGCCAAGCAGTTATGAGAACGATTCACTGTTCAGCCTATGCTTCATGCCTTTGCTTACATGATCTTTTAGACATTCAAGTTATTCAATAATTCTTTTAAAGTGAACAAGAATGTCCTTTTTAAGTTCTCGGCAAATCCAACGAGAACACTATGCAAAATATTCTTCTTCACACCCATTTCAGGTTCGAGAGAAAAATTAAAAACTAAAATTTAAAAATGAAAATAGCAATTACACGAATAATACACAACGCCTCGCCTACCCTATCTTCCCCCCATCAAAATTTCTTCATCAAGGGATTAGCAAATTCAATATTATGTGATAACAAGCAGATAGACGATTAGTGATTAGCAGTTTAGTGGCTTAATTCTCCACTTTTAAAGAGGGTTTTTCGCAATAGAAGTGATTTGATCATGCCAATCAAAAACCGGGTTTCATAATTAAGGAAGCTAGATTAAAAGCTAGAAGATAAAGTGTGATATTTAAGCCGCAGTTAAATCCAAAATGCAGAGGTGAATGGTTAGAGAGGAGGGAATAAAAGGTGGTGGGTGGGGGTCAGCAGTGTGTCTGAGGAAAGAGGAAAGCAGTATTGGTTCCTGCCTCATATCACTGTAAATACATTCACTTGGCTCCAGTGGGCAAATTATGCCTGGAAAGGCTGATTTTAATTAACCAGTCAATTTACCTTCATTTTACAAGAATAAAATGTTAAAAAAATAAAAATGGTAAAACAAGAAATAAAATAAATAAATAAATAAAATTAATTAAAATTGAAATATATGAAACATTACATATGTGAAATGTAAACAATGAAACTTTAGAGAAACCATTTTTTTTTTTTTTTTTTATATCATCATTTCTCCAGATTGCTTGTCCTATGGCAATGAGAGATACAGTCAAGTTAGAAATCAATCGTTTTTAAAACAATTTGCTACCTTTGAGGATGTGCATCGTGGTGTAATGTATATTTGGCTTGGAATGAGAAATTGAGATGGGCTGAGTTTGAATTCCAGTCAAGTTCGTTACATTCACTTACGTGCAAATATCCTTGGGAATGGAATTAATCCATCTCTTCTCCCCACAACCTATGGGGGTGGAATTGCAGAACAGACTGGGTCCTTGTTGGCCACAGAAAGAAACGGCAACCTACTGCAGGAAAATCTTCTGCCTAGTAGGTCAATGAAACATAAGAGACCTAACTGCCCAAGTGTGTATCACGTATGGCACTTAACTGACTGACTGCTACGTTTTTAACAGTGTAGTTCAATAGAAATATTTTGGTCTAACTAACCCAGCTTCATGAATTTGAATGTGTCATTTTTTAAAATAATAATCAAAATGGTGACCAAATTGTATGCAAATTCAGTGACATTTTTATTTTTCAAAAGGTAAAGTTCATATGCTACAACTTTGTGTGCATGCATATGCGTATATGTGTGTGTATATATATATATATATATATATATATATATATATATATATATAAATAAAAGAGAAAAATAGATAAGGCATTGAATTTCAATACCCACTGATATTTCAGTACTTGAGAGGAATTTTAAACTTAAGATCCATTTCTATAAGGCTTATCATCTAGTCATACATGAAACTCAATGACAGTGAAATGTAATATAATTTTAATTTATTAATTTTTTTCAACTCCTATTTCTTTCTTTCTTTTCTCAATTTCAGTTGCTCTTTTTTGCAACTTCACAGACACCATCTCCAGCTGTCAATAAACAATACAGACCGGAAATAAAGAAAGAGCCTCAGGTGAGACTCAAACCCATTCTCCTCAAATTCCCAATTCATTCATCTTTAACTTAAAACTCTGCTAATAGTATCAGTTTTATTATTAGATAAAATGCATTGTTTGCTGATAGCCATACAAAGCAAGTGAAATTAAAATGGAAGAAATTAGAGGTGAATCTTTACAAGACTTTGTGGAATGATAATAAGTACAAAGTATGTTTTTCATAAAATAGTAAATGGTGAAAAGAAATCTGAATAAAAGTGATGGGAGCGAAACAAAGCATCTCATCTTCATCCATTTTCAAAACTGCTTGCAGAGATGAAAGAAGATGTTTTATTGGCTCAAAGAGCTTCGGATCTCCCTGCAATTCTGTGCCTCAATTAAGGCGGGAAAAAACAACATTGGAATAAAAACTAAAAATGAAGACTCATCAAGAGAACCAATAAGGATCTAAACAAATACTAAATCTCATGACATATATTAATTTAAACTTTTTTTTGGTGGAGGCGGGGTGCATGTGTAGATATAAACAGTGATGTCATAGAAATCATTGCATATCAAGAGTTGGTCTAATGATCTCTGAAAACATAAAAATGACAGTCACCATGCAGTGCTGATTTCTATGTCTGTACTGTTTATATCTACACAGGCTCTCCCCCCACCACAACACACACACACACACGAACAGACATATATATTTATAATATAAAATAAAGAGGGACAGACTCTCCTACCATTTTCTATGTATGAGGGCCCAACAATTCAGCTTCTAGAGCTGAACAGTCAGACAACTTGCTCACATGATTATAGTGGTCAAGGCCTGTGCAGAACCAACTTTTTGGAAGGACTGAATACAGAGAATGAGCATACATTGTGTGCTATAAGGTCCCTGAACAGCACTCCTAAAGTTTTGAATTCAGTATCGTCTTTCTTCTAGGTTAGTTGTCAACCAAAGCTAAAGAATCCAGCTTTCCTAAGGGTATTTTTGCATGCAAGTGAATGTAAAGTACTCGACCAGAATTTGAACTTGGCTCTCCAATTTCTCATTCTGAGCCACTATACAGTACAATGCCAGCACATCTGGTAGGCTGCAAAAAGTGTAAAACTGCTGTTTAAAAGTAACAGTAGGTATTGAATTCTGGTAGAAATAACTAAAGACAACAATTGAGTTGCTGGGTGAGAGCGACAGGAAATAACATGAACAAACAAACAAAATCTAATGACCTTGATAAAGACAAAACAATTCCAAAAGCCAAAACAGAAAAAAAAATAGGTCATCAGTAAAAGCTATTTTATTAGTATTATTAATATATTATTACCAACAGAAAAAAGAATAACAAATACTATAGACAATGTATAAATTCAGAAGAAAAAGCAAACATATATAACTTGTTCCCTGAGGAAGTAATATTCAAAAAAGGTATTTCCTTTAACTTCAGCAAATCTGGTAACTAAGATAAAAAACAGATTTTAAAAGATATTTTATTCTCAATGAATGTAATGAAAAGTACTTCCATATGAAACAACCTGAACAGTGATAGGCTATTACATGATTTTTATTCCTTATAGGTAAAAGTAGGGAGAATACATTTTTTTTTTTTTTTGTGATATCAAAATGCAGGGAAAAAGACATTTCGAAATTAGTATTTAAAAAAAAAAAAAGAAAAAGAAAAAGAAAAAAAAGGCTTATGAGATGTTTGCTTTGTGTTTTCAATGAACTAAATGGGAATAATTAAAATGATATAGACGCAAATCTTTCTCTCTCATGTTCCCATATTCACAATGTAGGCATTCATGGGTCTCCAGTTTTTTCTTCCTCCTTGAATGTTACAAACACTTTGTAGCACTTGTTTCTCCATCCTTTTGCACAAACATGTCAAATTAATTACTTACTGTTTACCCTGTTTTCTGTCTTTGATGCCCTGTGAGTGTTAAATTCTCCAAACATTCCTTTCTTATTATATGCCCCCCAAATTTTTACTTTCTTTTTCAAGGCCTCTCAATTACAGTATCCTTATCATTAATTTCACTCAAAGTTGTTTTCTGTTGCCCTAGCAGGTTATGATAACACAACTATGAAATTCAAACACACTATTGTTCAGAGATCACAGTCACCTTCAGTGGCAGGATAAACTTTTTCTACTGCAAATGACGTCACATACAGTGTAATAAAGGTTGAAGTGGAGAGAATAAATTAAACGTTCTACTCAGAATAATGAATATTTAAATGAAGATCAGATGATTATCTTGCTTAAACTTTACATAATGAATAATTTCAAGCAGGATTTAGGAAATATGAGAGGCAATTATTCTCATTTCTTTACATCTTCATCGCTACAAAAAGTTCCACCATCTTGTGAATACATATTTTTTAAGCCAAAACTAAAATCAATTGTATATTATCAAAAACCAATTTCATACTAGCTTGTTAACCATTACTTAATTTCAGTGCTCCTGTTGAAAATAGTAACTTTGTTTAACTATAATCAGGAAAATAAAAGAAATCCCCCCCACCATGAGTGATTATTCACTGGCCAGATATGAGTTATCTCCCTTGCCTTCAGTAACACAGAACAAATTGAGAAAATGTTGAGGGCATCTTAAACTCTTTAAAACTGAAATTGATGTAAAACAAACAGGCTTATGTTGAATATGTGATTAGCAAGGCTGATCCTGGATTGAAGGGGGTTAAATAGTTGAGTCGATAATAAGTGATTTGTGGTGATTATGATAACAATCAGATTCTTCTATGATTGCTCTTGAAAAGAGATTATCAGTGAAGAGGATTAGTTTTAGGGGGAAGGAAAAAAAAAGAGAAACAAAAACATTTTTTTTTAAAAATCTGTTTGTAAATCAATAACTTATTGTTAATCTTGACTAAGCTATCATGCTTGGTAGTCAGTATCGTGTGTACAGTAGACTTAGAGAATCTCAGTAATAATCTCCATGACATACAAGTATGACCTTGCACACAGGGTCAACAGGTAAAGGAGGACATGTCATGACCCTTTACATGGATGCCAAGATTACTAACTAAAGATCCATTTTGAACTGGATGCAGAATTGGTAGTATCTTGTCAATACTCATCGAATTTCCATTTTGGAAGCCTAATAAATACTAATTAAATAGACTACAAAAAGACTAACAAATAGTAGTAAGTGAAAAATATTTCTTTCTGTGCTTGAGTGGTTTGTGTTGTAGAAGATGCTTGAATGTGATATTTGCACAGGTTGTACGGAAACAAAGCCGGGTGTTTGATGTCTGTTTCATGTTCAACAAGTCTCTTAAAGGGGCAAAACTTGGTAGAGGCTGTCAATACGAACAATTCAGATGGCATTCTTACCATTATTCTCATTAATTAATTCACAGAACCTAAACGTGTCTGCTTATTGATAAAGTGCCCAGACCTATTGATTATCAATGGAATGATGTATCATTAGAGCAGACGTCAGAAGGCCCGCCTTCTTGTTGAACCAAAGTCAGAAGGTACTTCAGTGCCAGACAGCTTTAATCAAAGAAACAATAAGACAGACAAGAATGATTAAAAAATAAAAATGTAAACGTTTGTTTTATTTTCAATGAATTATGTTTTATTTAGCTTTATTCTTGCTTCTTTTTTTTTCCCCTCTCCTGATAAAACTTGCTTTTGTTGTGTTAATACATTTGGTAAAATGGATGCAATCTGATTATATTTTTAGCACATTGATATCTATATGGGCTAAACGAAAACATCAAAGGTGCAGGTGTTGACAAAGAACAAAAATAAATTAAGAATTCAGTTCATATGAACTTCAATAACAAAGTGGAGAATGAAAATTCAGACATTTTTCTTTACCGGTTCTCCTTGTTGAGCTCAGCCTTTACTCGAAAAATTTTCTTTTTTTCTTTTGATGAAATGTAAATTACATTAATTATCCTGTCATCTCCTGTTGCCATTACACCGACACCGACTAAAAAAGTAATCATTAAATTTGATTGTTGGGAGGGTGGGTAATAATCAGCATTAAAATAAATTAGTACAAGGAGTTGCTGAAAAGATCTTGGCTAGACTTCCTTGCCAAAATATGAGAATTTCTTTTTAAACCTTGTCTTGGTTAGGCTTAGAATTTTTTAGATCATGCCAACACTGTAAATAGTCTTTTCTTCAGCTTTTTTCTCTTTTTTACAGGATAATCTCATAGGCTCTGACAGGCAAACCAATTAAACAATGTTTACACAACTGTGGCAACTGGTCAACAAATTTTCATAATGACAGCAAAAATACTAACAAACATTCTTTCATTGATTTGATGAACTGTTCCTGACCATTGCTTTAATTTATACACTTTTAATATCACGGTATTATGGAAGTGAGTTAGGTACAAGTACTGGTAGTCTATGGTGCCAGTTTAAACATTAGTCTACCAGATACGTCACTGTAAATGTGATGCAGGATAATCAGAGATGATTTAAAGAAAGGTTAATATTGGGGTCAATAGTTCTAATTATCAACTGCTTTATAGACTAAAAAAAAAAAAGGTGTTTCTTAATACACTCATACTGATAACTGCAAGCAAACTTATCAGTACTACTGTACATCCTGAATGTTCAAAGACAACCCCAAAACAAGCAGAGTCATTAGACACACCCATTTTGTGTTATATGAAACTTGGCTAAATCCATTATTCATCGTCTGCCAAAGGCACAAAAGCAATATTGCAGAAAATATTTAACTATCCTAACCACAAGTACCACATTGCATTGACCACCAAAGTCCATCAACAATTTTTCTTGGTTAAAAGGTCACCAACCTGACAATCCTTGGACAAACAGCCTCGGCAAGATGCTACAATTATTATTATTATTATTATGTACAGAACAATAATGCAATGCAATTTTGCTAATGGCCCACATTAATCACTCTTTGGAAAGAACCAATTAGCTTATGGCTTGGCAAACACCCGTTGAGCTTATATGAAAGCAGTCACCGAACAGATCAATAACAATTGACCAGACTCCCCTTTCTTGTCTGGTCAGGTCTAATCACAAATAAGGTGGACTTAAGATGACTAAAACTAACCCTTGCAGCCAAAGAAGCTTAAAGTCCAAGCTAGTTATTTCAATTAATTCTAATGGGACAAAGGAAATTGGCTCTGTGCAAATGGAGAGAAGAACCTTGTCAAGTTTGCTTATCACATTAAAAGCTAAAGTTTAGAGATTTGTCTGCCAATATTTTTGTTGAGACACTCATATGCACCCAAGTGCATTCCGGTCTGAAATTTAGTGGATGAAAAAAAAACCTCTTGATAAAATGAAGAAACATTGGAGGTAAAAGAGGAAAATCACTTGTAGCTCTGATATGAGTCATCATTCCACAACGCTAATATTGATTTTTATGGGTTATCAACCTTTACAGGTTATTTAAAGCCAAAAAAATATTTTGGGGTTGTAAGAATATTTGTTGATTTTTACTGGTACAAGTGCTATTGAAAATCAGACATTGAAGTGCAGACTTTCAATTGCCAAGCATAGCAGTCACCCATCTAGGTACTGACCAGGCTCAATGTTGCTTAACTTCATGATCATATTAGAACTGGTGTTTCAGTGTGATATGGCCATAAAACTGTGGGATACTGAAAGCAAACAGCAGAATGAATGAAATGGGATAAAACCAGGGTGAGGATCTGAGTTATAAATAACAATGTATCTAAAGGAAGCCTTTTGATAAAAACAACAAAGATGAGGATACAAGTGTGAAAGAATTGTCATGAAAACACAACCACCAGCACCACCATGTATTAAAAAAATTAAGAGGGAAATTAAAATTGAATGCATTTAAAAAGAATAATCATGTTGCTAGAAAAATATTTTTAAAAAAGAATCCAATAAATCAAAAGATCGTCTTGACACAAATCTTTTTGCGTGAATTTAAAACCGTTTCTTTAAAAAGTGAAAGAATACAGCAGCCATCCATTGAAATTGAGATGTTATGATAAAAATGAGAACAAACAATCAAAATTCACAAACCAATAATTCTTCTGGCAACCATTGTTACTCTATACTGTGCTAAATCGACTGAAAACTGTTAGTTCCCTAGTTAATAAATTTGATCATTAGCATTATAGCATTACTAACAATGAATGATTTATAGTCATCAATAGATTACTAGTTTTATTACATGTGAGTTAATTACTTAACT
Organism: Acanthosepion esculentum; assembly: GCA_964036315.1. Taxonomy (NCBI): domain Eukaryota; kingdom Metazoa; phylum Mollusca; class Cephalopoda; order Sepiida; family Sepiidae; genus Acanthosepion; species Acanthosepion esculentum. The sequence continues at coordinate 10,916,980 of OZ038511.1, forward strand.
ATTTGTTAGCTACCAGCACAAACTTAATTAATGACTTTATTATTTTGTCCACATTTTAATTGCAATAATGAAAGCATTACGACCACAAAAGCAGCATCTGCTGTGAACATCATGATCGTCGTTAATCTTAGGATACTATTGCATTATTTGTCAACATCGAAGGGGAATTCATTGAAGCTCCAATGACAAAGACAGCCATATTGAACCAAAAGAAGTGTCGTTCTAAGTTCCGAGTTGATTCGTTGATTTCAATAAATTATTCTGGCAAGCATCAGCATTCTTCTTGTTTGTATGTGTCTTTTTGTATGATATGAACTAACTGAAACAACAAGAGTAAGGATGCTAGTTCACATATTGATTAATACACAACCTCACTTCATTTGAATCCCGACATAAAGTGTAAACATGGATCCAACAAGTGAAGTGCTGGATTTACAATGAATCCAGACATTTGAAAGTTTCTTCTTTCAATCAAATGAAACAAACTTTCAAGTGTCAAGAAAAATATTCAAAAATCCTCAACAAGTGGATCAACAGGAACAAAAGAACACACACACAAAAAAAAAAAAAAAGAAGCAAAAAACAAAAAAAAAAAACAAAGCAAAAAAAACAAAACAAAACATGAAGAATTTTGTGGAAAATGAAACAGAAATAAAAATAGTATTGTATATTTGCCAAATTTAGCTTGGTCTGGACAAAGCCAAATAGATGTAAAAATAGAAGGGTGGGACTGTAGGAATAGTGGGATGGGGGGTGTGTGTGTGGAAGAGCAGGCTTGCTTGCAGATTTGAAGAGTATAAAAAAATTATGTTGCCCTCAATCTTCCATAAGGAAAGGATTGCCTTTAGAAAAATAAATAAATTAAAAAAAATATCAACACTTGAAATCCTAGATTTTACCTGGGTTTGAACACTGACCAGTGGTGACAGTTGCAACTAAACAACTAACCTCTGGTCCCACAAGTATAAGTATCATGATGACTATTATTTCCAGTGCCCAAAAGCAAAACGTTTCTCTCTATTCCACATGGAATATAAATCTTTTTGATATTCGTTTTAACCAAAGGGCAATTAGATCAATTGACAATCATCTGAAGAGAATCATGGCAATCCAAAGAAATCTGCTAAAGGTCTGCTGAATTATTGAATAAAAAGCAATCATTTGGGGGCCACTTGACACAGACAAGTGCACAAAGACAAATTATATTCATTATCTAATGAAGAAAAGATATTAATTAACCTGGTTAATTGCCAGACACTTGTAATTCAGGTGATGACTCAATCAAACTTGGTACATTTTTTAACTGGCTGTCGAAATACATTATCAACTGCATTAATTTTAGGGTAAGAATAAACAAGTTGCTAGAGTTTCAGGGTTTTTGTTCTGGGTAAAACATAATACCAAAAATATATCTATTGACAATGTTTCAAAATTTATAAGAATAGGGATGAAGGCAACTTGGATGCAATCTCAGAAGGAAATGGAAATAGAAACACTTCCATATGACAAGTTAACAGTCACTTGATCTTAATTACTGTGTATACTTAATTGGAGAGATTAAAATTGATGGAGCTTAACTGAATATCAATATTATTCAGAAATAATGGCGGATAAAAAATCCTGTCAGTTACACCTGTAAACATACACGTGAACAAAACTGTGGAGAGATGGGATCTGCAAGAGCAGCCATGTTTTTTTGAAACTGCATGCATGTCCAAACGTTTTGTTGCAGCCAAATATGCCCATCTTTGTGCGAGTAGTTGGGAAACTCAACTATGATCTTGTATAAAGTCTGGTATGCATGGAAGAGAGCAAACAGGAAAGAGAGAGATGGGGGACAGGTTTAAGCAAGGCTGAGATGGGGAGGCAACAACACCCTTCACACACTCATTTGTCAGCCAGTTACATTAATGATGGGGAAGGGGTTGCTATATGGTTACCCAAGAAGAGCAATCCTGAAAGAGAGAGAAGACTATACTTCAGCCAAGACCTGCTGTTTATCCGGTCAGTAGGTTAACATAGGTATTAAGAAAAGCTGTGCGATATATGCAAAGTGTTGACAATTTCGATAATAATTTACAAGGTAGGAAGGGCAAAGGAATAGGGGAGGCCACAACACCTTTCTCTCTACCATAAAGTATTGAATGACGACAGTACTTGGCGAGTAATTATAGATAATTTTCAAAACTGGTTTAGAACGATTGATTAAGTGCAAAGAGACTATTAACACTGTTCTAAAGTAACCTATAGTACCAGCACCACTTAGAGAGAGAGAGAGAGAGATGAAGAGAGTCAGAGCCAATTAGAGGGAGTGGGTTAAAAGACAATGCCAAGAGAGAAAGAGAGGAAGAAAGACAAGAGAAGAGGAGAATGAAATGTGTGTGCAGTTCCAAGAGAAGATAAGAGAGAAAGTGTCGACAAGCAAGAGACAAAAACCCAGAGGAAGTGGCAGTGTCAAAAGCAATAGGAAGCAGAAAATGTGACCCAGACAATACTTAGGAGATCATACTGGACTGGGGGGGGTGAGAGAGGACATTTCCCTTTTATAAGAAACAGCAATTAAATGTCGTGAGAGTGGAGACGTAAGCAGAGACATGGAGAAGAAATAATATTTACATATATTTGCGTGTTTACAAAATCTGCATTTACATGAGAGGAATTAATGGCTAACCTGTTTAGCCATTTGTGATGGCAACAGAATTAATACCATGAAAACATGGGGCGAGCAAAATGTCGTGCAGGATGATGCGTTGACGGAGCGTAAAAAAAAAAAGAAAAAAAAAAAAAAAGATATGTATTCAGTTTGACAATGTTGAAATAGAAAAGAAAATGATAGTAGGGACGGAGTGCACGAAAGTGCTCTTAAAGAATAGACAAAAATTCCTTCTTGGTCAAGATTGCAGGCAGGAGGGCTGGCCTTGTTGGATAAGAGAGAAATTGATCTCTAAGAAACACTGACCAACTGCAGGCGGCGGGGCCCCCGCCCCCCCTTGAAATAGTTGCTCAACTCCTTTAACGCTAGAATATCTGATTGCAGTTGCAAATCTCCTTCCTGACAAAACTGCCTACTTCAAAGAGAAGCACAGGAGAGGAATCAAAACAGAATCAACAGAAATGCTTTGTTTCTTTCGAAACGCTAAAACAGATATTTATTTACATTTGCAAGATGCATCCAGTAGTAAAGAGGTATTCTATTCAAGAGGGAGACATTAGAAAGCTAAAATATTTACAAAATATACAAAAACAAAATACCTGAAGGAAAATGATATCAATTCCAAAAGAACTGAATCCAACAAAAGAAAGTGACGCTAAATTTTCAAAGAAAAATCATTCATATCAAATTTATTATAAAGCAATATTAAAAAAATAAAAATTGTACTTATGAAAATCAATTTTACAAATTTTTAGATAAATTTTAGATATTGCCTAGGCTGGGTTTAGTCTGGCACAAGGTCACATTTATAGAGTATTCAGTGAGGATCAAATGCTAGAACATTAATGGTCTGCAAGATTACTTGTTAACTGTTACTCTACAATGTAGCACCCTCAAATGTGTATTTACTTAGCTTAGTTTGGTGCAAGGTCAACAAAATGGAGTCCTCAGTGTGAAGTGGATTGCATGACAACAGTAATCATCTTCATGACTGTGATATGCTCTGAAAGATTATTTAATAAAATAATCTGTTAATACATTTAGGAATAGATATGTTCACCTATCGTCCATGTCCTGGTCCTTCCTGTGCTTTTGAACAGGAGTAGAGGTTTATCCCTTGTTTCTTGTTTAGGATTGGGTTTCTGGTTCCGTCTAAAGTCTACTCTGACCATTACTCTCACAGTAACCTCTTGTATCTTAGTGGCATTATTGCCTTGCTTGGGGTGAATTGATTAAAAAAAAAAAAAAAGTGGTCAATTCTTTCAACAAAATAGTCTGAAAATCTGGACATGCAAAATTGATGACTGCAGAGAAATTAATTTGTGATAATAAAGACAGAAATTAATTTATCTGATTACATCAAAGTATTGAGTGAAATATGTGGGGTTGTGGGCAGAAGAAAGAGACGAAAGTCAAATAGAAATAAATCTATTTAACCTGTGAGTGTCCAGTGTGTGTGTGTGTGTTCGATATAGGAAATGGAAAAATCAAAAGGTTTGAAATCAATACCAATCCCAACACCCACAATCCAGTTGATCTAAAATTGCAACTCAAATTAAAAAATAGCAGAAAGCAATATATATTGAATATAAGAAAAATCATCTCCACCTTTAAGATGTATCAATTACGTAAACATATTATTCACACACACACACACAACATTCTTGCCAGTTCTGACATTCTCACTGTATGTCAGCTATTTTCACATACCCCACTTATATGTGCGTCCAAAATGCCCATTTCATGTATACACTTACGACTGATATCCAAGAAAACCCAAGAGCAGTTGTCATCTCAGACGTCATAATCTATCATTCTGGCTGTAACAATCACTCTATGGTCAAATAATGTTAATTTCTCAACCAATAACTGCCATGGCTACATAACCTCTTTACCTATTACTTCACACAGAGGTCATCTGGCCAGTTCATTTTTTTTATAAGCATCCAATTTATTGCTGTCTGTAATTTTTTTACACTTCAGTTCAATATGAACTTTTGGAGTAGCATCATGTGCATTTCTCAAAATCAGGCAAAAATATTTCAGGAAAACCAATTAAGTTTTGAAAAAAAAAAAAAAATATATATATATCTTCTAATCTATCTTAACTATATATATATATATATATATATATATATATATATATATATATATATATATATTCTAATCTACCTTATCTATAATAAAATACAATTTTTTAAGGTATGCTATATTTATGGGAGAGAAGTGTTTAATATCAGGGACAGAGCATATGTAAATATAAGGAATGTGGAAATAGGTATCAAGACTGGATAGTGACAATCTGTTTCATGCTTAAATAAAACTGTCAGGACATGTGGGTGAAAAAGTAGTTTGATTATATGTGTTTGTTACTATTGGATTATAGGTAGGAAGGTAGATTATTTCTGGTTTATTGTGTTAATCTAATAATGGCTAATAGGATTAATTACAGGTGAGGGAAACAATTATTTCCTGTTTAGTGTGTGTGTGTGTGTGTTCAGGCACATAAATTGGAGGTGCTGAAAAGTTCTCAACTCACCACACTTCCCAAATTCTGACCAAACGTCAAAACATGGCAGTGGAATGGGATGGGACAGCTTCCCAGTTAAAGACTTTTAGAAACCTCTCAGAAACAAGCTTTCCCCACACACAGAGTGAGATAGGGATTTACTAAGTGTAGCTTATGTGTGGTACAAGATCTCGCACAGACTGCGATAAGCTATCAATGAAACCAATGATGTTGAAGAAGTGAATCCACATCAGTTCAAACAGATCTAATCACCTAATTTACATAAATACTAAAAAAAGGTGGGGGAGTGAAAGGGGGGGGACAATAGAGATCAAAGATCATTTTCTCTCTCTCTCTCTCAACCCCCATTCCCTATTGTCAGCTTGCTAAGTCATCCCCAAACATCAAAGGACCAATAACAGTGAAACTGACAGGGAAGAGGTACTAAAATCTTACCAACCAGCCAACTCCACCACCTTAGCTGCCAAAAGATTGTGTTGGGTGACATGGAAGGGATGTGGCTTATACGAAATGATTCAGCCCTGGCGAGGGGGGAGGGAAGGGTGTTTATCTGTACTGCAATGTCTTACCATCAAATCCTGTTGCTCTCTACTTTCAAGTTGTCTTTTTAAAACATTAATTTCTTTTTAAGTTTGACAACAAAACAATGTTCACTTTATTTTTCAATGATTTCATGAAAAGAAAATGATGAATAAAACTATAATTTCTGGCTCATCAAAATAACTGCTTAGCTTGGAAATTAGTATATCTGTTTTTGTTTTATTTGTTTATTTCAAAAAAGCTATATATCAACAATAATTAATTCTACTACTGGACAAGGGCCTTTTCTAAATCATTCTATGACAGTCATGACTGCTAATTTTGCAATATCTTGCCAACACATACCTCTCTCTCATCTCTACATCTCCAACCAGATTTTTTTCTACAGAAGTCCTTATCCATGTCACCTACTGAAGCAGATAGGTTAACTATTAAATTTCCACTAAACCTATTTGAAAAAATCTTTGGCATTATTTTTGCAGATTGCAGTATAAAATGTTTGAAACAAATTTCATAGCCAATAAAAATAATGAAATTTCAACAAATCAGCTTTAGATAAGGAGTGAAAAGCAGCAAACAATTATGGAGTTCTGAAAGTGCTAACTTGACACAGAGCAGCCACACTTTGCTCTAGACAAGTCAGTTAAATGAAACTAGATTTTTTTTAATGATTAATCTGAACACGTATCTATTTCCAAACAGGACAAATTATGTATTAAAGTGAATTACTCTTTCTTTTTATGGAAATCAAATTCCTTCTTTGAGGATTTGGATGATTTTTATGCTTCACGTAAGGAATAAATCTAATTAGAGTGAAAGTATTTCAACATATTTATGTCAAAATTTTAAACACTGAACTTTAGAAATTACAGCCAACATTTCAATGATCAGCTTTTAACAACAGCGTGTTTTGCATTACTTCTTTTTCAACTTATATCACTAGAACTGCAAATCCACTTTTATGGTCAACGTCTTCCATTTCATTCCGCCAATGTTGGTGTCATCACATCAACAATGGCTGAAAAGGTTTAATGTAAAACCTTGAATAATTTTATTTGCATTGAGATACTTGGGCGTTTCAAACTCTGCTTTCTCAAGTGAAGAGCAGAAAGAGTACCACCCTGATTGATTACTTTTATCAGACATTGATTCTTTCTTATATTTCCTTTTTGCAATCTCTTTCATTTTCCTTCTCTTTATCATTATCTACTTCTATTCCCCCCCCCCACTTACTCTCTTACACTTATTAAACTTCTCTCCACACTCCCTGCCTCTCTTGCACTCATACTTTGCCTCTTTACCCTCTCTATCCAATACGTTCTTTCTCTACCTTTACTCTTTGATTTTTATTGACGTCTTATTTGCAAAAAATTTATATCCAATTGATTTGATGACATTTGGTTTATGATTTTCAATAAATGCCATTTTTGTCATTAATTTGTTGTTTTTTCTTCTCCTTAGTTTGTTTGGCTCAGAAAAAAGACATAAAATCATATGGGCAGTTGGGAGTGTGTTGTTATATATTTAATTTTTTTCTTTTTCAAACACTTATGTCAAGAAAGCTATGATTACTTTTTTTATACATTAAAAATTACAAAAACTTAATGCATTTATGTAGTGTATGAAAATCACTGAAGAAAAATAAAAATATTCAACTACAGTTATTTGTTTTTGTCACAATAAATATTATTTTTAATAGTTTTTCTTCATCTAATTTTTTCTTCTTTAACTGAGCAATTATTCGGCTTAACAGCAAGACAAAAAAAATTATTCGAGTTAACAGCAAGACAAAAAATAAGAAAGAAAATTAGTCCAAATATTTGTAGAAATATTCAATGCTAAAACTAACTTGAAAGCAAAATGAATTCTGGATGCACCAAATATATATATTAAAAGATAATTTTTTTTTTCATTGGCCTTAAAAACTTTCTAATGAATAAATGACACCTCTTTCTATTTTTATTAATAGACATGATACGATGACCTCAAAGAGGACAATGTTTTTCTTCATTCCTCAATAACCAAAACAATAACAGAAGAGAATAAATTACTCAAGAAATGAAACCAGAAAATGAAAGAAAGCAAGCAATGATATGAAGGAAATAATCTTTGAGATTTTGGTGCATCAAAAATGTTTTTTTTAAATTAAAAAGACTTCCAATCTTTTGACCTGGGAATAAGATCTGACCATCTCTCTATTCTCTGATTCATATCCAACAGCACAAGAGATTTATGCACATATATATGTAATATACTTGCTTATCTTTTCCAACTACAATGAGGTTCATTATTCCCAAGTGAGCAATGTACCATCCTGTCCTGTTTGGGTATCTTTTCTAGCAGTCAACTCATATAAAGCTAATGTTTTATCTCCGCCCTTCACACTTGCATGAGCAAAAAAGGCAGATAAGGAGCCTCGTCACTCCATTTCCAATCCAAATTCTCAAGAGAAAAACATGGGGTGAGAAATTGCAACCAAAACTGGTCAAGAGAATGAAATTTGTGTGTGCACACACAAATCCATCAGAGTGATAGTGGCTGGAAGTGCAATTTGTACACAGCATCTCTGTTTTAACACAGAGCGTCAGGGAAACACTTATAATAATACTAATGATGACCGTAAGCACATATAAACAGGTTTATAGAAAAGATTGGATGTTGTCAATTGCATAAATAAATAATCAGGTTTTATAGGATTGTTTGCAAAGACCCTTAAGCAGGTGATCCAGAAATACTTTAAACCCATTTGGTTTGTTTTTTAGGTTGTCTTCTCTGATCCACTCAATGCATTAACCTTGACATATGCAAACTGTATAAGAAGATGAAAAAAAAAAGAAAGACCGCATCTCTCGGGGTTTACAGACAAAGAGTGCATATACTAAAAGTAACTGTCATGAATTCAGTCATATGTAAGGTGTATCTAATAAAGATCAAAGTCACTATACAATGGTAAGTGCCTGCTCAGTCAGGTAGCCAATTATTGATCCATGATAAAGCAACCATAGTTTGGCACAAGGACACAGATATGGAGCACTCAATGACGACTGACATCATAACAGTAGTCATGGTCTGTGAGACTAGCTACTCAATACTTCATATCGAGGTATCCTGCTATTCATAAGGCTGAGCTGAATATGGCAAAAGAAAAAAAAAGCAATAAAACAGCCGCGTTTCTCATGAGACTTTATACATTAGTGATTGCATAAGAAGACATTACAGATTTACTGTCATATATTCAATGGAATGACTTGATCAAAGAATATCTCTTTTATTCAGTAATATGACTGTATTAAAGGAAGTCATGTTACCAATGAAGTACACATCATATGCTGGTGCAGAATTGGCTAAGAATTCTTTACATAAAGTAACCAGTAAGCATTGACAACAAGTATTCATATATTTGGTCTATCTTTCTTGCTTTTCCAATAGATTAAATTTTTTTTTTTTTTTCAAAATGAGAATCTTTGCCTCTTTGTTAAATAAAGTGAAAATAAGAAAACATTCCTTGTTGAAGTTTTTATTTTTTTCTTCTTCTGTTCTGCACCCAATGCGGCTCAAAGATAACAAGGATTCTGCACGATAAACAAACCAAATTATGTTTTCTCCCCAACAGAAGACTTTTTTGCTGTCACATAATTTGTTGATGTTACTACTCACTTTTTATCTCTTTAAAATCTATGTTAGACAAAGACAAGTTTATATATATATGTGTGTGTGTGTGTGTGTGTGTGTGTGTGTGTGTAAATATGTAGAAAAATAGGAAAGAACACATTAGGTAAATAATCCGGAGTTCTTTAGTATTTTTTTTTTTTTTTAAAAGAGCTCTATACAGAAGTAGAGCTTAAATTATAATTATTTAAAAAAAAATATGATTCCTTCACTACATAAGAGTTCTCATGTTTCAAAAACAAGAGCCAAAAACCTCAATATAATTATTAAAATTAAATTGAATTAAACTATCAAGCCCTGTTTCATCCTCAAGCAAAAATTCCTAAATTCCTAAATTTCTGCTTGAGGATGAAACAGGGCTTGATAGTTTAATTCAATTTAATTTTAATAATTATATTGAGGTTTTTGGCTCTTGTTTTTGAAACATAAGAACTCTTATGTAGCGAAGGAATCATTTTTCTTTTTAAATAATTATAATATTATGTGTGTGTGTATGTATATATATATATATATATATATATATATATGTGTGTGTGTGTAGTGAGAGAGAGCAAGACAACAATATATATTTTTATATATCAAGAACAGTATTGGGGAAACTGTATGACAAAGTGGAAATAGTTTACTTGTGACACGTTTCGTCCTTCACGACTTCATCAGACTAAATTTGTCACATTGGTAGGACCACACATGCGCATGACAAAGAGGTGCTGGGAATTTTAGAATTTTTTTTTTATAGTGACCGACAAACACATGGACAGTAAAGATATAAAATCCCTCTACATCAACGTGTACCTGTTGAAAAATCCCTAAATCTCCTAAAAAAGCATCCAACCCAATCAAAGATAAAACTCTCTCTCTCTCTCTACCAACAGCTAAAATAATACAAATCTGCCGTCTCATCCCCAATCAATACTATTTTACATTTAATAATGATTGTTACAAACACAAATTTGGATTACCAATGTGATTGGCTCTCAGTGGAATAATGGCATGTATCTTCTTAGAATTTCTTGAAATTGGTCCTTTCCCAAATATTTTACCCAAACAATCAACATGCTTCTGTTATATTGATAATGCTCTACTTATATATCCTTGTGATACTGAATTACTTGACCTTGTAGATCAATTAAACAAAGTCGAACACATAATGGAATTTAGATACGAAATGGAAGAACACAATTCCTTACCCTTCCTAGATATCAAGCTACATCGCATTAACAACAGTTTAAAACCCGATGTCCACTGGAAATCAACCAACAAAAACAACCTAATAAATTTCTATTCTAATCATAACAATAAAATAAAATCCGGCATAATCATCGGATTCTACCAAAGAGCTCTAAGAATATGCAGCTCGGATTATTTATATGAAGAGGGGAAAGACATTGAAAACACTTCCAAAACTTCTCCAGTACCTTGGTTATTTTATATTCAATGCGAAACAAAAGGCCCATAAAATATTCAAAAACAAAAAAACGTTCCCTCTTGAGAAACCCAATGAATCAAAAAATATATTATCCTGTCTACTAATTCTATGACATCTACCATCGATAATCTATCTAAACTCAACATAAAAGTAGTTACTAGTACATCTAAAACAATAAAATGACTCAGTCAGTACTAAACAAAACAATCAGCTAAAACCTGAAGTGGGAGTTGACTTCATTGCAACTTGGGTTATTTGCACAAAGAGGAGAAATACATTGAAAACCCTTCTAAAATTCTCCAGGACCCCTAATTATTTTATATTCAATGCAAAACAAAGTCCCATGAAATATAAAAAAAAAATGAAAAAGAAAACGGCCCCCCTCTTGAGAAACCCAATGAATCAAAAAAATACATTATCCTGCCTACTATTTCTATCACACCTACATTTGAAAAGAATCTATCTGAACTCAACATAAAATTTGTTACTACTATATCCAAAACAATAAAAGACTTAATCAATACTAAAGAAAACAAGCCTGTAATAATTGTCACAAAAAATACATAGGAGAAACCTCAAGGAATCTAAATAGAAGATTATATGAACACAAAAGGGATATTTTACTAAATAATACATCAAATATCTTGGTTGCCCACTGTAATGAGACTGACAATAACTTTGACATAAAACGTCATCCAAAGTAAATTTGCGTCCTGGTTCTTAAAACATTTCACCATTCCTGGCAGATCTTCTAATATCACAGTGTGGAATACGCATTTATAAAAGTGATAGAAAGAAAAAGAAATTGACTCTAAATCGATTCAGCTGATAAAAAAAAAAAAAAAAAACTCCCAGCAGCCCTGTCCTACATGTGTAGTCCTTTCAACATAACAAATTTATTCTGATGAAGTCCTGAAGGATGAAACACGTCACAAATAAACTTTTTCCACGATCAGCCCCAAACCTTGGCTTCAGTTATCCAGCACTAAAACCCAGAAATAAAAGAAGTTACCAGTTTTCTCTAATAATGGCCTCAAAATACAAGATTAGTCATGCTGGTTAATTTGAATTTGCCAAAAAGAAACTTAAGTGTGAGAAAGGGTAAAGAAAACAAAAATAACAGGCTGAGATTACAAAGATCTCCGGAAAGACTGAACTTTCCATTACAACTTTTATTACATTACATTGTTAGAATTGTTCTGTTTGATAATTAGTTATTACAGTTTGTCTATTATTATGATTAATTTATAAATTAAACATTATAATAAAGTATGAATATATTGGAATAACATATATAGAAATTGGTACCATCAGGTATCAGCTGGCATCATGAGACACAGCGCCCTTCAAGATACAGCGGGAGAATTAAATGTTCGTTCGTTGTTTTGGTTTAGTAGCATATCAACACCTCTATGGGTCAGTTAATGCCCAAATCTAAATATTCTGCATGGAATTTTATTTTATTTATTATTTTTTGGGGAAATAATAATGGTTTCAGTCATACAAGTCTTACTAGTTGACCCATAGCCAGAGGGAGAGGATTTAAAAAATAAAAATGATAAAAAAAATACATTTTACACAAATATTTCTTAAAAAAAAAACAAAAAACAAAAACAAAAAACAAAAAAAAAAAACAATTTCCTATTCAGTGACAAATATTCATCATCCTATCAAATATATGAATTTTAGATTAAAATTCAACACATGCCCGTTTGGCTACAGACTTATTGACGTACACACAAACATGTGAATGTTTCAAGGAAGTCATTTGTATAGATTTATAGTTTGTACGTACAAACGATCGTCTAAGTCTGCATTAGCAAACAGATAAAGCAACAATCATTTATTACAAATGCAAAGAGCATTAAGAATTCTGCCGTCACAGCCGGCTTTATCAGATATGCAACCCCCCCACTTCTCCAATTATTAATAATAGGGCCACAAGCATTTATCTTATTAATGATAATTTTTAATGATATCAACCTGATCAAAACATGGGAAAAATATCCAAACACAATACACAATCAAATCTGATTCTAAAGCAGCCATATTGTGGAAGGGAGGAAATCTCTTCATGCGGCAACGGAAGGGTAGGGAGCGAGAAAAAAAGAAACGAGAACAGATATTCCAAAAGTCTTTAGACAATGGCAATTAGCAAACTCAAAATGTCTTGTACTTCCTGAAAAGATTTCAATACAATAAAGCATTTACAGATAAAACACTACTAAGTACAGGTCCGGTCAAAGGTCAAGTTTTGGGCTTCATGTAGTTGTACTTGTAAACATTAAAAGAAGAATTTTAGTAACAAAAGATTCAAATTACTTTTCTAATCAACATATCTCATGCTTGTAAAATACTTAAAAAATATTAAATCTGATAACAAGACAGCATTATTAATTTATGTAAAATCTCATCATCTCCATTAGACAAATTTTCTAAGTCTGCCACAAGGAGAGAGAACCCAGTGAGGATCAAATTCACTAGAATAGAAATAGCTGATCAAAATCAGGTTGTTAGTCAGCATTTTATAAGTGTAGATGACATTAAATTTCAGCCACAATTAATAGATTAACCCCTAATCGTCAAATGGCATAGAATTCACCAAAATATATTCTTTGGAATTCAATTGAAACCATGAATTTTTTTTTTTAGCCAAAAACAAACACCATAACTCATAAAATTATGTAGTTATGCATTTCAACTGAAGCCAGTGGTTGCAGTTCAAGCCCTACCATAAGTCAATATATTGAATGTTACTTTTCCAAGTGTGACTGATTAAAACCAATTTCCCATGATTGAAATTAATGACTTATGGATCTAAGCTTAAATAACAAGAGCATCATGTATATTGCTTAGTGGCAAGTATAATTGCTTTGTTTCCAACCAGTCACAGTGGTCAATGATCACCGCCCCCCACTATGCACTAAAAAAGCCAATATTTTGGGATGTTGGCTTTCAAGGTAAGTATGCCTTTCCCACTTCTCCCAAGAGAACTGAGGCATTATATTTCTATACCTCACCTGTCCCAACTTCCTTCTGTGGCTTTGTTCTTTATGCAACTATCCTATATTTCATGACATACAAGACTACAATCATTTACATTTAATAAATTACATTATGGAGTTAGGCTTCGTACAAGTACTGGTAGTCTACAGTATTTGAGTAAAGATTAATCCACCTTCTTTAAAGCTATTTTGGTGTGGAAATAAGAGGGGGGTGTAAAATGTTTTAGAGTAGAAACAAACAAAAATCATAAAAATAATTTAAGATCCATACTAAATGTGAACGTTCTGTGCCAGAGTTGATCATCATCATCAGTTTCCAAGTTGTGAACATCAAGACAGCAATGGCCATGGATTTAAAGACTAACTTCAGTTTTCTAATTCAATGTGTTTTTATGAGCAATGGCAAAATTTTTCAAAAATGATTTGTTGTTTTGTTTGTTCTAAATGGACAATACAAAGAGTAGACAGAAAAAGAAGACTTTTGAAATTTATCAGATTTCCCCTCAGACACACTTGACAGATGACATGATACAAATTCTACACACAGAAACTTAAAAAGAAAAAAAATATAAATTTTCAGCTGTATATAACAAACAAAACAAAAAAAGTTTGGTCAATATATATATATATATATATATATATATAAAAACTTCATACTGTGTCAAAGAAAATCGGTCTGCGATTTGAGATTGGCATTGTGGTGAAACGTCTTTTGATAGGATCGAGTAAAGAAGTAAAAAGATGAAGGAAAAAAATGTCTTTGCCTATCGTGGAATCAGCTTTTCTTTGGCAGGAATACAAATATATGTATCTGGCTGGATATGTGTTTGGGGGTAGACTGCTGGAAGGAAAACCAGATGATAGATGGCAACAAGAAATATTGGAACAATGACCTGAGCCAGTCTATCTGACAGCACCATCTATCTCTCCTGTTGTGGACTGACTGATCCAATTGTGCCCTCAAGAGACCATTGAGTGACAGGTCAGTCTCTCAAGCACATCAATAGGAGGCAGAGAAAAATCAATCAGACCAAGAGGAATTGATAAAGATAAGTAACAGCTATATATATATATATATATATATATATATATATATATATATATAGATATATATATATGTATGTATGTATGTATGTATATGTGTGTGTGTAAGCAGCAAGTTTGAAGTTACACAATAAAAGTGAAGTAAAAGGAGAAAAGTGAGAGAAAAACAAAATGAGTGCACACACACATACATACATACATATATATATATATATATATATATATATATATATATATATATATATATATATATATATATATATATATATATATATATATTATATATGAAAAGACATTTACAATGGCAGAAATGTTTCAATGAATAATAATTCTCTACATTTGTGTTACTTTTTAATTTTTTGCAGGTTGGGTGATGTTTTTCACCATTCTTATGTTTTCTCTCTCTCTCTTCCCACCACTGTATCTATCCACTCACCATACTGTGGACACAGTGGTCTAAGAATGAAATATGACAGGACGGATCTAATAGCTCTCCAGTGAAAGCCAAAGAAAAAGTGACAAGATGAAGAAAGAAAGAACTTAAAAAAATATAATAATAATGAAAGGAAAAATATGAATAAAAGTGGGAAACAGAAGTGGATGGGGGTGGACGGGCAGTGAGTGGAGGGGGATGTTGAAGGTAAAATGCAACAAACATATAAAATAAACACAGCAGGAATCCAATACGCCGCCGCCACCAGCATCCTGCACTTCCACCACCACCTCCCCCTCTCTGGAGCAGCACAACTCAAGAAAGTGACGTGCCGTATTCATTGCCCATCTGCAAGTGATGGGCAAATACATCATTGCTTTAATTCCAAAGATTAATTTAAGATTACTGGTTGTTTTATGCCTTTGCGGGTGGGGTGGCGAGGGGGCGGGTAGCTTATATACTGCCAATAAATGGGAAAACCTGAGAAATGAAAGAAAAACAACTCCAGAGAGACAAGAATGATTGAGATACAATAAAAAATGAATGTCAATGAAAAAAGTAGAGTTTTAAAAACACAATTAATATGGCAAACAAAAGCCTTTCTTTTGTTTTATTCTCATATTCGTGTCGGAGGAAAACAAGGAAATAAAAGGTGATAATGATGTTAGGAAGAAACTGTAATTGTGAAAGTAAGAAGAAGAAGAAGAAGAGTAAATAAAAATTAATTTTGCATTTTATTAATTAAGCTAGCAAGGTGGAAAGAAGATTGGGACAGAGAGAGAGAGAGAAAGAGAGAGAGAGAAAGAGAGAGGTGGAGAAAAAGGAGAGAGTGGCAAGGAGGAAGAGAGAGAGAGTGGCAAGGAGAGAGAGACAGAGAGAGTGGCAAGGAGAGAGAGACAGAGAGAGTGGCAAGGAGAGAGAGACAGAGAGAGTGGCAAGGAGAGAGAGACAGAGAGAGTGGCAAGGAGAGAGAGAGACAGAGAGAGTGGCAAGGAGGGAGGGAGACAGAGTGGCAGAGAGAGTGGCAAGGAGGGAGAGAGAGAGTGGCAAGGAGGGAGGGAGGGAGGGAGTGGCAAAGAGGGAGTGGCAAAGAGAGAGTGGCAAGGAGGGAGAGAGAGAGTGGCAAGGAGGGAGAGAGAGAGTGGCAAGGAGGGAGAGAGAGAGTGGCAAGGGGGGAGAGAGAGAGAGTGGCAAGGAGGGAGAGAGAGAGAGTGGCAAGGGGGGAGGGAGAGCGGCAAGGAGGGAGAGAGAGAGGCAAGGAGGGAGAGAGAGAGGCAAGGAGGGAGAGAGAGAGGCAAGGAGGGAGAGAGAGAGGCAAGGAGGGAGAGAGAGAGAGTGGCAAGGAGGGAGAGAGAGAGAGTGGCAAGAAGGGAGAGAGGGAGAGTGGCAAGAAGGGAGAGAGGGAGAGTGGCAAGAAGGGAGAGAGGGAGAGTGGCAAGGAGGGAGAGAGAGAGAGAGTGGCAAGGAGGGAGAGAGGGAATAAGATGTCATGGAAAGAGAAAGTAAGCGAATGAGGAAATCCAAGAAGGATTCACAAGGAGAGAAAACAAAAGAATTAAAAACAGAAGAATGCAAGCCAAAAGAGAGAAAGGCCCTAAAGAGTAACAAAGTTACAAACAGAAAGGAAAGAAAGGAAAGGAAAAAAAGAAAGAAAGGAAAGGAAAAAAAGAAAGAAAGAAAGGAAAAAAAGAAAGAAAGAAAGGAAAAAAAGAAAGAAAGAAAGGAAAAAAAGAAAGAAAGAAAGGAAAAAAAGAAAGAAAGAAAGGAAAAAAAGAAAGAAAGGAAAAAAAGAAAGAAAGGAAAAAAGAAAGAAAGGAAAAAAAGAAAGAAAGGAAAAAAAGAAAGAAAGGAAAAAAGAAAGAAAGGAAAAAAAGAAAGAAAGGAAAAAAAGAAAGAAAGGAAAAAAGAAAGAAAGGAAAAAAGAAAGAAAGGAAAAAAAGGAAAGAAAGGAAAAAAAGAAAGAAAGGAAAAAAGAAAGAAAGGAAAAAAGAAAGAAAGGAAAAGCAAAGAAGAATGGTTGGGTGGATGAAGTCAGGTAGAATCATTTTGCAAGCAACAGACAATGATGAACTAAAAGGAACATTAACTCTTTGCACGCTAACAAGCTCATTACTTGCTCGTTAAACACAATAATTAAGTAAACGTCCACAGATACTATCACAATCAGATGAAAAAAAAAAAAAAAATTTGATAATTTGTCTTTTTTTCTTGCATGTTACTTTTGAAAAATGTGTCACAATTGGAGAAGAATTTGATCAAATGTTATTAGCTAAAATTTTCTTTTCTCACTTCCCAAATTTTTTTCTTCTTTTTTGTTAGAAAAAAATGTTTAATTAAAAATAGAAGAATGAAAAAAATAAACATTTTTAATTAGGAGAAGATGAAAAAGAAACAAGAATGAATAAGAGAGAGAGAGAGAGGAAGAGTTTCCATTATCAGACAGGTTGAAGATTTGCGAATCCAATTTGAAAATCTCTGACAAGCTTAATTTCCTTTTATCTTAAGGCATAAAGAATCCAAATCATAATTACACTAATTCTACTCATTAGATTTTTTTTTCCTAGCTGCACTGTAAAATGACAATGAAAGAATTTGCCAATTAAACAAGCCATACGACTTTTAATCGTCAGTGGTTGGCACATTTTCAAATCACACGGAAAACAAAGTGGTTCTTTTTTTTTTTCTTCTTTTTTTTTTGTGGCACATGAAAAATAGAGCAACATTTAAGCATTTAGAAATGAAACAAATAAAACAGGATGAGATTTTTTTGTGTGTGGGTGGGTGGGGTAGACAAATATCAAAACCTGGGAAACTGTCAGGATTATTTATACCTTCTGGAAAATGCACGCACACACACAAAAAAAGAAAAAAAGAAAAGAAAACTTAAAATTCCTTTTAAGATGAACTCATCAACAGATCCTGAGGAATTCAAGATAGCTGCCATTGGTAATGACCATCATGTTCATAAATATTTTCTCTTTTTCTAAATTAACATTTGCCTGTGTGCAAAAATTCCGTCTTATATGAAATATGAATAGATAGTTTTCTTTTATCTATCGTCTGGTTCGCACTGCTTTCCCAGTCTTTTGAACAGGAGTAAAGGTTTATCTCTTGTTTTCTGTTTAGGACTGGGTTTCCAGTTACTTCTAATGTCTTTTTCATTCTCTTTCACCCCCTGTGGCACCCGGTGTCTTAGTGACATTGTTGCCTCACTTGGAGTGAATTGATTTAAAAAAATTGTTTCACACTGAAATCTTCAGACAGCAAGATTTTTCAAAATTGAAAGAAAGAAAGAATTTATCATCTTAAAAAATGTAGACACTTTTACTCTCAAACCGGATTGAATTTTTTTTTTTTTTCCTTTTTCAGATGTTAATAGTTGAAATCAGATGAATCCTTAAAAACATGAATATTCAACCTCAAGTGCTGCTGGAAATACAATAATATGGTATTAGAAAGGAGTTTCAAACCAAAGCCGCATTGCATCAGAGATGAGCTGGAAGTAGAAAGAACTGATGAATACTATACATCACACTGTTCATCAGACCTCATGCCAAACCAATGAATTTTTTCTTCTTATAGTGGCACCGAAATTCATACAGATAAATCGGCAAACAATCACTGAGATAAAAGCAGCAATTGAAAGAGAGAATTTGCCCAAATCTCAAATGAACTGCTAAATACTGCTTCCAACTCTGAAACTGTGTTGCCGTCAATGTCTGAGAGAGAACATCTATTAGTCTGAAAATGGGCGATAGCTCAAAATAATTACACATCTGTTCTCTTTATTTTCAATTCTAAGTCTTTGATGGAGTTTAATTGACATTGTATTTATAAAAATTCAAAGTGTGTAGACATTATTGGAGACAGCCTGTCGTCACTGTTTCACCCAGAGATGTTCAGACAGCAACATTAAAAATAAATTCGAAAAAAAAAAAGACTAAAAAAGACCAAAGCAAATTTCCATCTTCATATTCACTTCCTTTCATAGCAACATTATAAATAATAAAGAAATCTTCAAAATGAAACTGTATAAGCAATTATCAATGTGGAATGTGACTGAATATTTACATTTCATTTTGCCATTTTGAAATGATAAGTATATATATATATATACATATATATATATATATAGAGAGAGAGAGAGAGAGAGAGATAGATAGAGAGAGAGATAGATAGAGAGAGAGAGAGAAAGAGAGCTGACATGTACAGCTGCAACTGTGAGGTGCCAATGAGAAAAGCTGACAATAAAGTTGGCTGACACGAGTTGAAAGAATGCTTCTCCAATGTCAACAGGAAAGCGTATTAGGATGGAGTTATTTGTCCACATTTGTCTTAGAAATCATTCTTTCCAGATGTGTGAATGCAATAATAAATGTGTTCGTGTAAGGAATAGGAAGGAAAAAGTGAGTTGTATAGAGACACTGTTCAGGTTTTAGGGTGGGATCACTGGTCGGGCATTTGGTACAACCAATCCACCACAGATCAAGATGGAGGTGGGAGACAATACACAAAGAAAACATCTTAGATATTGGGGCATCTCAAAGACAAATGATAGAAGGTGGATTAATTTTGCTTGTTTAACCTGCTGAATGGAATCTGCGAGGCAAAAACTGATAGCACTTTCATACAAAACAAGACGACATATAAAAAAAGGCATCTTCTCAGAATTTGGAAAGGATACAAGAGACAATGAAAAAAAAAAAAAAAAAGAGGATTTGAAACATTTCTATCCAATTCTGATCTTTTTACTGTCTTTTTTTTTCTTCTTTTAGCCAGAGACAAACAGTTTAAGTTACAAAGCGAAGATTCCTTAATGAAAGTGGGGGGACAGATAAAAGCCGTTCTTTACTATGATATGGATTTGCACATAACTCTGAAATGAGCCGAAAGGTCACAAAGATTTTTTTTCCCAAACCAAAAGAACAGACACTAACAAATGCTACAAATAACCGTTAACTTCTTATTTATGACACTGTACATTTATCTTGCATTCTCCACCCGCTAATTGTGAATATAGGTATGTAAATATACAATGCATCTAAAAAGGATATAAGAAAATATTTCTAAGAAATAACGAAAGCAAGGAAAGCAGATAAATTACACACGTTGTATTGACTTTCTTTTTAAACCGATTGCCCTTTTTAAGGAGGGGGGGGGGCTGGCTGTCTTTGTAATCTCCGACATCACAGGTAGTATTTATTAAGCAACCTAATGAAAATATTCATTCACATGGCAAGTTCTAGCAGTAAGCAAAAGATTCAACACTTGTAGGTCAGTGCCAACTGCATGTATAGTTGGCTTTTAACACTGCTGACTCACTTTACAATTGCATCACCACTTCTCCGTTTAGCACCGGTCATTTTTTTTTTTTTTTTTAATAATGAACTAAATAAAGGAAAAAAAGATTTACAACTGCTGATACTGCACTATCTGTCTATATTTCCGAGATGAGGTATTATTTACATTATTTGGACTATTGTCCTCATCTATGTCGCCATATTTATTACAACGTTTTGGCCGTTGTATGCTCCGGGGTTCTTCAAGGACACATGACACAGTGGATAAAGGCGTTGGTTAGATCCAGTGACAGGACCCCAAAAGTGTGAGTTCAATACCTGGTTAAGGCAGTGGAGAACGTGCAGAGGGAAATTAACAGGAAATAACTGACATCCATTAAACATGGCACGTGGAACTAGAGCAGTCTACTCCAGTGAGCAAAATAAAGGGTTCAGTTCGACATTCCAACCACCTGAAGAAGGCCTGAGCGTACAACGGCCGAAATGTTGTAATAAATATGGTGACAAAGATGAGGACAATAGTCCGAATAATGTAAATAGTGCTGATACTGCACGCTGAGTAATGAAAACCAAAGAAAGGAATAGTCTGTGGTCAGGAATTTAAGCAAGCATTACTTACAGAATTGTGCTATTTTATGTGTTAGGATTCAGTGTACTAAGAGAAAATATCACAAATTGATTTGAGCTTAGAATTTATATTCTGTCAGAAAGTAATTGCTAAAGTCGAAAAGAGTAAAAGTCATGTGTAGTCATCAATCAAGATTGTTCTTGAGATAAGGCAGCTACGATTAAAATAATGTGTTACTAAAATATTCCAGATGTCTGGAACACATCTTTAGAAGAATAATCTGCATTATTTCTTAACGAGACCGACAGGCTAATCATAATGAATTTTTGTTGTCTTTGATATTATTCAAAATATTTTCTATAAAGTGTGAAACACAATAAATAAATAAGAAGCAGGGAGAGGGGTGGTGGTGCCAAAAGCTCCCGTTGTAAATTACAACCAACATGAAGCATTTAATCGTCTTGTGAAAAGACGACGACGATAAGCAGTTGATGATTTTGTCCTGTATGGTTGCCAAATATTCTGCAGCCTTCACGTAGACAACTTGAAACAATGAGTGGGGGGGAAAGAGTATTGACAGTTTTGAGAATGGGAGTGGATGTGAAGATGGCGATGAGGGGTGGGGGAATGATCATATAGATTAGGATAGCAAGAGAAGAGGCATTTAAGTACAAGAAGCCTATTTGTCCCAGACAGGCTGAGTTGAGCCAACCCCAACAGGAGAAAAATAATTTTGAACAGAGATTTATGTCCCTTATTTGCAGTTACTTATGTGTGCGAGATAAACTGATTTCTTTATGAACCATTCTGAAATCACTTCAGACCTTGTCGGCTCAATCAGATCCAGTCTGTCTCTTTCACTCACTCACACACACGAGCACAACCACTCCAATCAGGTGAGGAAAAGGGAGGGAGGGAGGAGGATTTTCCCTCTCTGACAAATGACAAGTGACAGCCACACCCTGGGAGAGCAATAGCGCTTGGCATCCATAAGGATTTTTGAAGGGGATCAACGGACAAATAGCGGATTTATTACGTCAATACAAGTGGATTATGTCAGTGGTCATTTATCAGACGAGCCGGTGAGGCATGCTCACCAGCCTAGATACAACTCAACTTGCATGATTCATTGCTTGCATACAATGTGCAATGGCCCTCACCTGCACTTGTGTATACAGATAGAGAAATGCAAGGTACAAGCTTGACTTCCTTGTCTCACTCTGTCCCAACAGAGATAACATATGATGTTGATCTGTCTCAAAAGCCAATTCTTACAATTCATGCAAGTAAAAAATACAAACCAAAAGAAAAACCCAAAAAAACCCACAGGAAATTTGTCAACTTACCAGATACAGATCATCTCAGAAAAAAATAAATAAATAAAAAAGAGGAAAGGGGAAAACTTTTTTGTTTTGTTTGTGTAAATATATGACTATACGGGATAGAGCAAAAGACAAGATGAATTCCAAATATGAGGTTATTTTGAATAAACAAAGTGGATCTCTTGGAGTGACACATGGAAATCTGGAGGGTACTTAAGTGTCATACAAAGAATGAACAGTCAGAAAATCAACATCAATTAACCAAAAGTGACCAGATGTTGTCAAAATTACATAAAAAGAACACGGAAATTAAACTCCTTTTTTTTTTCTTTTTTCTGGTTGACATACCTAACGGAGCATTCTAACAGAATTAACAAATATGTGGAAACAAACGTAACTGAAAAGGTAGAGCCCCCCCCCCTCCACACACAGAGCAAAAAACCAAGAAAAAAAAACTTTCAATTTGATAAATTAAAATAACCTAAAATCACTTCTGACTATAAGTTCAACATCTTTAATATGTAACTATGTATTTTAACTGATCTTACTAATCTCAAGTAAGTACTCAATAGACATCCCCACCACCAAGGCAATTAAGATACCCCCACCCCCATCCATGACCTTTTTTTTTTTATTTTTTATTTTTATTATTCAATCCTCTCTCGCTTATTAATATTCTCATAGAGTTCCTCCCTGGACAATTTTATAAAGTGTCTGCTGAAATATTCTCTCAGACATTATGTGTCAAAACCAAAATGACTTGCATGGCAAAATCTCAACATATATACATAGCTTTTTGTTATTCTTAATGAGCTGACACTGCACTGCCATCAAATATTGATCAAAATGTAAACCCTTTTTACTCAGTTTCCTGTAGAAATAATTTCAAACTTCCCCTTGCTTATTACATTTTAGCATTTCTCAGAATTTCGCCTCAGTAAGTTACTTTCTCTCTTAATTAAAGCAACATTTTTTTTAATTCAAAATTATGATCAGACTATTTATCATAATGAGTCTGATAATAATTTTGTTTTTTAAAAATGCTACTTTAATTAAAAGAGAAATGAACTTTCTGAGATGAACGCGTATAGAATGTGCTTTGATTGCTAGATCATCCATGATACATTTACATCCAAGTTCTTATAACATTTAATTCTTTAGTCTATAACAAAAATTCTCAATTGGGGAGGGAATTTCACGGTTTGAGGTGGGTTTACTTTTACTTGCTTTTTTTAAAATAGAATTTGGAGCCCATTATAAGTGTAAAAAACTCCTCCATAAAAAATAACCCATGTAAATGTCTACATGCCAATGTGGAAAAGAATGAAGATTTTCAATCATATATGCATATCATTTGGAATGCACCTTTTCAGTCAGACAATCTTGGAAAGTGTGTGTGTGGGGGGTGGGGTGAAAAGGGTGTATTGGGCAAAAAAGGTTATGAACGACTGGTGTAAACCATTGCAATTACGTCTTAATCCATAATTCTGCAAGTTTTGCTGTTTAAGTGAGAATCTGGGCAATTTCTATTAAACTTTTTTCCTTTTCACTTACATATACTCTATTTTGTACTGAAACCTTATTGCCAGTCATAAGATAATTTACACAGACGCAGGTATCATTTTATCCAAGTGAGCAAGTAAGTCACTTGCTATGTGACGCATCTCTTTCTCAATTGGTTATGTCAGCTACTTTGTCTGGTTTAGTCACCAAATAGGCTGAGGAATATAGACTAGTTAAGAACCATTCCCTGTCTGACAGATCCGAGTTCATGCCTTTTGCAAGTGAACCATTTGGCATTACTGATCTTCAAGTTATCAAAGCTTATCCACAGAATAAGCTCCAAGGCACCATGTGAAAATCTATCCGAAATGTTCAAATGCAGTCACCCATCCCAATTCGATTCCCATTACAACTGCTGGCGCTCTACAATTAACTGATTAAGATAAAGAAATTATTTCCAATTAAAGTTTTAAAAAAAAAGAAGAAAAGAACGAAAACAGCAAACAAGAATTTCTTTTTGTCACCTCCAACGAAGTTCTACACAAAAAGAAAGAATTCAATTTGCTTGAATTGTCAACAGCTGCTTCAATTTAGGAGAGTAGCTTTAACAGAAATTATTTATGAAGTAAATAAAACATATGTCAGTAAAATGTCTTTCCTCCTCAATTCAACCTTTTCTAGTTTCTATGAGAATTTGGCAGATAAAGGAAACTATATTGTCAACAAAGTTATTCAAAGGAATTTAAAAAAAAAACAGAAAGAAAAAAACAACAAAGAAAATTCATACACAAGCCAAGAGTAAGTTGCTGCATTGGACAACAGTTGACAACTTAAAAAAAAATAAATAAATGGATATTGTTTGGACTTTATTTAATCTGAATTCAAAAGGTGAGATCAAAGAGGAATAACTGGATGGGAATATTTAGTTTGTATGACCTTGTAGGTTTTTTTTCTTTGATAAATCTCATCTAAAAATATGTTCCAAACAAAGTTTTCTATTTTTTTTTTTTTTTTTTTGCCAACACCAATGCATCCAATGAAAAAGTGTATGTCTTGTGATTCGAGTAAACAGCACAAAAACTGGATAAAGAATCCAAGTTGGTTTTGTATTCAGTTGCAAAATGTCAATTTCTAACCAACAACTGGTAAAACAGCTGTTAGCACCCTGAAGATTAGCAAGAGTTGACAGGCACCAAAACAACATTTCTAGAGGCAAACACAAACTGTTTACCCTTTTGGTGACATATTGCAGAGGTTCAACACATTGGCTTTTTTTTTTTATTTTTTTAAAGACAGCAACTAAGTAATTGTTCACATAAATGTCAAAACATTTTCTTTACCAACTGAGTCCACACACACACACACACACACACACACACACACATACTGAGAGGATGGGTGGAGAAAACATGTGAAAATCCCAAATAAATATTTGCCAAAGTATTTAGATGTTTATATTTTTAAGTGGAAACATATCAAGAGACAAAAGGTAAACACCGAGAAAAACCTCATGGCTAATCTAACAGTAAATATTGTGATAAATTAGAGTGCAAGACTGGAGGTTGCAAGAGCAAAGGTTTCAATCACTAAGAGGATTATTTTTTCTCTTTTCACCAAACAAAACAGCTAGGGAATTGGTAATAGTAGATATTTACAAGATTTAGTTTAGTACAAGGGTATATAAAAGACAGGTTGGAGGTACTCTGTGATGATGAAACTCACTAGGCTGGCAATAGTAGCTAACTTGTTTGCCTGTTATTTTTTGAAATACTGAGATGTTTTCATGATCATATCTTTTATTATTTGAGATATTGTTTAAATATTTTAGTCAGAGATCAGCTTGAAGGACATATCCAGCTTTTGAATTACTTTTTTGCTTTTAAACCTATAGGACTGCTATGTACAGTGTGAAGACCAACAGGTGAAGGTTATGGCAATAAGATCCAACATGCTCTTCAGGGAAACTAAAGAATGCATCAACTGAAACAATATATTAAAAACAACAAGGATGAAGATAACCAAATAAATCTCAAGATATAGTTTCAGTGTAAGTCTGACTGAATCTTCATCGATTTAAAAAAGAAAGAAAAGAAAAGGCATTTCATAACAACGACTTTTCTTTAAAAAGTCGCATAGTTGAGTAATGTTAGAAGCTTATGCCAGTGAAATGGTAAAATCCTGGTCACTGGTCAAATTCCCTAAACTTTTAGCTATCACTGTGTGTGTGTGTGTGAGTGTTTACTGTAATCCTGTGTGCATAAGATGCAGGTTTTTTTTTTCATCCAAAATTGTGTCTGCTGTGTTTTATATTTATTTTAGAAGTCAATCCCATTTCAAAGACTTTAAGAAATGATGCATCTTGAACAAGCACCGAAGACGACATCATATATTTGAGGAATCCAGACAGAAATGAGAGTTAAACAGAGGTACCACAAGATGACAATGATGATCTCACAGATCCGTGCCCCAACCTGATAGAGAAAGAATTTGATCAGTTCTGATGAAGAAGATTAGTTTGAAAGGTTCAACAAAGACAAACCACTCTCAGATTTCAGATGCTCATGAGCACAGAAGAATGAACTGGATTCTTCACAAATAAACCTTTTATAAACAAGTAATTTCAAAAGATTGTTACAAAAAAAAAAAAAAAAATGAAAAACAAAACCAAACAAACATTTATTCAGTTTTCATTTACTTTCTCAAAGAATAAAGGCGATTTAATGGGGGGGGGGGGGTCTTGTACCCCAAGAGTCATTATCACATTTTGTAATGCTTATGAATCACAAGTGGAAACAAAATGTCCAGAGTTTTTTCTCTTTCTTTTTCACAAATTTTGGGCATTTTCTTTGCTCTAAAATAATTTTTTTCCCTGGAATTATCTCTTTTTAAAACTGTGTCATATATAACCTAGGAATCTATACACAAAGGATTACTGTGTGTGTGTGTGTGTGTGTGTATATATATATATATATATATATTTTTGTCATCCACAGACAGACTGTTTCGCTCTTTCATATATATATATATATATATATATATATATATATATATATATATATATATAATGGCTCTAATAACAATGTAGTTGAATAAAAGAAAAAAAAATCAAGTATGTTGATGTGAGAAGAGATCCTCTCAAATGGAAATGGTGTGCAAATAAATAAAGGAATACAAAATACCTAATACACACACAAAAAAAATTAATTAAAAAAGAAGAAAAAAGCAAACCATAAAGTTGGAGGTAAAAGAAAAAAAATGATGACAACAGCTAAAATAATACATGGAATAATGAAAATGTTTGTTCAGCTTAAAACTTTCCCAAATTAAGAGGCCATCTGAATTTCTAGAGGTCACCCATTTTCTATAATATAATTACAAGAATAGTTTATAGGGGAAATCATGGATAGCCATGATCGTTCCTGTCTCGGATAGACATGCGACATAATAAAGAACAAGATCAGTTGATGTACCGTTTCTGCATACATTCACCTTGAAGAATTCATTGTCTAAAACAAGTGCAACATTTTTAGATGAAGCTTATCCAAAAAGAGCTATGAATGAGACTTGCCGATCTGTTGAAACAGAAATCGTCTGTGAATGGAAGCAAATAGTAGTTAGTCATTGACAGACAAGAGGGGAACCAAAACAATCCAACAACCTTTTAGTATTTTCTTACTTTTCTAATATAGTAAAATGAAACCCAAACACAAGAAATAAAAAACAAATTGAATTTCTGTCCATTCTTCTGACAACAAGGACCTGAATATTTCAAATACACAGGCAGAAGAGTTTATCAAATATTCTGCAATATATCAAGGATGGATTTAAAACTTAAAAAGAAAATTCAGTAGAGCAGAGTTGCAGGGAGAGTACAAACATTGTATTATTTTTTTACGCTAATATTCACCCAATACAAGGCCCAAGATCCACTCAAGGTAGAGGGTTACTGTGTTAGCATAGCAAAGGGTGAGCGTTGGGGGTATAGAGCTGAAGCAGACTTTTAGAAGTTACTGGAAACCCAATCCTAAACAGGAAATAAACGACAAACCTCTACTCCTGTTTAAAAGATCAAGGAGGAGTGTGAACCGGATGACACGTGAACCTATCTAGTAAGCTACAAAGGATAGAAAGTTGGGGAGAGCCATGACCACTGACGTCCTGAAGGGGCACGCACGGTACATAAAATAAGAATTTAGAAGAAAAAACGTTTTTCGGCTCTGTTTGTTAAAATGAAGAAAAAAAAAGAAAAGAAAAAAAAGAAAAAAGGCAAGGAAAAAGAAAAGAGGGGGGGGGGAGAGTTTAACAGCCAAATGAAAACGTTTACAAGTGCAAAAGATTAAACCAGCAAAAGAAAAAGGACAAATATTGAATTACAAAAACACTTAATATAATTGAAGTAATTTTTATTTTATCGTTTTACTCAGCAGCTTTTCCCACCCGCCTCCCCTTTCCTTTCCTATTCTTTCTTTCTTCCCCCCGCCCCAGTTGAAAGAGAAAAGGAGACAATGAAGTGGATACATATGTGAACAGCGAAGTGGACATTTTTGTACAAGTCCCCCCCCCCCCCACTGAAGGCGGCCAAACAGCCTCGGCCTGTATTATTCCCGGTTTCTCCTCTTCTTTTCTTTTTTTTATATTTCTGGTGGCGAAGGTTTCGCATTGTGCAAAAATGCTATTCGTTATTCTTGAAAACTTGAAAGACACACAAGTGGAAGCATCTGCTGAGACACACGTGTGTATACATTAGCAGAAAAAGAGAGAAGAATAGATACACACGACACACAGAGTGATGAGAAGTTCCCAAAATCTCACCAAACAAAACATTTGAAAGGATTTCTTGAGATATATATATATATATATATATATATATATATATATATATATATATATATATATATATATATATATATATATGCGCATATGTAAGGATAACAAGTAAAAACATGCAAATCTATGTCAGTGTTGTATTGTGCTTTCAAGATAACAGAGGGAAATATTTAAAGAAAACAAACTCGTGGATAACTAATGAACTTAAAAGATTTACTACACAAAGGTACAATTAGCAATTGACCTAAAGCTAACTCTGCTTAACTCAGCTTATTTACATAAATGGACCATTCCATTCCTTTATGTCCTATGTGACAGAATAAATGGACCATTCCATTCATTTATGTCCTATATGACAGTCAGTTAAATCCAAAGTAGAAACACCAACAGATACGGACAGACAGCATGGCTCTCAATACGGATGACTCCCTGAAGACCATCACAGACAAAGTGAACTTGGTACATATCACTGTGGGATTAGTGCAAAGCTACACCTGTCATTCTTTATATGTCACCTGGCCATTTTAGGGACATGTCGACAAGTGACATGAGTACAGCGAGAGACTTTTTTTTTTTTAATTCCTGGACAAAATTGTGAGTTGTCTTGTTAATGCTTTCAATGCGCCTCAAACGGATATGAAGACGAAAAACTTGGTGCATATCACATAAAGTTATGTTAGGTAATCTTGTAGTTATGACTCACTAAATGTGCGTGTGTGTGTGTGTGTGAGATTAGAGAGATTGAAAAATATCCATAATATACTTCTTACTCTGCCATTGTAATGCTTTTTACTTCTTCCTGTTTATAATTACAAATGACTGACAAGAAATTTAATATTTACAACAGTCAATAGCTGTACTAGCTTGAAGTAGCAAGTCATTATGACTGAGGCTTTGAGTGTACTGGCCTTGTTCAATTGCTGTCACGCCAAATTATACACTCCTATCCCCAAAAAACTCCACTCAGCATAGCTTCAGTAAAAACCATAGGTTGGCTTTTTGTGGGTGTTGAGCAAACATTTGCAACAGAGATTAGCTAGGCACTCAAATGATCAATAAAATGAATGATGACATAGGTAAGGGTGCTTGGCTGTAAAAAAAAAGCAAAAAGTTGATAGGGATGGTCGGTTGAGAAATCATACATGACAATATTACAATCCCAAATATTTTTTTTGATCCCCAATGTATGAAAATTGTTTTTTGGTTAATTTTATTTTTATTTTAAACAATCAATGCTAAACCCCATGAAGGACAAATGTTTACAAATTATTATTATTATTTTCAAAATAGGTCATTAATTCTATACACATAGCTAACATATAATTGACACACACACACACACACACTATATGTGTGTGTGTGTGTGTGTCTGTGTGTGTGGTGTTTGCACCTGTTTTGGGTTCAAACTGGGGGTGGTGGAATGCGTCAGGAACTAATGAGAACGTTAAACGAATTGAATGAAGCCAATTCAATGTTCATGTGATAGCATGGAAGTAAGTCATTTTAAAAGACTCAGCGAGAGAAGTAATGGTTCATTTCTTGTTGAAAACTACTTGGTAAGTTGAGCAGCCAGGCAACTGGCTATTACATCCAGAACGTTTTATTGAGCAGAGCTAAGTAGAAAATGTTCTAAGGTTACGTTTAATATCCTGAGAGACAAGTCTGCAAAACTATTTCAAGTACTTTTGTCAATAGAGCAACATTTGGTGGTTTGTATTTCAAAGAAATTGCACTCACTGATTAAGTCTACAATCCAGAAGGGTAAGAAGGACGGTGAGGCCAAACAAGAGTTGCAAAGTATCTTGATTTGTTTATCATGGGTTTTGATGGTGGAGAGGAGGGAGTTTTTTTATTGAATCGCACGGAGAGGCTTATGCGTCAGCTTACATAAAGTCTACACTTGGCTAGGGATCGCAGATAAAATATATTTCTATGCATGTAGATGTGAGTATGTGGCAGATAAGTATACGTAGATTTATAAACAAGGTATAAAACGTTTTCTTTTTCTCATATGAAATCCAATGTGCCACACCACCCACTTCCTCAGGTGAGAATCAGGTTGAGAACGTGATAGTTGGGTTGTACTTTGTGAATAAAGTCATATACACGATACTGTGAAAATAAAGAGGTTTTGGAAATTTGTCTTCTATCCACTTCTCTTTCAACATTCCTAGAGACCAAAACGAAAACAAAAGGCAGCGGCGGCAACAACAAGAAAGAGAACCTTCGTCAAGAACATCAACCATCAAATTGTTACTATTGTTTCCAAGAACACGATCACAAAACGAAGGAAAGACAACGACAGACAAGCAAACAGACAAAAAGTAAAAAAAGAAAAAGAAGCCACACAGCAAACGTGATTCAAAAATATCTTATTTTATACCTCCTCCTTTTTTTTTTTGACAAACTATTTTCCTTTACTTTAAGCGGCACATTCATTCATCATAATAATACAATCGTGTTCTCCCTCAGGTTATTTCACAGTTAATTGTTCAACAGGAACGAATGAAGTGCTATTGGGTGGGGGAGGAGGAGCAGGGGGCTAGGAACAGAGGGTTGATTACATGGAGGAAAGAGGCTCAATGACAATAATAATAATGAGGGTGTCATTAATTAATTTTTAGAATCAAAGAATGAAAACAACAAACACTTGTGGTGCACCCCCCCCACACACACACACTTTTCTTGTTACTTTGTTTTTGTATTTTTTTTCCCTTTCTTTCTTCCTCGGTAGAACAAGACGCTAACACTTTTCGGGAAGCAGTAACTACCACTCGATTCGATAAAAAGGCGGAAATTTAATGATGATGCTTTGCAAACTATTCAACAATCAACTATCTTAGTGAACCCCTTTAACAAATGACTGAGAAAACTTGGCCTCGAATATGGCCAAGATAGCAGAGTTCAATCATAGGCAGAAGATAAATCAGAGAAGTGCTAGGAAAAGATGAGAAAGGACATTCTTTTTACCACACCTCATAGTGTAAGTGCAAATTATTCAAAAAGTCTGCAGTCTTTGGAAAAGGAGAGCAAATGATGTGGGGTGAGGAGAGATGGATTCATGCCTTTCCCAAGGTCATCTGTGCAAAAGTGAACACAACAAACTAGGCAAGAATTTGAACTTGGCTCGTCATTTCCACTGTTGCACTACCCACAACACATTCCATTTATTACAAGCATTGATAGAAAAGTGCATTACCCCTCCCCACAATTCCTGCCCACACACAAGATAGAGTACTAATCAAAGAAGACTTGTTGAGCGAGATTGCAGAAAAGACCCAATCCGATAAAAACTCAAAAACAAAATGGCTACAGATGAATTAACAGAAACACGATAGAGATGAAAGACAAATTAACAGTCAGGTTTACAAACGGTTAATTTTTTTTTCATTGCTTTTTTTTTTTCGTTTATGTATTTTTAAAGGAAATTTGTTATATTAAATTTATTGAGATCAATAGTGAGTTTTGTCAAAATCAGTCTAATATCCCAAAGAACAACACATTTTACCTTTGTGCTATCATAAGTTTGATCAGAAAGCAAATATCAAAGAGTTATGTTAAATAGAATACACACCCCTCATATGTTTCACATCCAAACAGTGAGTCATTGAGGACTCAAGTATTCAACAGTAAAATATTGCAATATTTATCATATTTATGTGAAAGAATAAAAACAGAAAGGTTTTTTATCAAGGCTTCGTTCAATAGATAAGTACAGAGGTAAGCAAAGCAACTAAATTTATGCATGAATAAATTGCGATGAAATATAATGGTGTTTATATATATAACATGAAAAAACAGATTTTCAAAAGGAAACTTATTGACTAGAATGAAAATAAAGTAGCAGTTATTACTTTTAAATACCTTTATGCACATATACAGGTTTGCGTGTGTGTGTGTGTACAATAGTAAATTATTTTGGTAGTCCTTCCTCTATGTGCACACATATTATCCATTTCAACATACCTTTGGCAAACACATATAGCATCTATCTAAAAATGCTCTAGCCAATTAAATATTAATGAAAGAACAAAAGAAATAAAAAAAGAAAGAGCCTCATGACCTTAGATATTACCTTGGTTCCTTCATTATGTGACAGTTACATTATAAAAGCTCACTGTCGACTGAGCAAACCTATGGGAGAGTGTTCACACATGCTCAGTAAGGTCCCCATTTCCTTGATGACCTGGTTACATCGACCACCTAATCTGTTGTTGTTCTGGGAAGATCTTGTATATGCATCTGATGATCTAATGTATAAATGTGCATACGGATAGCAATGTAATACAATGTATGAAATTAACAAAGATAACTTACAATTGGTGGGCTGGTTCTACTTGGCTTCTGTTGGCTCAAAGCAATGTCGGTTGCTATACACTCCTATCTTCTCCCAAAGAAAAACCAATAATCCATCAAGTTGGGTTTTGAATAAATTTATGCCAAGGGCAACTGATCAATAAACGATCAAAAGTGAATTTGAGTAAATAAGAACAACAATAAAAGGTTAAGAGTGGCAAAAATGTGCGCACACACACACACACACACAACGCACACACACACAACGCACACACACACACAACGCACAAACATGCGCAGAGAGAGCTAACAAGAACAATATGTAGGGAGAAGAAAATGGCTATAATTAGGACTATTAATAACGATGCCAAAAAAGAAGAGCTTACAATAATCAAGTGGCCATCAATCAGTTTATTGGAAAGCTGAGTTTTCTGTTCGCTGATGGATCATTTTCAACAAGGCTGTAATTCTTCCAGAGGAAAAACTATCCAGTTCTTGTGATTCATTTATTCAGGCTTAAAATTAATTAGAGGTTCAATTAAGGGGAAATTAAGGCAGCAGAAAGTGAAAGGAAAACAAGATGAAGGCTGAGAGGGAAAATGAATGAATGCCATTAGATTTAAATTGATATTTCTTTGAAATGAGGCACACTCAATTTCTCATCACTTGGTTTGGTGGGGTGGGCCGAGGTTATGTTGGAATTGAAGAACGAAAGAGTTGCTCACATTTTGTATGACAAGTAAAACAGATTTGCACCACTATTGGCAGGGTGGGGGGTGGGGGATTTCTGTAGAACGTTAAGGAAGGAGAGAAGGAGAGAGTGGGAGTGAAACAGAAAGGAAGAGGAGGACAGATGGTGACAAACAGAGAGAGAAGGGAACACGAGGTCGAGTGTGAGAGAGAGCGGGAGACGAGAGACAGAGAGCAAGAGACAAGGGAGAGAAGGGGAAACAAGAGATGGGAGGAAGAGTAAGAGAAAAAGAAACAAGAGAGGGGAGGAAGAATAAGAGAGGGGAGGAAGAATAAGAGGAGGAGAAATGGGAGACGGGACAAAGAGTCAGACACAGGGAAAATGAGAAATAAGAGGAGAAAAAAGAAAAAAAAAAAACATAAAAGATGAACAGAAAGTACTCCTCCTCCAATCTTTCAGTAAAAAATTAAAAAACAAAATTGGAAAACAGAGAGAGCAAGAGAAAGATAAACATTTCTATGTTCAAACTTTGATTGGAAGAGGTAATGGAAAAATCCAGGTAATTGCAATCAATCAATTTGATTTGTGCCCTGACAAGCATGTTAGAATATTGTTTGGTCTGGAAGTGGAAGCATGAATCACACCATTATAAAAATGAAGAAATTGAGGAATAAAAAAAAAAAAATATAAAAAAATGAAGCAAATAGATGGGCAAATTCTGAAAGAAGAGAAAACTGTACGTATATATGAACTGTTATGCTTTGCACATAAATCAAGGAAGTGGATTTATTGGTGGAAGGGAAGACGAAGTACTTCTATGTGCAGTGCACCTTCATCACGTTGGCGATCGTGGCTCTCGACAACTTCCTGTCCTTTGTAGTTCTGAATAAATTTTGCCTTTAAGTAATTTCTTCTAAACATTGTATTTCTAAAAGAATGATGGACAAAACAATGAGGAAATGGTTCTGTAGACAAACTTGGCAACAGAATAGAAAACCAGCAAACATACAAGATTATACATCTAAAATGTATACAAATATGATGAATTCATTTGACAAACTATGAAATGTCAACAAAATCCATGACAAACAACTGTTAGAAGTGAAATTGAATTATTCAATAGAAAATCATCATTAATACACACTGAATAGCATTAACTGCTAAAATATAAAATAAAAACTTAGACACCGGAATAAAGTACAACTTACACTCACACATTTTAACGATGCAGAGAGAAGGATAATAAAAGATAACTACACTCAATTTCTCTTTCATACAAAAAATATATACATACATTATCACTTTAAATGTTATTTTTTAGTGGATGCCCATATTTGAGTAGACGTTCCGTTTATTTATTAAACAGTATATTATTTTTGTCTACTGAACTGAATATTCAAGAAATCTTATTAAAGACAAATATACGTTCTCTGGCAGTATTTGAACCTGCGTTACTCTTGGTAGGAGAAACCATCATTAAATCTGCCATGCTTTAGACCGTCTCAACCACAAAGTTTGTTGACGATCTAGCAAATTTGAATTAGTGCCTTATAAATGCAAATTTTTCTCAGACTCTTAAAACATTCATATTTGTTCAGTTATGTATCCTAATGTAAACAAAGCAATTCCTAAAGAAGGGAAGAATATTTTTCTTTATTAATCCAACAGATTTTATTAAATGTTATTTTATTGGATATCCATGTTTGAGTAGACGTTCCGTTTATTTATCAAACAGTATATTTATTTATTTTTGTCTACCGGCCTGAATATTCAAGATTTACATTCTCCAGTGGCATTCAAACCTGCATACCCCCCCACAGAGTGAACCAATGTGCTCTAGACCAACTGAGCTATGAACAACTTAGTCGATCAGGAAGGGCGGAATAGTACCTTTAAGCAAAATTATTCTTGTCATAGATTCTCAAAGTTTTCACATCTGCTCAGTTTCATATCGAAACATAAACAAAGCAATTTTCTAAAGTTTAATATCAGAATTGTAGTATATAATATCAGTAAATATAAAATATGAAAGTGGACATTGAGGTTAACACCAAACACTGAGAGCATGTTTCAGGCCTGAAGATAACACCATTGCCGTTAATCTTAGTTTCCACACACACACAATATATATTATATATATATATATATATATATATATATATATATATATATATATATATACACACACACACACTTTTTATAGATGATAACTGCACATGTTTCCAGAAGGTGGCCATCTCTTCAGTGCTGAACTGAGCGTCCATGGGCCCCACAGATGACTTTGAAAACCAGCCTTGCTTCTGCATCCCTTTTTCACAGTCTTGAAAATGACTTTCTCCTTGTGCACTATGATATACCTGGTCCGTTTGGCGTCAGGCCTGTAAAATTTATCACAAAACTGTCATAAGTAGCATGCATGGGCACCTCAGCATGGTGTAATGTTTAGCAAGCTTATCTTGCTAAAACAATTACGATTCAGTAGTGAGTTTGATTTTCACTGGGTGTCCATTTCTTTCAGCCTTGGGCCGCGTTTAAACTAAGCTTAAAATATCACCATAAGTAGTTTTACTGAAAATAGTTCACATAGGATCCCTAGTGATGGAGTCAAAGGCCTTAGTCAGGTCGACAAAAACCTGATACAATGCAACATGATGTTCTCAGCATTTCTCCAGCAGTTGACAGGCTGAAAAGATCATATCTATTGTGCCTCTTCCTGGTCTAAATCTGCACTGTGTCTCATGGATGACTCAAGGGTAAATCTATCTAGTAAGCTGATTAAGTAGAAGTTTTGCAAAAACTTTATCCAATGCCTCAAGCAGGCTTATCCCCCAGATAGTCTCCACACACTAATTTTTACCCTTTCCCCTTAAACTAGAAGATAATGATCGCATCAACCTAGTCCTGATCAAACATCCAAAATCATATAACGTATTTGTACAGCAAGCAAAGAAGCTGAAAATGACTAGTTTGAATCCAGTGTAAAACTGAGGAAGGTGAAGTCCGTTACTATTCATTTTCCCTAAGGCTTTGTTTTCGCAGTGTCTTATGATCCTTGGTGACCCTGGAATTGAAGTCACCAAGGAGGAGTATCGTGTCTGTTTTTGGGACCTTTGTGATGACAGATCAGAAATTTTGGTAAAAAGCTATGATAAATTCCTTGGGACTGGTGAGAATCGGAATATAAACAGAAAAGATTGTCATACAATGATTGCAAGATAGAGGTACCCTAAGGAACATGATTCTATCACTAATGACTTGAGGCTACTCAAAATGCTTGAGTAATTCAGTACAAATAGCAAAACCAACACCCTTGCTCATGTTTTTCGCTCTTTGGATTCCCCTTACAAAAGAAAGCATAACCAACACCAGATTCTATCAGCTGGTCCTCTCCATTCAATCTATTTTCAGATAGTGCAACTATATAAATATCATACCAAGCCATCTCCTTTGCAATTATAACAGTTTAGTATTGAGGATTACTAGACACTTTGCGATCAACCCACCTTCAATCTGTACTTTTTGCTCGGGTATTTCTACCTACCCCTGATATACTGCGGCCAGACGTAGGCTTCTGGCCAGCTTTATTGTTAAACAGGCTTCATTTAAGTTTACCTTCTCTACACCTTTCCTCCCCAAAACTCTGCCGAAGCATGTTGCTGTTCAGTCAACAGTGCAGTGACGTCTTGAGCCGTCCACATGTCGATTCATGACTGTATAATTCCAACTGGTTAGATCTGTACACGGGGCCACACCTCCATTGCCGTGGGGCTTGTGAAGAGATGTCTGCACACATACATAAGGGTGATACAGGCTTGTACTTCACAGTCTCTATCCCCCAAAACTATATGTCCAGTGACAAGCAGAAGCAAGATAACAGAACAGTTACGAGGATTGCATGAATTGTTGTCATGGAGTTTAATCTCTCAAACCTTTCTGGCAATAACACACTGGGAGGCAGACCCCAATGGAAACAAGTGAAGGGTTTAGAAGGGTCCTTCTCTCGACGATTGGTGGCTCAGTAGCAATCAGGGTTACTTTTAGTTTTAGTTTTCCTCAGAGAAGAAATACAGGCCTACACTATATATATATATATATATATATAGTATAAAAATAATGTACAGGGACAGCAGATAATTGTTCAAACATATATTGTTAAATGTAACACCCACCGAATGTCTACTGTGTTTTATCATGAGCCTTTCCAAACATCATATAATGGCTTTAGTTTCAAGAGAAAATAAGGGCAAAAACTGTCCAACATTTGGACATTTCTTTATTATATTGGTCATCGATCTAAGCTTTTGACTCACATGAGCCATCATCAAAGTCGTTATATGGACATTGCTACAGAGATGTTCATCATTAAAGATGACATCCTGTTTTGCTTATGAAACATACATAAATATATATATTTTGCACTGGACATCGGAGTATAAACAGTTCCGTTATCAAATGTATTACTATAATTATTATCATAATTTCTGTTTAAACGATAAACAATAGAAAGCAATGAATAATTAAATGAATAAAAGTATAAAATGATCGTCAAATATTTATAAGGACATTTTCATTGTTTTTGTTGAAAATGTTAGAAAGATAAATAATAGGGTAAGAAAATAACGATACAGAACCAACAGTAAACACTAAAAAGTAAACAAAATAATATTACCACTCAAAAACACTTTTCATACAAATTTTCTTTTTAAAATAAATGTTATTTAACGATTTTATTTTATTAAATATATCTAATATTATCACTCAAGAATTATTACATAATTATAAATACTTAATACATTATATTTGCTAAATTACTTATACACTGGTATGAATAAGTGTACCGTATTTATATTTTAACATATTTTTTATGAAAGAGCATGTTCTTCGTTCATAAAAATGTTACATTAAAATAAATGATTGCATTATAATATTAAATGTTCATAATAATATACCAATTCTCAGTGAAAATGGATTTAGTTATTTATAATAAAGTAAAGGCACCAAATAACAGTTTAAAAAGAAAACAATCAAAATGTAAACAACTTGAAAAATAAACAATATGTATTTTAATGAATAAAGATAATAAATGCATAAGAATATAATAAAACAATTATATATAATAAATGATGACACAATAAATAAAAATAATCGTCACTTCCCTTTAAACAAAAGAGAAACACGTGAACTAACTACAACATCAAATGTTCTATATGCTAATCTATAGTTGTAGTTACATTTTCTCTTTCTCTCTCGTATGTATCTATAATTGAGAGAGAGAGAGGGTGAAATGTGAGTGAAACATGCATACGCCTAAAGATAGATGCTAAGTATTTCAAGAATATTGTGCATCCATTTCATACCTACCTGAAATCTATCCATGATTTTTATTTTTACATGTGGCCATCGAAACAATAACAACAACTCCAGGAGCCGAGAGAGAGAGAGAGAATAACAACCAATGGTGTTAATGGTATCAAGGTTGATGGTATTAATAAGCAAGGCTGTTAGTGAGCAATGACAGTCACTAGCAAGTAGAGTATGATGAAAGGATCGGACAGAGGACAGCAGCAAAAAGCGTTTTCATTTTGTTAATGTTTTCATGACTGGTTTGGTTAATCCAAGATGGTTTGTCCCTGGGGCATTACCCATACGGTGACTGAACTTATTTAGTGTTCGACAACTGAATTGATTTTTTTTTTTACATGTGCTCAGCAATTTTTTAAACAGGATAACGATTAGTGAGATTTAGAAATGTCGTTTATCAGTTAAATAAGTAAACAACTGAATAACATTTTTTTTGTTTAAGTACATCTCATGTAAGTCGGAAACGTGATAGATGGGTGTACATCACAAAGAGGTATATAGAAAAAGGTGAACTGTTTACAGAATCTAATAAACTAAGCTCGAAGTGTGTGTGTGTGTATATGTGTGTGCCTGAAGACAGTCAACTAGGACAGCAAATAAAACTGATTTTATCATTCATGCTTCCCAGCACAAATTAGTAGCCCTTGTTTAATAGTGATAACTAATTTGTATATTGAAAATTTAAAACATAAAAAAAAATGTATTTTTGTTCATTTGTGATCTTTTAGAAATGAAGGATTATTTTAGTCAGTTATTGAAATAAAGCCAATTGCTACCTTGGCATTACAGTTTGGGAGTAAAGGGAAGTAATCAATGCGGATAGC
Organism: Acanthosepion esculentum; assembly: GCA_964036315.1. Taxonomy (NCBI): domain Eukaryota; kingdom Metazoa; phylum Mollusca; class Cephalopoda; order Sepiida; family Sepiidae; genus Acanthosepion; species Acanthosepion esculentum. The sequence continues at coordinate 10,956,975 of OZ038511.1, forward strand.
TTTTAAGAGTTTATCTTGAAAACTTAAATCTAAATTGCTATTTTTTTTAAAACTTGCTTAAAAAATCACATAAGTTACTTAATTTGCGTAATACTTGGTTTATTTCTATAGTATTTATTCAAATATAATACCCTATCTCAGAACTATAGACAGATACTAAAATAGTCCGAATAATGTAAATAGTGTACATAATACCTCATCTCAGCAATATAGACAGATAGTGTTCATTACATCTATCAGCAGCCTGCAGATTCCATAAATCTTAAGAGAATATGCCCTGCAGGAGGAATCAAACTTGGCTACAAAGACCACCGCAGTACAGCAAGGTACTATTTTCCCTTTTATTTTTTTTCCTAAGGAAAGTACACTGCCTTACTAACATATTTTTTTCAAAAGCCTCCCCGCTATATATATATATATATATATATATATATATATATTTTGTCATCCCCACACACACACATATATATATATATATTTTTTTTTTGTCATCCACACACACACACACATATATATATATTTTGTCATCCACACACACACACACACATATATATATATATATATTTTGTCATCCACACACACACATATTATATATATATATATATATATATATATATATATATATATATATATATATTGTCATCCACAGACACACACACATATATATATATATATATATTTTGTCATCCACAGACACATATATATATATATATATATATATATATATATATATATATATATATATATATATATATATATATATATATATATATATATTTATTTCTCTCTCTCTGAAATGTTCTTAGCTCGACCAAGAAGCCCCTCAAAGAATCGTCTTTGTATTAAATACAAAGTGCAGGTGGTAATGAATGTTTAGTGAAATATTTGTGAAGAAATACGAACAACTTTATATAAAATAAAAGATTTCTTTACATGCTAAGAAAAACAAAGACAATGCAAAAGATCCAGTCATAAATTGATCCACTGTGTATAAACGTTGATATTTGTTTCAAAGCCAAACCTTTTTTCTTTGTTTGGCTTTTTGTTCCTCTTTCTTAAAAGAAATGCACTGTGAAATGCGTCTTGACTTTCATTTGCCGTTTTCTTTATTAAGATTTATATTTTCAGTGATGTGTTAGGAACAGAAACATTTATGGGAAAAAACTAATCTTCATCATTTATTGTTATGATTGAAAATGCAATCAATGCGATTGCTGATACCAGAACATCACACAGACACACCGACCCATATGTATGTGAAATGAAAGAGAAACGGAACCTTCAAAGTATGGGTTATGTGGCAGGAGGGTGAATTATGTGCCTTGTAAAAAGAATATCATTTTTCCAGTGCACAAAGACAACATGAAATCAAATTTATGCCTGAAATCAAAACAACAGAATGGAAATCTTTCTTGCACAGATGATTGAGGGCCTTCATGCGATATTGTCAAAAAAAGACTTATTGATTCTTATTTTCACAACACTGCATTTCATAAAAATGAAGAAAGAAGAATTGCAAATAATATATATTCTTTTTACTTCAAGTATAATAAAATTATATATCTCTACATGTTGAGTCTATATGCTTTTATACAAAGACAAATACATATACATACATACACAAGCAAATGTAAGCATTACTGTGCTTAATCATGATAGCTTCAGTAAAAATAGATGAGCACAAATATGCATTATACATTAAATAAATTATTATTATTATAATACTAAGATTTGATATTTAATAAAGATATAATATTGAAAGTTATTAACTTAATATAAAAAACAAAATGCAGTGGACAGTTACATTATTTACATTATTCGGACTATTGTCCTCATCTTTGTCGCCATGTTTATCACAATGTTTCGGCCGTTGTACGCTCAGGCCTTCTTCAGGTGGTTGGAATGTCGAACTGAACCCTTTATTTTGCTCACTGGGGTAGACATTTCTAGTTCCATGTGCCATGTTTAATGGATGTCAGTTATCAGTTATCGCCTGTTAAATTTCCCTCTGAAAGTTCTCCACTGCCGTAACCGGGTATTGAACTCACACTCACGTCTAACCAACGCCTTTATCCACTGTGCCATGTGTCCTTGAGGACATCTGTGTATAAATTTCTGGGTATTATAAACCTAATGTCTTCAGCAACCATTTTTATCAGTGCTCATATTGCAATTTTTTGCTGTTATCATTTTATGTTTTTACCAGAGCTAATATTGCAACTTGTTGTTATTATCGCTTTTATCTGGCACTCATTATTACTGGTTCCCATATTGTATTAATTTCTATGCTTGGTCGGCTCAGGAGATTTTTGTGGCCTAGCATATGTGCTGATTCCTTAAGTTTACGAATTTTCCAATGGTGTTCCTTGTCAATGGGCTCAACCTGATCCCACAGAGGGAGGTGATCTCCCTTCTCTCTCCATATGTGGTCAGCCACGTCTGATTTTTCCACTTCCCCTCATGTTACAGCTTTATGGTGTTCTTGAAGCCTCACCTTGAGGAGGCGGCCTGTCTCTCCTTTATATTTCTTTCCGCAGCTGCACGGGATAGCGTACATACAGTCTTTTGTCATGTTCTCCTCTATGGGAGGGGATCTTACTCAGGAGAGATATCTGCGAAGTGCCGTCAAGCTTTTGAAGGTTGTCCTGATGTTATATGGACTGCAGATCCTTTGTATTTTCTCTGATAACTGGTACGTGGAACTAGAACAGTCTACCCCAGTGAGCGAAATAAAGGGTTCAGTTCAACATTCCAACCACCTGAAGAAGGCCGGAGCGTACAACGGCCGAAATGTTGTGATAAACATGGTGACAAAGATGAGGACAATAGTCCGAATAATGTAAATAATGTCCATAATACCTCATCTCAGAAATATAGACAGATAGTGGACAGTTACTTCAAAATGCTTCATACTCTAGAAACTCCAGAAGGAATTATCAGATTTTGAGAGGAGGGGCGTACTGTCGCTCAGTTCAAAACACTCAATGAGCAATGGTATCAAAAATGGAACTTTCACTTGTAGCTGTTAATCATATAATCATAATAAGGAAAGAAAGGAAACCACTGTGTCAATTGGAGCCGTTAACAAAGTGTCTCTATAATGCTTTTTAGCGTCCATTATCATTGCAAGAACGAACAACTGTAGGTTCAACACGAAGATCTTTGTGGCAAAGCAGTCAAAGGAAACAGTCACTTTTTCAACCAATCAGTGAAGAAAGCAGTAAAATATTTGGAAATGTCGAGCAGACAGTGGACATTTTGGCATACTGTCATTTTCTGCTAAATTGTGAATGGTATGGATGGGAAAATTGCATGGCCGAGAATTTTTATTTGAACTGCCTGCAGCCCACTATCAGATATAGTAAACTGACTATTATAGCGTAGAGAACAACATGGCAAATCCAAGTTAATGGAATGTATGCTAAATCAGGCGGCATTTTCATGAAATGCTTTTATTTGCTTGAATAAAAAATCTTGTGTGAAAATAAAAAGTTCCTATTTCGTTTTGTTATGTCAGTACACATGTGCATGCATCCTGATCGCTACAAAAACAAGACTCGTTCCTAAGACAATATGCTAATTACAGAATTCAATTAGAGACAGATGCATCTTGTAGATAATAGTACTATGTATCAAACTTGTTTCTGTACTAATCATAAACTATATAAATAGATCTTTTTGTTACCTTTTTTGAGGTGAGGAATTGTGACTATAGAGTGATTTAATCAAACTAGTGTACTCATTTTGTCGTTAATATGATGAGGTTTCAACCGCTGTAATCTCTGACAATTTAAGGAGGCTACAGCAGTTGAAAAATCGTGACTGTTAGGTGAAACAGACCAACGGCATCACAAAAATATATCAAGTTGGAAGAATTAACTGATATGAATTATCTCCCTTTATTAACATGGACACGAGAATAAGAACAAACTACATTCAGTACATAAATTGTTCATCTGTCTAAGCAGTTATTATTTGTGAATGCACATGCAGGCTAATTCAAAAAATAGAAAATAAATAAATGTATACACTTTTATAGCAGTTCCATTTTTAAATAATGGTACTCCCATAGAAGTGTTCACGTTGCTTTTGACTATCCAGGACTTTGTGCTTGTAGCTGTCCGAGAGCATAGTTACACAAGTGTTTATTTTAATATTCCTATTATTTTAATATTAACTTTATAAACTTCTCTATCAGATTATATCCACTCACATGTATGCGCATACAAATATATACACAAATGGATGCTGAATGGTTGGTTGCATTTTTTTTTTATATCAAGCACTTCAAGAATTTGAAAGTTTTTGTTTTTTTATTTTCATGGTGGAGTATACTTGTATTGTTAATTAATATTTCTCTAACGACAACAACATTATCAAGAAGGCTTACATTACACATGTCGGATTCATGTTCTATCGCACAACATTTAAAAGAACATTCCTGTCCATATTCATGTTTTAGAGAAATATTAATTGACAATACAAGTATACTCCACCATGAAAATAAACAAATGACTTCAAATTCCTGAAGCTCTCATTCTCTCTCTCTCTCTCTATATATATATATATGAAAAAATTAATTATGAGTAGAACAATGTCTTAAAATGTGTATAAAAGCAATGTTTTGGGATGCTCAAATTGTAATTTTTTTTTTTAAATTGCAGGTTGAGTATTTTAAAACATTAATAATAAAAAATATAAATTAAGTTAAAATGATCCCTGAATTTGAGAAGACGTACTATGTGGAGATTATTCAACTAAATATGCTTGAATGTATATATATATATATATATATATATATATATATATATATATATATATATATATATATATATATATATACACACACACGCAACAGAGACAAAGAGAGAGAGAGAGAGAGATAAATCTTCAGCTGCAGAGAATATAAACTGCCTTTATTTCTTTACAATTCCTTCACCGAGCACTGATAATTTTTTTGTGTGTGTAGTTAGATATTTTCTAGTTGTCTATTTTGATTATTTACCTTCTATCCAGGACCTCTAGACCCACACCCATTCTTCCTACATCTTTTCATTTCACAGAAAAAGAAAAAGATTCTTTGAATGGCAAATAAATTGCATTTTCCAAGTCTTGATTAGCACAATCTTTCACCACTGCCATAATTACAGATATCATTTTGTTACACACACGCATGTGTGTGTGTGTGTGTATGTGCATGCACACTAGTCTATCTTTGGCCCTAAATCTCCACTTTCTCCTTTCAGAAAGTCACAAAAGAAGGCCTCATAATAAAAGATCTGAACAGTGCTCCTTTTGCTTGAGTGATTAAAAATGAAATAAAATAAAAAATTCACAAAGATAATGGCATCACAAGAAGAGAAGCTTGATTTTATCAATTTTAATGTGGCTAACACTCGAGTCAGAAGGTATGAAGATAATACATGAAGATGCAAATTCAAAAAAGAACCAAAAGGCACAAAAATTGGAAAATAAAATAAAAAGGATAGCAGAATAATATGGATTTGAGTACATCGACACATTTATGGGTAAGAAGAGACCGAAAGGGTATTGATAGTTATTCCAATTCCTTCCCAAGCAAAGAAATAGGGACAAATAGCGCACTCCTAATTCTATACAGAACAAGGTAATAAAAAAAGAATAATGATCAACTTTATAGCAAAAAGAATTTCCTTTTGTAATCTCTTCATGGTATCTTTGAGCTTAAGTACTTTTCTCTGTATTCTCACTGGTAATGCACTACTTTTAATATGTTAAAACGGATGAAGCATATCTCATCTCCCTTTCCCTCTCTCTCCTATCACTATGTTCACAGAAGATGTTCAGACAAGTTGCATTCCTCAGTTCCATCAGTCCAGACCTTCACCGTACCTGCCATGCCAGATACACGGAGTCAACATCCTTATTACTCTCATATACCATTGGTGAAGAAGAAGTGCCATTCAGACAGCTTCTTCCACAGAATGTCTGCATTATCGATCAAACACTCAGAGCACTACAATCTTAAGATCTTAAAGTCTCGGGTCAACCATTATTTTATCCTACATATCTTCATAATATGCACCGCTCACTTCTTCCTAGTATGACCTTACAACAAATTCAATTAGTAACCCTCTAACCTTGACTGCCTCTTGGGCCTTGTACTAGGATGAATAGGAACAAAAAGAAAAAAGCTTCAATGATCAACACATATCATTTATCAAGGTCAGACCAAGAAATAAAGGAATTTTTAAAAAAATTAATCGATGCCTTTCTTCATTGAAAGTCATTACTATTGGCAAAAATAAATTTTTATTTAAATATCAAAGCTTCCTTATCCACCTTCCTGCCACTGTCATCCCCTGAAAAGAATTCACACAATTGGTGGCATTTAGAAAAAAAAAAATATATATATATATATATATATATATCAAACATTTTTTGTGACAGAATATTGCAATGATCAAGAGAGAGAGTACCCTGACCATGTTTGAATATTAGGGTTCAGTTAGCAGCAAACAAACTGTGTTTATAATAATCTATTTAAAATAAATATTAATGCCACCAAAAAGACAAGGGAATTCAAAATCAAAACAAATAGAATGAATAATTCAAATATTTTGTAACAGATTATGACAAGAAAATAATACAAGTAATGAAATCACTTTTTACAGAGGACAAACAAATGTACATAAAAACATAAGAGAACACGTATATAGCGATTATACATTATCGGAAGAATCTGTAGATAAATAATACCAAAAACAGATTGAAAAATATTAAATGTTTAAATAGAGAGAGAATGAAGTAAACAGGAACTCCGAAACTAAGAGAGCGGATTATTTAGGTAAGCCGCGACACTAGAATTGTTAAAGTCTTCAAACAATATTCCCTGGTTGTTGTTGATGATGATGATGATGATGATGATGATGATGATGATGATTACTTTGTCTGTGCACGTACGCACTGTATGGTAGACCCCTTGTGACACATATTCACAGTGTATTATTTCACTTGCAAAAAGGTCCAACATTATGGCTTCTTGACTTCCTCGAGTTCTGATCATTCCTATTTTACCTGACATGCAAATTGCATTGTTTGTCTTGCTACAGTTCAGCTGGATCAAGATGGCTGTAAAGAAGTGAAAAGCCACAAAGAAATTCATTGGTTTGCTGTCGCACATTCAAACAGCGATGAATACCTTCACAGTCAAGAACATCTCATCTAAGTTGGTCATCATCTTTTCTCTAATGCAGTTGTCAGTTTTCGTTGCAGATTGCATGCAATTCAAATTTGTATTAGAGAAAAGAGTGAATATTAGGGTCATGTTTCAAACAAAGATGATAAGTGGTGAAAGCCAGGCATTTCTGCAACAGCTGTGGAGGGAGGTAAGAGTTGGTGGGGTGACGGTCACAATACAAGTAGAAACACAATAACCTGTCACAATTCGTTGTGATATTTAATACATTTTAACCGGAAGAACCACAATGCCATGCTAGCCAGAGGGAATAACCACTCCTAGATGGAAAGCAATCTCCAAAGGTTTCCTTATAAGCAAATACACGATCTGGGAGCATGCTTTGATGAGGCATCAGGTTGTCGCCTTAAACACAGAAGAAACTATTTAGCAAGTTGTTTATTGCTTTACGTGTAAACATTCATTGAAAACAAGAATGACAAGAAAATAAAAAAAACACATTTGCAATATGACACAAATCAATTATAGAACAGGGGTTAATTAATTCTTAAAAACTAACATACATACGATACATTTATTTAGAATTTTTATTTAATTATTTTTCATTGATTAGAATATTAATAACGAAGTAGTAATAGGAATGAGGGGGGTGCAAGGTGACGACGAGAGAGGATGAGGGGGGTGCAAGGCGACGACGAGAGAAGACGAGGGGGGTGCAAGGTGACAACAAGAGATGTCAGAGGATCATAAGGAATGTCAAGGGAGCCTAAGTCTTGAGTAAAGGGAAGTCGGAGGATCACAAGGGAAGACAACAATTTTAAAGAATTTGCTGTCGTTCTTTGGTGAAGTCAATAGAAAAATCAAATTTGAATTGAAAAAGTTTCTGAGAGAGAAACTGAAGCAAACAAGAAATGGCAAAGTAGAGAAAAATGTTTTATGCATTTCACTTGGCTTTAATTAATGGAATAGATAATTAGTTTGAAAGGGAAAGAAGGAGATGTATGAAGAAGAGCAAATTTTGATATGTCAATGATGACTAATTAGTTTAATGTCAGTTTTACACAAAGTATTTATTTTTATCCCCCCCCCACCTGTTACTTGGAACTGTCATCATCATGAAGCGTTTGTTATTGTGTGAACAGAGAGAAAGAAGTGATGAACAGTATTTATTCATGTCACTTCTCTCTCTCTCTCTCTCTCTCTATTCATGTCACATCTCTCAAACAGAAATGAAGGAAAGAGAGAGAGATAAGTGAAAGAGAGAGATAAGTGAAAGAGAGAGAGAGAGAGATAAGTGACAGAAACACAGAGAGAGAGAGAGATGAGTAACAGAAACAGAGAGAGAGAGATGAGTAACAGAAACAGAGAGAGAGAGATGAGTAACAGAAACAGAGAGAGAGAGATGAGTAACAGAAACAGAGAGAGAGAGAGATGAGTAACAGAAACAGAGAGAGAGAGAGAGATGAGTAACAGAAACAGAGAGAGAGAGAGAGATGAGTAACAGAAACAGAGAGAGAGAGAGAGATGAGTAACAGAAACAGAGAGAGAGAGATGATTAACAGAAACAGAGAGAGAGAGATGATTAACAGAAACAGAGAGAGAGAGATGAGTTACAGAAACAGAGAGAGAGAGATGAGTAACAGAAACACAGAGAGAGAGAGAGATAAGTGACAGAAACAGAGAGAGAGAGATGAGTGACAGAAACACAGAGAGAGAGAGAGATAAGTGACAGAAACAGAGAGAGAGAGATGAGTGACAGAAACAGAGAGAGAGAGAGATGAGTGACAGAAACAGAGAGAGAGAGAGAGATGAGTGACAGAAACAGAGAGAGAGAGAGAGAGATAAGTGACAGAAACAGAGAGAGAGAGAGAGAGATAAGTGACAGAAACAGAGAGAGAGAGAGAGAGAGATAAGTGACAGAAACAGAGAGAGAGAGAGAGATAAGTGACAGAAACAGAGAGAGAGAGAGAGATAAGTGACAGAAACAGAGAGAGAGAGATAAGTGACAGAAACAGAGAGAGAGAGAGATAAGTGACAGAAACAGAGAGAGAGAGAGATAAGTGACAGAAACAGAGAGAGAGAGAGATAAGTGACAGAAACAGAGAGAGAGAGAGATAAGTGACAGAAACAGAGAGAGAGAGAGATGAGTGACAGAAACAGAGAGAGAGAGAGATGAGTGACAGAAACAGAGAGAGAGAGAGATGAGTGACAGAAACAGAGAGAGAGAGAGATGAGTGACAGAAACAGAGAGAGGGGGTGAGGGAGATTTGATTGTAAGCATTAAAGTGAAACCAAACAGGCTGACAATTAGTCAACAAATGAAACGCATCAACAACAATAAATATGATTGAAGAGTCTTAATAAGAATCAATCTGACAACAATTATCCATCAATGAGGTTAAAGTATAAAAAGAAAAAATGTCAACTCAGCAAGGAAGGCGTTTATATTTAAGTACTTACATGTTCTTTTAATACTGATCATCACTAAGGCTAGAGTTGGGTGGATATTTGAAAGCTGATTATTTAAGCTTTCACTTCTTCATCTCGGATTGGCAGTTACCATAGCAAGTCCAATGAAGTAATCTTTTGATCCTAGCCTGATTAACTGACACACAATCACTGACATAACATTTAAACAAATACTTAGCTTTACTTTTTCAAATCACACAATCAACAGATGTCTCTCTCTCACCACCCAGGCAACAGGATTTTCTTTTAACTAGACGTGATTGAAAAAACAGGTTATGAATGCAGAAATCTGTTAAAGCAAATAATGAAAAAATAAGTCCATTAATAAGTCAAACTAATCTTTTTTTCTTTCAACAGAGATTGGTTTTATAAAACAAGTCTTAAATCACTTTTCACATGTGGTGTAGAAAGATGAAGAAGAAGAAGAAGAAATTTCTGCAGAGACCAATCAGAGACTGTTAAATAAAGTGGGGGTCATAAAACCAACAATAAATCTATATTTTAATGACACAAACAGTTTAATTACATGCAGAAGCTTAAACACTTCATATCTCTTTACCAAATAGGTTACTCAGGGCAGGTTCAAAATTTATGGTCATATGAGCTCACAAAGCTAACAATATTTCTTGTCGAAATAAATACTGAGCAACCAGTGTACAAAGTCCAATAGTAGGCATGTTTCTCTTGTCTCAAAATTATTTCCCTCTGACAAAATAACCACACAAACTGCTTAAGATTCTACATAAAAAGAATTAGATGTGCAAGACATTAACAGAATTTTGATCTGAACATTAGCCACTCATTTCCACTGGCAATTCCTTTCTTCCCAATTTGCAATGTAGTGCTGCCATAAAATCAAGCAAGTTATTTAAAATACATATATGATTGTCCTAGTCTATCAGTCATGCTTCCATTAAGTGCAGGTCGTTGGCAATCCCTTTCCTCATCATTTTTCAATACATTTCTATAATAAAAGCATTAGCAATCAATTTACATTATACCGATAATAGTACTATTCTGTCATCAACATTTGCATCAATTCCTGACCCCTGCCAATGTCCTTTCTGATATTCAATGTTGTCTAGACTAAAATAGTGTTTACATTAAGCATACTATAAATCTATCAGTAATGATTAATTCATGACCATTGACAATGCCTTTCCTCTTGGGTTTTCCTGCACATTATACAGATTAAATAATCAAATTGCACAAGTAATTTTGAGAAGATTTAATTATCAATTTTCCTTTCAAACAACTATTTCTTGCAGGAATTAAAGTAATGTGATTGAATCATGCTGAAATGAGTGGGAAGCAATAAAGCTAACACCTGAACAACATATGACATGCCAAAACACAATCAGAATCATTGTTGCAATTATCACCACCAAAATTTATGAGCTCTGTAATCATGAGAGTGAATGAAAGTTTTGACGTCTTTGTTTTAGTAAATTAATCTAATGTAAATTTCTCTTCCCAAATCACTTTCACTGAATTTGTATTTATGCTTTCAGCATTTGTTATTCTATATATAATCATTAGAGTGAATGAAAGTTTTCATATATATTTAATAAAATCCAACCTTGCAGGTTAGAATAATAAGGCGGCAAAGTTATTTATAACCAGAGTAGCAGCTTTTCTCTTTCTTCAGTGTTATTCAATTGCCATTCTTCTTCCTAAATTCTTCAATATCTGCCTCTATATCTCTGAGATGAGGTATTATGATTACTTGCATTATTTACATTATTTGGACTGTTATCCTCATCTTCATTGTCATATTCACAACGTTTCTGCCTCTATATCTCTGAGATGAGGTATTATGATTACTTGCATTATTTACATTATTTGGACTGTTATCCTCATCTTCATTGTCATATTCACAACGTTTCTGCCTCTATATCTCTGAGATGAGGTATTAGGATTACTTGCATTATTTACATTATTCGGACTGTTATCCTCATCTTCATTGTCATATTCACAACGTTTCTGCCTCTATATCTCTGAGATGAGGTATTAGGATTACTTGCATTATTTACATTATTTGGACTGTTATCCTCATCTTCATTGTCATATTCACAACGTTTCTGCCTCTATATCTCTGAGATGAGGTATTATGATTACTTGCATTATTTACATTATTCGGACTGTTATCCTCATCTTCATTGTCATATTCACAACGTTTCTGCCTCTATATCTCTGAGATGAGGTATTAGGATTACTTGCATTATTTACATTATTCGGACTGTTATCCTCATCTTCATTGTCATATTCACAACGTTTCTGCCTCTATATCTCTGAGATGAGGTATTAGGATTACTTGCATTATTTACATTATTTGGACTGTTATCCTCATCTTCATTGTCATATTCACAACGTTTCTGCCTCTATATCTCCGAGATGAGGTATTATGATTACTTGCATTATTTACATTATTCGGACTGTTATCCTCATCTTCATTGTCATATTCACAACGTTTCTGCCTCTATATCTCTGAGATGAGGTATTATGATTACTTGCATTATTTACATTATTCAGACTGTTATCCTCATCTTCATTGTCATATTCACAATGTTTCGGCTATTATACACCCTGACCTTCTTCAGCTGATTGGAATTTCAAACAGAACCCTTTATATTATCCACCAGAGTAGATTGTTCTAGTGCAACGATACATGCCTCTTTTTGAATTCTAGCTGAGAAAGTTTTCTGTTGCTTTGGTTGAAGAAGAGAATGATAATTTTGGGATTCAAAACTAGCGTTGGAATGAGCTTCTTCCCACCAGCAATGGTTCAAACTGGCAAATATTAAATGAGACAACCATCCCTCACCCCAAAAAACTCTGTGTTAAAATATGGTTGGTACAAAAGAAGAGATGTAAATAATTTTATAGCCTATTAAAAAAAAAGCATTTAAGTAAATTTCTTTGTCAATGTACAATGTTTCTCCAGCAATCATATAGATACAAAAAAAAAAAAAAAAAAAATACACATTAAAATTTAGATAATACATGTCAGACTACAAAGTTATTGGTCCTAGTTGTAGAGGACCATGCGGGTTAGAGTGTTAGGAACACGTGCTGTTTATTCCTGCTAGAAGGTCCAACTATAAGAACATGCCAGACTCAAGTTGAGTGCAACCAAAGATGTAAAGAAAACAAACAAGATATATATATATATATATGTCAACAAATATATGTATTAAACAACAAGATTTACAAGTGACAAAGACATCAACATTTGTGTTTGTGTGTGAATGTAAAGAGTTTGTTTTTTGGTGAATATTCGAGGAGGAGCTAACTCTGACACAGTCACCAAACTCCGGGTAAGATTTATGACTTGTCAGTCCAGAAGCACCTCCATATATCAAGGTCCTCTGTTAGCCTAAGTAACAGGATTGTATCCATCTCCGGCTTTTTAGGCCTGGTATTCCCCAGTAATGACCTAACTGAGTACTGACCAGGTTCAATGTTGCTTAACTTTGGTTATCGGACGGGAGCTAGTGTTTCAATATGATATGGCTATAATCTCTATTGATGCGCATCAACACACACAATTACATCAATTCACAAACCTGTTGAAAGGTAATATCTAAATATATACAAACGTGAAAAGTTTTAAATGATAACTTTATACAAACACACTAGGGAGGACCAACAGCAGCTACACACACGCACGAGGGGAGGACATCATAAACATTGGGTAATAAATACAAACAGTTTCCAGAAAGGAAAGAAACCCTACATGTAGACTCAATAGAACATTGCAAGCATGTAAAGCTTGCACCTCCCCAGAACCTGCAATAAACAACCAATTGAGACAGAGTTGAAAGCCTCACCTGAGACATTAGAAATGCACTGAGGAAAATGAGCCTAACAGCAGGTAAGCACATGGGTACAAGCCCACACCTGAAGATACTATAAATAATGCATACAATAAAAACCTATCAGGGGTTTATATTATGCGTACATAGAAGCCAACAGTAGATAAACAATAGGTATATACTACTGAAAGCACAATAAGCCACCTGTTAGACGAGAGTGTATTTAAAATCGAAATGAAGGAACCAAACACAGAAATAAACAAAGCCTTTGGCTCATTACAATGACTTATAATCGTAAAAGAAGCACAGAAAGTGCAGAGTTTGGTAAATTCACAGTACAAAATTGCATTGCGGCCTGTCTGCCATCCATATTTAACCTATTGGGTTACTGCCAACAGCTGGGAATATTCAGAGGAAACAGCTTTGGCAGAAATGAAAAGGAGAGAGAAAGGATGAGAGAGAGAAAGAGAAGATGAGAACAAGACTGACCGGAGCGGTGATTTATTGCGCCTCTACCAGTTAACCGATCCCACTTGTGTGTCCATGCCGCTAATTCTTCTCTTCTGAGAGAGTCTCTGGCTCAGAAAATACTATTATTGGAGTTATTCCATGCTGGAGATCATATAACTGGCAGAGTTTGGTTTGAAATGCACACCAGCCTCAACCACCCAACACACACCCAGGTGTTTGCTAAAAGATTCTACAATCTGTTGGAGTTGACATTTGGTTTCTCTTGATATTCTTTCATTTTGTCCAAAAATATAAGAGGAGCAAATTTCTGGATGTTAATCTCTATACCTGCTGTTACAAGGGAAAAGAAATAAGGAACGAAAAAGACTTATTTACCAAAATGGGCCCTCAAAATGATTTAAGTTCCTTTTATTTAAATACAGATGTCAACAACAACTTAGGATTTCTGCACCGAGTCTAAACTTAGGATTTCTGCACCGAGTCTAAACTTAGGATTTCTTCACCGTATTGATAGTATTTCTATAAGAAATAGTTGATGATTGTCACCACCATGAGTTTACAAAGAAAGAATTCATCCTTTATAGAAACAGGATGTGCAGGTGGTGTAATGGATAGTGGCTTCGAACTAGAAATCGGAGAGCCAAGTTCAAATTCCAGTGGCGTTTGTTATATTCACTTACACACAAATACTCTTATGGAAGGTATGAATTTATTTCTCTTTCTCCCATATTATGGGTTAAATAGTAGAGTAGACTAGGTTCTTCAGCTTTGGCTGGCATCCAGTCTAGGAGAAGGAAAACTCTGAATTTAAAAACTGTAAGTAAACTTGACAAAGTGCGTACTATATGCAGATAATAAAAGAACTGTGGAGTTCACAATGACACTATGATCGCAACTAGTATGTGGATATATATATATATATATATATATATATATATATATATATATATATATATATATATATAAAATTAAAACAAAAAGGTGGCCCATGTTTGCTTCTTATATAGATTTAATAAGCTAGTTAACAAAATTTGAAGAATAAAAAGCCAACAAAATGATACCAATACTGTTAATAAAACTGATAATTATCATACATCAACCTTTTGACTGAATTGAAGCATGAAGAAAAAGATGTTGGAATTTCCTTCTTTAATCTATTTAAGAAGCACACATGGACCTACTTTTGTTTTAATTATATTATATATATATATATATATATATATATATATATATACACACACACACACACACACACACACACTTAACCTTAGTAGAAACCAAAGTTTCATCTTTGGCAGAGAATGTGTACATAGAGAAATTGAGTTTAGACGAAAGTTCTAATCTCTTTATGGATAATAATGTGTATATATTACTCATGCATTACATATGCTGCCTATAGGAGTAGTATACAGAATTCCTTAGACATGGAAAGTGCATCCAAGAGCCACTCAAGGTAGAGGGTTACAGAGTAAGAGGCACCACCCCAAGCAAGTAAATAATGCCAGCAAAACACAAGGGTCCCACTGGAAGTGAAAGAAAAGGTTTCAGAAGGGACTGGAACAGAAAACAAGGAATAAACCTCTTGTTCAAAAGACTGGGGAGGAGTGCGAACCGGATGATAGGCAAACCTATCTACACCTATTAAGAGAAGAAAATTTCAGAGTTATAGGTGGAGACGTTAGAAGTATATAGTCAGAGTAGACTTTAGAAGCAACCGGAAACTCAATCCTAAACAGGAGTCAAAGGATAAGCCTCTATTACTGTTCAAAAGACCGGGGAGGAGTGTGAACCGGACGATAGGTAAAGCTATCTAGCAATAAAAGAAACATTAAAAAGTGACAGAATTTGATACCAACACTGGAACGAGGAATACGGAAAGGCCAGAATAAGTAATTATAGTAAAGGTTTATTTAGGGTCCAACAAATAAAGTTGCTGATACTGATTTATGATTTTTTGAATTGTTATCATTGTGATTTTGGATTGGATTAACTGATAATTGATCCAATGGATAATGTTTGGATATCAACATTGGTTATCTAACTTTACTTTTGTCAATTTTGTAAAATGAGTGTCCAGAATTAATGCAGTAAAAATTATCTGCCTTTTTGTTGTGATAGATAAATAAACAAAAGAAATCACTGCAATTTATTTTCAAAACGTTTTAGCACTCAAGATGAGTAATCACATATTTAAAAAATTTATGTACACACCAATAAATACAAACTAAAAAAATAAATAAATAAGTAAAGCTGCAAGGAGTGCTGTGCCCTGCTCCAGAGAAAGATAATAAAGAGATAAAAAAAAGAAAAGAATTATTTACAAGTCAGTGTTTTATATAAATTACTGTTTTTAAGTCTGTAGACTCAAATTCCTTTATGCCACACATTGAAGTCTGCCAGAATTTTAACTTAGAATATTTTATACAGATTATAGAATTTTTTTCTTTTTTCGAATGCATTTTCCAATTCTATCCACACTTTCCTCACACTTGTTGACATGTGATATATATTAAGCGTATAAGTTATCATCAGGCTCCATTTTTTTAATTAAGAAAAAAAAAAAAAAAAACTTTGAAAACTTTTGCACATTCTTCTTCTATGTGTTGTCTCCCTTTATGACATATGCGATCATGGCTGTTCTCAATTCTCTGTGCTACATAGCACAGCTCTTAATAAATTTTGTCTTTTTGTGATCTCTCCCAAATCTTGCTCTACTTCCATTTACTCAAGCTTGCTCGATAAGTTTAGCATTGTTTTCCTCTCTCCCTTTTGCCTTCAATCTGTCCTGTGAGTATCAAATTTTCCAAGTACTCTTTCCTCATTATGTGCCCTAGACATTTCAAATGTGATTTCCTGATGCTAAGTATAAGTGTTCTTTTTGTTACCATTTTCTCTTAGACTTTGCCATTCCTCACATGTCCGAACCATTGTAGTCAAAATCCTTTCTTCACAGTACCGTATTTGATAGCATCAACACTTGTGCTGTTTTTTTTACTCTCTTGGAGTTGTATATAGAAAAAAGTAAATTGGTAGACTAATGTTTACTATTACTGACACTTAGTTTCATTGCATACGACTGTAACATCAAATATAAACTGGTGTGGTATATATGTACAAAGATTGTTGATCAGCAGTGAACAAATAATGAGTTTTATAAATAACTTATAGACAAAATAAATTAATCACTGTCTATGTTTCTGAGATGAGGTATTATGTACACTATTTACATTATTTGGGCTATTATCCTCATTTTTGTTGCCATATTTATCACAACGTTTCAGCTGTTGTACGCTCCAGCCTTCTTTAGGTGGTTGGAAGTGGCTTTATTCACTGTGCCACGTGTCCTTTAAGGACACATGGCACAGTGGATAAAGGCATTGGTTAGATCCAGTAACAGGACCCAAAAAGTTGTGAGTTCAATACCTGGTTAAAGCAGTAGAGAACTTGGAGAGGTGAATTAACAGGAGATAACTGACATCCATTAGACATGGCACGTGGAACTAGAACAGTCTACCCCAGCGAGCAAAATAAAAAGTTTAGTTTGACATTCCAACAACCTGAAGGCAGCCAGAGTGTACAATGGTTGAAATGTTGTGATAAATATGGCAACAAAGATGAGGATAATAGTCCGAATAATGTAAATAGTATAAATTAATAAATTCTAAATGAAATACCAGCTTTTCTTGTCTGTATAGTTTTCACTGGAAACCCAAGAGGATATTCTGAAAATAAATTTCAAATTTCATGGAAAATTCCATTTTATGAACAACCTAGGCTCAGTGATGATGCTTCTCTTGAGAAAAGGGATTTTCAAGTCCATATATAAAATTGCAAGTGTTTAAATGTTTCCTCTCTGAAGATATATGACCAAAATTACTCCGGAAAGAAATGGGATTTCAGATTTTTCCTCCAAGTGACCTTTGGGTCACCTTAAGGCTATTCATGCCCTTTGATCCCTAAGACCTCCACACTAGCATGTCTGCGTTTCACTTAAAAAAAAAAAAAATGCTTAGATACTGGGGAAGACAGATAGCCTGTGGGTAGGAGATAACATAATTATGGAATAGCAATATGTCAAGTGGATGTACCCCACCCCCCAACAGCATATTGGACTGAGCCAAATTAAGTAACTTCAATGTTTGCCAGTAGGAATAAGGGTGACATTAACACTGTAAAGTTCCTTTTCTATCCCTCAGAAACACGGAGAAGTGGTGGGAGGTAATCTGATAATCAGGGGTCAACAATTGCTCCCTGTCCTATCAGATAACTAGCCCCAGGAGGATGTGGTATATTTAAACTGGCCTTATCTAGATAAACAGGGTCAATACGTAGGATAACACTCTATAATCCTTGAGATAGACCAGCAGATAAAGACCTAATCCTCCCACAACCTGGCCCTCCTACACATGTAATGATAGAAGATAAGAGCCAGTTTTGGTGGGAGATGGTAGGTTAAAATAACAATCTTCTACTATCAAGGCTTAACCTTCTTAGACATCCCCAGATTTCCTTTTAAACTCAAACCTTTCCAGTTTGCATCATATCTCTGCAGATGTTGCTGCTACCATTACTACTACACTCACCAAGTGTATATAGCAGAAACTACTGGTTACTTACATCGGAGGTTAAGTGGAAGCAAGCATCCTCAACATACACTCATTAATATTATTATTAAAAAGGAAATATGTAATTTTAAAAGCTTTTTAAAATATTTACATGCATGTTTTCATGTAAAATATACTGAAAGATTTTTGCTTTTAAACTTTTTTTATAAAATGAAAACCAAAAAAAATAAATAAATAAAATAAAAAATTTTAAAAAAAGAAAAAAAAAACCAAAGGACTATACCAAATGGCAGAAACCACATAACTAGAGGACTTTCAAGAGCAGCTAAAATTTTTAAATATTTGAAATTAATCATGTATTAAATTGACTGATCCATTCATTTTCTATGGCTTCTAAGCCCTTTGCAGGTTAATATTTCCTCTCCTCCTAAGAATGTGACAAATGAAGTTCTATGTTTCAACATTCATCAATAAAATCACATCCGATTTGCTCAAAATCTTTTTAATTTGAGACGAAATTGGTGGGTATTTTATTACGATACAGGATGAAGGAGATGTATTGCAGTCCAGCGCTGTTTTCTTCGTTTCTAATCTTGTCTTTCAATCTTTTAATACCAGAGGCTTATGGTCATATAGTGTTAAAACACAGGTTACTGTATGATCACGAAAAGTTAAGCAATGTCAAGCCTGGCCAGTACCTAGATGTGCGACCGCTTGGGAATACCAGGTGCTGTAAGCATGGATATGCGGTTGGTGTAATGGACAATGGCTCAAAATTGTTAATCAAAGAAGCAAGTCCCAATGCCAGTTGGGTTTCTTATATTCACCTATGTGCAAATACCCTTGGGAAAGCTATAAATCCACCTCTTTTCTCCACAGCTATGGGTTAATTAATAAGACTCGTATCACTAAATCATTATTGTCTTGAAAAAAAAAAAAAAAAAAATTTTTAAACCTCAAAATATTTTCTGGGTTGAAATAATTTACTAAGGGTTCATAAAACATAGAAAAGGAATGAGAACTAATCAAGGAAATACTGATGAACCACACCGGCATCTCTTTTAGATTTATTTACATTATCTGGAAGATAAATGTATACCAACTACCGTGCCCACAAAATGAGGGACATTTATATACTGATTGTAATGCAGAATCAAGCTTTTCACTTTATATCCATATTATAATTTTTTATTTATCAAATTCTGCCTAGGTTTGACTCCATTCTCCCCACAGCTATGAATTAATTAAGATTTGTATCATTATTATCTAAAAAAAAAAAAAAAAAAAAAAAAAAAATCTTAAAATCTAAAAATATTTTCTGGCTTTAAATAACCTACAAAGGGTTGATAAGACATAAAAAAAAGGAATCAATAAATCAATGAAATAATGATTACTTACACAAGCATGTCTTTTAATTTATTTACATTCTCTGGAATATAAATGCATAGAAACTACCGTGGCCACAAAATGAGGGATCAGTCTATATAGTGACTGTGATTTAGAATTAATCCCCCACTTTATAATTTCTTGGTTATCAAATTCTGATTAGGCTTGACTCCATCCCCCCCCCACCTCCAGATATGGATTAATTACTAAGACTTGTATCACTACATCATTATTATCTTAAAAAAAAAAAAATCTTAAAATATTTTCTGGCTTTAAATAACCTGCAAAGGGTTGATAAGCCATAGAAAATGAATGAATCAATCAATTTAATACCTGGTTAATTTTTTGTTAAGTGTATTTCACTATTTTAAAGTACTTTTTGATTTGTGTGTCACACAAATTCTATTTAAATTATTATCAACCTTTCTTTGGTCTCACCGTTTGCAGAAGAAGAATCTTAAAATTTTATAATGAATCCAACTCTTTGCTTGCCAAGCATAAAAATAAAATCATTGTTCTGAATATTTAATTCAAATCAAAAATCAGGAAATGAATAAACTAACCTTGAAAATCTACAAGAACATTTTTCTATGTGCTGTTTAATAATAATAAGAAAACGGTTTCACAGAGTGCCAGTCAAAAACTTTTGACAGAAAGAACTTGAAGGGAGCTTGATTTTGACTTTTGCTCTGAATGAAGAATGACTGACTGCTGACACAGAAAATAAATAAAACTAATACTCGGTTCAAAATCATTAGTGTATATTATCAAGTGTTAACAAGGGGGTCTAATTGGGCCCTAAATACCCATTATTAGACACCAGACAAATACTGAAGTTGACATTCACACATCAAAGCTGTTATGAGAAAGCCTGAGTTCAGTCAAGACATGGTTATGAATGAATAAAGGGGGAAAGATTTCCTGAAAGGTTTTTGATAGGAAGAGAGAAGAGTAAAGTTGCCCTTTAGTCAACATCAGAACAATTCAGATGAGTCAGGGAAGACGGATGATGACATTAGATAAAACACACATGTACAACTGTTCTTTTCTTTTCTTTCTTTCTTTCTTTTAACTACAAGTGAATACAGTTTATGGGAATATTTTCAGTGAGAGAAATTGTATATTCTAATGATGCCAAAATATTTTTTTTTATAATCAAGAAACTCAACTGACAAGAAAGAGATTCTGATAGAAATTCTTTCTTTTTCTTTAAAACATTTACAAAGCACATATATCTATATTTGAGAAGCATTTAGTTTTGTCACAGAATTAAAGTCATCATTTCAGGAATTATTTCAAACATCTTCATCTTTGCTGTTTTGATCCGGCCTTCCCACAAGAAGAATGATATTCAGTCAGTAATGATTTATACATAATTGAAAATACTTCCATGAATCTTTTCATTAGTTTTCTGAGAAATCAAAAGTGGCCAATAATGTAAGAAAATTTATAGATTACAAAACTGAAGAAACTATTGATGTCATGGTTCGAAGGTTAAAGAGTTTATCTCATGACAATGTCTGTTGCCACCGTGTATCAGTCGAACTGATTTGCATCTGTATTGGCCTTGTGTATGGGTTGAAAGAAAATACAGAGAGTGTTGATAAATACAAAAGAAATCTTTATATAACACAATAAAAATACAGAAAGATAAGGCAAAAGTTTAAGTTTTAAGAGATCAAGTGTGAAAATCCACGCACATGAGACAGAAAACCCTTAAAGAGAGAAAGAGTCCAGGAGGAAGTGTGTGTGTGTGTGTGTGTGTGTGTGCACGCGCGTCTGTCAGAGATACACAGACTGCGATTGGTAAATTGTCGCCATTTTATCTTTTTAATTTCATACACATGCGGTGTTTATGAATTGTCGTTGCACAATATAAGAGGGTCAGTTGTGTGTGTACACACACACACAAATGTAGTAGTCGCCACTAAACCCTGTAGCAAAGGAAGGTCAGTTTGTTTTCAGTGTAGCAAGGATGGTTTCGTCATGTAATGTCACCAGTAAATTGTGCAAATGTTGTATTTTGTCTCTGGGTATGTTATGATGACTGCAGCATTGGAGAATGACAAAATTAATTTATCAAGTTTGGCTTTGGTTGAATTTCAATCTTTTTATATACATATGTAGGGACCCACTTTGAAAAGGCCGCTCACTTCTCATTGGCTCGTGGGCTTATATCCTAGTTATGAAAGCTTTCTGATGAGCTGGTCAAAATATGGTTTTGTTTGCCTGGTGATTTTTATTATCTGTCTATTTTTAGAGATCATGAAATTCTGGTCCTTTTATTTTTTATTTATCTATTTTTCCATCACCACAAACCATATGTGAGAAAAGAAGAAATTAAATTTAATAAAAGATGACAGGCATGATTAAGGCAACAGATAAATGAATGAAAAGTCAAAAGTCAATGTAATAAAGAGGCGAGGGGAGGGGATTGAAAATCTGATTAAAATCTGTAGTTGTCAAGTTTCAGGACAATGATTACCCACTTCTAATACAAATGTCAATTGAATCAGAGTTTTAGATTCTGTAACGTCTCCAGATGACCTCTTCTAAAAAAAAAAACAAATTACTGCCTTACTCTCCAAAGAAAAAAAAAATAAAATCCTTTTTCTTTTTTTTTTTTATTTTGCTTCAGAAAAACAAACCAGTTTGACTTGGGCACACATCATTTAGAGACGAATAAAGAAAACCAATGTGAAAAGGATTGAAATACAACTTGGCCTGCTACAGATTCCCAAAAGATGTAGTTTCATTATTGTTTAAACTTTAAGGTAGTCAGTGGATATAGGAAATACTAAAAAGAATATAAATTATAAAGTATTGCTAACAATGAGGATATTTGGGGGGGGGAGGTTTAGCGACTTTAACACTCACAGGACACATAAAAAGCAAGGGAAGTGGAAGAAAATAGTGAATAATCTAACAAGTTAAAACAAATGGTTGGAGAAACAAGTATTAGAAAGATAAAGAGAGGGTTATAAATGATCAAATATTACTAAAACCAACCAAAACACAGGTGTCTGTGGGGGTGTGGAGAGGATTACTCATATCCTGTTGGGACATGGCACACAGACAAAGAGAGACTGAGATTATTGGCTTGTGTCAATGTTGCCCTTGAGGTCAACATTTATTT